>CM067353.1:49484884-49554884 GCA_034190875.2 Urechis unicinctus
GATGAAGCAAGGGCGCGCAAATTTCCCAACACGAGACGAGAAGGTATGGTGTTATTCTCATGTCATTAATCCCTGATTTTAAACGTTCATTGATATTTATCACTACGCCAAAAGTCCGTTCAAAACAGTTCCACTGCTGTCTCTAGGTTATATCACTCATTGACGCCGAATAACGCCTAGTAATCGGTTGCGTTGCCCACCATCCGCTTCCGGTAAGTGAGATAATGTTGATGATAATGATGATGATGAGCCTTGTCAGTAAAAACTCATTTACTCGATCGAATGTCAATAACAATCTGGTCGTCACCTTCTAGATCATTGACTAATTTCTATGACTATATCTACGAAATATGACAACAATATCATAAAATATTGTAGCAAATAAATATGATTAAAATACTAATAGAGCTAATAAACATGTAAGGAATGTTTTAGCTCATTGATTTGGCCGCGATATTTTACCATTCAATATTTTGTCCTTGATACGTTTGTTCAATCGCATTCTACTGCAAGCAGGACCATGCCTTGTTATTGGATTGCAAGCGATATCGGACGCCGGTCTATGGCAGAACAGGATCTGATTATGTGGTTTGAAGCAACACTTCCTTGATATTTACAACAGCCGCAGATTATTGCCAGCTTCTGCATGGTGAGAGGTTGCACCATTCTATCCAGCTTAGCTGCTGAAGGACATAAAGGGATGACATTTAATCTGCTTGCAGGAGAAAGAGATAAATACACAGGAACTATGTTAATATCGTTAATCCAGCGCTTAAAGCTGACGTCCGGTGCTCGTCAGACAGCGCATCTATGGGATATCTAGACAAGCAAACATGAGGAACAGCGCAGACAGTTTGGGGTGCTGACATTGCTGTCATGACAAGAGGCATGTTTCCACCTCACACCATAGCAAATAGCAAAGGACGATATATCGTTCATACTGTTATGAGGTTGCTGTGATGTGAAACATCGGGAATAACGCAAGGTGATGTCGCAGTTTTCCGTTCCATGTTATCACAAAAGCATGACCCATGTATAGATCAAATGCCGGATAAGTTATTGTGTACATAGCATCCTCCTCCCAGAGTGATCGCAGACCCGAATATGACCAATGCAATCACTCTGTGAGCGTCATAAAACTTAGTGTACTTTATTTATTAATTGAATTGATATGAGCATTATAGTGCAATGGAGTCAGCATATCGATGCTGTCACTGACCTCAGACAATAATTGTTATCATGCATTCGTGACTTCTATTGATACGATAAGAGATACAAAGAGTAATTTGGCGACCGATTTAAATACATGCATCATAAAGACTTTCCATCGGACACGTGTTATTACTGTAGTCTTCTAGTCATCTAGACTGCAATGTGCCTTATTAACCATGGATATAATTGACCAACTACATAACACGCTTTGTCTGGCGGGTCAGCTAATATGGAAGGAAATAGGTTATTGTGACAAGAAAAACAATGTCGTGTAGTGTATTCAACTAAAAAAAAGGTGGGATGGGAGCAACTGTTACTTTGGTGATGGATTAAGAAGGCATATCTGTAGTCAGACACTTTTTCGTTGCTCGCCTTATTTTTTGGGCACCGAACTTAAGAGCCAAATAGAGCTGGGTGCAAAAATCCTTGTGCGTTCTTTAATCAGGTTCTTTGGGACAAATTATAGGCCGCAAAATCAATACAGATTGCTGCCCACAAGGTCTGTGCTAACAACTGCATTAGGAGGAATGTATAATTGCACACAAAATGGAAACAGGCTTGACCGCCAAGTTGTCCATTGCAATATTCATTCTCCGACACGTGCTCTACTACTGCTCGCACGGTGTGCACCTAAGGGATTACATTATGGCTGTGTATGACAAGCACATTGAAGCTAATTAAGAGATTTATACATACTTTATCTGTTGTCAAAACATCAGAAGAGTTGTTATGCGTCAGATGCATTTATTGTACACCCTTATTAATCTGGAAGACTTTGGCTAAATAAAGAATGAAGTGTGTGTAGTTAGCGCTACCAGAGACCCATAACCCGCGCCACTCTATCTAACGTAAATCATAGGCAAAGGGGTAATCATTCACCTATCCCAACAAACACAGGAGGAAGAGGAGGAGACATTGAAGGCGTAGAATCTATACCGGAAATTATTTTGCCTGTGTGTTTCATGTCCATGCTGGTATTTTCGCCTAGCAGCATCGACCAAAATAACTTTCGTCTCTATCTATTTACAGTCAAACATCGTAAGAGCTGACCCTTCTCCAAATGTTCATTTGTGAAATAGCGGACACCGTCAGTGTTTGAAAAAGTCTCACACTGGGCTTCAAATGACTCATTTAATCCCATTATGACTTATGATGAGGGTCTGAGATCTCATGTTATACGTTCTGTGAAACGCGAAAATTGGCAACGAGGGACCGTCTCACGTTACAGAGGCAAATCACCTAGCATATGGAGATACAGACGTATGATGAATCTGTAATGTTATGGTAATGAGGACGTTGTATTTCGGCAGCACACAATCTGCAGTCAATCATTCTTCCTGCGTGTTCAATATGGGGAATAACTGCAAAAACGAAGTCAACGTCACCACCCCTACGATTTCCACCTCCGACTATCGGCAAATACCAATCCGTGACGTAGTAAGTGGGGGTGATATATTGGCCACTGGATTGGTAGGCTTATGCAGACAACTTGAGCGCTGTTCTGAATGTACAATTAAGGGTTGTGGGACTTTTTACAGGTGTTTATGGATGCTTGAATTGGTTGGTCATAGCCACTTGCCGGTTTTCGATGTCTGCAGGTGATGGAATGCAAAGCTACTTATCAGATACAGAACGCAACTGGATGACAAGTTTCTTGCTGATAATGTGTTTCTGTTTATCAACGCAACGGAAAGTGGCCACAAAACGTTCGCGTTGTGCAGAGAGCATGAAGAGCAGAAGGATCGCGCAGGTACAATGCGTGGTTGCTTACTGTGTGCTGTAGTAGTTCTAACTTCATTATTACCAAAGCACTAGAGATTCTACTGTCAACGCGCTTTGACTGTAGAATAACCCAGGAGATAATGCTAGCAGTTGCTTGTGGGGTTGTAATA
Organism: Urechis unicinctus; assembly: GCA_034190875.2. NCBI lineage: Eukaryota > Metazoa > Annelida > Polychaeta > Xenopneusta > Urechidae > Urechis > Urechis unicinctus. The sequence continues at coordinate 49,487,989 of CM067353.1, forward strand.
TAAATGTGTTAACGGGGTTTTTATAGTCAGACCACGGATCTGAGTGAAAAGAAAGTACTTTTCAAGGTCAAAGTATTTATTTTAGGCATAATCTCTAAAAATAACTACCACCTTTTATACTGATTTCGGAAAGTAAATGTCAATGGAGAAAAGAAATATTAATTGGGGCCAATAAGCAAAAACCATTGAAGTAATTTTAATGCAACAAACAATTGTATTAACATTGTGAATTCAATGCAGTAAACCTTGCACACCGTTTTCCATTGGGTCTCCACAGGACTCTCAAGTTATTAGATCCAATCTAAGGCTTATGTCAATCATTTGTATCGAAGTTAGCATCGAACATTCCGGATCATACCCTGTATTGCTGTCGTCATGAAGAAATATGTGGGCCTGGGGCTCTTTGAGAGTATTCATGCCGTGTGTGGATAAAAACGCGCGTCGCATCATGGATCAATAGAATCACGGCGAGCGGGGATCATTTGAGGGACAATGCCAGTAGACTCTCTTTTTTCTGATAAGGGGAATGGAAGATCATATGACACAATGCAATAAATCTAATCATTGAGCTGAACTCAATTATTGTGCAAGCATCACTCAGGGGGTATTTGATGCATTTGAGGAGGATAAGGCCCATTCATATTGTAGATTGGTTCATAGACCTGGGTTACTAAGGTATGGTGGCATATCTTCAATCAATCAGCATTATGATCGCGAATTTACCAGGTGTACTTAATGATAACTTCTTGTTTAAAACCTCATACAGTGGCGTGATTCACTGGAAGGTCTACTGCTACCAACATCACGCACACCCTGAGAAGCTGATTGCCATTAGCCGCTGTGTTCTATGTAATTTCTTAGTCTGGGGATCGCCTTCGAAAGCGTAACAGAACACCGCCAATACCTTATCACACGTTGAAGCCACCTAACGCAGAGTAATCGCTTTCTTGCCAAAGACTATTGAGCTACATCATCAATGCATCATATGGTTATACGAAATCGATGGGGTGCTATGACATCAATCATATCCGTTCAGGTGACACAATGCAGTTTCACAGGATGATGCAGTCCCCCGTATATTGAATCGGCTTGGTTAAGATACGAATTAGTCGATTGCATAAGCTGCATTATTGCCGTAACTTGTTTAGAAGTAGAAATGTTAATTAGGAGCAAATAGTGCAATTAGTGAGAAAATGTACGTTGGCATTTACTTTATAGATAATGGACAGTTATTCCCGGCAATACTAGTTATGATGCAATTGCGTCTGTCTTGAGGTTGAGGAGAGTTAAAATGTGTACTTAAGAAGACCTATTTCAACCCAAGTATCATTTAGATTTCCCCACATAAAAGGTATCTTCATTTTGTCTAGACTGGAATGTGCCTTATCTATCGGTGATGAAATAATCCATCTGAAAAGCCAAATCCTCTGCTAAACCGTGATTCGGAGGTTGATATTTTGCGACCTGCGGCGGATTGTCTTGGTAGAGGTGGACTGGTCCCAGTGGAACAGCTCAGGTGCTATTCGGACAAGAGCCATTGTTTCATGAAATCACGATGTTCATGCCTGATCTCGCTAGACGAACAGATAGTGTGCCGCTGAAATTCTCCCTCCATCTATCAAAGGAATTTAGGTAGTCAACCACCGTTTGCGGGTCGCCATTGACTGTGAGCGTGCGAGCAAAGAGGAAGCAACTAAAGAGCTTCATACGTGCTGCATCGGCTACCTCTGTTATGCTTCCCGAGCCAGTATTTGTGTCTGATGCTTTTCCTTTTCAGTCTTATATATCTTATTTACTACCCACAAATAGACCTCCCTATGCATTACGTGCCATTGGCTAAATAAAGCATGAGAGGTGATTAGTTAGCACTGCTAGAGGCACACAACCCGTCCCTAATGCTAATCAGCGGCAAATGGCAATGGGGAAACCTATCATCGCAAGCCCAGGAGGAGGCTTCAAGGACGAAGAATCCAAACCAGAAAGCTATTTGCCTGTCTGTTTATTGTCCTCTCCAGTATCTCTAACCACCAGCAATGTCCAGAAAGCAGCCGTCTCTTTCTTCTTAGAAACCGACGTTGTCATATGCCCAACCCTTTTCCAAATGCTCATTTGGTGGAACTGGGGTACATTTTAGGGGCTTAAACAAATTACTCGTTGGCCTTTGATCGACCCGTTTGATCACTTGATGAATTGTGATCAGTGTCTGAGCTCTCAAGTTCCCCAGTCTATAAAACGCGCCGATTGACCTAGCAGATAATGGATACGAGGGGCATTTCTAACTCACTATTTTGCTCACTGAGATAAAGACCTAGTGTATGTGGATTGAATCTCTAGTGCTTTGGTAATGAGGAAGTTAGAACTACTACAGCACACAGTAAGCAACCACGCATTGTTCCTGCGCGATCCGTCCGCTCTTCATACTCTCCACACAACGCGAACAATATGTGGCCACTTTCCGTGTTGCGTTGATAAACAGGTAGACATTATTAGCAGCTACGATGTGCCACCCCAGAATTATTGTGTTCCGTTTAGCCATTCTCCCCATGAGTCAAAGTTGCAGATGCAAACAAGTATCCTGTACACCGCAGTTGCTGTAACTAGACGCTAGTGTGTATTCCCAAACACTCATATCATGCGTTATGGCTCCAGCTTCCTCCCTTATCAGCCCTACTGCCTCTCTTCAGCTGTCCGGGGTTTATATTAGTAAAGATTAGTTGCAGTTAAAGAAAGCATCCATTATTATACCACGTCATTTTTACTTGATCTCGCATCGTGCTTCAAGGATTAATGTACTTCTCCTTCGTTTGGTGTTCAAATGAACCTCCGACTTCTCCACTTGCTTCGTAAACATGGTCGAGGTGTGTATAATTGTGATCATTGTATCGGCTGACCAGGCCGTAGCCATCATCCGTTAGGCATTCCTTGGCACGTGGTGAGAGAAATGATGTTTGTGCCTCTGACTACTTAATTGCCTGCTTTGTTGTTGTGATGCCCTGTGTGTGTGTGTTTGTGTGCGTGCGTGTGTGTGCGCGCGTGTGTGTGTGTGCTTGTATATGTGTGTGTGTGTGTGTGTGTGTGTGTGTGTGTGTGTGTGTGTGTGTGTGTGTGTGTGTGTGTGTGTGTGTGTGTGTGTGTGTGTGTGTGTGTGTGTGTGTGAGTGTAAATCAAACCTACCGATGAGACGCCCGATCGTGGACCAATGACCGCATGCTGCATATTAATACCGTATTGAACATTTCACTTTATAGAATCTAATGACGAGAGCGCTATCATATCAATCAGGTGCATTTGGAACCCCAGTACACCTATACGATGCATGAAGATATTTCATATGAAGTCTACATGTACCTTTGCTTTGGTGCCCATTGATGTAATTACCGATGATATAAATGAGAGAAAGTGCACCTTTACCTTAGAGACATATGTTTTCTGAAACTTTATAAATCTTGAGCAGTGTTTGATTCGAGCTGATCATTGTTTATGAACACTTCTCACTCCTCTCACTTCCTGTTCACGCACGATTCCCACAGTTTGCAGAGTGTCTTTCAGAAATCGTCCAATCTAAGCACTTGCAGAAGCAGATGGATGGGAACACACTAAGACAACGTTCTTGCGGCAGATGGCTGTTGGGATCAAAAAGTTCCTCAGTCTTAATGTGACCAATGTCCATACAAAGGTTACGCTCGTTGAGATTGGATGCAATAAAGAAGAATGACTCTTTGGTAATACCACTTTATTCCAGAAGACAAACTTGCTTCGTAATTATTATTGCGCTAAAAATAATGGTTATCCCCTCAGGCCGCCATGGGCTGCATGGTATGGTGGCATATAATCAATAAAGGGATCTATTGACCAATTTTGTTGGTGCTTTCCGTTATTTGGCGTCGTGCTTTATGTAGCTTATGATCATCTAGTGCTGCTTTATATAAGCATAATGTGCTGTTATTAATCTGGTATTAAGCTTTATTAACGTGCAATATTCTTCTTAAAGTGCTTTGTTTGCATCCTACCGCACCTGATTTTCATTTATTGCTCATGAGTATATACTGATAACTTCATATTTGTTAACCGCTTACAAAATATGAAAGAACCACGGTGAAGGAACTAATCTGTGTCAGGTACTTGATGAAGCAAGGGCGCGCAAATTTCCCAACACGAGACGAGAAGGTATGGTGTTATTCTCATGTCATTAATCCCTGATTTTAAACGTTCATTGATATTTATCACTACGCCAAAAGTCCGTTCAAAACAGTTCCACTGCTGTCTCTAGGTTATCACTCATTGACGCCGAATAACGCCTAGTAATCGGTTGCGTTGCCCACCATCCGCTTCCGGTAAGTGAGATAATGTTGATGATAATGATGATGATGAGCCTTGTCAGTAAAAACTCATTTACTCGATCGAATGTCAATAACAATCTGGTCGTCACCTTCTAGATCATTGACTAATTTCTATGACTATATCTACGAAATATGACAACAATATCATAAAATATTGTAGCAAATAAATATGATTAAAATACTAATAGAGCTAATAAACATGTAAGGAATGTTTTAGCTCATTGATTTGGCCGCGATATTTTACCATTCAATATTTTGTCCTTGATACGTTTGTTCAATCGCATTCTACTGCAAGCAGGACCATGCCTTGTTATTGGATTGCAAGCGATATCGGACGCCGGTCTATGGCAGAACAGGATCTGATTATGTGGTTTGAAGCAACACTTCCTTGATATTTACAACAGCCGCAGATTATTGCCAGCTTCTGCATGGTGAGAGGTTGCACCATTCTATCCAGCTTAGCTGCTGAAGGACATAAAGGGATGACATTTAATCTGCTTGCAGGAGAAAGAGATAAATACACAGGAACTATGTTAATATCGTTAATCCAGCGCTTAAAGCTGACGTCCGGTGCTCGTCAGACAGCGCATTTATGGGATATCTAGACAAGCAAACATGAGGAACAGCGCAGACAGTTTGGGGTGCTGACATTGCTGTCATGACAAGAGGCATGTTTCCACCTCACACCATAGCAAATAGCAAAGGACGATATATCGTTCATACTGTTATGAGGTTGCTGTGATGTGAAACATCGGGAATAACGCAAGGTGATGTCGCAGTTTTCCGTTCCATGTTATCACAAAAGCATGACCCATGTATAGATCAATTGCCGGATAAGTTATTGTGTACATAGCATCCTCCTCCCAGAGTGATCGCAGACCCGAATATGACCAATGCAATCACTCTGTGAGCGTCATAAAACTTAGTGTACTTTATTTATTAATTGAATTGATATGAGCATTATAGTGCAATGGAGTCAGCATATCGATGCTGTCACTGACCTCAGACAATAATTGTTATCATGCATTCGTGACTTCTATTGATACGATAAGAGATACAAAGAGTAATTTGGCGACCGATTTTAATACATGCATCATAAAGACTTTCCATCGGACACGTGTTATTACTGTAGTCTTCTAGTCATCTAGACTGCAATGTGCCTTATTAACCATGGATATAATTGACCAACTACATAACACGCTTTGTCTGGCGGGTCAGCTAATATGGAAGGAAATAGGTTATTGTGACAAGAAAACAATGTCGTGTAGTGTATTCAACTAAAAAAAAGGTGGGATGGGAGCAACTGTTACTTTGGTGATGGATTAAGAAGGCATATCTGTAGTCAGACACTTTTTCGTTGCTCGCCTTATTTTTTGGGCACCGAACTTAAGAGCCAAATAGAGTTGGGTGCAAAAATCCTTGTGCGTTCTTTAATCAGGTTCTTTGGGACAAATTATAGGCCGCAAAATCAATACAGATTGCTGCCCACAAGGTCTGTGCTAACAACTGCATTAGGAGGAATGTATAATTGCACACAAAATGGAAACAGGCTTGACCGCCAAGTTGTCCATTGCAATATTCATTCTCCGACACGTGCTCTACTACTGCTCGCACGGTGTGCACCTAAGGGATTACATTATGGCTGTGTATGACAAGCACATTGAAGCTAATTAAGAGATTTATACATACTTTATCTGTTGTCAAAACATCAGAAGAGTTGTTATGCGTCAGATGCATTTATTGTACACCCTTATTAATCTGGAAGACTTTGGCTAAATAAAGAATGAAGTGTGTGTAGTTAGCGCTACCAGAGACCCATAACCCGCGCCACTCTATCTAACGTAAATCATAGGCAAAGGGGTAATCATTCACCTATCCCAACAAACACAGGAGGAAGAGGAGGAGACATTGAAGGCGTAGAATCTATACCGGAAATTATTTGCCTGTGTGTTTCATGTCCATGCTGGTATTTTCGCCTAGCAGCATCGACCAAATAACTTTCGTCTCTATCTATTTACAGTCAAACATCGTAAGAGCTGACCCTTCTCCAAATGTTCATTTGTGAAATAGCGGACACCGTCAGTGTTTGAAAAAGTCTCACACTGGGCTTCAAATGACTCATTTAATCCCATTATGACTTATGATGAGGGTCTGAGATCTCATGTTATACGTTCTGTGAAACGCGAAAATTGGCAACGAGGGACCGTCTCACGTTACAGAGGCAAATCACCTAGCATATGGAGATACAGACGTATGATGAATCTGTAATGTTATGGTAATGAGGACGTTGTATTTCGGCAGCACACAATCTGCAGTCAATCATTCTTCCTGCGTGTTCAATATGGGGAATAACTGCAAAAACGAAGTCAACGTCACCACCCCTACGATTTCCACCTCCGACTATCGGCAAATACCAATCCGTGACGTAGTAAGTGGGGGTGATATATTGGCCACTGGATTGGTAGGCTTATGCAGACAACTTGAGCGCTGTTCTGAATGTACAATTAAGGGTTGTGGGACTTTTTACAGGTGTTTATGGATGCTTGAATTGGTTGGTCATAGCCACTTGCCGGTTTTCGATGTCTGCAGGTGATGGAATGCAAAGCTACTTATCAGATACAGAACGCAACTGGATGACAAGTTTCTTGCTGATAATGTGTTTCTGTTTATCAACGCAACGGAAAGTGGCCACAAAACGTTCGCGTTGTGCAGAGAGCATGAAGAGCAGAAGGATCGCGCAGGTACAATGCGTGGTTGCTTACTGTGTGCTGTAGTAGTTCTAACTTCATTATTACCAAAGCACTAGAGATTCTACTGTCAACGCGCTTTGACTGTAGAATAACCCAGGAGATAATGCTAGCAGTTGCTTGTGGGGTTGTAATATAAATGTGTTAACGGGGTTTTTATAGTCAGACCACGGATCTGAGTGAAAAGAAAGTACTTTTCAAGGTCAAAGTATTTATTTTAGGCATAATCTCTAAAACTAACCACCTTTTATACTGATTTCGGAAAGTAAATGTCAATGGAGAAAAGAAATATTAATTGGGGCCAATAAGCAAAACCATTGAAGTAATTTTAATGCAACAAACAATTGTATTAACATTGTGAATTCAATGCAGTAAACCTTGCACACCGTTTCCATTGGGTCTCCACAGGACTCTCAAGTTATTAGATCCAATCTAAGGCTTATGTCAATCATTTGTATCGAAGTTAGCATCGAACATTCCGGATCATACCCTGTATTGCTGTCGTCATGAAGAAATATGTGGGCCTGGGGCTCTTTGAGAGTATTCATGCCGTGTGTGTGGATAAAACGCGCGTCGCATCATGGATCAATAGAATCACGGCGAGCGGGGATCATTTGAGGGACAATGCCAGTAGACTCTCTTTTTTCTGATAAGGGGAATGGAAGATCATATGACACAATGCAATAAATCTAATCATTGAGCTGAACTCAATTATTGTGCAAGCATCACTCAGGGGGTATTTGATGCATTTGAGGAGGATAAGGCCCATTCATATTGTAGATTGGTTCATAGACCTGGGTTACTAAGGTATGGTGGCATATCTTCAATCAATCAGCATTATGATCGCGAATTTACCAGGTGTACTTAATGATAACTTCTTGTTTAAAACCTCATACAGTGGCGTGATTCACTGGAAGGTCTACTGCTACCAACATCACGCACACCCTGAGAAGCTGATTGCCATTAGCCGCTGTGTTCTATGTAATTTCTTAGTCTGGGGATCGCCTTCGAAAGCGTAACAGAACACCGCCAATACCTTATCACACGTTGAAGCCACCTAACGCAGAGTAATCGCTTTCTTGCCAAAGACTATTGAGCTACATCATCAATGCATCATATGGTTATACGAAATCGATGGGGTGCTATGACATCAATCATATCCGTTCAGGTGACACAATGCAGTTTCACAGGATGCAGTCCCCCGTATATTGAATCGGCTTGGTTAAGATACGAATTAGTCGATTGCATAAGCTGCATTATTGCCGTAACTTGTTTAGAAGTAGAAATGTTAATTAGGAGCAAATAGTGCAATTAGTGAGAAAATGTACGTTGGCATTTACTTTATAGATAATGGACAGTTATTCCCGGCAATACTAGTTATGATGCAATTGCGTCTGTCTTGAGGTTGAGGAGAGTTAAAAATGTGTACTTAAGAAGACCTATTTCAACCCAAGTATCATTTAGATTTCCCCACATAAAAGGTATCTTCATTTTGTCTAGACTGGAATGTGCCTTATCTATCGGTGATGAAATAATCCATCTGAAAAGCCAAATCCTCTGCTAAACCGTGATTCGGAGGTTGATATTTTGCGACCTGCGGCGGATTGTCTTGGTAGAGGTGGACTGGTCCCAGTGGAACAGCTCAGGTGCTATTCGGACAAGAGCCATTGTTTCATGAAATCACGATGTTCATGCCTGATCTCGCTAGACGAACAGATAGTGTGCCGCTGAAATTCTCCCTCCATCTATCAAAGGAATTTAGGTAGTCAACCACCGTTTGCGGGTCGCCATTGACTGTGAGCGTGCGAGCAAAGAGGAAGCAACTAAAGAGCTTCATACGTGCTGCATCGGCTACCTCTGTTATGCTTCCCGAGCCAGTATTTGTGTCTGATGCTTTTCCTTTTCAGTCTTATATATCTTATTTACTACCCACAAATAGACCTCCCTATGCATTACGTGCCATTGGCTAAAAAGCAAGAGGTGATGATGAGTGATTAGTAGTTACGCACTGCTAGAGGCACACAAGGCACCAACCCGTCCCTAATGCTAATCAGCGGCAAATGGCAATGGGGAAACCTATCATCGCAAGCCCAGGAGGAGGCTTCAAGGACGAAGAATCAAACCAGAAAGCTATTTGCCTGTCTGTTTATTGTCCTCTCCAGTATCTCTAACCACCAGCAATGTCCAGAAAGCAGCCGTCTCTTTCTTCTTAGAAACCGACGTTGTCATATGCCCAACCCTTTCCCAATGCTCATTTGGTGGAACTGGGGTACATTTTAGGGGCTTAAACAAATTACTTACTCGTTGGCCTTTGATCGACCCGTTTGATCACTTGATGAATTGTGATCAGTGTCTGAGCTCTCAAGTTCCCCAGTCTATAAAACGCGCCGATTGACCTAGCAGATAATGGATACGAGGGGCATTTCTAACTCACTATTTTGCTCACTGAGATAAAGACCTAGTGTATGTGGATTGAATCTCTAGTGCTTTGGTAATGAGGAAGTTAGAACTAGTAGTGTATGTGGATTGAACTAGTGCTTTGGTAGCTACTACAGCACACAGTAAGCAACCACGCATTGTTCCTGCGCGATCCGTCCGCTCTTCATACTCTCCACACAACGCGAACAATATGTGGCCACTTTCCGTGTTGCGTTGATAAACAGGTAGACATTATTAGCAGCTACGATGTGCCACCCCAGAATTATTGTGTTCCGTTTAGCCATTCTCCCCATGAGTCAAAGTTGCAGATGCAAACAAGTATCCTGTACACCGCAGTTGCTGTAACTAGACGCTAGTGTGTATTCCCAAACACTCATATCATGCGTTATGGCTCCAGCTTCCTCCCTTATCAGCCCTACTGCCTCTCTTCAGCTGTCCGGGGTTTATATTAGTAAAGATTAGTTGCAGTTAAAGAAAGCATCCATTATTATACCCACCACGTCATTTTTACTTGATCTCGCATCGTGCTTCAAGGATTAATGTACTTCTCCTTCGTTTCGTTTCACCTCCGACTTCTCTGAACCTCGTAAACATCCACTTGCTTCGTAAACATGGTCGAGGGTGTATAATTGTGATCATTGTATCGGCTGACCAGGCCGTAGCCATCATCCGTTAGGCATTCCTTGGCACGTGGTGAGAGAGAAATGATGTTTGTGCCTCTGACTACTTAATTGCCTGCTTGTTGTGTTGTGATGCCCTGTGTGTGTGTGTTTGTGTGCGTGCGTGTGTGTGCGCGCGTGTGTGTGTGTGCGTTGTATATGTGTGTGTGTGTGTTTGTGTGTGTGTGTGTGTGTGTGTGTGTGTGTGTGTGTGTGTGTGTGTGTGTGTGTGTGTGTGTGTGTGTGTGTGTGTGTGAGTGTAAATCAAACCTACCGATGAGACGCCCGATCGTGGACCAATGACCGCATGCTGCATATTAATACCGTATTGAACATTTCACTTTATAGAATCTAATGACGAGAGCGCTATCATATCAATCAGGTGCATTTGGAACCCCAGTACACCTATACGATGCATGAAGATATTTCATATGAAGTCTACATGTACCTTTGCTTTGGTGCCCATTGATGTAATTACCGATGATATAAATGAGAGAAAGTGCACCTTTACCTTAGAGACATATGTTTTCTGAAACTTTATAAATCTTGAGCAGTGTTTGATTCGAGCTGATCATTGTTTATGAACACTTCTCACTCCTCTCACTTCCTGTTCACGCACGATTCCCACAGTTTGCAGAGTGTCTTTCAGAAATCGTCCAATCTAAGCACTTGCAGAAGCAGATGGATGGGAACACACTAAGACAACGTTCTTGCGGCAGATGGCTGTTGGGATCAAAAAGTTCCTCAGTCTTAATGTGACCAATGTCCATACAAAGGTTACGCTCGTTGAGATTGGATGCAATAAAGAAGAATGACTCTTTGGTAATACCACTTTATTCCAGAAGACAAACTTGCTTCGTAATTATTATTGCGCTAAAAATAATGGTTATCCCCTCAGGCCGCCATGGGCTGCATGGTATGGTGGCATATAATCAATAAAGGGATCTATTGACCAATTTTGTTGGTGCTTTCCGTTATTTGGCGTCGTGCTTTATGTAGCTTATGATCATCTAGTGCTGCTTTATATAAGCATAATGTGCTGTTATTAATCTGGTATTAAGCTTTATTAACGTGCAATATTCTTCTTAAAGTGCTTTGTTTGCATCCTACCGCACCTGATTTTCATTTATTGCTCATGAGTATATACTGATAACTTCATATTTGTTAACCGCTTACAAAATATGAAAGAACCACGGTGAAGGAACTAATCTGTGTCAGGTACTTGATGAAGCAAGGGCGCGCAAATTTCCCAACACGAGACGAGAAGGTATGGTGTTATTCTCATGTCATTAATCCCTGATTTTAAACGTTCATTGATATTTATCACTACGCCAAAAGTCCGTTCAAAACAGTTCCACTGCTGTCTCTAGGTTATCACTCATTGACGCCGAATAACGCCTAGTAATCGGTTGCGTTGCCCACCATCCGCTTCCGGTAAGTGAGATAATGTTGATGATAATGATGATGATGAGCCTTGTCAGTAAAAACTCATTTACTCGATCGAATGTCAATAACAATCTGGTCGTCACCTTCTAGATCATTGACTAATTTCTATGACTATATCTACGAAATATGACAACAATATCATAAAATATTGTAGCAAATAAATATGATTAAAATATTAATAGAGCTAATAAACATGTAAGGAATGTTTTAGCTCATTGATTTGGCCGCGATATTTTACCATTCAATATTTTGTCCTTGATACGTTTGTTCAATCGCATTCTACTGCAAGCAGGACCATGCCTTGTTATTGGATTGCAAGCGATATCGGACGCCGGTCTATGGCAGAACAGGATCTGATTATGTGGTTTGAAGCAACACTTCCTTGATATTTACAACAGCCGCAGATTATTGCCAGCTTCTGCATGGTGAGAGGTTGCACCATTCTATCCAGCTTAGCTGCTGAAGGACATAAAGGGATGACATTTAATCTGCTTGCAGGAGAAAGAGATAAATACACAGGAACTATGTTAATATCGTTAATCCAGCGCTTAAAGCTGACGTCCGGTGCTCGTCAGACAGCGCATTTATGGGATATCTAGACAAGCAAACATGAGGAACAGCGCAGACAGTTTGGGGTGCTGACATTGCTGTCATGACAAGAGGCATGTTTCCACCTCACACCATAGCAAATAGCAAAGGACGATATATCGTTCATACTGTTATGAGGTTGCTGTGATGTGAAACATCGGGAATAACGCAAGGTGATGTCGCAGTTTTCCGTTCCATGTTATCACAAAAGCATGACCCATGTATAGATCAATTGCCGGATAAGTTATTGTGTACATAGCATCCTCCTCCCAGAGTGATCGCAGACCCGAATATGACCAATGCAATCACTCTGTGAGCGTCATAAAACTTAGTGTACTTTATTTATTAATTGAATTGATATGAGCATTATAGTGCAATGGAGTCAGCATATCGATGCTGTCACTGACCTCAGACAATAATTGTTATCATGCATTCGTGACTTCTATTGATACGATAAGAGATACAAAGAGTAATTTGGCGACCGATTTTAATACATGCATCATAAAGACTTTCCATCGGACACGTGTTATTACTGTAGTCTTCTAGTCATCTAGACTGCAATGTGCCTTATTAACCATGGATATAATTGACCAACTACATAACACGCTTTGTCTGGCGGGTCAGCTAATATGGAAGGAAATAGGTTATTGTGACAAGAAAACAATGTCGTGTAGTGTATTCAACTAAAAAAAAGGTGGGATGGGAGCAACTGTTACTTTGGTGATGGATTAAGAAGGCATATCTGTAGTCAGACACTTTTTCGTTGCTCGCCTTATTTTTTGGGCACCGAACTTAAGAGCCAAATAGAGTTGGGTGCAAAAATCCTTGTGCGTTCTTTAATCAGGTTCTTTGGGACAAATTATAGGCCGCAAAATCAATACAGATTGCTGCCCACAAGGTCTGTGCTAACAACTGCATTAGGAGGAATGTATAATTGCACACAAAATGGAAACAGGCTTGACCGCCAAGTTGTCCATTGCAATATTCATTCTCCGACACGTGCTCTACTACTGCTCGCACGGTGTGCACCTAAGGGATTACATTATGGCTGTGTATGACAAGCACATTAAGAGATTTATACATACTTTATCTGTTGTCAAAACATCAGAAGAGTTGTTATGCGTCAGATGCATTTATTGTACACCCTTATTAATCTGGAAGACTTTGGCTAAATAAAGAATGAAGTGTGTGTAGTTAGCGCTACCAGAGACCCATAACCCGCGCCACTCTATCTAACGTAAATCATAGGCAAAGGGGGTAATCATTCACCTATCCCAACAAACACAGGAGGAAGAGGAGGAGACATTGAAGGCGTAGAATCTATACCGGAAATTATTTGCCTGTGTGTTTCATGTCCATGCTGGTATTTTCGCCTAGCAGCATCGACCAAATAACTTTCGTCTCTATCTATTTACAGTCAAACATCGTAAGAGCTGACCCTTCTCCAAATGTTCATTTGTGAAATAGCAGACACCGTCAGTGTTTGAAAAAAGTCTCACACTGGGCTTCAAATGACTCATTTAATCCCATTATGACTTATGATGAGGGTCTGAGATCTCATGTTATACGTTCTGTGAAACGCGAAAATTGGCAACGAGGGACCGTCTCACGTTACAGAGGCAAATCACCTAGCATATGGAGATACAGACGTATGATGAATCTGTAATGTTATGGTAATGAGGACGTTGTATTTCGGCAGCACACAATCTGCAGTCAATCATTCTTCCTGCGTGTTCAATATGGGGAATAACTGCAAAAAACGAAGTCAACGTCACCACCCCTACGATTTCCACCTCCGACTATCGGCAAATACCAATCCGTGACGTAGTAAGTGGGGGTGATATATTGGCCACTGGATTGGTAGGCTTATGCAGACAACTTGAGCGCTGTTCTGAATGTACAATTAAGGGTTGTGGGACTTTTTACAGGTGTTTATGGATGCTTGAATTGGTTGGTCATAGCCACTTGCCGGTTTTCGATGTCTGCAGGTGATGGAATGCAAAGCTACTTATCAGATACAGAACGCAACTGGATGACAAGTTTCTTGCTGATAATGTGTTTCTGTTTATCAACGCAACGGAAAGTGGCCACAAAACGTTCGCGTTGTGCAGAGAGCATGAAGAGCAGAAGGATCGCGCAGGTACAATGCGTGGTTGCTTACTGTGTGCTGTAGTAGTTCTAACTTCATTATTACCAAAGCACTAGAGATTCTACTGTCAACGCGCTTTGACTGTAGAATAACCCAGGAGATAATGCTAGCAGTTGCTTGTTGTGGGGTTGTAATATAAATGTGTTAACGGGGTTTTTTTAGTCAGACCACGGATCTGAGTGAAAAGAAAGTACTTTTCAAGGTCAAAGTATTTATTTTAGGCATAATCTCTAAAACTAACCACCTTTTATACTGATTTCGGAAAGTAAATGTCAATGGAGAAAAGAAATATTAATTGGGGCCAATAAGCAAAACCATTGAAGTAATTTTAATGCAACAAACAATTGTATTAACATTGTGAATTCAATGCAGTAAACCTTGCACACCGTTTCCATTGGGTCTCCACAGGACTCTCAAGTTATTAGATCCAATCTAAGGCTTATGTCAATCATTTGTATCGAAGTTAGCATCGAACATTCCGGATCATACCCTGTATTGCTGTCGTCATGAAGAAATATGTTGGCCCTGGACTATTTGAGAGTATTCATGCCGTGTGAGGATAAGTGCGCGTCGCATCATTGATCAATAGAATCACGGCGAGAGGGGATCATTTGAGGGACAATGCCACTGGCTAATCATACGTTGTAGCCACCTAACGCAGAGTAATCGCTTTGTTACCAAAGACTGTTGAGCTACATCATCAATGCATCATATGGTTATAAGGAATCGATGGGATGCTATGACATCACTCATATACGTTCAAGTGATACAATGCAGTTTCACAGGATGCAGTCCCCCGTATATTGAATCGGCTTGGTTAAGATACGAATTCGTCGATTGCATAAGCTACATTATTGCCGTAACTTGTTTGGAAGTAGAAATGTTAATTTAGAGCAAATAGTGCAATTAGTGAGAATATGTACGCTGGCATTTACTTTATATATAATCGACAGTTATTCCCGGCAATACTAGTTATGATGCAATTGTGTCTGTCTTGAGGTTGAGGAGAGTTAAAATGTGTACTTAAGAAGACTTATTTCAACGCAAGTATCATTTAGACGTCCCCACATGAAAGATGTCTTCACTTTGTCTTCTAACCATCTAGACTGGAATGTGCCTTATCTATCGGTGATGAAATAATCCATCCGTCAAGCCAAATGCTCTGTAAAACAGTGCTTCGGAGGTTGATATGTTGCGATCTGCGGCGGATTGTCTTGGTAGAGGTGGACTGGTCCCAGTGAAACAGCTCAGGTGCTATTCGGACAAGAGCCATTGTTTCATGAAATCATGAAGTTCATGCCTGATCTCGCTAGACGAACAGATAGTGTGCCGCTGAAATTCTCCCTCCATCTATCAGAGGAATTTAGGTAGTCAACCACCGTATGCGGGTCGCCATTGGCTGTGAGCGTGCCAGCAAAGAGGAAGCAACTAAAGAGCTTCATACGTGCTGCATCGGCTACCTCGTTTAATCATCCCAAGTGTGTATTTGTGTTTGATGCTTTTCCATTTCAGTCTAATCTATCTTTTTCACTACCCACAAATAGACCTCTCTGTGCATTACGTGCCATTGACTAAATAAAGCCTGAGAGGTGATTAGTTAGCACTGCCAGAGGCACACAACCCGCCCCTAATGCTAATCAGCGGCAAATGGCTAATGGGTAACCTACCATCGCCAGCCCAGGAGGAGGCTTCAAGGACAAAGAATCCAAACCAGAAAGCTATTTGCCTGTCTGTTGATTGTCCAATCCAGTATCTCTAACCACCAGCATTGTCCAGAAAGCAACCGATCTTTCTAACACACTATTTTGCTCACTGAGATAAAGACCTAGTGTATGTGGATTGAATCTCTAGTGCTTTGGTAATGAGGAAGTTAGAACTACTACAGCACACAGTAAGCAACCACGCATTGTTCCTGCGCGATCCGTCCGCTCTTCATACTCTCTGTACAACGCGAACGTTTTGTGGCCACTTTCCGTGTTGCGTTGATAAACAGATATACATTATTAGCAGCTACGATGTGCCACCCCAGAATTATTGTGTTCCGTTTAGCCATTCTCTCCATGAGTCAAAGTTGCAGATGCAAACAAGTATCCTGTACATCGCAGATGCTGTAACTAGACGCTAGTGTTTATTCCCAAACACTCATATCATGCGTTATGGCTCCAGCTTCCTCCCTTATCAGCCCTACTGCCTCTCTTCAGCTGTCCGGGGTTTATGTTAGTAAAGATTAGTTGCAGTTAAAGAAAGCATCTATTATTATACCACTTCATTTTTACATGATCTCGCATCGTGCTTCAAGGATTAATGTACTTCTCGTTCGTTTGGTGTTCAAATGAACCTCCGACTTCACCACTTGCTTCGTAAACATGGTCGAGGTGTGTATAATTGTGATCATTGTATCGGCTGACTAGGCCGTAGCCATCATCCAATCATTGATGGGTCGCGGCTGTTACCTACAAATACGATTTAGTAATGATCGAATGTAATAATATGGACTATATGACCTGCTCGAAATACTTGAAGACAGTTTTTAACAGTTGTTATTTGCACGATGTTCCTGTAAATTACTGGCCATTTGAGGCATAGTAATCATGTGTGAATCTTGTCAATCGAGTATAATCAACCAAATGGCTGAGTGAATACATGAAGGATCGAATCTAAATACCCATTGTTGAATATGTAAATAAATGGCCAGATCATACTCATTTGAATGATTCCTACGATATTTGACTATTAAACCACAACAATTCTTAAAACGGTGTTGATATCATCCAACCAATGCGTTGGCTCTATCTTATATTAAATGTTCATTGAAAGGGGCTAATGAATTGTTGTATTGAATAGGGTGACTGAATGAAGGATTCGATCAATAAGCCATTTAGTGTTCTAATGTTTTAATAATTAAATCGTCAATTGAATTAAGTTGATTAAGATAAAGTTTATTTATAAACATATCAGTCATGTAATGCATAATGCTTTCATAGTCGCATAATTTCTAACAGACCAACATGGACTTCGCAAATATGCGATCTGCGGTTACTCAACAGACATGGGAATACTAACCCACATCATAGAGTACTTGTAGACACGATATGCCAACCAATTCCTAGCTGGCACAAGAATCATCAAGCATAATTATTTTCCCAGCAGTGCGTCGGCTCTATAATGTGAGATACAGCGACAGGTCAAAAGTGTAATGGCGACAGCTTGCGATGGGGTAAACGGGAATAGGGTCAAGGTCTAAGTCACCAACTGGGGCCATTATATTGTATTGCAAGCTGTTGCAATGAACGGCTGTGCTAATACTGTACGCATGGTAGGAAGGTGGAATAATACAAGAAATATTGCTAGCGGCTCTTCAGAGAATATACATTTATCGCATTACGTGTTTCTTTAAAGCGGCATATTACCAGAGCCTTAGCTTCAGTCTAACCATGTGAAGCGTAAATAATTCTCATTGATCATCTCATTCATGCATTGAGGCAATGTGGATGAATCTCTAACGTAAATTTCCTCTTCTTTGTCAGATCACCGGAAAAAAACGTTCCAAAGGGATGAGTGATATTCGTTTGGGCCAAGAGAATGACCTGGGGCTAAAGTTCAGTTATAGCAATGCTGCAGCAGAGAGAATATTTGCACTGTGTATTCTAGATGACCATGCATATTGTATCAATTATGTCTCCAGAGGTCTCACTAGTTATTTGAGCAATCCTCCATTCACTCATAATTTTCTAGAATTAATATGGATGCTAAACCCTTGGGCCGTGACCCGTCTGTTGTTTTACAATTGTCCACCATTTGTATGAGATGTAGTATGCTGACTGTCAAGATCATACACTAAATAGCTCACTGTAGGAGTGCAACGAGGATATTAGTGGAGCCAGGGCTCGGTGAGATACAGTTCAATCCACACAGGATTAGTTCCCGTTTTAAAAATTCATGACGTGTGGCGATCAGATGGGGACGATGACATTAGTCTTTCGCTTTTTGTTGTCGAAAAGAAATAAATGCCTAATAAATTATGAATCTCTCGGCGTAAAGGCAATAAGCATGAGGCAAGATAATAGATTGCCAAATGGACTGATACCATTCAATTTGTTTGGGATCTGAACAGTGGGTCTATCATGTATTGGATGACGATATGGCGCATAATAATCGGATAATGGTTTTTATACCTGGGTTGCTAAGGTATGGAGGCACATAATCAGCCAAGGTATCTATTGACCAATACTGGTGGTGCTTTCTGGACACAGCGTCTAATGAAATAATGGTGAATCGAGGATTTGTTTGTTGCGACTATATATAGCATGCTTCTCACACAATTTTGTAATCAACATTCTACAGGAAAATGCGACCACATAAGAAGCAGAAGACAGTGGAGGAGTGATGCGTGACACCCTCACTGGTTTCTGAATCACATTTTATGTTGACTCCATCGCATCTAGGTGAGCTTCAAACAAGTTAACAGTAGTCTTACCTATGCGCTTCCGAATGACCTTACCAAAGAAGGTGCGCAACTGATCTGCATACCCACACTGTCAGACCGTGCTTTATCACCAACTGGGCTATTTTTGTGTCCAGGAAACTAGACTGCTGAATATATAGGAGCAGAAAATAGGATCCAATTTTAAAAGTAAGAACAACGCTCATTAAGCAGTTGTAGTTGTTAAATATTTGATTCAATAACCACCAATTCTCATTCATAAGTGGGGGTGTATGTATCATAACGTCACTTGTTATTTCGCAACGTATGTTCGGAATTAGACCAGAGAGCTTATGGCTGTGCTGAGAGGGATCGCTCGCGCCTTCGCCCGATAAAATATGTGAACACACCAATCAGGCGACCCCATGTCTTTAACCTCGGGGACGTTGGATCAACAGTCCCATGTGCTTTTGTTGATTTTATGAAAATGTTACCCGACAGCGGCAATGTGTTTCACTCACAAGCATTCTCAACGCATAGCTAGTGAGAGTGAGCACTCTTAGCATAGCGTTAACAACACTCAATTTTCAATAAACCCATATATTCGAACAATCCAGCAGTTATAAAATTTTATTGAATGAGCAATATTATTAATGGAATATGTCAATGATAATTGTCATGTTTCAAGAACAGTTAATATAACTAAAGTGCCTTTATCACCAATGTGATCATTCTGAGAGCGACTACCACACCATGTGCGTGTGTAATTGTTTGAGTGTAAGGAGAAGGCCAAATGATCAAAACACCGATTCTGAATTAAAATCCGAATAATATCATGTAATAACAAAGGTGCGTCGATATCCAATGTGTGTTAGTGAGGAACGCAAGTAATTTTATAGATGGTGTTGATATTTTGATAATAAGGCGTTGTGATAATTAGTCCTGACCAGGATGAGAGGACGTATCAACATGTTTGGGTCAGGGCAAGCGCTGACTCTCAGACGCTCAGGGTGTGAGGACGAATTAGCGCGCCTCAGGGTTGATGAGTCTTGACCCGGTTCGGGTGCAAGAATGGTGGTTGTAGATACCCGAACTGCAAATTCAATATATGACGATACTCATTGTTCTCAACAAACAATTTATCAATAGATTTGAAGAAACATGCAGTGCATATTAAACATAGATGTACATAACCAGTGTAGGCAAAACACTATACGTGCAGTGCACTCTAAATATAGCTCATATTCCCACAAGGAATTCCGACCACAGGCGAGATCGTCAAAGAGCGAGCGATGGCGAGATAGCTGGACTGACCGCAGACGGAATCCATTAGTTGCGAGATCGCAAGAAGACGACAAAGGCTACTGGCGCCGTGATATCTCGGCCACGGTGACCAATTTTCCTCGTGGTGACAGTCCTGTATGATTACTAAATAATAAATCATTATGATTTATGACAAATAATGGGTTTTGATTTGTGCTCAGTGGGCTTGGTTTTAAGCGATTGTGGCATAAAACTCAAATGAAAGAGGATAGGAGATGTAACGGTGTAGTTTGTGAGCAGCAATACGGCCTGCTTTCTCAGAGGATACCTATTTACATGAAAGGAAGCTTATATGGCTATTTGGGCGCAGCTACTGAGTTGTCTGTACATTTACTCCTATTCTCTTTCACATGTCATTAATTATATTTGTCTTCTCAATTATCTACTCTTCCAATGTTGTATAGTTGGATACATGTCACGTGACAAATGCACCCTCTCTGGTTTGCTACTTCATAGAAGTGCACTCTAAATAGTGCTTGTCTCAGTTATGGCGTCAATTTCCGGTAAGCCTAATAGTTCGGCGCCAGTTTGTAGAGGCTACCAGGTTGTCATTTGGGTATGCCGCCAACTGCTAGGCCCCCATTCCCACTTCACTCACATATATGAATCATAGTTCGTGTAACATGTCATAACCGAGTAACCAGTCCTTTCGGTCACCCCTTCTGTTGGTCCGGAGGTAGAATAGGCCCATTGTTTCCTCCTGTATTTCGTTAGAGGCGACTAATATAGGTTAACCTGTTGACCGTGGTTTGAGACTCGTGTCGGTGGACAGTGGGATTCTGGTAGTCGTGTGGAGTGGTTTTTGCGAGGGCTACTATCTGCAACACACCTATAGATGAGAGGCTGGAATGGCCTGGTCATTGGGCAGATGGTGCCTTGCATGTTTATCCCTTCCTCCTTCCTTTTCTAGCTCATCTTTATCCGCATAAATTTTGTTTTCAATTTTACCTGGAATCTGATATACTTATATTTCCCACACCATTTCCATAACACCTTGTGGTTACAGCACACCTTGCGGTTCCAGCACACCTTGCGGTTCCGGCACACCTTGGGGTTCCTGCACACCTTGACATTCCATCCTGTCTTTCACACAGGGCATATTGTCAACCTAATAGAAAGTAAGAATCAGATCAAAAGTTTTCCTCAAATAGTTCTGGACCAGTGTGCACATTGTCAACCTATATTTGGAGAGTGCATTCAGAATGTTTTACAGTTTATTTTGAAGATTGATATTTGACTAAATAAATAGGCCGCGATATATCCTCTCACCAATAGTATATGGTCAGATATGCTGCAATAAAACTGGATTTGTATTTGATTTGCCAAATTGTAAAATGGGGAACCTACATAGATAGTGCTTCTATATCCCACAGTGCACCATAATCAGGATAGGTTCACTAATGGAGGCTGAATAACCCAAAGGTAAGTATGCTGGACCTCAGCAAGAGGCATTGTGACGGACTGCGAGCTTTATTCAACTTCGTCCAGGGGAAACCCATTGTAATGATCACTGACGACCGCTCTGCGACCTAATCCCTAATAAAGTAGCGTGATATGCTGCCTGACATTGACATTGAGTGAAAAGCATACAGCGCTAAGTGTATGTGCGTTTACCCAGAAATATCATTCTGTGCTATAGGACCTTCACGAGCACACCCACTGGGTGGCTGTGTTTCGCCGCAAACACCGGGACCCATTAGTCGAATGTCGTCATGAGAATGTCAGAAATCCTTGGGCTAAGCATGCTAATCCATTGTCGTAAACAGACCTTTCGTCTATATATTAAGTTAATCAATCAAAAGGTAACTTGTGTTTGATGTGTGGCCAAGGTGGTTTTAGCTATCTGTCATGTCACGGAATGTCAGGGATGTTGTTCTACCAGCATGGTGTTATTATGAGGAGGGGTTGCGAGAGGTCCCCAATCATCTTTAATATCAGCTGTATGCCGAAGAATAATCGCGTCTCAGGGTGTTCTCCGTGTGGCTGTTTGTACAAAATGCGCTGCTGTATAAGCCTATCGATGGTGTAGTGCAACAACACTCCTGTTTACCCATATACACGCACAGCCTTGATTAAAGCAACCTAGGTGCAGATTGAGCCAGCTCTCCTCTCCCCTCTCCGGATTTAAAACAGCAAGTCTACATTGCGCGCGTGTCTTATTCGCATTTTTATTTTATTCTTCTTCAGACTCTAGGCCTTAATTACCTCAAGCTCGTCGGCGACATAATTGGACACAGCCACAATGACTGTGATATGAGGGTACCAATAGATTAGGTTCAGTCAGCCCAGCACCTTATTGTTTAGGCTGTTGTGGAGATGATTGTCCTGTTGTGTATCAATGATGTTGTAGCTGGCGCCATAGGAGTCTCCTGTCTCAATCTCTAGCAACAACGAGTGTGTTTGTATGTAATGCTGCTGAAACTTTTCGTAAACCATGCATGTGATGTTTGGGAAGGCCAAGGACGCTCACCTCTATTAGATTCGGCGATTACTCGCCTGCTATTGTGCTGTGCGATTTTGGTTGCATTTATTGTCGCGCATGAAAGGGTGTAGCTTCGGTAATTGCTCATTACAGTTTTCATTTACTAAAGCATTGTAGTGTTCACTGCTACACCATCATTTCCCACCATTTCACTGCGACCACAACATTAGTTTCCATATGAGATTTTTCTCATTACCATTTCAAGGATCCATCACAACTAAGCTGTTTTGTTAGCTGTAATATTGCACCTTTAATTACAAATGAAGTGGTGTGTAACTAGCGAAAAATTTGTAACCATATTGATGTTGTAAGAGCGTTTCTTTAAAATTGTTGAATTTTACAATTATAATTCTAAAGTGAATTTGCAGTTAACATATATGACGTATGTGCTCCAACCAGACATAATACTTTCTGAATCAGACATTAAAGGCAACGTGGATGATCAATTCACATGTTCCCACAACAAACATTTCGTTATCCTGAAATTTCCTGAACTGCTAAACTTATTTCTAGCAACTTGTATGTATCCTTCCTTCAAAAGCTGTGTTGTAATCTGACTCTCGGGTGAAACAGATGATCTAAAGAGGAGAGTGAACCTATCACTTGGCCACAGATAGATGCATCAACCCCTAGAGAGTCAGGCGCTACGTTGGAGTAATTATTTTCACGATAATTTCAAATCTTCAGGTTTCATTAAAGCGTAAACTTGGTCCTGATTATCGCACGCAGGAGCCATCACAATTAGAATGTTATCACGGTGGTGACGTTCTAGTGCTCTCAATACTCACCAGGCAATAACTAATACTTATTGCTTTGCTCATATTCAAGCAACAAACTGAATGGCTTCCGGTCGGTGGTTATCTCCTTGCCGCCTGCTTTTGATTTCCGCCACGAACTCATCTGGCTTAACGCTAAGCTATGACCTCGACGCTGGGTGCCCAGAGTTCCGTGTATGACCGACATAAGCGCCAGACTGGCCGGTCATTTTGATGAAACATTATCATGTAAAATGTATGTATGTATGTATATATGTATGTATTTATGTATGTATATATGTATGTATGTATGTATGTATGTATGTATGTATGTAAGTATGTATGTATGTATGTATGTATGTATGTATGTATGTATGTATGTATGTATGTATGTATGTATGTATGTATGTATGTATGTATGTATGTATGTATGTATGTATGTATGTATGTATGTATGTATGAATGTATGTATGTATGTATGTATGTATGTATGTATGTATGTATGTATGTATGTATGTATGTATGTATGTATGTATGTATGTATGTATGTATGTATGTATGTATGTATGTATGTATGTATGTATGTATGTATGTATGTATGTATGTATGCATGTATGTATTTGTATGCAATTATGTATTTTAGGTATGTATGTATGTATATATGTATGCATGTATGCATGCATGCATGATTGCATTTATGCATGCATGTATGTATGTGTATATGTATGTATATATATATTATGTGTGTATTATGTATTATGCCAGTATTTTGTATGTATGTATATATGTATGTATGCGCGTATATATTTATGTTCTGATGAATGTATAATGTATGTATTATGTATGGAAGAATGTACGCGACATATACGTTAGCGATATCTCTATTATCGCCACACGACCTCTAATCTACGAGCCGCATCGATCGCTGCGATGACCAGATAAACATCATGGCGCCTTATGATATGCGGTTTGGTTGACGCACGACGCAGACGTCCCATTTCCACTTGATTCGAAACTGCAATCACGCCTAATATATCCAAAGTAGCTAAACCTGTTTGTTGTACCGCAACCTGCTCTATTGTGGATTGTTATTTATTAGTTATTGCTGAATGGCTGCCTCAGGCGACCTCGGCGCAATTTCGAGTCATTTCAGGAAACGACTAATATCTTTGGAAGAAGCGGCCTGACAGGAAATCGCTCTGCTTACCATCATAACGCCCAATGAGAATGTTATCACATGATAGTGTCATAATGGTTTTTTGGTCAACATATTTTGAAAAAGTAAGGGTAATTGTAGTATAGGTGTTTAATGTTACTTTCAACAACGAGATTATATCGCTACAGTGGATGAGAACGATTGGGATGCTTAGACAGCTCCCTTGTTGTCCCGTCGTGTTTGCGAAACCCATGCCGCTGGGACGAAGTCCAGCACGGTACTAATGAGCTACCGTGTCAGGTGCATGCATCCCCTTTCAAAGATGGGACCACCTCATCCGAGGCTCGAGGAACCAATCAGGTTTTCATACTTTGGTATCGAACCCACAACCGGTGGGTCGAAATGCGACGCAGTTTACCACTTCGCCACGGGAATCGACTAACCAATTAGAAAATGTGTTGTACCACATGGTGAATAGTTTAAAACGTGCGCTGGAATAAGGCATTGATTAGCCAGTATGTCTTGCGTTGCCATTGACAACCTAGCATATAGGACCGCAACATGTACACCCACAGTGTATAATCTGTCTTCGGGATGAAATATTCTATTATTACTATTTCCATGTTATGGCGTTAGCAAGCATTTTACTATGCATGCATTGAGTTCACATGTTTTGTGTTCCACGCAAACACCCGTGTGACATCTGTGACAGGTAATGTACTTGTTATGATGTTAAGTGGATTTGAAAGAAATTGTGTCTCACCCCCCCACCCCCTTCCCTCATAATAGGCATGTCTTGTGTAGACAGGCAGTGGTCCCAATCAATGTTTCTCAATATTGCTCAGCAATGGCTGCATGGAGAGGAGAAGGGGAATGGCCCTGCAGCTCATTAACGACGGACGGAAGGGGCAGAATCCACATTCCTCTATTGGTGTGCTATTCCTGTAGCTCTAGAAGGAGGCCGCCGCAGGGTTATTTGTTGTCCCTTCGGGTCATCAGGCTCTCTCTGGCACGTGGCTTGGCGAGAGAAATGATGCTAGTGCCTCTGACTACTTAATTGCCTCCTTTGTTGAGGTGATGCCCTGTGTGTGTGTGCGTGCATGTGTGTGTATGTGTGTGCATATGTGTGTTTGTGTGTGTGTGTGTGTGTGTGTGTTTGTGTGTGTGTGTGTGTGTGTGTGTGTGTGTGTGTGTGTGTGTGTGTGTGTGTGTGTGTGTGTGTGTGTGTGTGTGTGTGTGTGTGTGTGTGTGTGTGTGTGTAAGTTTGTAAATCAAACATACCGAGGAGACGCCCGATCGTGGACCAATGACCGCATGCTGCATTTTAATACCGTATTGAACATTTCGCTTCATAGAATCTAATGACGAGAGCGCTATCATATCAATCAGGTGCATTTGGAACCCTAGTACACCCATACCATTCATGAAGATATTTCATATAAAGTCTTATTGTACCTTTGCTTTGGTGCCCATTGATGCAATTACCAATGATATAAATGAGAGGAAGAGCACCTCTACCTTAGAAACATATGTTTTCTAAAACTTCATAAATCTTTAGCAGTGAACACTTCTCATTCCTCTCACGTCCTGTTCACGCATGATTCCCGCAGTTTGCAGTGTCTTTTAGGAATCGTCGAATCTAAGTGCCTGCAGAAGCAGATGGATGGGAACACACAACGACAACGTTCTTGTGGCAGATGGCTGTTGGGATGAAAAAGCTCCTCCGTCTTTATGCCACCAACGTCCACACAGAGGTTACGCTCGTTTAGATAGGATGCAATAAAGAAGAATGACTCCTTGGTAATACCGCTTTATTCCAGCAGGCAATCTTGTTTCGTAATTATTATTGCGCTGTGCTTGACGGATTTCTGTCAATTTATTTCATTTGGTTTTGCAATGAAGTTCTAGCTTCACTGCTGGCATGGGATACATAACATGGTCAAGGTCTGAATTGCAATCGTTGCGATACGCGATTTTTCCAACTCGGTCATGCAACAGATAAGTCAGCGTTAGGTTCATTACGATAAAGTTTATTTATAAACATACCATTCATACAATGAACAAAGCTTTCCCAATCGCACAATTTCCTACAGGCCACCATGGAGTAGACTGTGCACGATTTGCGCCGACTTCTCTATTTTGAGACCCGCCGTGCCTCAGCACAGATGGGAATATTAATCCACAACAAAGACTGCTTTCAGGCACTTTTTATCAACCAATGCCCAGCGAGCGCCATAACCATCAATCCCCTGAGCCGCGACCAACCGCCACATAATTACTCAGCAGCGCATCGGCTCTATGATGTGAGATACGGCGACAGGTCAAAAGTGTAACGGTGACAGCTTGCGATGGGGTAAATGGGAATGGGGTCAAGGTCTTAGCCACCAAATGGGGCAATTATATCGTGTTGCAAGCTGTTGCAATGAACGGCTATGCTAACATTGTCAACATTGTTTGATGGTGGAATAAAACAGGAAGTATTTCTAGCAGCTGCTCACAGAATATACATCGTCGCGATGTCTCAGGTGTGTTTAAAATGGTGTTTTATCAGACGGTCAACAGGGTTGATGTCGCCCTTCCAACGGAAGTGACCTCGATGAGAGGAATCGCGGAGGAATTGCTAACTCAAATTTCCTCTTGTTCAACAGATCTCCGGAAATAAACCTTCAAGCGGGATGAGTGACATAGCAATGTTACAGCAAATGAATTATTTGCACTATGCATCCTATCTACCTGACCATGCGCACCGTATCAAATACGTCTCCATAGGTCTTGCTAGTTATTTGAAGCAATCCTTGGTTCTCTCAGAATTTTCTGCAATTCTAGAAAATGCTATGCCTTGGGCTATTACCATCCCGTTCTTTTACAAATGCTGACCATTGGTAAGGAAGTAAGTACTTAGACTGTCCGGATTATGCACTGCACAGCTTCCTGTATTATTTTGGCAGTAACACAAGATTGCTACGAGGATATTAGTTGAGCCCTGGGCTCTGTGAGATACGGTTCAATCTACATAAGTTTGTTCCCGTTTTAAAGATTCCTGGCGTGTAGCGATCAGATGCGGACGATGACATTTGTCTTTAGCTTACTGTCGTCATAAAGAAATAAATGAATCATCAATTATGAATCTCTCGGTGTAAAGGCAATGAGCATGAGGCAGGGTTATTAATTACCAAATTTTTCCAGTACCATTTTTCCCAACACGAGACGAGAAGGTATGGTGTTATTCTCATGTCATTAATCCCTGATTTTAAACGTTCATTGATATTTATCACTACGCCAAAAGTCCGTTCAAAACAGTTCCACTGCTGTCTCTAGGTTATCACTAATTGACGCAGAATAACGCCTAGTAATCGGTTGCGTTGCCCACCACCCGCTTCCGGTAAGTAAATAAAACAATAATTCAAGTTGGCATGGCTTGCGTTCAATTCCCATGCTGACAAGTCCGATCTGATCAAACGCCAGGTACTATTCTCGCCTATTGATTCATCTGGTTACGGAGAAAGCCCCGAAGCCCAATCAGACAGGATGCTGGCTTTCGCTGTTTAACTTTTAAAGGTTGTGCTGAAAAGCCTTCTTAATTGAACAATTGAATCAGAAAGCTATTTGCATTATCATTTCTAGCGTGACGTTGCGAACGCATTTTGGGGAAGGACAATTGCTTCCATGATTCCAGTTGCCAGTTGCTATTGAAGACGTTTCTGATGTAATTCGCGCTGGTGGTTTGTGATAATCATTAAGCTGGTGTTGTAGATGCCGATGATGATGATGATGTTGATGATGATAATGATGATGATGAAGATGATGACGATAATGGAGATAATGTTGATGATGATGATGATGCGCCTTGTCAATAAGATCGATTTATTCGATCGAATGCCAATAACAATATGCTCGTCACCTTCTAGATCCTTGACCAATTTGTATGAATATATCTACGAAATGTGACAACAATATCATAAAATATTGTAGCAAAATAATATGATTAAAATATTAATAGAGCTAATAAACATGTTCGGAATGTTTCAGCTCATTGATTTGGCCGCGATATTTTACCATTCAATATTTTTCCCTTGACGCGTTTGTTCAATTGCATTCTACTGCAAGTAAGACGATGCCTCATTATTGGATCGCAAGCGATATCGGACGCCGGTCTATGGTAGAACAGGATCTGATCATGTGGTTTGAAACAACACTTCTTTGATATTTACAACTGCCGCAGATTATTGCCAGCTACTGCATGGTGAGAGGTTGCATCATTTTATCCAGCTAAGCTGCTGGAGGACATAAAGGGATGACATTTAATCTGCTTGCAGGAGAAAGAGATAAATACACAGGAACTATGTTAATATCGTTAATCCAGCGCTTAAAGCGGACGTCCGGTGCTCTTCAGACAGCGCATCTATGGGATATCTAGACAAGCAAACATGAGGAACAGCGCAGACAGTTTGGGGTGCTGACATTGCTGTCATGACAAGAGGCATGTTTCCGACTCACACCATAGCAAATAGCAAAGGACGATATATCGTTCATACTGTTATGAGGTTGCTGTGATGTGAAACATCGGGAATAACGCAAGGTGATGTCGCAGTTTTCCGTTCCATGTTATCACAAAAGCATGACCCATGTACAGATCAGTTGCCGGATAAGTTATTGTGTACATAGCATCCTCCTCCCAGAGTGAATTATGATCGCAGACCCGAATATGACCAATGCAATCACTCTGTGAGCGTCATCAAATTTAGTGTACTTTATTTATTAATAGAATTGATGTGAGCATTATAGTGCAATGTATTGAGCATAGAGATGCTGTCACTAACCACAGACAATAATCGTTATCATGCATTCGTGACTTCTATTGGTACGATAAGATATACATAGTGTAATTTGGCGGCCGATTTTAATGCATACATCACAAAGACTTTCCATTACTGTAGTCTTCTAGTTATCTAGACTGTAATGTGCCATAATAACCATGGCTATAATTGACCGACTACATAGAACATTGTTCTGTGAACCCAAGAACGCTTTGTCTGGCTAATATGGAAGGAAATAGGTTATTGTGACAAGAAAACAATGTCGTGTAGTGTATTTAACTAAAAAAAAGGTTATCCCCTTAGGCCGCCATGGGCTGGTAGTCCAGTGTATCGCTAGGTAACATTTATTGCTCGTCGAGATCGCTATCACAGCAGGTCGAAATGGCTCATTGATAACAGGAAAAGCTACCAGGTACATGTAAAGCCCCGTTAGAGATTAACTGGAAAAACGATAACATCGATCACTAGCGGTCAATTGTTCCAAACACACAAATAACTTAGAGAACAGGTTTGCCGATCAACCATCGCGTCGATGGGAGCTACTGTTACTTTGGTGATGGATTAAGAAGGCATAACTATGGTCAGATACTTTTTCGTTGCTCGCCTTATTTTGTGGGCACTGAACTTAAGAGCCAAATATAGCTGGGTGCAAAACTCCTTGTGTGTTCTTTTATCAGGTTCTTTGGGACAAATTATAGGCCGCAAAATCAATACAGATTGCTGCCCACAAGGTCTGTGCTAACAACTGCATTAGGAGGAATGTATAATTGCACACATAATAGAAACAGGCTTGACCGCCTAGTTGACCATTGCAAGATTCATTCCCCAACACGTGTTCTACTACTGCGTCGCACGGTGTGCACCTAAAGGATAACATTATGGCTGTGTGTAACAATCACACTGAAGCCAATGATGAGATTAACACATACTTTATCGGTTTCCTAAGAGTTGTTATGCGACTGATGCATTTCATTTACAATGTAATTAATCCTGAAGACTCTCCTCACTGACTCCGCACCATCAATGACCTGCCATTGGCTAAATAAAGAATGAGTTGTGTGTAGTTAGCGCTACCAGAGGCCCATAACCCGCACCACACTACCTAACGTTATTCATAAGCAAATGGGTAATCATGCGCCTCTCACCACAAACACAGGAGGAGGAGGAGGGAGACATTGAAGACGTAGAATCTATATCAGAAATCATTTGCCTATCTGTTTCATGTCCATGCCGGTATTTCTGCCAAGCTGCATCAACCAAAAAACTTACGTCTCTTTCTTTTTACAGTCAAACATCGTAAGGGCCCGGCTCTTCTCCAAATGTTCATTAGTGAAATAGCGGACACTGGCGGGGTTTGAAAAAGTCTCCCATTGGGCTTCTAATGACTCATTTAATCCCATGATGACTTATGATGAGAGTTTAAGATCTCATGTTTTACGTTCTATAAAACGCCCAAATTGGCCAAACACACAGTTGCAACGAGGGAACCGTCTCACGTTGCAGAAGCCAATCACATAGCAAATGGAAATACAGACGCGTGATGAATCTCTAATGTTATGGTTATGAGGATGTAGTATTTCGCCAGCACACAATCTGCAGTCATGCATTCTTCCTGAATGTTAAATATGGGTAATTACTGCAAAAACGAAGTCAACGTCACCACCCCTAAGATATCCACCTCCGACTATCGGCAAATACCAATCCGTGACGTTGTAAGCAGGGGTGATATATTGGCCACTGGATTGGTAGGCTTATGCAGACAACTTGAGCGCTGTTCTGAATGTACAAGTGGGAACAACAATTATTGGTTGTGGGACTTTTCACAGATTTCTATGGATGTTTGAATTGGCTGGTCATAGCCACGTGCCTGTTTTCGATGTCTGCATGTGATGGAATTCAAAGCTACTCATCAGATATAGAACGCAACTTGACAATACGTTTCAGATATATGACCTATCCTGTCCAAAGTTCAACATATAGTTTGAGCGAATCTCATTTTATTTCGAAAGCGCATTTAACGCAAATCTCACTTTATTGTGTTTTGATAGTCGCCGCAGATTTAGATTTGTTTAGCTTTGTGGTGGTTGGCAATACAAATTATGTTTTACAGATATCTCAATAAAGATACTGACTGACCGTAGAAATTTACTATACTTACAACTTACTACCATTTGATATCGTTTTTGAATATCTTTGAATTTCTTCTAAAGATGAATATCTTCACAACTGATTTGCCAAAAACATTGGGTCCGTAAGAACGCCATCTAACTTGCTGCTCATTTTGTGAACTTGATTGTTTACTCCTTCATCATTAACATCACCTCATAAATGACTCACAAACATGTCTTTATAGCATGCATAGTAGCATGACCTATCGTACAACTACCTTTACCTTTGCTTTCTTGAGATAATAAAAAATGACAATACAGAGCAGTATTGCCCATGGGTAACCTAGATATGGTTCAACACCTGAGCAATTAACTGGCTGTACTTCCACTGTCAACGCGCTTTGACTGTGGAGTAACCCAGGAGTTATTGCTAGCAGCTGCTTGTGGGGTTGTAATATTAATGTGTTAACGGGGTTTATATAGTCAGACCACGGATCTTAGTGAACAGAAAGTTCTTTTCAAAGTCAAAGTATTTATTTTAGGCATAATCTCTAAAATTAACTACCCCTTTTTATACTTATTTCGGAAAGTAACTGTCAATGGAGAAAAGAAATAAGCAAAACCTTTGTCCTATGTGAAGTAATTTTGATGCAACAAACAATTGTATTAACGCTTTGAATTCAATGTAGTAAACCTTGCTCACCGTTTCATTCGGGTCTCCATAGGACTCTCAAGTTATTAGATCCAATCTTCTTTTGTGTCAACCATTACATTAAAATAGTTTTCCACCATTATAAAGCAAACTTCGCACTTGGGCAGTGAGCAGTGCTGTTTAGGCTTATGTCAATCATTTGTATCGAAGTTAGCATCAAACTTTCCGGATCATAACCTGTATTGCTGTCGTCATGAAGAAATGTGTTGGCCCTGGAGTATTTGAGAGTATTCATGCCGTGTGTGGATAAGTGCGCGTCGCATCATTGATCAATAGAATCACGGCGAGAGGGGAGGGGATCATTTGAGGGACAATGCCAGTAGAATGGAAGATCATATGACACAATGCAATAAATCTAATCGTTGAGCTGAACTCAATTATTGTGCAAGCGTCACTCAGGGGGTATTTGATGCATTTGAGTAGGATAAGGCCCATTCATATTGTACATTGGTTCATAGACCTGGGTTACTAAGGTATGGTGGCATGTCTTCAATCAATCAGCATTATGATCGCGAATTAACCAGGTGTACTTAATGATAACTTCTTATTTAAAATCTCGTACAGTGATGTGATTCACTGAAAGGTCTACTGTTACCAACATCACGCACACCCTGAGAAGCTGCCAGGCCGTAGCCATCACCCAATCAGCGATGGGTCTTGGCTGTTACCAACAAATACGATTTAGTAATGATCGAATGTAATAATATGGACTATATTATGTAATAATATGGACTATATGACCTACTCGTCAACTTAATAGTTGTTATTTGCACGATGTTCCTGTAAATTACTGGCCATTTGAGGCATAGTAATCATGTGTGAAACTTGTCAATCGAGTTTAAGCAACCAAATGGCTGAGTGAATACATGGAGGATCGAATCAAAATATGCATTGTTGAATATGTGATTAAATGGCCAGATCATACTCATTTTAATGATTCTTACGATATTTGACTATTTAACCACAACAATTCTTAAAACGGTGTTGATATCATTCCAACCAATGCGTTGGCTCTATCTTTTATTAAATGTTCATTGAAAGGGGGCTAATGAATTGTTGTATGTAATAGGGTTACTGAATGAAGGATTCGATCAATAAGCCATTTAGTGTACTAATGTTTTAATAATTAAATCGTCAATTGAATTAAGTTGATTAAGATAAAGTTTATTTATAAACATATCAGTCATGTAATGCGTAATGCTTTCATAGTCGCATAATTTCCAACAGACCAACATGGACTTGGCAAATATGCGATCTGCGGTTACTCAACAGACATGGGAATACTAACCCACATCATAGAGTACTTGTAGACAAGATATGCCAACCAATTCCTAGCTGACACAAGAATCATCAAGCATAATTATTTTCCCAGCAGTGCGACGGCTCTATAATGTGAGATACAGCGACAGGTCAAAAGTGTAATGGTGACAGCTTGCGATGGGGTAAACGGGAATAGGGTCAAGGTCTAAGTCACCAACTGGGGCCATTATATTGTATTGCAAGCTGTTGCAATGAACGGCTGTGCTAATACTGTACGCATGGTAGGAAGGTGGACTAATACAGGAAATATTGCTAGCGGCTCTTCAGAGAATATACATTTATCGCATTACGTGTTTCTTTAAAGCGGCATATTACCAGAGCCTAAGCTTCAGTCTAACCATGTGAAGCGTAAATATTTCTTAATGATCATCTCATTCATGCATTGAGGCAATGTGGATGAATCTCTAACGTAAATTTCCTCTTCTTTGTCAGATCTCCGGAAAAAAACGTTCCCAAGGGATGAGTGATATTCGTGTGGGCCAAGAGAATGACCTGGGGCTAAAGTTCAGTAATAGCAATGCTGCAGCAGAGGGAGTATTTGCAGTGTGTACTCTAGATGACCATGCATATTGTATAAATTATGTCTCCAGAGGTCTCACTAGTTATTTGAGCAATCCTCCATTCACTCATAATTTTCTAGAATTAATACGGATGCTAAACCCTTGGGCCGTGACCCGTCTGTTGTATTACAATTGTCCACCATTTGTATGAGAGATAGTATTCTGACTGTCAAGATCATACACTAAATAGCTCACTGTAGGAGTGCAACGAGGATATTAGTGGAGCCAGGGCTCGGTGAGATACAGTTCAATCCACACAGGATTAGTTCCCGTTTTAAAGATTCATGACGTGTGGCGATCAGATGGGGACGATGACATTAGTCTTTCGCTTATTGTTGTCGAAAAAAAATAAATGCATAATAAATTATGAATCTCTCGGCGTAAAGACAATAAGCATGAGGCAAGATAATAGATTACCAAATGGACTGATACCATTCAATTTGTTTG
This sequence comes from Urechis unicinctus, assembly GCA_034190875.2. Taxonomy (NCBI): domain Eukaryota; kingdom Metazoa; phylum Annelida; class Polychaeta; order Xenopneusta; family Urechidae; genus Urechis; species Urechis unicinctus. The sequence goes on from CM067353.1 coordinate 49,522,460, forward strand.
GGATCTGAACAGTGGGTCTATCATGTATTGGATGACGATATGGCGCATAGTAATCGGATAATGGTTTTTAGACCCTTGTTGCTAAGGTATGGTGGCATATAATCAGCCAAGGGATATATTGATCAATACTGGTGGTGCTTTCTGGACACAGCGTCACTGCTGTCTCAATGATATCACACACTGACGCCCGTTGAAGCCTGGTAATCGCTTTTGATGCCCATAATCAGCTTCCCATCACAAAGTGTTAGTAAGTATAGCTATATTTCTCGTGGTACAAGTTGGTCTTGATGGCGTTCAATATCCTATGCGGGCTAGTCCATTCTGATCAAACGCCAAGCGATATTCTCGTCTATTGATTCATCTGAGAAATGTCCATAGCCCCAGCAGACATGATGCTGGCTTTAACCATTCGACTGTTTTAGATTGTGCTTTACAGCCGTTTTTATTGAAGAGGCATTTTATATTATCTGCTTTGATGTGACGTTGCTAAGCATTCAGGCGAAGGACCAGTACATGACGGGTGTCGCCTGTTTCACGGCTTTACGCAGTCTGTATTTTTGAGCCCATCTAGCATTCCGGTTGTCAGATAGCTCGAGATGGAAGATATTTGAGCGCTGTTCTGAATGTACAAGTGGGAACAGCAATTAAAGGTTGTGGGGCTCGTTCATTATTTTCCGTAGAACCTCGTTTATACAGTGTTGCCAGCTAATTTAGAGGCGGATTCTAGTAGAGTACATAACTAGAATAACTGACCAGCAAAGTTGACATCATCCTATTAATAGCACAGCCTGTTAGCAGCAGATACCGATGGAATGTCTGATTGTGCAACCGTGGCAGAATGTCATTGCACAATGACTGTGTCAAGCAATCCACAGTCTGACGAGGGGAATATACTACTAATGTGGTGTATATTTGCACGGAAGCCCATATGTGCCACGTGACCATGGTGCGAATTAGTTTAATTTTCTGGCGACCCTGACATAACTATCTGGTGGCCGCCTCCTAATCTTTTTTTTACCAAGAATCCATGGATCGTGAAGCAGTCTATATTTTCGCATGGGTTTAAATTATCAAGACATTCTCGTCGCTCTGGACGTCGACAACACAATTGTTTTAAGTTTCGTCGGAAACATTTCATGGATATGTTAGGACTTGCCCACTTCATTGATGAACAAATCAGTGATTCCGGGAACCAATATGGGTATCGATGGATGCGTTTGAAGTGCCTACAAGCTGCGTTTGCTGTATCAAAGAAAGTTGTGTATACTAACATACAAATTTTAGATCCTGAAGGAAGTGAACTACGGAAAAAAGGTCGGTTACGAATACGCACGTACTTTGCAAGGAGGGCGAACTATCTCAGGCACGTCGACTCGTATAATAAACTCAAGCCCTTCGGTTTGTGTATGAACAGATGTATAGATGGCTTTTCAAGGCGTATAATTTGTATTGTACGAGTAGCAATCCCTGGGTGATCGCGGGTGGTACATGGATGCTGTCTGTGAGATGGGTGGTTGTCCACGTCTGATGCTCGGTGCTTTGAGTTCTGAAAGCATTGCACGAATGCAAACGTATCTATCTGCTTTTTGTACGGAAAGAGAATGCATAATCAGAGGATAAAAAGCTTTTGATGTATATTGATAGATGGATAGATGTAGAGCCCGAAAAGATCTCGGTGAATTCACTGGTGATCCCATCGACCATGATGCGATGCAATTCTGTTTCTCCATATAGCTGGTGAGTTGAAAGTTAACTTCATCATGATTGACAGACGGAAGTATGATGGGAGTTTTATTTAATCACTCTCTGTAACAGCCAAATCTATATAATTTGTGACCGAGAATTCAGCGGAACTGTCTCTGAGGATCCAGACGCATTGAAAGTCACCTGTATCTGCTTAGCCGTTATCAAATCAGACTCCGTGCAGAATCTTAGAAAGAATGCTAGGTATTCTCTAGAACAAGTCTCTTCACATACGAAATCAGTAAATTTTTGTCTTGCGTCATATGTTCGGGGATTGTTAAAGATTTCAACCCTTTTTTTGTGCTGGGCTGTAGCTTTGCATAGTGCGCATTCACGTCTTCCCGGCAGAGAAATGAGCTCTGCAGAACCGTATGAGAGTAATCAGCCACAAACATCGGTACTCGGTCTTTGTGTGTAATTTCACGCACAGTGCACTCAATGTTTTCTTTGGTGATGCGCTTCTTTACTTTGTGATAATCCATCACATCATGCAAGTCATCATCGTAAACCGCTGTAAGGTCCTTAAGGGCGTTTTCCAAAATTGCTTTATCCATGCATCGAACAGTTGTGTCCAATATTGCTTATTCCATGAATGGTTTTACCAGTTGAATTTGGAATATTCCCTCTAAGATGAATCACATCTTTATAACGCAGGCGCCTTCCATCTATTTCACTTCATTCATAACATGACGCAATTCGGGATCTTTAATATGGTTACCGTCTGTTTACTGTAAATAAAAAGTGATACCGAATTCAGCATGTTGATTACAAAATTGTGTGAGAAGTGTTGAGACAAATAAATCCTCGATTCACCGTTATTTCACGAACGAATGGCACTGTGTCACTTAATACTCCATTATCATCATCATCATCACCATTAACAAGTGGAAGCGGATCGTATTGAGCCCATTACAATCACCAAGTGAGTGTCATTATGATACTAAGAGTTGTTGCACGATTGCTTTTCAGTGTATGGCTTTGATTTATAGTGCATTTAGTGAGAATAATCGTTATCATGCAATTGTGTCTGATTTAAGGTTGATGAGTGTTATAATGTGTACAATGTGAAGCCTGATTTCAATGCAAGTATCATTTAGACTTCCCTACAGGAAAAGTGTCTTAATGCTGTATTTCAAAGCTGCAATATGCATTATCGATCGGTACTGAAATAATCCATCTGCCGAGCCAATTCCTATGTAAAACATTGACTAGGAGGTTGTCATTTCGCGACCTACGGCTGATTCAAACATTTTGTTCAATAACCACCAATTCTCATTCATAAGTTGGGGTGTACGTATCATGACGTCACCAGTTATTTGATAACGTATCTCGTTAAATATGCTCGGGATAAGACCAATGAGCTTATAGCTGTGCTGAGAGGAATCGCTCGCGCCTTCGCCCGATAAAATATGTGAACACACCATCTGTGAGCAGTGCGCTGCTTTGTCATAAAATCTCTTTAAAATCACATGGAATTTTCAGATCAATTTCGGGGCGTGGTCTCCTCGGCCAATCAGGCAACTACATGCCCTTCAGCCCCAGAGACGGTGCATCAACAGTCCCATGTGCTTTTGTTGATTTTATGAAAACGTTACCGGACGGCGGCAATGTGTTTCACTCACTAGCTTTCTTAACGCATAGCTAGTCGGAGTGAGCCCTCGTAGTATAGCGTTAACAACACACAATTTTCAATAACCCATTTACTCGAACAATCCCGCAGTTATCAAATTTTATTGAATTAGCAATATCATTAAAGGAAAAGGTTAATGATGATTGCCATGTTTCGAGAACAGCTACCACAGCGGCGAATCCCGGTATTATTTCTATATCATGCAAACAATGGTATTCTACAATATTCAAACAGCAGCAATGTTTTGTAGCAGTCACGCCTGTGTGTGTTATTGTTTCAATGTAAGGAAAAGACTAAATGTTCAAAACACCGATTTTAACTCTAACAATATCAGGTAATAACACAGGTGCTTCGATATCCGACGTGTGTTAATGAGGGACGCGTGGAATTTTATAGATGGTGTTGATATTTTGATGATAAGGCGTTGTTATAATAAGTCCTGATTAGAGTGAAAGGACGAATCAACATGTTTGGGTCAGGGGAAGGGCTGACCCTTAGACTCTCGGGCTGAGTGGTCGAATTAGCGCGCCAAGGGGTCTTGACTCATTTTTCTCAACAAACAATTTGTCAATAGATTTGAAGATACATGCAGTTCATATCAAACATAGAAGATGTACATAAACAGTGTAGGCAAAACACTATGCGTATATTGCATTCTAAATATAGCTCATATTCCCTCAAGGAATTGCGACCACTGGTGAGATCTTCAAAGGGCGAGTGATGGCGAGATAGCTGGACTGACCGTGGGCAGAATCCATTAGGGGTGCGATCGCAAGAAGAAGACAAAGGCTACTGGCGCCGTGATGTCTCAGCCACGGTGACCAATGTTCCTCGTGTTGACAGTCCTGTATGATTACGGAAAAATATATCATTATGATTTATGACAAATAATGGGTTTTGATTTGTTCCCCATTGGCTTGGTTTTAAGCGATTGTAGCGTAAAACTCAAAAGAAAGAAGATAGAGGTATAACGGCGTAATTTGTGAGAGGCAATACGGCCTGCTTACTCAGAGGTAACCTATTTTCACGAAAGGAAGTTAGTATGACTGTTTGGGCGCAGTTACTGAATTGTCAGTACATTTTCACCTATTCTATTTAACATATGTCATTAGCTATATTTGTCTTCTCAATTATACACTCTTCCAATTTTGTGTCATTGGATACATGTCACTTGACACATGCACACTCTTTTGTTTGCTACTGCATCAATGTTTACAAATGACAAAGCTAAAGAACTTGAGGGAAAAATGCATATTTGTGGTTAATGAAATCCGATGCGCAAATTCTTCTATTACAAACGCCAAAATCAATAGTTACTCGCCTCGGTCGAGCGGGTGACCGGGTAAGCGGCCATTTCGAGTGCTGTAACGTATGCTCTGCATCTCACTCATTGTTTATTCTTTATTCAGTAGTCAAACTCATACCTCGGCGCGTCAGAATGAAGCCTTAGTCTCTGTGGTTGCAATTGTGATGCTTTCAAGCGACGTATAGATGCGCGTTGTCAACCCACCCTTGGATAGCATTGTCAACCTAGAGTTGGGCGGAGATCACGGAGCGTTCTCATTGATCCAATTACCTGAGACTTTAAGATCCATTACCAGCTAAAAGAACAAAATTATCAATATGACAGGATCAATTTGCCAATTTACTGGATCTGTTGAATCCCATTATTAAAACCTGAGCCATACCATCTTACAGGTAAACAGCATCAGCACTTATGCCCATCAATCATCGGTAACCGCCTTCCAAATCTGTAGCAAAGACCGCAAGTAAATTTCCGGTAAGATTAATAGTTCGCCGCGAGTTTGTAAAGGCTACCAGGTTGATATTGGAGTATGCAGTCAACTGCTAAGGCCCCCATACCCACTTCACTCACATATATGAATCATAGTTCGAGTAACATGTCATAACCGAGTAACCAGTCATTTCGGTCACCCTTTTCTGTTGGTTTGGAGGTAGAATAGGTCCACTGTATCCTCCTGTATTTCGTAAGTGGCGACTAATATCCCTTCCTCCTTCCTTTTCTAGCTCAACTTCATCCGCATAGATTTTGTTTTCAATTTTACCTGGAATCTGATATACTGATACCTTATGGTTACAGCACACCTTGGGGTTCCAGCACACCTTGCGGTTCCGGCACACCTTGGGGTACTAGCACACCTTAGAGATGTAGCACACTTTGCGGGCAGATCCACTAATAGAAAGTAAGAATCAGATATTTTTTTTTAAAAGTTTTCCTCAAATAGTTCTGGACCAGTGTGTACTGTGTCAACCTATATTTGAGAGTGCATTCAGAATCGTTTACAGTTTATTTTGAAGATTGATTTTTGATGGAATAAATAGGCTGCGATATGGATTAGGAAAAATAAATTCCAGAGCTTGTCCAAGAGTCAACGAGACGCTAACACTCAGGGTACAGAAAAGGTTTGACAATCCAACCATTATTGAGGGTGAGGCAATTATTGAGGGTGTACCAATTTCGCTATAGGCACAGAAGTGCCTCCCAAACATGGGATTAGGCTGGAACATATAGAAACATCCATCATCAAGAGGGACCCTTAGGTGACACATGGTTGCAAAAGACTTTCCTATGTACGGCTAGGTGGTTGTTTGACACGATATATACACAGTGACTTGACATACAAATTACAGACGACCCAATGTGAAGACTGCCAACACTGCTGGCTATGGCTTTTCATGCCTCAAATTCAAGGTTCGGTTTCTTTGTGATTTTATGTTAAGGTGTCAATGATGCAAAACCTACAAGGTCAGGTAGCAGTGATAAAAAGTGATTAAGTGAACACGCCGAAGAAATCCTCTCACCAATAATATATGGTCAGATATGCTGCAGTAAAACTGGCTTTGTATTTAATTGGCCAGATTGTAAAATGGGGAAACATAGATAGAGCTTCGATATCCCACAGTGCACCATAATCAGGATAGATTTACTAATGGAGGCTGAATAACCCAAAGGTAAGTATGCTGGACCTCAGCAAGAGGCATTGTGACGAACTGCGAGCTTTGTTCAATTTCGTCCAGGGGAAACCCATTGTAATGATCATTGACGATCGCTCTGCGACCTAATCCCTAATAAAGTAGCGTGATATGCTGCCTGAGCTGACATTGAGTGGAAAGCATACAGCGCTAAGTGTATGTGTGTTTACCCAGAAATATCACTCTGTCTTATTGGACCTTCACGAGCACACCCACTGGTTTGCTGTGTTTCGCCGCGAACATCGGGACCCATTAGACGAATGTTGTCATGAGAATGTCAGTAATCCTTGAGCTAAGCATGCTAATCCGCTGCCTTTTTCTACATATTAAGTGCCGAAGTTAATCAATCTATAGGTAACTTGTGTTTGATGTGTGCATAACACTAGCTAAGCATGTGCTAATACACTAATTGGCCAAGATGGTTTTAGCTATCAGTCATGTCACGGAAACATTGACACCCGGGATGTTGTTCTACCAGCATGCTATTATGTGGAGAGGTTGTGAGAGCTGCCGAATCGTTTTTAATATCAGCTGTATGCCGAGGAATAATCGCGTCTTCGGGTGCTTTCCGTGGGGCAGATGGTAGAAAATGCGCTGCTGTATAAGCCTATCGTTGGTGTAGTGCAACAAACACTCCTGTTTACCCATATTAACGCACGGCCTTGATTAGAACAACGTAGGTGCAGATTGCCCCAGCTCCCCTCTCCCCTCCCCGGATTTAAAACAGTAAGTGTACTTCGCGCGTGTCGCTGATTATTCTTCACACTATAGGTCTTGATTACCTCAAACTCGTGGGCGTGCTAGATCGAGTACATAATTGGACACAGACACAATGACTGTGATATCAGGGTAGCAGTGGATTAGATTCAGTCAGCCCAGCACCTTCTTGTTCCGGCTGTTGTGGAGATGATTGTCATGTGGCGTATCGCTGGTGTTGTAGCTGTCGCCTCAATTTCTAGCAACAGGGAGTGCGTTTGTATATACTACTGCTGACATTTTTCATAAACCATGCATGTGATGTTTAGGGAGGCCAAGGCCCAGCTCTATAAGATTAGGCGATTACGCGCCATTCTGATTTTGGTCGTAGTTAATGTCGTGGATGTAAGGGTGGGCTGATAGGCCCCTTAGAACAGCTTCATTTGAGCTTAATTGTGTCATATGCATACGCTTTGTCATTTTATCATCAATGTTTCCAAACATTTATGAGTTAGTAATCAAGGACGGCAGATATACAAGAAACGATATTAAAATGACAGTAAGCTGGGTTGATAATCAGCAGATTTAGAGGACAATTCTTCACTTCCTTTAGCATTAATGCCCACAGATAGGTTCGTTTGAACATTTAAAATCACTTTTGTCCTTGTAAGATGGATGCATTGCAACTGTACTGCAGTTTTCAAAATATCCTGTAGGACAGATTGTGGCAGGGGTCGATAAAAATGTAAATGTGCCTATCTAATGGAAATTACTATGTTGGTTAGTTCTGTGGTCATTTATGGTATGCATGGAATATAGCTTTCTGTGTGATGAATGGGGCAAGATGCTACACCTAATACTTGCAACTTTGAGGAATAATTTGAATTGAAACAACCGAACTGTACTGCTATAAGCAATTCTAAAGCGCTATATGATAGCAAGCATCTATATAATATAGGTTTATAATCATAACCATTATCACAGATAGTCCAGAAGAGCTGCACATTTCCTGGAGTGCTGTCTGACGTGACATGTTCAATATCATAATGATAATGTACGATATCAAGCAAGCTGGCCATTTGATAACCGTTATCAATACTAATCATGGGATGCCTTAAGTCCTTATGTCACACACCATCATGTGTAGCAGTAGTGTATATAATCCGCACAATATCATACGTCCTGTTTCTATACATCAGCTGGTAATTATCCCTCTCTTTATAGCCACATCATATAACACCAGTCATTACTCACTACAGGTTTCATTTACTAAAGCATTGTATCCTCCTTATGCAGGTTAACAAATAATGAGTGTTCACTGCTTCGCCATCATTTCGCACCTTTTCACAGAGAACCCCAGCATTAGTTTCTGTATAAGATTGTTCTCTTTACCATTTCAAGGATCCATCACACCTAAGCTGTTTTGTTAGCTGTAATATTCTATCTTTAATTACAAATGAAGAGGTGCGTTAATAGCGCGCAATATTGTGAACCATATTGATGATGTTCAAGCGTTTCTATAAAATTGTTGAATTCTCCAATTTTAATTCTAAAGCGAATTTGCAGTAAACATATATGACGTATGTGCTCCAACCAGACATATACCTTCTGAATATATATATATATATATATATATATATATATATATATATATATATATATATATATATATATATATATATATATATATATATATATATATATATATATATATATATATAGATATATATATAGATATATATATATATATATATATCTATATATATATATATATATATATATATATATATATATCATATATATATATATATATATATATATATATATTAGCACCAAACGCGACCTTTATTGTACAAACCGCCAACCTATGGTAGACATGGTCCACGAAAGGATATACCAGTATGTCCACATAAAGTCAATGTCCGTTTTCTTTCAAAATATTTGAAAATGTTTTGGTTTGACTATTCGAATATGATAGTCCAGTCTTAGTAACGTACAGAGATAATCTTTCACGAGTGATTAATTTGGAATTTGAATATTATAGCGAAATAAAATTTTAACGACTAACCCACAAAACTCAATATCTTTCTTACAACCATATATACTTCGATCCCAAGTGCCAAAATTATGTTTAATCCTGTGTGTTGGATATGTGTATTTGAAAAACTTAAATATTTTACTTATTTTTTAATTTCATTACCGAAAACTACCACATTGAGTTAGATCGCGAAACGATACCAATGGTTCATAATGATCACATCTATAAAAAATATAATATTTGTAATAACTGAAAAACATTTAAAAATTTCGGCATTTCGCAATTATGCGAAAATATATATGGGCACGAAAGGTTTGATTTATACGTATAAATTAGTGTCTTGACCTTTGGAGTAATTATTCTCACGATAATGTCAAATCTTCAGGTTTCATTAAAGCGTTTATTTGGTCTTGATTATCGCTCGCAGGAGCCATCCCAATTAGAATGTTATCATGGTGGTGACGCTCTAGTGCTCTCAATACTCACCAGGCGATGACAAATACGTATGGCCTTGCTCATATACAAGCCCCAAACTGAATGGCTTCCGGTTGGTGGTTATCTCCTTGCCGCCTACATTTGATTTCCGCCACGGACTCATCTGGCTTAACGCTAAGATATGACCTCGACGATTTTGGCAGACTGGCCGGTGATTTTGATGAAACATTATCATGTAAAATGTATGTATGTATGTATGTATGTATGTATGTATGTATGTATGTATGTATGTATGTATGTATGTATGTATGTATGTATGTATGTATGTATGTATGTATGTATGTATGTATGTATGTATGTATGTATGTATGTATGTATGTATGTATGTATGTCTGTATGTATGTATGTATGTATGTATGTATGTATGTATGTATGTATGTATGTATGTATGTATGTATGTATGTATCTGTATGTCTGTATGTATGTCTATGTCTGTCTGTCTGTATGTATGTATGTATGTCTGTATGTCTGTCTGTATGTATGTATGTATGTATGTATGTATGTCTGTATGTATGTGTATGTATGTCTGTCTGTCTGTCTGTCTGTATGTATGTCTGTACCTCTGTCTGTCTGTATGTATGTATGTCTGTCTGTCTGTCTGTCTGTCTGTCTGTATGTATGTATGTCTGTCTGTATGTCTGTATGTATGTATGTATGTCTGTATGTATGTCTGTATGTATGTATGTCTGTATGTATGTATGTATGTATGTATGTATGTATGCATGTATGCATGCATGCATGTATGCATGTATGTATGTATGTATGTATGTATGTAGGTAGGTATTTGTATGTATGTATGCATGTATTTGTAGTGGATCCCTGTCAACGCTTCACATGTTGACAAAATGTGGAGCTAGACGGAAGCAAAGAAATTAAGTGATCTCAGCGTAATAAGTGCTGTGTTCATGGAGATGTTTACCGAACACGCGCATGATTACCGAGCCACACACACAGTTGGATAGCACTAAACATACACGTGATTTACTTTCGTTGTTAGATAAGCAATGAGATCTCGTGTACCTATGTATTTATTTGCAGCCCAAAACTCATTAGAACCTTAGCAGGATGAAATATTGGCACTATATCATGCAGCGCGATATCAAATATGCAGTGTAAATCGTCTTTGTTAATCATCGCTCAGCAAATTGTAACAAAACGTAAATAATTAAGCCACGGAGCCAAGTCACATTGATGAGTTTTTTTTGTGCTTTAAGAGGAAGGGTTGATACAATCCTTTATGACATCTGTCAGCAAGTGTAATTGCTTCATATACGCCAAGCATTATTTACAGATAGTTTGGAAAAAATATTCCGTAATCACAGATATTACTCTCACATGTATTTCACTTGCGTTTGTACCGCCGTCACGGGTGAAATCATATTTGTTGTAATAACACGCTCAACCACCATCCTCATTGCAAGTGTTCAGCACGTATTAAAAATAACTACATGAGCGTCAACCAGCCGCTGTTAAGTGATATAATCTATTACTTTTTACCTAATGAATTCCCATGGTAGTGTTCCTTTAGCTTCGCTTGCTGAATGAAGAGTCGCTGTTCACCGGGCTGTTTTGCTTGGGGTGGTTACATTGATGTGTACATGCCAGAGTTATTAACAGCTTTGAGATTAATTATCTGTTTGGTTAACATACAACTGCTGCAGAATGTGTAGGAAGTCGGTTTTATTGCTCCGAAAATGGTCCCATTGGTGCTACCACATCCATTAGCGCCCGTTGTGTGACTTCTAAAACCTTTGTACCCAACGCTAATCATTTCAGGCAGCGACTAACATAATTGATTCAGCTTTTGATATTTTTCGAATATTTTCTGATGCCTTGTTTTGTTTTGCCATAGGGTGAATAGTTTAAAACGTGCGCTGCAATAAGGCATTGATTAGCCAGTATGTCTTACGTTGCCATTGACAACCTAGCATCTAGGACAGCAACATGTACACCCACAGTGTATAATTGGTCTTTGGGGTGCAATATTCTATTACTATTTCAGTGTTACGGCACTAGCAAGCATTTTTACTATCCATGCATTGAGTTCACATGTTTTGTGTTCCACGCAAACACCCGTGTGACATCAGTGACAGGTAATGTACTTGTTATGATGTTTATTCGATTTGAAAGAAATTGCGTCTCACCCCTACCCCCCCCCCCCCCCCCCCCCCCCCAATAATAGGCATGTCTTGTGGAGACGGACAGTGGTCCCAATCAATGTTTCTCAACATTGCTCAGCAATGACTGGGTAGAGAGGAGAAGGGGAATGCCCTGCAACTCATTATCGACGGGCGGGAGGGGCAGAATCCGCATTCCATTATTGGTGTGCTATTCCTGTAGTTGTAGAAGGAGGCCGCCGCAGGGTTATTTGTTACCCCTTCGGGTCATTAGGCTCTCTCTGGCACGTGGCTTGGCGAGAGAAATTATGTTAGTGCTTCGGACTACTTAATTGCCTCCTTTGTTTAGGTGATGCCCTGTTCGTGTGTGCGTGCATGTGTGTGTGTGTGTGTATGCGTGTGTGTGTATGTGTAAGTGTGTAAATCAAACATACCGATGAGACGCCCGATCGTGGACCAATGACCGCATGCTGCATATTAATACCGTATTGAACATTTCACTTTATAGAATCGAATGACGAGAGCGCTATCATATCAATCAGGTGCATTAGGAACCCTATACCATTCATGAAGATATTTAATATAAAGTCTAAATGTACCTTTGCTTTGGTGCCCATTGATGTAATTACCGATGATATAAATGAGAGGAAGAGCACCCCTATCTTAGAGTTATATGTTTTCTAAAACTTCATAAATCTTTAGCAGTGAACACTTCTGACTTCTCTCGCGTCTTGTCCACGCACGATACCAGTCAGCGTTAAGTTCAGTACGATTAAGTTTATTTATAAACATACCAGTAATACAATGAACAATACTTTCCCAATCGCACAATTCCTACAGGCCACCATGGAGTAGACTGTGCACGATTTGCGCCGACTTCTCAGTTATGAGACCCGCGCTGCCTCAGCACAGATGGGAATATTAACCCACAACAAAGACTGCGTTCAGTCACTTTTTATCAACCAATGCCCAGCGAGCGCCATAACCATCAAGCCTTTGAGCCGTAACCAACCGCCGCATAATTACTCAGCAGCGCGTCGGCTCTATGATGTGAGATTTGGCGACAGGTCAAAAGTGTAATGGTGACAGCTTGCGATGGGGTAAATGGGAATGGGGTCAAAGTCTAATCCACCAACTGGGGCCATTATATTGTGTTGCAAGCTGTTGCAATGAACGGCTGTGCTAATACTGTCAGCATGGTGTGAAGGTGGAATAATACAGGAAGTATTGCTAGCAGCTGTTCACAGGAATGTACCATTATCGCATTCCTGTAGTACGTGTTTCCTGATAGCGTCCCGATGTGTGTTTACAACGGTGTATTATCAGACGGTCAACAGGGTTGATGTCTTCAGTCCAACGTAAGTTACCTCGATGAGACAACGCGGAGGAATCGCTAACTCAAATTTTCACTTGTTCAACAGATCTCCGGAAATATATATAAACCTTCAGAGGGGGGGGGGGGGGACGGGAAAGTATATTCGTTCAGTAATAGCAATGCTGCATTGGATTTTTGCACTATGCATCCTATCTACCTGACCATGCGCACCATATCAAATACGTCTCCATAGGTCACGTTAGTTATTTAAAGCAATCCTCAGTTCTCTCAGAATTTTCCGCAATCCTAGAAAAGGCTACGCCGTGGGCTATGACCACCATCCGTTGTATTACAAATGCAGAGACATTTGGTTATTTGAAGCAATAAGTACTCAGACTGTCCAGAATATGCACTAAAAAGCTTCCTGTATGATTTTGGCAGTAACACAAGATTACTACGAGGATTTTAGTGGAACCCACGGCTCTATGAGATATGGTTTAATCTACATAATATTTGTTTCCGTTTTAATGATTCATGGCGTGTGGCGATCAGATGGGACCGATGACATTGGTCTTTCGCTTACTGTCGTCATAAAGAAATGAATGTATCGTAAATTATGAATCTCTCGGCGTAAAGGCAATGAGCATGAGGCGAGGTAATGGATTACAAAATGGCCTGATACCATACATTTTATGGGGAATCGGAACAGGGGGTCTCTCATGTATTGAACGTCGATATGGCGCTTTGTAATCAGAGAACGTTTGATTGACCTGGGTTGCTAAGGTATGATGGCATATAATCAGCCAAGGGATCTATTGACCAATACTGTTAGTGCTTTCCGTTATTTGGCGTCATGCTTTATGTAGCGTGCCTTCAGGCTGGTGGTTTGTGATAATCATTAAGCTACACCAGATGACTGCGGAGTACATGGCAAATATGATGATGAGATGAGATGATTATGATGATGATGACAATGAAGACTATAATGAGGATGATGATGTGATGATATGATGATGCGCCGAGGCCGAAGATGATTATGAGATCCTTGATTTCCATGATGACATTTTACCATTCAGAAGATGATTTGTTCATGATGACCGAAGCTAGATGATCGTTATTGGATAAGCGATATCAGACGCCGGTTGAGATTCTGATTATGACAATTCTTTGATGATTGATGATTATTGCCAGCTAGTGCATGGTGAAAGGTTGCATCATTTTGTCCAGCTTAGCTGCTGAAGGACATAAAGGGATGGCAATTAATCCGCTTTCAGGAGAAAGCGATAACAGGAACTATGTTATCTATATCTAGACAAGCAAACATGAGGATCAGCGCAGACAGTTTTGGGTGCAGACATTACTGTCATGAGGCAATTGTCAGGTTTCCACCTCGCACCATAGCATATAGCAAGGTTCATACTGTTATGAGATTGCTGTGATGTGAATCATCGGGAATAATTCAAAGTTATTTCGCAGTTTTCAATTCATGTTTTCCGTGTCATGTAATCACAAAACATGACCCATGTACAGAACAATTGCCGTATAAGTTATTGTGTACATAGCATCCTCCTCCCAGAGTGAATATGACAATTGCAATCACTCTGTGAGAGTCAAAAAAGTTAGTGCACTTACTTGTTAATAGAATTGATGTGAACATTATAGTGCGATTTAGTGAGCATATCGAAGCTGTCACGACCTCAGACAATAATCGTTATTATGCATTCGTGACTACTATTAAAACGATAAGATATACAAAATGAACTATGGCGGCCGATTTTAATACATGCACCATAAATACGTTCCCACCGGACACGTGTCATTACTGTAGTCTTCTAGTCATCCAGACTGCAACGTGTCATATTAATCATGGCTATAATTGACCAAATACAAAGAGCATTGTTCTGTAAACCCAAGTACGCTTTTTCTATAGGAGTTGTACATACTCTGGTCAGCTAATATGAAAGGAAATAGATTTGACGAGGTTATTGTGTATCGTATTTAACTCAAAGAAAAGGTTATCCCCTAAGGCCGCCTCGAGCTTGTAGTCCATTGAATTGCTAGCATTAGGTCTGTGCTAACAGCTGCATTAGGAGGAACGCATTATTGCACACATAATAGAAACGGACCTGACCGCCAAGTTGACCATTGAAAGATTCATTCCTTGACTTGTGTTCTACTACCGCCTCGCACGGTGTGCACCTAAGGGATTACACTATGGCTGCGTGTGACAAGCACACTGAAGCCAATGAAGAGATTTATACATACGTAATCGGCTACTTTGTCAAAATATCAGAGGAGTTGTTATTCGCCAGCTGTATTTATTTTACAGCCTAGTTCATCTGGAAGACTCTCCACACCGTAACCACACCATTGATGACCTGCCATTGGCTAAATAAAGAATGAGGTGTGTGTAGTTAGCCTTACCAGAGGCCAATAAGCCGAACCACACTACCTAACATTAATCATAGGCAAAGGGGCAATCATTCGCCTCTCACCTCAGACACAGGAAGCGGAGGAGACATTGAAGGCATAAAATCTATACCAGAAATCATTTGCCTGTCTGTTGCACATCCGGTGCCGGTATTTCCGCCAAGCAGCGTCGTCCAAACAGCATTCGTCTCTTTCTTTTTACAGTCAAACATCGTAAGGGCCCGGCCCTTTTTAAAATGTTCATTTGTGAAATAGCGGACACTGGCGGTTCGAAAAAGACTCCCATTTGGCTTCAAATGACTCACTTAATCCCATGATGACTTATGATGAGGGTCTAAAATCTCATGTTTTACGTTCTATAAAACTCGCAAAGTGGCCAAACACACCGTGGCAACGAGGGAACCGTCTCACGTTGCAGAAGCAAATCACATAGCATATGGAGATACAGACGTGTGATGAATGTCTAATGTTATGGTAATGAGGACGTGGTATTTCGGTAGCACACAATCTGCAGTCAAGCATTCTTCCTGCATGTTCAATATGGGGAATTACTGCAAAAACAAAGTCAACGTCACCAACCCTTATATACTGTGCTGCGCTTCAAGGATTAATGTATTTCTCTTTCGTTTGGTGTTCGAATGAACATCCGGCATCACCACTTTCGTCGGAAACATAATATTGTCGAGGTGTATAGAATTGTGACCATTGTTTCGGCTGATAAGGCCATAGACATCATCCAATCAGCGAACCAACAAATTGGACTTTTTAAAGATCGAATGTAACAATACCGACTATCGGAAAATACCAGTCCATGACATAGCAACTAGTGGTGATATATTGGTCACTAGATATGGTAGGCTTACGCGGACAACGTGAGCGCTGTTCTGAATGTACAAGTGGGAAGAACAATTAAGGGTTGTGGGGCTTTTCACAGATTTCTACTGATGACTGAATTGGTTGGTCATAGCCACGTACATGCAGAGGGTGTGTATTAACGTGGCGTTTTGATACCGCTTAGATTCTACCAAAAACCTCTTTCAACGTTCATGAGAGATCATCGACTGTTAGCATTTCCAACTCTAGTTTAGGGAGCGAATCCCAGTATGTACACATTGAATAGCATTATAGTGCGCAGTCGGCTTCAAGTATGATTTACGGAACATCCAAGGTACAAATGTCGGTAGAAGCTAACATTTAAGATAGCATGTGTTGTTAACATCATATCGTATGTTGCCTGTTGTCGAATTATTCAGGTGATGGAATGCAAAGCCACTAAATCAGATACAGAACGCAACTGGACAACGAGTTGCAGATAGATGACCTATCCTGTATAAAGTTCATCATATATTTTGAGCGATTCTCAATTTACTTCGAACGCGCATTCAACACAAATCCCACTTTATTGCTCTTTGAAAGCCGCCTCAGTATCAGATTTACTTAGCTCTGTGGTGGTTGGCAATGCAAATTATGTTTTACAGATATCTTTATAAAGCGATTAACCATTTACAATTGTACTACTATTTGATATTGTGTTTTAATATCTTTGAATTTCTTCTAAAGATGAATATCTTCACAACTGATTGGTCATAGTATTTTTTTAGGCATAATCTCTTACACTAACTCCGCCTTTTTACACAGATGTAGGAAAGTAACTGTCAAGGGAGAAAACAAATATCAATTGGGGCAAATACGAAAAACCTTGGGCTTATGTGAAGTAATTTTAATGCAGCAAACAATTGTATTAACACTGTGAATTCAATGCAGCCAACCTTGCACACCGTTTCCATTGCGTCTCCATAGGACTCTCAAGTTATTTGATCCAATCCACTTTTATGTCAACCATTGCATTATAATAGTTTTCCAACATTACCGTGGAGACTTCGCATTTGGGTGGTGAACAGTGCTGTTTTGGCTTATATCAATCATTTGTATCGAAGTTAGTATCAACCTATCCAGATCATACCTTGTATTGCTGTCGTCGAAAGAAATATGTGGGCCCGGGGCTCTTTGAGAGCATTTGTGCCGTGTGTGGGTAAAACGCGCGTCGCATCATTGATCAATAGAATCACGGCGAGTGTGTGATCAATTGAGGGACAATGCCAGTAGTCACTCACCATTTTTTCTGATAAGGGGAATGGACGAGCATATGACACAATGCAATAAATCGTGGAGATGAACTCAATTATTATATTAGATAATGGTTCATAGACTTGGGTTACTATGGTATGTTGGCATATCTTCAATCAATCAGCCTTATGATGGCGCATTGCCCAGGTGTTCTTAATGATCACTTCCTGCTTAAAACATCACACAAGTGCGTGATTCACTGAAACATCTGCTATTAACAATTCGCACACCCTGAGATGTTGATTGCTGCTGTGTTATATGTAATTAACTAGTCTGGGAATTCATTCCAAAAGCAGTACAGAACACCGGCACTGCCTTATAACACGCATAGTAATCGCTTTGTGACCAAAGACTATTGAGCTACATCATCAATGCATCATATTGTCATAAGTAATCGAATGGATCTAAATGATGTCATAGCATCTCATCATGTGACATAATACGGTTTAAAAGGATGCAGTCCCACGTATATTGTATCCGCTCGATTAAGAATCGATGTCGTCGATTGCATAAGCTGCATCATTGCTGTATCATATGTAGAGGGAGGAATGTTAATTTAGAGCAGACAGTCTACCACAGTAATTTGGGTACTCAACCACCAATACTCCCTACATATAGACCTCTCCATACATTACATGTCATTGGCTAAATATAGCATGAGAGGTGATAAGATAGCACTGCTAATCAGCAGCAAATGGCTAATGGGTAACCTATCATCGTCAAGCCTAGGAGGAGGCTTCAAGGACAAACGAATCTACCCCAGAAAGCTATTTGCCTGACGTTGTGATATGCCCAACCATTTTCCAAATGCTCATTTGGTGGAACTGCACTACATCTGATGTGCTTAACCGAGTTACGCATTGGCCCTTGATGGACCCTTTTCATCACGTGATGAATTATGATGAGGGTTAGATCTTTCAGGTTCCCCAGTCTATAACAGACACCGATTGATCTAGCAGGCAATCGTTACGAGGGGCATTACTCACACACCTTTTTTGCTCATAGAGGTAAAGACTGGACACTTCTGGATAGTATGTTTTTGATAATGGGAAGTTAAAATTATCACAGCACACAATAAGCAACCACGCATTGCTCATGCGCGTTCCGTCTGCTCTCCACACTCCTGGTCGATGTGATTGTCTAAACGCATGCGAACAAAATGTGGCCACTTTCCATTGCGTTGAAAAACAGGTGGACATCGTTAGCAACGACGATGTACCACCCCTGAATTATTCTGTTCCGTAACATACATCTCCTCATAAGTCTATCATTAACAAAATTGCAGATGTAAAGCAAGCATCATCCAGTACACTGCAGTTGCTGTAACCAGGTCTCCTTGTGTTTGGCGAAGGCCGTTTAAAGCTGGTTCTCTCCGCCATATCATGCATTATGGGTCCAGCTTGATACCTTATCAGCCCTACTGCCTCTCTTCGGCTGTCCTGGGGTAATGGTAGTTAAGATTAGATGCAGTTAAAGAACGC
Source organism: Urechis unicinctus (assembly GCA_034190875.2). NCBI lineage: Eukaryota > Metazoa > Annelida > Polychaeta > Xenopneusta > Urechidae > Urechis > Urechis unicinctus. The sequence goes on from CM067353.1 coordinate 49,541,526, forward strand.
TTCCATTACTATACTACTTTATTTTACAGACAATCTCGCATCATCGTTATATGCTGTGTTGCGCTTTATGGATTAATGTACTTCTCTTTCGTTTGGTGTTCAAATGAGCCTCCGGCTTCGCCACTTTCTTCTTAAGCATAACATGGTCGAAGTGTGTAGAGTTGTGATCATTGTATCGGATGAACAGGCCATCATCCAATTAGCGATGGTGATGACTGGGACTCTTAAAGATCGAATGTAATGATACCGACTGTTTGAGTTACTCGTCAACTCGTAGACAGCTTTTAATAGTTTGTATTTGCACGATGGTGTTCCTGTGAATAACTAGTCATTTGAAGCATAGCGTTCTTGTGAGAATCTGGTCAATCGCGTGTAAGCAACTAAATGACTCAAGTTAATATATGGAGGATCGAATCAAAGTATGTATTGATGAATATGTGAATAAATGGCGAGATCATACTCATTTTAATGATTCCTATGACGTTTGATTATTAAACAAGAACAATTCTTAAAATGGTGTTGATATCTTCCAACTAACGCGTTGGCTCTATCTAATAATAAATGTTCACGAAAAGAGGGGAATGAAATGCTTTATTGAATAGGGTTGCTGAATGAAGGATTCGATCAATTAACCATTTCGTGTACTTTTATATTTATCGTTTAATTTTCAAATGAATTAAGTTGATAATTATAAGGTTTATTTGTAAACATATCAGTCATGTAATGCAAAATGCTTTCATAGTCGCACAATTTCCAACAGACCAACATGGACTTCTTAATTAAGAGATCTGTGGTTCTTCAACTGACTTAGGAATACTAACCGGCAACATTGAGTTCTTCCAGACACGATATAACAGCCAATGCCTAGCGAGCACCAAAATCGTCAAGCGTAATTACTTTCTCACTAGCGCGTCGGCTCTATAAAGTATTGCTAGCAGCTGTTTACAGAATATACATTTATCTCATTTCAGTATAACGTGTTTCTTTAAAGCGGTATATCACCAGAGCCTAAGCATCAGTCTAATCATGGGGACGAAACGAAAATACGCCTCAATGATCATGTCATTTATGCATTTGGGCAATGTGGATGAAACTCTAACGCAAATTTCCTCTTCTTTAACAGATCTCTGGAAATAAACCTTCAAAATGGGATGAGTGATATTCGTTTGGGCTAAGAGAATGACCTGGGCTAAGATCAGTAGTAGCAATGCTGCAGCAAAAGGAGTATTTGCACTGTGTTTCCTATCTAGACGAACATGCGCACTGTATCAATTTTGTCTCCAGAGATCTATCTAGTTATTCGAGCAATCCTCCGTTCTCTCATAATATTCTAGAATTATTGCGGATGCTTAACCCTTGGGCCGTGATAAGTCTGTTGTATTACAGATGTCCATCATTTGTATGACAAATAGTATGCAGACTGTCTAGATCATACGCTAAATAGCTCCCTGTACGAGTGCTACGAGGATATTAGTGGCGCCCACGGCTCTGTGAGATACGGTTCAATCCACACAGGATTAGTTCCCGTTTTAAAGATTCATGGCGTGTGGCGATCTAATTGGGACGATGACATTAGTCTTTCGCTCGCTGTCGTCATAAAGAAACAAATCATGAATCTCTCAGAGTAAAGACAATGAGCATGAGGCAAGGTAATGGATTACCAAATGATCTTATACAATTTATTTTGGAGGGGATCTGAAAAAGGGGTCTATCATGTATTGGATGACAATATGGCTCATTGTTATCGGAGTATGGTTTATAGACCTGGGTTGCTAAGGTATGGTGGCACATAATCAGGCAAGGGATCTATTGACCAATACTGGTGGTGCTTTCTGGACACAGTGCCACTGCTGTCTCAGTGTTATCACATACTGGCGCTTATGAAGCCTGGTAACCGCTTCTGTTGCCCATAATCGGCTTCCTGTCGCAAAGTGTGAGTAAGTACAACTATATTTATCAAGTTGGTCTTGTTGGCGTTCAATAGTTCATTCTGTTCAAACGGCTAGCGCTATTCTCGGCTATTGATTCATCTGAGAAAGGTAAATTGCCCCAGCAGACAGGATGCTGGCTTTTGCTGTTCGACGTTTTTAGATTGTGCTTAAAAGCCGTTTTTATTGAAAAGGCTTTTTATATGATCTGTTTTGATGTGACGATGCGTACACATTTCTGCGAAGGACCTGTAATTGACGGTAGTTGCCTGTTTTACGGCTCTACGCAGTCGGTAATTTTTAGCCCATATAATATTCGGTTGCCAGATTGCTCGAGACTGAAGATGTATCGCATATGGAGATACATACTGGCCATCTCAGGCCTTGTTTAGAGGGCGGTAAAAGCTGCATCAAATCTTTGACAGCGAATATTCTCCCTCGTTTTTGTATTGTATGTCCGAGAACTTGCGGCTTATTACATGATAGCGCTTGTGCTGTGTTAAAGGGTGAGATATTCTGTGGACAGATCGGACTTTGCCTGTCCAATATGGGGAAATACTGCAATTGATATCAATGATGCTGGATTTCTGCCAAAACGAAGTCAACGACAACACAGACAAATACCAATTCATGAATCATCAGTAGAGGTACAAAATGGCATTTAGAATGATGCAGACAACTTGAGTGATGTTCCGAATGTATATGTGTGTACAACAATTGAGGGTTGTGTGGCTCGATCATTATTTTCTATACAACCTCGTCCATGCAGAGTTGCAGGTAATTCAATGGCGGACATAACTAGAATAACTGGCCGGCATCATTCTATAAATAGCTCAGGGTGTAAGCAGCAGATACCGATGGAATATCTGATTGTGCCTCCGTGACAGAATGTCATTGCATCATGACTGTGTCAAGCAATCCACAGTCTGGAGAGAGGAATATTCTATTAATTTGGTGTATATTTGCATGGAAGCCCATATGTGCCACGTGACCATGGTGCGAATTAGTTTGATTATCTGGCGGCCCCGACAAAATGTTTGACCAAGAAGCCATGGATCGTGAAGCAGCTGTCACTCTATATTTCCGCATGGGTTTAAGTTATCAAGACATTTTTGTCGTTCTGGACTTAAACCACAGAATTATTTTAAGCTTCGTCGGACATATTAGGGCTTGCCCACTTCATTGATGAACAATTCAGTGATTCCGGGAACCAACATGGCTATCGATGGATGCGTTTGAAGTGCCTACACGCTGCGTTTGCTGTATCAAGGAAAGTTGTGTATACTCTCATGCAAATTTTAGATCCCGAAGGAAGTGTGCTACGGAAAAAACGTGGGTTACGAAGACGCACGTACTTTGCGAGGGGGGCGAACTATCTTAGATTCGTCGACTCGTATGATAAACTCAAGTAATTCGGTTTGTTAATGAACAGATGTATGAAAGGCATTTCAAGGCGTATAATATGGCTGAATGTGTATCATACGAGTAGCAATCCCTGGGTGATCGCGGGCTACTGCATGGATGCTGTCTGTGAGAACGGTGGTTGTCCACGTCTGATGCACGAATGCAAATGTATCTATATGGTTAAGATAGATTTTTGTACGGAAAGAGAACAATCATTAAGCGGGATTTCCAGAACATATCCATATGTGTCTGCAGTGGGGCAGCGTAGCTTGTCTGAGGCACCTGATGTATTAAGGGTCATCTACATCTACTTATCCGTAATCAAATCAGACTCCATGCAGAATTGTAGAAAGAGGTATTCTGGGTCGTATATCGCTCAAACAAGTCTCTTCACATACGAGCTCATAAATTTTTGTCTTGCGTCATTTGTTCCGGGATTGTTAATGATTTCATCACTTTTTGTGTCCTAGGCTGTAGCTTGGAAGAGCGCACATTCAAGTCTTCCCGACAGAGAAATGAGCTCTGCTGAGCCGTATGAAAGCAATCAGCCGCAAACATCGGTACTGGGGCTTTGTGTGCAATTTTACGCACAGTGCACTCAATGTTTTCTTTGGTGATGCGCTTCTTTACTTTGTGATAATCCATCATCGTAAACCGTTGTAAGGTCATTAAGGGCGTTTTCCAAAATTGCTTTATCCATGCCTGGAACGAACAAGAGAAAGGACCTGAGTAGGTCATATGTGCCGAATATTGCTTGTTCCATGAATGGTTTAGTCAGTTTAATTGGGAATATAGCCTCTTGGATGAATCCCACCTTTAAAATGCAGGCGACTCCCATCCATTCCACTTCAGTCGTATCATGACGCAATTCGGGATCTTTAATATGGTTACCCTCTGTTTACTGTAAATAAAAATTTGATCCAGAATTCAGTGCGGGCGTCACACATTTCATCCCCACTAACGTCTGCTTCTTCCGGGGTCGCATCTTCCTTTAGCATGTTGATTACAACATTGTGTGAGAAGAATGCTATTAAGTCACGACAAACAAATACTCGATTTGCCATTATTTCATTAACGAATGGCGCTGTGTTATTTAATGCTCCATCATCATCACCATTAACAAATGGAAGCGGACCAAACAGAACGATCCATGGCTTCTTTGTCGAAAATTATGTGGCGGCCGCCAGATAATTAAACTAATTTGCACCATGTTCACGTGGCACCAATTGGCTTCCGTATGTTTGTACCATGCATGACGAAATCTGTCTGGCTAAACCTGCTTGGGTGCAAATTGGTGCTCACCTCTAGAATATAATTATAATCCAATACAGCCAACCTTCCACTAAGTTTCCACTGCGTCTCCGTAAGTCTCGCAATTCAGTTGAATCAATCCTCAGATCTGTCCACTATTATATTATGATAGTTTTCAACCATTATGTAGGAGACGACGCACTTGAACAGTGAGCAGTGCTGCTTTTGGTAATGTCAATCTTGTGTATGGAAGTAAGCCTGCAAACATTCCAGCCCACAGACAGTGTTGCTGATAGCACCACGATATTGACAGGAAAACACATTGAACCCGGGGCTCTATGCGATAGGGAATTCGTGCCTTGTGTGGATAAGACACGACTCGCATCACAGATCAATAGAGTAACGAAGGCCATATTAACAAAGACTATTGAGCTACATCATCAATGTCACAAAAGGCGCGTTGAACAAAGACGGCTTGTGTTCGATGACATCATTCATGCATAAGCTGCATCTTTGCCGTATTGAATTTAGGGGAGGGAACGTTAATTTACAGCAGACTGATCTATGCTAGCAGGCACATACTGAAGTGGGTGAACAGCACGTCAGTTTACTAAATATATCACAGATGGAAATGTTGATACTGCAGCTGCCAGTGAATAAGGATTCACACTGCATTTAGGCTGCTGTTATGTCAAGCATGGGGTACCAAGTGTTCGGAGACCACAATTTGCATTTATTTCTTTCCGAGCTTTCTAAATGGCATGGACTATATGCTGCGCCGTTACTAGGTTTGTCAGGGTATACATGGTGAGCCCCATACTTAACACCTCTCTGAGGTTATTGTGGTCGCTATCAAATTGAGCCCATAACAATCACCAAGCTAGTGTCATTACAATACTAAGAGTTGTTGCATGATTGCTTTTCAGTGTATGGCCTTGCTTTACAGTGCGTTCAGTGAGAAACTGAATTCCCGACAATAATGGTTATCATACAATTGTGTCTGAGGTGGATGAGAGTTACAATGTGTACAGCGTATAGCCTGATTTCAATGCAAGTAACAGGAAATGTGTCTTAACGTTGTCTTCTAACCACCCAAGTTGCAATGTGCCTTATCGATCGGTACTGAAATAATCCATCTGCCTAGCCAATTCCTCTGTAAAACATTGACTAGGAAGTTGTCATTTTGGGACATACGGCTGATTTTTTTTGTATAGGTGGATTGGCCCCATTAGAGCAGCTAAGCTACTATTTGGACAAAGGCTATTGTTAAATGGAAATCATGTTGACGACCCGCCATCGCGTCTAGGTGAGCTTCCATTGACATAGAAAATATATTATGGATGTTCACCTCATTTTGTGGCCCTGAATGACAATAAATTACAACTGTATAACGAGAAGCACGTTGATATTCTACACAAAAGAATAATAGATTGGCCCAGTCGATGTTGCATTTAGGATCTGGTATGGCGTAGACGGCTATATGAAAACATATCGCGTTAGACAGCTGGTAATGAACAGTGGTATGGGGCGATCCATTCTTTAGGCTATCGCCTGTCAAGTTCATTCGGCATACACACACACTGTCATGTTCCTGAATGTGCATTATCAGTGGCAATCAATGAGTGGCTATTTGAGTTTATCTGTTCCTGATTGCGACTCTCGTTGCAAGACATATAGACCGCTACATGAATTACCTGTCATTAGCTTAATGCAGCATGAACGGTGATTAGTTAGCAATGCCAAAAGCCCATAACCCGTACCTAACGCTAATCAGCGGCAAAGGGTTAACCTCTCACCATTATCATAACGGAAGACTTCAACGACGAATAATCCTCACAAGAAAGCTATTTGCCTGCCTGTGTAATGTTCGGTCCTGTATCTCTAAGCACCACTATTGTCCAGAAAGCAATCGTTTAAGAGTCAGACATTGTGATGTGCTCCACCCCTTTTCAAATGCTCATTTGGTGGAATTGGATTACATCTGCGGTGCTTAAAAAGTAACGCATTGGTCTTTAATAGACACTTTCATGGCTTAATGACTTAAGATGAGGGTCTGAGCTTCCATGCTCCCCAGTCTATAAAGCGCACCGATTGCCCTACAGACAATGGCTACGAGGGACATTTTGCACTCGCTTTATTGCGTATGAATACAGACTGGGCTTTAAGAATAATGTCTCTGGATAAATTTTCGATTGCTATAGTAATAAGGAAGTAAGCGTAACAATAGCACCAAATTGCAGCCACGCATTGTTCATGCGCGTTTCGTCCGCTCTCTACACCCCTGGTCGTTGTGATTGGCATAAACGCATGCTAACAATATGTGACCATTTTCCATTGCGATAATGAAAAGGTCCACATCGATAGCAGCTACGATGTGCCTACCCAAAATTCGTGTGATCCGCAATAGATTGGGCCTAATTAACGTAGTGTTAAATGGCCATCATACCTTCTACAGATAACAGATTCTCTCTCTTTTCCGAGTAATGCTCAATCTCCTGCGTTAATGATCGAACGGTAATGGATACATTAGACGTTACCTCATTAGTTAGCATGGTTTGTTTGCATGGTGGGGATTACGACGTGGGTGGGGTGGAATTACAGCAAATATTTAGATACGCTGTCATGGCAGGTATACGGGTAAGCGTCGGTTAGCGGGGCAGTGATCAGCAGCGTTGTTAGGATAATGTCATCAATTATTGCCAACATTAAGGTCAATATTCCATTTGCTGCGGCATGAAATATAAGTTGATCAATCAGGATACATCAGGACAATAAGAAGCGGCTTCCAAAACTGAACACAAGAATGGCTAGTAGATACGATTAATGTATGTTGAAATGCTTCGTTCATGTTGGGTGCAGATAATGGAACAATTCATTTCATAATAAATGTGATAGATCATATAATATTTGGTTGTCATTATTACCAATGCATTAATTGAGAAAGATGGATAGTGGTCAATGATAATATAAGCCCTTTTATGATAAGTAATGTTTTGCGCACGAAGGTCACATTGGACGCAGTAACAGCTGGCCATTTGGACACAGCATGCAACGCCTACCGGCAGCGACTCGCGCACAATCTTCATCTCATATGCCTCTCATGACCACAAGTTGTAGATGCGGACCTTTGTAACGACCGAATTTACTGTAGCAGTCCATATATAAGCCAAGGAGGCAGTCAGGCATGCAACTGTTACAAATGTAACATATTTACTGCGAAAATGAAACCATGAATAAATCTAGCAATTCGTCGACACGTAGTCACCTTTCGATTCTTTCTAATCACACGACGGAGAGGGTCAGACGCTCCAAGCATCACTGCATTGTGCAATTCACAATGATATCTGCTTACACCTCACATCATTGAATGATTTCCTAAACGGCATGCAATGTTTTTATCCAATTCGATCAATGTGTTGCATTTCCAGTATACCTGTGTATGATTGTGTGTAAGTCATTGCACGATACATTCTCCTGCTACTAACCACATTTGCACTGACGTAACTTTTCGTGCTCTGTGAGTACGCGATGTGACAGAGACATTGCTGCCGAAGTTCATTCACTAATCTCGTTAGTAAACCAATGTGAATGCCTTCGTATTTGTCATTTATCCTTTTGCAGGAATCGGGTGATACCATCACCTCATTGCGGAGTTGAAAGATAGCTGTGTGTGGCGACATCGATGACGTCAATGAAGAGCTTCATGCATGCATTATCGGATACCTTGTCGAAACATCGCAATAATGAGTACGAAACATATACTTTTCCTTTACTGTCTGATTGATCTGAAACACTGTCAACACGTACACCGTAACGTTAATGACCTGTCAATGGCTAAATAAAGCACGAAGGTATTGTAGTTACCGCTTCCAGAGGCCCAAAACCTGCACCACTCTAGCTATCCCTAATCAATCGCAAAAGTGTAATCATTGACCACTCACAACAAATGCAGGAAAAGTCATCTAGGACGAAGAAATTCACCAGAAAACAATTTCTTCGTTTTTTTTTATGTCCACTCAAGCAGCATGTGTCTCTTTTGTTCTGCAATCAACCGTTGTAAGGTACTTCTGTAAATGCCTATAAGTGGATTAATGACGTAGTATTTCTGCAGCATACAGTCAGCAGCCAAGTATGCCTCTTGTTTTCTTGAACAATTCTACGCAATCCTTCATATAGGGATTGACAGCACCAAATGCGAATGATATGTGGTCACTTTCAATTGCGTTCACCAACATTTTGCAATTTGACCCATACCACCCCAGTATTCTCACATCTATCACAGGCTTTGTTAATAGAGCGTTAAAAGCTGTATGAAACCTTCTACAGAGAGTAGGCTTTCATCTCGTGTCCAAGCGCTGGTGTTTTATTACAGAATGTAAAAGTCTTAAGGACCTGAGACCACGCGGGCCTGTTAGTGCAGGTCAAAAGCGAAGATATTCAGTTAACAGACAAGCTTTCACAGGTTCAATATGGGGACACATTGCTATTGACATCAATAATGCTGGGTTTTTACTTAAACGAAGTCAACGTCAACATGACTGAGATTTGCACCTCTGATCAGCGGCAAATATGATTCAAGACCCATCAAGTATGGTTGATATATTGGCCACACAATCGTTAGACTTTTGAGATCGGTTTCTGCATGTACAAGTATGAACCACAATTAAGGGTTCCAACCCACGGTGCCTCAGCCATATGAGAATATTAGCCATCATCAAAGGCGGTATTTGGAGATGATATACCGCCCTGTGCACAGCGACATAATCATGACGCATTTGAGCCGAAATTACCGTCACATAATTACTTCCCCAGCCGCTTGAGAGGCATTTTTTATTCAATGTGAGATACGGCTACAGCTCATAAGTATAATGGTGACAGCTTGCTTTGGAGTAAATAGGAATTTGGTCAAGGTTCAAGCTATCAACATGGAAACAGGTCATTGCGAGGCAGGCTGCTGCAATGAACAGCTGTACTAGTACAGCCATCACTCTTTGACGGTGGAATAATAGATAAAATATTGTAAGCAGCCACTCGCAGGACTATACCCTAATCGCATTCCTGTATTCTGCTTTTTACTGCGTCATGATTTCTGAGGTGCGCTTACAATGTTAGAGAAGATGTACGATGTGCCGTACACAGGGTTGATATCTTCAGACCAGTTCTTCTCAAATATCACAGTGTTTACTTTTTGAGTCAATGTGGTGTAATCACTAACACTTATTCTCTCTTCGTTAACCGATCTCTGGAAACTCACGTTCAAAGGGATTGAGTGATATTTGTTGGGGCCAATATAATGGCATTTGAGCTAAAGACAATTAATAGCAATGTCGCTGAAAAGGGAGTATATGCACTCTGTATTCTATCCAGCAATGCATCGATTATATTTATAGGTCTCGCTAGTTATTTTGAGCAATCCTAAGCTCCATCATAACTTTCTAGCGTTATTGAGGAGGCTAAGCCCTCGGGGTGGGATCAGTTCTCTTTTCTACTAGGATATTAGTGGAGCCCAGGGCTCTGTGAGATACGGTTTAATCGACATAGCATTTGTTCTCGTTTTAACAGATTCATGGCGTGAGGTGATCAGTTGGGGACGATGGTATCAAATTTCTCGCTTACTGTTGGTGTAAGGAAATAAATGTATCATAAAATGTGTATAAACTACTCCATCATTAACATCTCTTCAAGTAAGACTCACTAGCATGTCTTTATAGCATGCATAGTAGCATGACCTCCCTTTGAAAACCGTTTACCTCAGCTTACTTGCGGTCGTCAATGATTCAGAGGTATTTTGATAACATCGAAATGACTAGATTCTTAAGCGATTGTGTCAGAATAAACAGTGTTACAGAGCCATATTGCCAATGGGCGACCGAATCAATCAACTGCGACAATTATGATGCTTGACAGGCTGCTGCATTAACTGGCTGTACATATACTGTCAACACGTTTTGATTATAGAATAACACCAGACATGTTGCTAGCAGCTGCTTCTGGGGCTTTACGCTTATTGCTGTTGTAATATACATTGTTAAAGCATGATGATTGGTGAACTGTTTATACAACAGTATAATTGCCGTATGATTGTATTAACAAGGATTACGTAGTCAGACCACGGATTTGAGATAAAAGAAAGTACTTTACAAGGTCATAGTATGTGTTTTTAAAGCAGTGAACCTTGCACACCGTTTCCATTACGTCTCCATAGGACTGTTATTTGATCCAATCCTATTTTATGTCAACCATTACATTTTACTGTTTTCCACCATTATATAGGAGACTTCGCATTTGGGCAGTGAACAGGGGTGTTTTAGTTTATGTCAATCTTTTGTATCGAAGTAAGCATCACATTTTCCACATCAAACACTGCACTGCTGTCTTCTTGACAAAATGTGTTAGCCCGGGGCTCTTTGAGAGTATTCTTGTCGTGGGTGGATAAAACGCCCATCATGGATCAATAGAATCACAGTAGTCACTCTTTTTTTTCTGATAAGGAGAATGGACGACCAAGTGACACAATGCAATAAATCTGATCGTGGAGCTAAACTCAATTACTATGCAAGCGTCACAGAGGGGGTATTTGATGGGCGCATTTATATTGGATAATGGTTCATAGACCTGAATTTAATTAGTATGCGTTGAAGCCATCTAACGTAATCGCTTTTAATGAAGCTTTCGTAAACGAAGGCAATATTACCAAAAACTTTTGAGCTACATGATCAATGTCTCAAATGGTGCGTTGAACAACGATGGCAAGGAGTCGATGTGATACTATGACATCATTCATATCCGTTCATGTCACACAATACGGTTTCACAGGATGCACCCCCGTCTATTGTATCAGCTCGTTTAAGAATTCGTCGATTGCATAAGCTGCCACCTTGTCGTTTTCATGTAAGAGAATGAAACGTTAATTTACAGCAGATAGATCTTCCCGAATATCAAATTGTTAATGCAAAACAGTTACATATTCAATCAGCAGCAATTTTTCTAAGCAGTCACACCTGCGTGTGTGTTATTGTTTGAGTGTAAAGGCGATGGCCAAATGTTCAAAGCACCCATTTTAACTCGAACAATATTAGGTAATCACACAGGAGCGTCGATATCAGATGTGTGTTAATGGGGGACGCGTGGAATTTTATAGAAGGTGTTGATATTTTGATGATAAAGCGTTGTGATAATTAGTCGAATTAGCGCGCATAGGGGTTGATGGGTCTTGGCCTGGTTCGGATGCGAGATGGGTGGTTGTAGATACCCGAGCTGCAAATTCAGTATATGACGATGCTCATTTTACCCAACAAACAATTTATCAATAAATTTGAAGAAACATGCAGTGCATATTAAACACAGAATATGTACATAAACACGTACAGTGCATTCTAAATATAGCTCATATTCCCCCAAGGAATTGCGACCACGGGTGAGATCGTCAAAGGGCGAGTGATGGCGCGATTGCTTAACTGGCTGTGGGCGGAATCCATTAGGGACGAGATCGCAAGAAGACAACAAAGGCTACTGGCGCCGTGATATCTCGGCCACGGTGACCAATTTTTCGTGTGTTGACAGTCCTGTATGATTACAGAAAAATAAATCATTATGATTTATGACAAATATTGGGTTTAGATTTGTGCTCAATTTACTTTGATTTAGGCGATTGTGGCGTAAAACTCAAAGGAAAGAGGATAGGAGATGCAACGGTTTGTGAGCAGCAATAAGGCCTGCTTACTCAGAGGATACCTATTTGAATGAAAGGAAGTTAATATGGCTATGTGGGCGCAGTTGTCTGAACATTTTCTCCTATTGTCTTTCACATATGTCATTAATTATATTTGTCTTCTCAATTATTCACGCTTGCAATGTTGTATCAGTGGATACATGTCACGTGACAAATGCACACTCTCTGGTTTGCTACTTCATTGCCAACCTAGAGTGCGGCGGAGATTACGGAGGGTTCTCATATATCCAATTACTCAAGGCTTCTAGATTCATTACCAGCTAAAATGTCACTAAGAACACAATTCTCAATATGGCAGGATCAATTTGTCAATTTATTGTTAAATCCCATTAGTAAAACCTGAGCCATACCGTCTTACAAGTAAACGGCATCACCACTGATGTCAATCAATCATCGGACAGCAGCCTTCCAAATCTGGTGCAAAGATTGCTTTCGAGGTAAGTAGCACAACGAATGTTACAACATAAGGCATCACTTCAATTAATCGACATCTGGCAAACTGGCTTGTCTCAGTTATGGCGTAAATTTCCGGTAAGCCTAATAGTTCGGCGCCAATTTGTAGAGGCTACCAGGTTGTCATTGGAGTATGCCGCCAACTGCTAGGCCCCCATACCCACTTCACTCGCATAAATGGATCATAGTTCGTGTAACATGTCATAACAGAGTAACCAGTCCTTACAGTCACCCCTTCTGTTGGTCTGGAGGTAGAATAGGCCCACTGAATCCTCCTGTATTTCGTAAGAGGCGACTAATAGGGGCAACCTGTTGGCCGTGGTTTGAGACTCGTGTCGGTGGACAGTGGGATTCTGGTAGTTGTGTGGAGTGGTTCTTGTGAGCAACACACATGTTGATTTCCTCTAGATGAGAGGCTGGAATGGCCTGGTCATTGGGCCGATGGTGCCTTGCATGTTTATCCTTTCCTCCTTCTTTTTCTAGCTCTAGCCATCCGCATAGATTTTGTGTTCAATTTTACCTGGTATCTGATATACTTATATTTCCCCCACCATTTCCATAACACCTTATGGTTACAGCACACCTTGCGGT
>CM067353.1:49562384-49589884 GCA_034190875.2 Urechis unicinctus
AAGGACAAGTGCTAGCAGCATTCCAATTGCCAGATGAATCGCGATTGAAGACGTTTCTGATGAAATTTGCGCTGGTTGTTTGTGATAATAAATAAGCTACACCAGATGACTGCGTAATACATTGAAATCATGATGATCAAGATGAGGATTACAATGACTATAATGAGGTTAGTGTTGTAGATGCCGATGTCGATGATGATTATGATGATGATGATCGTGATGAAGACAATGATGTTGATGATGATAATAAGGAAGAAGAAGATGATGATGATGCTGGTGATGAAGACGATGATGATGAAGATGATGATAATGGAGATAATGATGATGATGATGATGCGCATTGACAATCAGACCGATTTTCTTGATCGAATGCCAGCAGCAATCTGCTCGTCACCCTCTATATCCTTGACCTATTTCCATGAATATATCAACGAAATATGACAACAATATCATAAAATATTTCAGCAAAGAACTATGATTAAAATATCAATAAAACTAATAAACATGTAAGGAATGTTTCAGCTCATTGATTTGACCGCGATATTTTACAATTCAATATTTTTTCCTTGATGGTTTTTTTCAATCGCATTCTATTGCAAGTAAGACGATGCCTCGTTATTGGATAGCAAGCGATATCGGACGTCAGTCTAGGGCAGAACAGGATCTGATCATGTGGTTTGAAGCAACACTTCTTTGATATTGACAACAGCAGCAGATTATTGCCAGCTAGTGCATGGTGAAAGGTTGCATCATTTGGTCCGGCTAAGCTGCTGATGGGTGTAAGGGATGACAATTAATCCGCTTTCAGGAGAAAGAGATAAATACACAGTAACTATGTTAATATCGTTAATCCAGCGCTTAAAGCGGACGTCCGGTGCTCTTCAGACCACGTATCTATGGGATATCTTCGACAAGCAAACATGATGAATAGCGCCGACCGTTTTGGATGCTGACATTGCTGTCATGACAAGAGGCAGGTTTCCACCTCACACCATAGCAAATAGCAATTGAAGATATATCGTACATACTGTTATGATATTGCTGTAATGTGAGACATCGGGAATAAATGTTGCAGCTGTGATGTGAAACATCGGGAATATAGCAAGGTGATGTCGCAGTGTTCAATTCATGTACTACGTTCTATGTTATTACAAGAGCATGATCCCTGTACAGAGCAATTGCCTGATAAGTTAGGTTGTACATAGCATCCTCCTCCCGGAGTGTATTATAATCGCAGATCCGAATATGACCATTGCAATCACTTTGTGAAAGTCAAAAAATTTGGTGTACTTTACTTGTTATTAGAATTGATGTGAGCATTATAGTGCAATGTAGTCAGAAAATAATCGTTGTCATACATTCGTACAAGAGATACAAAGGCGGGCATCATAAAGACGTTCCCCCCGGACACGTGTCATTACCGTAGTCTTCTAGTCCTCCAGACTGCAATTTGCCATATTAATCATGGCTATAATTGACCAACCACAAAGCACATTGTTCTGTAAACCCACGTACGTTTTTTTTATGGCAGAGATGTGCATGCTCTGGCGGGTCAGCTAATATGAAAGGAAATAGATTTGACGAGGGTTATGTTGTGTAGTGTTTTTAACTCAAAGAAAATGTTATCCCCTTAAACCGCCATGGGCTGGTAGTCCAGTGTATTGCTAGCTAACATTTATTGCTCGTCAAGATCGCTATCACAACAGGTCGAGATGGTTCATTGATTCCAGGAGAAGCTGCCAGGTACATGTAAAGCACCGCTGGAAATAAAATGGAAAAATGATCAGATCGAGCACTAGATGTGACATTGTTCAATATATGTAATTTGCAGGTCAATTGTTCTATACTCACAAAAAACTTACAGACCAGGTTTGCCGACCCACAACTGCGTCTATGGGGGCTCCTGTAACTTTGGTGCTGGATTAAGGAGGCATATATGCGTTAGGGTACTTTTTTGTTGCTCGCCTTATTTTGTGGGCACTGAACTTAAGTGCCTAATGTAGCTGGGTACAAAACTCCTTGTTTGTTGTTTAATCAGGTTCTGTGGGACAAATTATAGGCTGCAAAATCAATACAGATTGTTGCCCGCAAGGTCTGTGCTAACCACTGCATTAGGAGGAACGCATTATTGTACACATAATAGAAACAGACTTGACTGCAAAGTTGACCATTGCAAGATTCATTTTCCGACTCGTGTACTACTACTGTCTCGAAAGATGGCACCTAAGGGATTACATTATGGCTGTGTGTGACAAATACACTGAAACCAATGAAGAGATTTATACATACTTTATCAGTTGTCAAAACATCAGAAGAATTTTTTGGCGTCAGATGCATTTCTTTTACAGCCTAATTATTCTGGAAGACTCTCCACACCGACACCATTGATGACCTGCCATTGTGTGTAGTTAGCATTACCATAGGCCCATAACCCGCACCACCTAACGTTAATCATAGGCAAAGAGGTTATCATTCGCCTCTCACCACAAACACAGGAGGAGGAGGAGACATTGAAGGCGTAGAATCTATACCGGAAATCATTTGCCTATCTGTTTCATGTCCATGTCGGTATTTCCGCCACACAGCATCGACCAAAAAGCATTCGTCTCTTTCTTTTTACAGTCAAACATTGTAAGGGACCGGCCCTTCTCAAAATGTTCATTTGTGAAATAACGAACACCGGCGGTGTTTGACGAAGTGTCCCATTGAGCTTCAAATGACTCTTTTAATCCCATGATGACTTATGTTTAGCGTCTAAGATCTCATGTTTTACGTTCTATAAAACGCGCAAATTGGCCAAACACACAGTGGCAACGAAAGACTGTCTCACGTTGCAGAAGCAACTTACGTAGCATATGGAGATACAGACGTGTGATAAATCTCTAATTTTATAGTAATGAGGACGTAGTATTTCGGCAGCACACAATTCGCATTCAGGCATTCACCCTGCAAGTTCAATATGGAGATTTACTGCGAAAACCAAGTCAACGTCACCACCCCTTAGATTTCCACCTCCGACTAGCGGCAAATACCAAACCGTGACCTAGCAAGCAGGGGTGATATATTGGCCTCTAGATTGGTAGGCTAACGCAGACAACTTGAGCGCTGTTCTGAATGTACAAGTGGGAAGAACAATTAAGGCTTGTGTGAGTTTTCACAGATTTCTATGGATGTTTGAATTGGTTGGTCATAACATCGTACATGCGGATGCTGCGCACTATCATGGCGTTTTGATACCGCTTAGATCCTACCAAAAAGCCTCTCTCAACGTTTAAGAGCGATCATAGGCTGTAAGTATTTCCAACTCCAGTTCAGGAAGTGAATCCCAGGATGTACACTTTGAATAGCATTGTAGTAAGCAGTTGGCTTCCAGTATGATTTACTGGTACCCAAATGCCCAAGGAACAAATGTCCGTAGAAGCAAACAGATAAGATCGCATATGTGGTTAAATCTCATGTCGTATATTGCCTGTTTTCGATCCCTGCAGGTGATGAATGCAAAGTTACTCATCAGATACAGAACGCAACTGGACTATGAGCTTCAGATTGATGACCTATCCTGTCCAAAGTTCAACATATATTTTGAGCGAATCTCATTTTACTCCGAACGTGCATTCAATGCGAATCTCACTTTATTGTTTTTTGATAGCCGCCGCAGTTGCAGATTAACTTAGCTTTGTGGTTGGCAATACAAAATATGTTTTACAGATATCTCTAAAACGATATTGAAAAACCTTAGAAATTAACCACACTTACTATTGTACTTCCATTTGATATCGTGTTTGAATATCTTTAAATATCTTCGAATGATGAATATCTTCACAACTGAATGGCCGACATCATTTGGTCCATGAGAGAGCGCCATCTTATCTGCTGCTCTTTTGTGAACTTGATTGTAAACTCCTTCATCATGAACATCACCTCGAAAATGACTCATCAGCATGCCTTTATAGCATTCAAAGTAGCATGACCTTTTTTATAAATACGTTTACCATAGATTACTTGAGACCATCGAAAATGGTAGAAGACTAGTTACTTCAGCGATGGTGGTTTGACCTTTCTGATATCACATGACAGTGTCATATCACAACCTAATACAGATCCATACTGCCATGGGTAACCTAGATATGGTTTAACACCCAAGTCATTAACTGGCTGTACTTCTACTGTCAACGTGTTTGAATGTGGTATAAAACACAAGAGATAGTGCTAGCAGCTGCTTGTGAGGTTGTATCCATTAAGCATGATGATTGGTGAACAGTTTGTACAGCAATATATTTGCCATATAGATGTGTTTACGGGGTTTATATAGTCAGACCACGGATTTTAGTGAAAAGAAGTACTTTTCAAGGTCAAAGTATTTATTTTAGGCATAATCTCTATAACTAACTCCCCTTTTTTACACAGATTTCGGAACGTTACTGTCAAGAGAGAAAATAACTGTTAATTGGGGCCAATAAGCAAAACCTTGGGCTTATGTGAAGTAATTTTAACGCAGCAAACAATTGTATTAACGCTGTGAATTCAATGCAGCAAACCTTGCACACTGTTTCCATTGCGTCTCCATAGGACTCTCAAGTTATTTCATCCAATGCTCTTTTATGTCAATCATTATATAATGATAGTTTTCCATCAATATAGAGGAGACTTTATACTTGGGCAGTGAGCAGTGCTGTTTTTGCTTAAGACAACCATTGTATCGAAGTTAGTATCAAACTATCCAGATCACTCCCTTTATGGCTGTCGTCATGAAGAAAAATGTTGGCCCAGGGCTCTTTGAGAGTATTCGTGCCATGCGTGGATAAGAGGCGTGTCGCATCATTGGTCAACAGAATCACGGCGAGCGGTGATCATTTGAGGGACAAGGCCAGTAGTCACTCGCTCTTTTTTCTGATAAGGGCAATGGACGACCATATGACACCATGCAACAAACTTTATCGTGGAGATGAACTCAATTATTATGCAAGCATCTCACAGGGGTATTTGATGTATTAGAGGACAAGGCCCATTTATATTGGAGAATGGTTCATAGACACACCTTGCCTTATCACACGTTGAAGCCACCAAATGCATAGGAATCGCTTTCTTACCAAAGACTATTGAGCTACATCATCAATGGATCATATGGTTATAAGGGATCGATGGGATGCTATGAAATCATTCAGATCCATTCAGTCATGATGCTAGCTTTTGCTATTTGACTGTCTTAGATTGTGCTTAACAGCCGTTTTATTGAAGAGGCTTTTTATATTATCAGCTTTGTTGTGACGTTGCAAACGCATTTCGGCGAAGGACCAGTACTTGACGGTTGCTGCCTATTACACGGCTCTACTCAGTCTGTGTATCTGAGCCCATCTAGCATTCCGGTTGACAGATGGCTCGAGATTGAAGATGTTTCCCATATGAAGATATAGACTGGCCATCTCATGCTAAGTTTACAGGGTGGTAAAAGCTGCACCAAATCTTCGGCAGCCAATATTCTCCCTATTTTGTGTATGGCATGTCCGAGAACCTGTGTGCTGTGTCAAAGAGTGGGATATTCTGTGAAAAGATAGGCTGTTGCCTTTTCAATATGGGGCAATACTGCAACTGATTGCAATGATAATGGTTTTCTGCCGAAACGAAGTCAACGCATCACAGACAAATACCGATCCGTGAGGGGTATAAAATGGCCTTTAGATTGGTAAGCTTATGCAGACAACTTGAGCGCTGTTCTGAATGTACAAGTGGGAAAAGCAATTAAGGGTCGTGGGGCTCGATCATTATTTTCTGTAGAACCTCGTCCACGCAGTGTTGCCAGCTATTTTAGAGGCGGATTGTAGTAGTGTACATAACAAGAATAACTGGCCGACACTGTTGAGATCATCCTATAAATAGCAGTGTTAGCAGCGGATACCGATGGAATATCTGATAGTGCCACCATGACAGAATGTCATTGCATTATGACTGTGTCAAGCAATCTACAGTGTGGCTAGAGGAATATAATATTAACCTGGTGTATGTTTGTATGGAAGCCCATACGTCCCACGTGAACATGGTGCGAATTATTTAATTATCTGGCGGCCCCGACATAATTATCTAGCGGCCTACACATAAGAAGCCATGGGTCGGGATGTAGCTGTCGGTCTATGTTTCCGCTAAGGTTTAAAGGTCAAATACAATGATTTTTTTTTTATTCCATTTTTCAAAAGTTTTATGTTTTAAAAGGGTATCGTAACCAAAATAAGGTGACTGCGCGCTTTTTTCTTTTAGAAAAATGATTTTTAAATGTACATTTTCTACGTCGAATCTGACAAGATACCGCTCGGTAAAATTCGTGAATTTCCGGAGAGTGACGTCATTCGGGTTGTTTGCAAGTATTCTTCGCCATCTTCAGCCTTCACGGTTGGTTGACGGCGTGTGACTTACTCGTCTTTCTTCCCGGTCTGGTGCGTTTCTTGGTGTGGATTATGTCTGTTGTTGTGCGTTCGGTTGTCGGAACAATGAGAAGTCAGGCATGAATTTTTTTCTGTTTCCAAAAGACAGCAAAATGCGCCGCATATGATTGTCGAAAGTCAAGCGTAAATACTAGAGACCTACCCTTACAACAGTTCTATGTTCTGATCATTTTGAGAATGGTGGTTATGAGACTGACCCAGAGCTGCTCAAAAGTGTAGGATTTCGTAAGAAACCTAGGCTCCGAAAAGAAGCTATACAGATTCTCTTTAGCCACGTTGGAGTCGACCCTGATGGACCTATAAAGACTTCGAAGGATTCGTTAATGTCTATTGTACTATCAATTGCCTGTTAATTTCTTTCAGAGCAACCAAGTTAAAAGTTCAGATGCTATGGAGTTAGCTGGTCTGAAGCTTGCTTTGAAATCCCTGTCTGAGAATGGCTTGACCGACAGACATTTGGGAGTGAAAAAATACCTGAGGGAAGATCAACATACAGTCCAACACTAGTTTGATGTGTGGCATGTTGCCAAAGATTAGTTTCTTGTGACTTAAGCCGACACACCACTCTGTGTAACAATTTAAAGAATATTTAACATATAAGCATACCAAATTTATATGTTAGCATTAACGACAAACACACACTTATTTGTAGATTAAGGAATCAAGAAGAAAATACTGGCGCAAGGGAAAAGAAAAGACTGCAACATCCTGAGTGAGTGGGCCTGAATCATTTCCAATCATGTTTACTGGTGTGCTGCCTCAAGTGATGGAGACAGATCTGGTCAGAGCTAAGTGACTCTCTGGCACTAGGCATATCGTCAATGAGCACGTGGGGCATGGGGAGCTGTACCCGGAATGTGAGCATGCACTACTAGATGACAGGACGTGGATACTGAAGGGTCGGTATTAGTTTTTTAATCATACAAGTTTATATAGAAATATTTACTTCAGTGGTAGTGTAATTAAATGAGTCGTTATGGTAAAATGCCCCTGTGATACTACTTTACCAAAGAAATGTTATCAGTATTGATATATATGTTAACCATAAATAGGATCGAAGCCACGCAAAGACATTGGCAGGCTCTCCCCATCAAAGCAGACATCAAGCCTAGAATCGTATCACAAAGTGGTCATATTTTTCGCACCAAATAGTGTCCACTATCACTATGCCACCTTGAAGGCCAGGTAATACCAATCACACAACATATTTTGAAATTCGGTTGCGTATATTTGAATTGGGGTTGTATGGAGATTTAGCACATTTGCGTAGTGACAGCTGTAATGTTCTTTGAGGAATTATGTGCTCAAGTTTCAATTCTTACTTAGCAATATGTTATCAACCTGCTATATATATGAAAACTCGAACAGAGCTCAAGCCATCACTGAAGGAGGTCAGTCCCAATAGAGAGTGTCTTACCCCAAAGCCAGACAAGGAGATCCAGTTGTCAAGCCTGTCAAAGTACCAATTTCTTTTGGTGTGTACAAAAATGTTATTTTGACATACTTTGACAAAAATACCCAAGCTACAGACTTGCTGAGGTCCTTGCAGAGGACAGGACTGTCCTACCACATATTGCCTCCCAGAGAAACCTGAAAAGGATCTTATCGTAGGAGCTCAGAGGTGTCGATTCTACCTGACGAAGAAATTTTCCGCTCATTGTATATTTGCCGCCTGGGTCAGGGAAGGATTCTCTAACAGCTGTTACCACACAGGCTGCCAGCACTTTCCTGTTTCTTTTGCCCAGTCTGTGCCATATCCAGAATGTAAACTGGCGGTAGGCTAGATACCTGAATAATCTGAAACAATATATCAATTAGTTGTCTATGGTTTTGAAATAAGTTGTATAGTTAAAAAAAACAATTGTCATTTGTCAACCATTCCCTCACTTTGTAATTTTATTGTAAGCTCTGCCTCTGGATTTCATGTTACTGGTATTATTTATTCTTGGCTATGTGAAATACAATATGAACACTGAATATATTACACAACGGGATTGATGTTCCCTTAGCAATAAATATGATTGTTCAACCTCAAACCGTCCTTTTTGGTAGCAATAATGGCTAACTTACACATTGTAAAGACCTCATCTCCAACAGGTCCATCCATTTGAATAGAATCATATTTGGACGCTTCCATTCAGGCAGTTTGCAAGGAATCTGGGATGCTTGGTGCACACTCCGGCTGTGTCCATTCGGATGCAGTGATGACAGCTACACCTAAGTTAGAGAAATAATTAAAGAGTCATCGTAAATTTATATTTGTGGTACAATTAATGAATATAAAAGGCAAATACTTTATATACTGCATGCTAACATCTGTCCACAATATTTAATGTGCTGAGGGTACAATGACAATGCTACATTCACTAGCCAAGTACTATTTGTTGTAGTAGTTAGGTCCGTCAACATACCATCCTAAACTTACAGAATGTGTAAATATATTGTGTAACTGATACTAACGGTTAATTTTTACCAGTTAACATAGTTCAATAAAGCTTGGGAAGGGTATTCTAAAACTCACCATTCGTCGAAATATTTTGTGGATTCTTCATCTAAAGTAGGCAAAGAAACTCCGCCTCTGACAGCTCTGCGCTATTTACTACTTTCACGGTTGCATCAGATCATCAAAACACCAGGGGCGAGTGCCTTGCCTACATCTGAAGCGGACCCTTGAGTTAGCGCTCCCAGTGTCATTTCGAAGTGTGACTGGGATGATCCAACTCCCGCCCGTATTGGCTCAAATAAATAGTCATGGACATAATTTGCCCCAATGTTATGCTATGGGGCCTCGTAATCCTCATCAGAAGACGACATGGCTTCATGTAAATACGGTGTTATCTTAAAATCCAAACAATCACTTTTTGCTTCGCTCACTTGCTTGCTGTCAAATTCTCTTGGAGGCCGCGCAACATGCATGAAGAAATTTGTCTGGCTGAGCCTGCTTGGGTGCAAATTGGTGCTCACCTCTAGAATATATTAATAATCCAATACAGCCAACCTTCCACACATTTTCCACTGCGTCTCCATAAGTCTCGCAATTCATTTGAATCAATCCTCAGATCTGTCCATCATTACATTATGATAGTTTTCCACCATTGTGTAGGAGACTACGCACATGAAAAGTGAGCAGTTCTTCTTTAGCTAATGTCAATCATTTGTATAGAAGTTAGCCTGCAAACACTCAAGACCACACACAGTGTTGCTGATAGCACCACGATATTGACAGGAAAACACATTGGACCCGGGACTCTATGCGAAAGGGAATTCGTGCCTTGTGTGGATAAGACACGACTCTCACCACAGATCAATAGAGTAGCGGCGAGTGGTGATAACTTAAGGGAAAAAGCAAGTATTCGCTCTCTTTTGTTTTCCGACAAGAAAACAATTGCGTCGAAAAATATGTATATCTTGCAGTAAAGAAATGTGGCACGAGACAGGGGAATGTACAACCATATGGCACACTGCAATATACCTGATCGTGCAGCTAAACCCAATTATTTTGGAAGCGACACACGGGGTTGGGTGTATTGGGGGTTTGGGGTGTTGGTTGGTGGGTCGTTGATGTATTTGAGGAAGACAAGGGCCATTTATATTAGAGAATGTTGCATTGACAAAGAGTATTTAATGATAACGTCCTGCTTGAAACCATATTCAGGGGCGTGCTTCACTGTCAGATCTGCTGTTATCTACTACACCTTGAGATATTGATCGCCATTGGCCGCTGTTTTCATGTGCCTTCCTAATGCAGGGATCCCTTTCGAAACCAATACAAACCACTTCCACTGCCTTATCACACGTTGAAGCAGCTAACGCATTGTAATCGCTTTTCGTGGAGCTTTCATTAACGATGGCCATATTAACAAAGACTATTGGGCTACATCTTCAATGTTTCAAATGCCATGTTAAACAAAGACAGCATGGGTGCGATGGGATACTATGACATCATTCACGCATAAGCTGTATCGTTGCCGTGTTGAATTTAGTGGAGGCAACGTTAATTTACAGCACATTGATCTATGCAAAGCAGGCATGTACTGAAATGGGCGAACAACGTGTCAGTTAGCAAAATACGTCTCAGATGGTGATGTTGATACTGCAGCTGCCAGTGAATAAGAATTCCCACTGCATTTAGGTTGCTGTTATGTCGAAGGATTGAGCCCACTTCAATCACCAAGCTAGTGTCATTATGATACTTAGAGTTGTTGCACGATTGCTTTTCAGTGTATGGCCTTGCTTTATAGTGCGTTCACTGAGAAACTGAATACCCGACGATAATCGTTATCATGCAATTGTGTCTGAGGTGGATGAGAGTTACAATGTGTACAATGTGTAGCCTGATTTCAACGCAAGTATCATTCAGACTTCTCTGGAGGATATGTGTCTTAATGATGTCTTCAAACCACCCAAGCTGCGATGTGCCTTATCGATCGGTACTGAAATAATCCATCTGCCAAGCCAATTCCTCTGTAAAACATTGACTAGGAAGCTGTCATTTTGCGACCTACGGCTGATTTTCTTGGTATAGGTGGATTGGCCCCTGTGGTGCAGCTAAGCTACTATTTGGACAAAGGCTATTGTTACATGGAAATCATGTTGACGACACGCCATCGCGTCAAGGTGAGCTTCCATTGACAAAGAAAATAGATTGGGAATGTTCACCTCATTTTGTGGGCCCTGAACGACAATACATTACAAATGTATAACGAGGAGCACATTAATATTCTACACAAAAGAATAATAGATTGGCCCAGTCTATGTTGCATTTAGGATCAGGTATGGAGTAGACAGGTATATGAAGACATATCGCGTTAGACAGCTGGTAATGAACAGTGGTATGGTGCGATCCATTGTTTAGGCTATCGCGGGTCAAGTTCATTCGACATACACACACACACTGTAATGTTCCTGGATGTGCATTATCAGTGGCAATCAATGTGTGGCTATTCGAGTTTATCTGTTCCTGATTGCTACTCTAGTTGCAAGACTCCCCACATATAGACCGCTACATGAATTACCTGTCATTAGCTTAATGAAGCATGAACGGTGATTAGTTAGCAATGCCAAAGGCCCAAAACCCGTACCTAACGCTAATCAGCGGCAAAGGGTTAACCTCTCGCCATAATCATAACGGAAGACTTCAACGACGAATAATCCACAACAGAAAGCTATTTGTCTGCCTGTTTAATGTCCGGTACTGTATCTCCAACCACCACTATTGTCCAGAAAGCAATCGTTTTAGAGTCAGACATTGTGATGTGCTCCACCCTTTTACAAATGCTCTTTGGTGGAATTGGATTACATCTGCGGTGCTTAAAAAGTAACGCATTGGCCTTTGATAGACTCTTTTCATGGCTTAATGACTTATGACGAGGGTTTTAGCTTCCATGCTCCCCAGTCTATAAAGCGCACTGATTGCTCTGGCAGACAATGGCTACGAGGGACATTTTGCTTTATTGCGTATGAATACAGACTGGGCTTTAAGAATAATGTCTCTGGATAAATTCTTGATTGCTATAGTAATAAGGAAGACAGCGTAACAATAGCACCCAATTTGCAAGCACGTATTGTTCATGCGGTTTTCGTCCGCTCACCACACTCCTGGTCGATGTGATTGGCATGAACGCATGCTAACAATATGTGACCATTTTCCATTGCGCTAATCAACAGGTCCACATCGATAGCAGCTACGATTAGCCTACCCAAAATTCGCGTGATCCGCAATAGATTGGGCCTCATTAACGTAGTGTTAAATGGTCACCATACCTTCTACAGATAACAGATTCTCTCTCTTTTCCGAGTAATGAGCGATCTCCTGCGGTTAATGATCGAACGGTAATGGATACATTAGACATTACCTCATTAGTTAGAATGGTCTGTGTGCATGGTGGGGATTACGGCTTGGGTGGGGTGGAATTACAGCAAATTTTTAGATACACTGTCATAGCAAGTATCACGGGGTAAGCGTCGGTTAGCGGGGCAGTGATCAGCAGCGTGGTTAGGATAATGTCATCAATTATTGCCATCATTAAGGTCAATATTCCATTAGCTGCGGCATAAAATATAAGTTGATCAATCAGCATACATTAGGACAATAAGAAGCGGCTTCTAAAACTGAACACAAGAATGGCTAGTAGATACGATTAATGTGTGTTGAAAGGCTTCGTTCATGTTGGGTGCAGATAATGGACTAAATCATTTCATAATGAATGTGATAGATCATATAAGATTTGGTTGTCATTATTACCAATGCATTAGGTGAGAAAGATGGATAGTGGTCAATGATTATATAAGCCCTTTTATGATAAGTAATGTTTTGCGCACGAAGGTCACATTGGACGCAGTAACAGCTGGCCATTTGGACACAGCATGCAACGCCTACCGGCAGCGACTCGCGCACAATCTTCAACACATAAGCCTTTCATGATCGCAAGTTGTAGATGCGGACCTTTGTAACGGCCGAATTTACTGCAGCAGTCCATATATAAGCCAAGGAGGCAATCAGGCATGCAACTGTTACAAATGTAACATATTTACTGCGAAATTAAAACCATAAATAAATCGAGCAATTCGTCTACTCGTAGTCACCTTTCGATTCTTTCTATTCACACGACGGAGAGGGTCAGACGCTCCAAGCATCACTGCATTGTGCAATTCACAATGATATCTGCTTACACCTCACATCATTGAATGGTGTCCTAAACGGCATACAGTGTTTTTATCAGATTCGATCAATGTGTTGCATTTCCAGTATACCTGTGTATGATTGCAGCTCACATTGCACGATACATTCTCCTGCTACTAACCACATTTGCCCTGACGTAATGTTTCGTGCTCTGTGAGTATGCGATGTGACAGAGACATTGCTGCCGATGTTCATTCACTAATCTCGTTAGTAAACCAGTGTGAATGCCTTTGTATTTGTCATTTATCCTTTTGCAGGAATCGGATGATACCATCACCTCATTGCGGAGTTGAAAGATAGCTGTGTGTGACGACATCGATGACGTCAATGAAGAGCTTCATGCATGCATCCTCGGATACCTTGTTGAAACATCGCAAGAATGGGTACGAACCACATACTTTTCCTTTACTGTCTGATTGATCTGAAACACTGTCAATACGTACACCGTAACGTTAATGACCTGTCAATGGCTAAAAAAAGCACGAAGGTATTGTAGTTACCGCTTCCAGAGGCCCAAAACCTGCACCACTCTAGCTAACCCTAATCATTGGCAAATAGGTAATTATTGACCACTCACAACAAATGCAGGAAAAGTCATCGAGGTCGAAGAAATTCACCAGAAAGCAATTTCTTCATCTTTTTTATGTCCACTCAAGCAGCACGTGTCTCTTTTGTTCTGCAATCAACCGTTGTAAGGTATTTCCGTAAATGCCTATAAGTGGATTAAGGGACTGGCGTGATGTATGAAATATTATCCATCATCAAAGGCGGTATTTGGAGATGATATACCGCCCTGTGCACAGCGACATAATCATGATGCATTTGAGCCGAAATCAACGTCACATAATTACTTCCTCAGCCGCTTGAGAGGCTTTTTTGATTCAATGTTAGATACGGCTACAGGTCATAAGTATAATGGTGACAGCTTGCTTTGGAGTAAATAGGAATTTGGTCAAGGTTCAAGCCATCAACATGGAAACATGTCATTGCGAGGCAGGCTGCTGCAATGAACAGCTGTACTAGTAATGCCATCACTCTTTGACGCTGGAATAATAGATAAAATATTGTAAGCAGCCACTCGCAGGACTATACCCTTATCGCATTCCTGTATTCTGCTTTTTACTGCGTCACGATTTCTGAGGTGCGCTTACAATGTTAGAGAAGGTGTACGATGTGCCTCAAGCAGTGTTGATATCTCAAATATCACAGTGTTTACTTTTTGAGTCAATGTGGTGTATCACTCACACTTATTCTCTCTTCGTTAACCGATCTCTCGAAATGCACGTTTCAAAGGGATTGAGTGATATTTGTTGGGGCCAATATAATGACATTTGAGCTAAAGACAAGTAATAGCAATGTCGCTGAAAAGGGAGTATATGCACCATGTATTCTATCCAGCCGACCAAGTGCAATGCATCGATTATAGCTTTATAGGTCTCGCTAGTTATTTGAAGCAATCTTCAGTTCTATCATAACTTCCTAGCATTATTGAGGAGGCTAAGCTCTAATCTCTTTCTTTTTACAGCAAACATTGCAAGGGCCCGGCCCTTCTCCAAAGTTCATTTGGTGAAAAAGCGACGGTGTTTGAACAAGTCTCCCATTGGGCTTCTAATGATTCACATTCTATAAAACGCGCAAATTGGCCAAACACACAGTTGGCAACAAGAGACCGTCTCACGTTGCGGAAGCAAAGCTCATAGCATATGTAGATTCGGACTGGCAATCCAGTGTGATTAATCTCTGCTGTTATGGTAATGATGACGCAGTATTTCGGCAGCACACAATCTGCTGCTAAGCATTAATACAGCAAGCTTGATCTGTGGAGTAACAAATTGACAGCAAAAATACTCATCATCATAGCGTACCCTCTTAGTCAGTGTGATGGAGTAAACCCCTATAGCTGATATTTGTTATAAATCTAAGCTTTCCAGATCCAACAGTGACATGCGTGTCACCAACCACCTTCCCCCTCTTCTCATACATACCCCATCGCTTAGAGCCACATACCCACCCTCCTCTGCCCTCACTGACCAGGCTGCATTTCCCATAAAAATTAGGATAGCATTGAGGGAATAATTTTAAAATCAGATCTATCCTGGCATCCAAACTAAACTCAACTCATTCCAATCTTTAGGCAAAGCTACATCTTAAATTCAAAAGTCAAGAAAAGTAATAAAGTTTACGATTCTTCTAAACACCACGCTTTGTGTTCGAGTCTTCCTTCATCATCGCAAGTGCGTATCGCGTGCATCTCACCACCACATCAGGATACGTCTATTCCCTACAACACATTTCTCCACATTGGGATTGTCTTGAGCTAATGCCAATGATATGAGGCCACATTCTATGGTGATCTTAAGCAGGTCGGCATCACCAACATCCATGACCAATATCACCCCAGTATTCTCAAATTCTTCTATCTATCTCAGTATTAGTTAACAGGGCATTATAAGCTGCATCAAATCTGCATTGAAGGACATGCGGTTCTTAACAGAATAGCGTCTGTGCTGTGTCAAAGAGTGAAATATTCAATGGACAGAGATGCTATTGTATGACGAATATCTTCCTAACTGATCGACCGAAAGCATTCAGTCCGTGAGAAGGCGCCATCTAATTTGCTGCTCTTTTGGTGAACTTGATTATAAACTCCTTCATCATTAACATCTCTTCAAGAAAGACTCATTAGCATGTCTTTATAGCATGCATAGTAGCATGACCTCCCTTAGAAAACCGTTTACCTCAGCTTACTTGCGGTCGCCAATGATTCAGAGGTATTTTGATAACATCGAAATGACTAGTTACTTAAGCGATTGTGTCAGAATAAACAGTGTTACAGAGCCATATTGCCAATGGGCGACCGAATCAATCAACTGCGGCAATTATGATGCTTGGCAGGCTGCTGCATTAACTGGCTGTACTTATACTGTCAACACGTCGCTAGCAGCTGCTTGTGGGGCTGTACCCTTATTGCTGTCGTAATAAACATTGTTAAAGCATGATGATTGGTGAACTGTTTGTACAACAGTATAATTGCCGTATGATTGTATTAACAAGGATTATATAGTCAGACCACGGATATGAATAAAAAGAAAGTACTTTCCAAGGTCATAGTATGTGTTTTTAAAGCAGTGAACATTGTACACCGTTTCCATTACGTCTCCATAGGACTCTCAAGTTATTTGATCCAATCCTATTTTATGTCAACAATTACATTTTAATGGTTTTCCAACATTATATAGGAGACTTCGCATTTGGGCAGTGAACAGAGGTGTTTTGGCTTATGTCAATCTTTTGTATGGAAGTAAGCATCACATTTTCCACATCATATTGCTGTATTGCTGTCTTCTTGACAAAATATGTTAGCCCGGGGCTCTTTAAGAGTATTCTTGTCGTGGGTGGATAAAACGCGCATCATGGATCAATAGAATCACAGTAGTCACTCTCTTTTTTTTCTGATAAGGAAAATGGACGACCAAGTGATACAATGCAATAAATCTGATCGTGGAGCTAAACTCAATTACTATGCAAGCGTCACAGAGGGGGTATTTGATGGGCCCATATGTATTGGATAATGGTTCATAGACCTGAGTTATAATTAGTATGCGTTGAAGCCATCTAACGCATAGTAATCGCTTTTAATGAAGCTTCCATAAACGAAGGCAATATTACCAAAAACTTTTGAGCTACATGATCAATGTCTCAAATGATGCGTTGAACAAAGACGGCAAGTAGTCGATGGGATACTATGACATCATTCAGATCCGTTCATGTCACACAATACGGTTTCACAGGATGCACCCCCCGTCTATTGTATCAGCTCGTTTAAGAATTCGTCGATTGCATAAGCTGTCACCTTGTCGTTTTCATGTAAGAGAATGAAACGTTAATTTACAGCAGATAGATCTACCCGAATATCAAATTGTTAATGGTAGGCAAAACAGTTGCATATTCAACCAGCAGCAATATTTCTAAGCAGTCACACCTGCGTGTGTGTTATTGTTTGAGTGTAAAGGCGATGGCCCGATGTTCAAAGCACCCATTTTAACTCCAACAATATTAGGTAATCACACAGGAGCGTCAATATCAGATGTGTGTTAATGGGGGACCCGTGGAATTTTATAGAGGGTGTTGATATTTTGATGATAAAGCGTTGTGATAATTAGTCCTGACCAGGGCGAGAGGACGAATCAACATGTTTGGGTCAAGACAAGGGCTGACCCTTAGACGCTCGGGGTGAGGGGTCGAATTAGCGCGCCTAGGGGTTGATGGGTCTTGACTTGGTTCGGATGCGAGATGGTGGTTGTAGATACCCGAGCTGCAAATTCAGTATATGACGGTGCTCATGTTTCTCAACAAACAATTTATCAATAAATATGAAGAAACATGCAGTGCATATTAAACACAGAATATGTACATAAACACGTACAGTGCATTCTAAATATAGCTCATATTCCCTCAAGGAATTGCGACCACGGGTGAGATCGTCAAAGGGCGAGTGATGGCGAGATTGCTGAACTGACTGTGGGCGGAATCCATTAGGGGCGAGATTGCAAGAAGACAACAAAGGCTACTGGCGCCGTGATATCTCGGCCACGGTGACCAATTTTTCACGTGTTGACAGTCCTGTATGATTACAGAAAAATAAATCATTATGATTTATGACAAATATTGGGTTTAGATTTGTGCTCAGTTTACTTGGTTTTAGGCGATTGTGGCGTAAAACTCAAAGGAAAGAGGATAGGAGATGCAACGGTTTGTGAGCAGCAATAAAGCCTGCTTACTCAGAGGATACTTATTTAAATGAAAGGAAGTTAATATAGCTATGTGGGCGCAGTTGTCTGAACATTTTCTCCAATTGTCTTTCACGTATGTCATTATTTATATTTGTCTTCTCAATTATTCACGCTTGCAATGTTGTATCAGTGGATACATGTCACGTGACAAATGCACACTCTCTGGTTTGCTACTTCATTGCCAACCTAGAGTGCGGCGGACATTACGGAGAGTTCTCATTTATCCAATTACTCAAGGCTTCTAGATTCATTACCAGCTAAAATGTCACTAAGAACACAATTCTCAATTTATTGTTGAATCCCATTAGTAAAACCTGAGCCATACCGTCTTACAAGTAAACGGCATCACCACTGATATCAATCAATCATCGGACAGCAGTCTTCCAAATCTGGTGCAAAGATTGCTTTCGAGGTAAGTAGCACAACGAATGTTAAAACATAAGGCTTCACTTCCATTAATCGACATCTGGCAAACTGGCTTGTCTCAGTTACGGCGTCAATTTCCGGTAAGCCTAATAGTTCGGCGCCAGTTTGTAAAGGCTACCAGGTTGTCATTGGAGTATGCCGCCAACTGCTAGGCCCCCATACCCACTTCACTCACATATATGAGTTCGTGTAACATGTCATAACCGAGTAACCAGTCCTTACGGTCACCCCTTCTGTTGGTCTGGAGGTAGAATAGGCCCACTGAATCCTCCTGTATTTCGTAAGAGGAGACTTATAGGGGGCAATCTGTTGGCCGTGGTTTGAGACTCGTGTTGGTGGACAGTGGGATTCTGGTAGTTGTGTGGAGTGGTTCTTGTGAGCAACACACCTGTGGATTTCCTCTAGATGAGAGGCTGGAATGGCGGGTCATTGGGCCGATGGTGCCTTGCATGTTTATCCCTTCCTCCTTCCTTTTCTAGCTCAACTTCATCCGCATAGATTTTGTTTTCAATTTTACCTGGTATCTGATATACTTATATTTCCCCCACCATTTCCATAACACCTTATGGTTACAGCACACCTTGCGGTTCTGGCACACCTTGGAGTTTTAGCACACCTTGCGGTTCCAGCACATCTTGACATTCACACCTGTCTTTCACACAGGGCATATTGCCAGATACACTAATAGAAAGTAAGATTCAGATAGTTTATGAAAAGTTTTCCTCAAATAGTACTGGAACAGTGTGCACGGTGTCAACCTATAGTTGGAGAGATTCAGAATGTTTTACAGTTTATTTTGAAGATTGATATTTGATTGAATTAATAGGCCGCGATATATCCTCTCACCAATAATATATGGTAAGATATGCTGCAGTAAAACTGGCTTTGTATTTGATTGGCCAAAATTGTAAAATAGGGAACCTACATAGATAGTGCTTCTATTTCCCACAGTGCACCATAATTAGGATAGGCTCACTAATGGAGGCTGAATAACCCAAAGGTAAGGATGCTGGACCTCAGCAAGAGGCATTGTGACGGACCGCGAGTTTTATTCAATTTCGTCCAGGGGAAACCCATTGTAATGATCAATGTCGACCGCTCTGCGACCTAATCCCTAATAAAGTAGCGTGATATGCTGCCTGAGCTGACATTGAGTGGAAAGCATACATCGCTAAGTATATGTCTGTTTACCCAGAAATATTATTCTGTGCAATAGGACCTCCACGAGCACACCCACTGGGTGGCTGTGTTTAGCCGCGAACGCCGGGACTCATTAGTCGAATGTTGTCATGAGAATGTCAGAAATCCTTGGGCTAAGCATGCTAATCCATTGTCGTAAACATACCTTTCGTCTATATATTAAGTTAATCAATCAAAAGGTAACTTGTGTTTGATGTGTGGCCTAAGTAGTTTTAGCTATCTGTCATGTCACGGAATGTCAGGGATGTTGTTCTACCAGCATTGTGTTATTATGAGGAGGGGTGGCGAGAGGTCCCAACCATCTTTAATATCAGCGGTATGCCGAGGAATAATCGCGTATCAGGGTGTTCTACGCGTGGCTGCTGGTACAAAATGCTGTATAAGCCTATCGATGGTGTAGTGCAACAACACTCCTGTTTACCCATATACACGCAGAGCGTGAATAAAACAAACTAGGTGCAGATTGTGCCAGCTCCCCTCTCCCCTCCCCGGATTTAAAACAGTAAGTCTACATTGCGCGCGTGTCTTATTCGCATTTTTATCTTATTCTTCTTCAGACTCTAGGCCTTAATTACATCAAGCTCGTCGGCGCCATAATTGGACACAGCCACAATGACTGTGACATCAGGGTACCAGAAGATTAGGTTCAGTCAGCCCAGCACTTTCTTGTTGCGGCTGTTGTGGAGATGATTGTCCTGTGGTGTATCACTGATGTTGTACCTGGCGCCATAGGAGTCTCCTGCCTCATTCACTAGCAACAGCGAGTGTGTTTGTATGTAATGCTGCTGACACTTTTCATAAACCATGCATGTGATGTTTGGGAAGGCCAAGGACGCTCACCTCTATTAGATTCGGCGATTACTCGCCTGCTATTGTGCTGTGCGATTTTGGTTGCATTTATTGTCGCGCATGAAAGGGTGTAGCTTCGGCAATTGCTCATTACAGTTTTTTCATTTACTAAAGCATTGTAGTTTTCACTGCTACACCATAACCTCCCACCATTTCACAGCGACTACAACATTAGTTTCCATATGATATTTTTCTCTTTACCATTTCAAGGATCCATCATAACTAAGCTGTTTTGTTAGCTGTAATGTTGCATCTTTAATTACAAATGAAGAGGTGCGTAACTAGCGCAATATTATTAACCATATTGATGATGCACGAGCGTTTCTATAAAATTGTTGAATTTTACAATTATAATTCAAATGCGAATTTGCAGTTAACATAAATAAATGACGTATGTGCTCCAACCAGACATAATACTTTCTGAATCAGACATTAAAGGCAACGTGGATGATCAATTCACATGTTCCCACAACAAACCTTTCGTTATCCTGACATTTTCATTATATTGATATTCATGGGTCAGCGATCGATCGCACACAACAATATATATATATATATAAATATATATATATATAAAATATATATATATTTATATATATATATATAATATATATATATATAAATATATATATATATAAATATATATATATATATATATATATATATATATATATATATATATATATATATATTCTTCATACGGCAATAAACTGCTAAACTTATTTCTAGCAACTTGTATGTATCCTTCCTTCAAAAGTGGTGTTGTAATCTGACTCTCGGGTGAAACAGATGATCTTAAAAGGAGAGTGAACCTATCACTTGGCCACAAATGAAACACCAGATGAAAAACAAATAGATGCATCAACCCCTAGAGAGTCAGGTGCTACGTTGGAGTAATTATTTTCACGATAATTTCAAATCTTCAGGTTTCATTAAAACGTAAACTTGTCTTGATTATCGCACGCAGGAGCCATCACAATTAGAATGTTATCACAGTGGTGACGTTCTAGTGCTCTCAATACTCACCAGGCGATAACTAATACTTATTGCTTTGCTCATATTCAAGCAACTAACTGAATGGCTTCCAGTCGGTGGTTATCTCCTTGCCGCCTGCATTTGATTTCCGCCACGAACTCATCTGGCTTAACGCTAAGCTATGACCTCGACGCTGGGTGCCCAGAGTTCCGTGTATGACCGACATAAGCGGCAGACTGGCCGGTCATTTTGATGAAACATTATCATGTAAAATGTATGTATGTATGTATGTATGTATGTATGTATGTATGTATGTATGTATGTATGTATGTATGTATGTATGTATGTATGTATGTATGTATGTATGTATGTATGTATGTATGTATGTATGTATGTATGTATGTATGTATGTATGTATGTATGTATGTATGTATGTATGTATGTATGTATGTATGTATGTATGTATGTATGTATGTATGTATGTATGTATGTATGTATGTATGTATGTATGTATGTATGTATGTATGTATGCATGTATGTATTTATGTATGTATGTATGTATGCATGTATGTATGTATGTATGTATGTATGCATGTATGCATGCATGTATGTGTGTGTGTGTTTTTTTTATGTATGTATGCATATATGTATGTATTTATGTATGTATGCATGTATGTATGTATGTACGTATGCATGTATGTATGTATGTATTTGTATTTGTATGTATGTATTAATGTGTTGGTATACATGTATGTATATATGTATTTGTATGCAATTATGTATTTGTAGGTATGTATATATATATGCATGTGTATATGTATGCATGTATGCATGTATGCATTTATGCATGCATGTATGAATGTGTATATGTATGTATGCATATATTATGTGTGAATTATGTATTATGCCCGTATTATATATCTATATATGTATGTATGCGCTTATGTATATATGTTCGTATGAATGTATAATGTATATATTATGTATGGAAGAATGTACGCGACATATACGTTAGCGGTATCTCTATTATCACCACACGACCTCTAATCTACGATCCGCATCGTTCCCTGCGATGACTAGATAAACATCATGGAGCCTTATGATATGCGGCTTGGTAGACGCACGACGTCCCATTTCAGGAAACGACTAATATCTTTGGAAGAAGCGGCCTGACCGGAAATCGCTCTGCTTACCATCATAACGCCTGATGAGAATGTTATCACATGATAGTGTCATAATGGTTATTTGGTCAACATATTGTTAAAAGGTAACGATAATTGTAGTATAGGGGTTTAATGTTACTTTCAACACCGAGATTATATCGCTACGGTGGATGAGAACGATTGGAATGCTTGGACAGCTCCCATGTTGCCCCGTCGGTTTTGCGAAACCCACGCCGCTGGAACGAAGTCCAGCACGGTACTAAAGAGCTACCGTGTCAGGTGCATCCCCTTTCAAAGATGGGACCACCTCATCCGAGGCTCGAGTAACCAATCAGGTTTTCATACTTTGGTATCGAACCCACAATCGGTGGGTCGAAATGCGACACAGTTTACCACTACGCCTCGGGAATCGACTAACCATTTAGAAACGGATTAATTGGTCAGCTACCATAAATTGTGCGGATTCACCGTACAATTATGTACTAGCTAATCTGTCTGAGTGAAGCTAACACAGTATTGGTAATTCCGTAATGTTTGGGAAATGTGGCGCTGCATTTCTTAATTGGATTCCTGTCATCGCTCCACCTTTTGACAAAATGTGGAACTAGATTGAAGCAAAGAAATCCATACTAATATGAAGTGATCAAAGCGTAATAAGTGCTGTTTTTGATAGAGATGTTTACCGAATCTTCGCACGATTACTAAACCACTCTCACAGTTGGATAGCACTAAACTTACACGTGACTTACTTTTGTTGTTGGATGAACAATGAGATCTCGTGTACCTATGTATTTGTTTTCAGCCCAAAACTCATTAGAACCTTAGCAGGATGAAATATTGGCACTATATCAAGCAGCGCGATATTGGCACTATATCAAGCAGCAAATTGTAACAAAACTTAAATAATTAAGTCACGGAGCCAAGTCACATTGATGAGTTTTTTTGTGTTTTAAGAAGAAACGTTGATAAAATCCTTCATGACATCTGTCAGCAAGTGTAATTGCTTAATATGCGCAAAGCATTATTTACAGATAGTGTGGAAAAAATTTCGTAATCACAGATATTACTCTCCCATGTATTCCACTTGCATTTGTACCGCCGTCCAATATTCGGGTCATGGGTGAAAGCATATTTATTGCAATAACAAGCTCAACCACCACCCTCATTACAAGTGTTTAGCACGTATTAAAAATAACCACATGAGCGTCAACCAGCCGCTGTCAAGTGATATATTCTATTACTTTTAACCTAATGAATTCCCGTGGTAGTGATCCTGTAGCTTCGCTTGCTGAATGAAGTGTCACTGTTCGCCGGGCTGTTTTGCTTGGGGTGGTTACATTGATGCGTACATGTCAGAGTTATTAACAGCTTTGAGATTAATTATCTGTTTTGTTAACATACAACTGCTGCAGAATGTGTAGGAAGTCGATTTTATTGCTCCGAAAATGGTCCCATTGGTGCTACCACATCCATTAGCGCCCGTTGTGTGACTTCTAAAACCTTTGTGCCCAACGCTAATCATTTCAGGCAGCGACTAACATAATTGATTCTGCTTTTGATATTTTTTCGAATATCTTCTGATGCCTTGTTTTGCTTTACCACGGGTTGAATAGTTTAAAACGTGCGCTGGAATAAGGTATTGATTAGCCAGTATATCTTATGTTGCCATTGACAACCTAGCATCTAGGACAGCAACATGTACACTCACAGTGTATAATCGGTCTTTGGGGTGCAATATTTTATTACTATTTCAGTGTTACGGCGTTAGCAAGCATTTTTACTATCCATGCATTGAGCTCACATGTTTTGTGTTCCACGCGAAGAGCCGTGTGACATCTGTGGCAGGTTATACTTGTTATGATGTTAATTCGATTTGAAAGAGATTGCGTCTCACCCCCCCCCCCCCCCCAACCCTCAATAATAGGCATGTCTTGTGGAGACGGACAGTGGTCCCATTGAATGTTTCTCAATGGCTGGGCAGAGAGGAAAAAGGTAATGACCTGCAGCTCATTATCGACGGACGGAGGGGGCAGAATCCGCATTCCAGTATTGGTGTGCTATTACTGTAGTTGTAGAAGGAGGCCGCCGCAGGGTTATTTGTTGTCCCTTCGGGTCATTAGGCTCTCTCTGGCACGTGGCTTGGCGAGAGAAATGATGTTAGTGCCTCAGACTACTTAATTGCATCTTCTGTTGAGGTGATGCCCTGTGCGTGTGTGCTTGCATGTGTGTGTGTATGTGTGTGTGCGTGTGTATGTATAAGTGAGTAAAAGAAACATACCGATGAGACGCCCGATCGTGGACCAATGACCACAGGCTGCATAATAATACCGTATTGAACATTTCACTTTATAGAATCGAATGACGAGAGCGCTATCATATCAATCAGGTGCATTTAAAACCCCAGTACACCCATACCATTCATGAAGATATTTAATATAAGGTCTAATTGTACCTTTGCTTTGGTGCCCATTGATGTAATTACCGATGATATAAATGAGAGGAAGAGCACCCCTACCTTTGAGCTATATGTTTTCTAAAACTTCATAAATCTTTCGCAGTGAACACTTCTCACTCCTCTCGCGTCTTGTTCACGCACGATTCCCACAGTTTGCAGAGTGTCTTTCAGAAATCGTCGAATCTAAGCGCCTGCAGAAGCAGATGGATGGGAACACACTACGACAACGTTCTTGTGGTAGATGGCTGTTCGGATGAAAAAGCTCCTCCGTCTTAATGCCACCAACGTCCACACAGAGGTTACGCTCGTTTAGATAGGATGCAATAAAGAAGAATGACTCCTTGTAATACAACTTTATTCCAGCAGGCAATCTTGCTTCGTAATTATTATTGCGCTGTGCTTGACGGATTTCTGTCAATTTATTTCGTTCGGTGATGAAATTGAATTTCTAGCTTCACTGCTGGCATGGGATACATAACATGGTCAAGGTCTGAATTGCAATCGTCGCGACACCGGAATTTTTCCTACCCTGTCATACAACAGCGTTTAGTTGGTTATGAAGAAGTTTATTTATAAACATACAAGTCATACAATGTACAATACTTTCCAAATCGCACAATTTCCTACAGGCCACCATGGAGTAGACTGTGCACGATTTGCGCGACTTCTCAATTATGAGACCCGTGGTGCCTCAGCATAGATGGGAATATTAATCCACAACAAAGACTGCTTTCAGGCACTTTTTATCAACCAATGCCCAGCGAGTGCCATTATCATCAAGCCCCTGAGCCGTAACCAGCCTCAGCATAATTACTCAGCAGTGCGTCGGCTCTATGATGTGAGATACGGCGACAGGTCAAAAGTGTAATGGTGATAGCTTGCGATGGGGTAAAATGGAATTGGGTCACGGTCTAAGCCACCAACTGGGGTCATTATATTGTGTTGCAAGCTGTTGCAATAAATGGCTGTGCTAATACTGTCAGCATGGTGTGAACTCAGGGATTTGCATTGGCCTGCCGGCTGCTATCTTCTAAATATACATTCACCTAAGGGGGACAACACTTTAGCCATTAGCTCACCAAAAATCTCGCCTAAACCATCTTCAGTCCTGTTTACGAGCCTGGCGCGCTACATAGCCGTTGAGAACACGTTCTTCTATCTAACAAAACCATACCCCCCAACATTTGTCACCTAAAAGGTTACTTTTTTTCGAGTTCAAACGCTAAATTAGACGTTTTGGCGATTTAGTGTAAGGTTCATTGATCGCGAACTTTGATATGTACTCCGTTCCATGTTATCACAAAAGCATGACCCATGTACAGAGCAATTACCGGATAAGTTATTGTGTACATATCATCCTCCTCCCCGAGTGAATTATGATCGCAGACCCGAATATGACCATTGAAATCACTCTGTGAGCGTCATAACATTTAGTGTACTTTACTTGTTAATAGAATTGATATGAGCATTATAGTGCAATCGAGAGAGAATATCGATTCTGTAATTGACCTCAGACAATAATGCATTCGTGACTACTATTGGTGCGATAAGAGATACACAGTGTACTTTGGCGACCGATTTTAATACATGCATCATGAAGACGTTGCCACCGGACACGTGTCATTACCGTAGTCTTCTTGTCATCCAGACTGCAATGTGCCATATTAATCAAGGCTATAATTGACCAACTACAAAGCACATTGTTCTGCGGGTCAGCTAATATGGAAGGAAATAGATTTGACGAGGGTTATTGTGACAAGAAAACAATGCTGTGTAGTGTATTTAACTCAAAGACAATGTTATCCCCTTAGGCTGCCATGGGCTGGTAGTCCATTGTATTGCTAGCTAACATTTATTACACACTTTATCGGTTGTCAAAATATCAGAAGAGTTGTTATGTGTCATATGCGTTTATTTTACAGCCTAATTAATCTGGAAAACTCTCCACACCGACATCGCGTCATTGTTGACCTGCCATTGGCTAAATAAAGAATGAGGTGTGTGTATTTAGCGCTACCAGAGGGCCATAACCCGAACCACACCACCTAACATTAATCATAGGCAAAGGGGTAATCATTCGCCTATCACCGCAGACACAGGAGAAAGAGGGGAAGACACTGAAGCCGGTATTTCCGCCAAGTAGCATCGACCAAAAAGTATTCGTCTTTTTCTTTTTACAAACATCCTAAGGGCCCCGGTCTTCTCCAAATCTTCATTTGTGAAATAGCGGACACCGGCAATATTTGAAAAAGTCTCCCATTGGCCACTAGATTGGTAGGATAACGCAGAATGTACAAATGAGAACAACAATTAAGGGCTTCTCACAGATTTGTATGGATGATTGAATTGGTTGGTCATAGCCTCGTACATGCAGAGGGTGTGTATTAGCATGGCGTTTTGATACCGATCCTACCAAAAACCTCTCTCAACGTTCATGAGCGATCATAGACTGTGAACATTTCCAACTCCAGTTAAGGGAGCGAATCCCAGTATGTACACCTTGAATAGCATTGTAGTGCG
>CM067353.1:49594884-49598854 GCA_034190875.2 Urechis unicinctus
ATCAATGTTTCTCAACATTGCTCAGCAATGAATGGGTAGAGAGGAGAAGGGGAATGCCCTGCAGCTCATTATCGACGGGCGGAGGGGGCAGAATCCGCATTCCAGTATTGGTGTGCTATTCCTGTAGTTGTAGAAGGAGGCCGCCGCAGGGTTATTTGTTGTCCCTTCGGGTCATTAGGCTCTCTCTGGCACGTGGCTTGTTGAGAGAAATGATGTTAGTGCCTCAGACTACTTAACTGCATCTTCTGTTGAGGTGATGCCCTGTGCGTGTGTGCTTGCATGTGTGTGTGTATGTGTGTGTGCGTGTGTATGTATAAGTGAGTAAAAGAAACATACCGATGAGACGCCCGATCGTGGACCAATGACCACAGGCTGCATAATAATACCGTATTGAACATTTCACTTTATAGAATCGAATGACGAGAGCGCTATCATATCAATCAGGTGCATTTAAAACCCCAGTACACCCATACCATTCATGAAGATATTTAATATAAGGTCTAATTGTACCTTTGCTTTGGTGCCCATTGATGTAATTACCGATGATATAAATGAGAGGAAGAGCACCCCTACCTTTGAGCTATATGTTTTCTAAAACTTCATAAATCTTTCGCAGTGAACACTTCTCACTCCTCTCGCGTCTTGTTCACGCACGATTCCCACAGTTTGCAGAGTGTCTTTCAGAAATCGTCGAATCTAAGCGCCTGCAGAAGCAGATGGATGGGAACACCCTACGACAACGTTCTTGTGGTAGATGGCTGTTCGGATGAAAAAGCTCCTCCGTCTTAATGCCACCAACGTCCACACAGAGGTTACGCTCGTTTAGATAGGATGCAATAAAGAAGAAGACTCCTTGTAATACTACTTTATTCCAGCAGGCAATCTGGCTTCGTAATTATTATTGCGCTGTGCTTGACGGATTTCTGTCAATTTATTTCGTTCGGTGATGAAATTGAATTTCTAGCTTCACTGCTGGCATGGGATACATAACATGGTCAAGGTCTGAATTGCAATCGTCGCGACACCGGAATTTTTCCTACCCTGTCATACAACAGCGTTTAGTTGGTTATGAAGAAGTTTATTTATAAACATACAAGTCATACAATGTACAATACTTTCCAAATCGCACAATTTCCTACAGGCCACCATGGAGTAGACTGTGCACGATTTGCGCGACTTCTCAATTATGAGACCCGTGGTGCCTCAGCATAGATGGGAATATTAATCCACAACAAAGACTGCTTTCAGGCACTTTTTATCAACCAATGCCCAGCGAGTGCCATTATCATCAAGCCCCTGAGCCGTAACCAGCCTCAGCATAATTACTCAGCAGTGCGTCGGCTCTATGATGTGAGATACGGCGACAGGTCAAAAGTGTAATGGTGATAGCTTGCGATGGGGTAAAATGGAATTGGGTCACGGTCTAAGCCACCAACTGGGGTCATTATATTGTGTTGCAAGCTGTTGCAATAAATGGCTGTGCTAATACTGTCAGCATGGTGTGAACTCAGGGATTTGCATTGGCCTGCCGGCTGCTATCTTCTAAATATACATTCACCTAAGGGGGACAACACTTTAGCCATTAGCTCACCAAACATCTCGCCTAAACCATCTTCAGTCCTGTTTACGAGCCTGGCGCGCTACATAGCCGTTGAGAACACGTTCTTCTATCTAACAAAACCATACCCCCCCAACATTTGTCACCTAAAAGGTTACTTTTTTTCGAGTTCAAACGCTAAATTAGACGTTTTGGCGATTTAGTGTAAGGTTCATTGATCGCGAACTTTGATATGTACTCCGTTCCATGTTATCACAAAAGCATGACCCATGTACAGAGCAATTACCGGATAAGTTATTGTGTACATATCATCCTCCTCCCCGAGTGAATTATGATCGCAGACCCGAATATGACCATTGAAATCACTCTGTGAGCATCATAACATTTAGTGTACTTTACTTGTTAATAGAATTGATATGAGCATTATAGTGCAATCGAGAGAGAATATCGATTCTGTAATTGACCTCAGACAATAATGCATTCGTGACTACTATTGGTGCGATAAGAGATACACAGTGTACTTTGGCGACCGATTTTAATACATGCATCATGAAGACGTTGCCACCGGACACGTGTCATTACCGTAGTCTTCTTGTCATCCAGACTGCAATGTGCCATATTAATCAAGGCTATAATTGACCAACTACAAAGCACATTGTTCTGCGGGTCAGCTAATATGGAAGGAAATAGATTTGACGAGGGTTATTGTGACAAGAAAACAATGCTGTGTAGTGTATTTAACTCAAAGACAATGTTATCCCCTTAGGCTGCCATGGGCTGGTAGTCCATTGTATTGCTAGCTAACATTTATTACACACTTTATCGGTTGTCAAAATATCAGAAGAGTTGTTATGTGTCATATGCGTTTATTTTACAGCCTAATTAATCTGGAAAACTCTCCACACCGACATCGCGTCATTGTTGACCTGCCATTGGCTAAATAAAGAATGAGGTGTGTGTATTTAGCGCTACCAGAGGGCCATAACCCGAACCACACCACCTAACATTAATCATAGGCAAAGGGGTAATCATTCGCCTATCACCGCAGACACAGGAGAAAGAGGGGAAGACACTGAAGCCGGTATTTCCGCCAAGTAGCATCGACCAAAAAGTATTCGTCTTTTTCTTTTTCCAAACATCCTAAGGGCCCCGGTCTTCTCCAAATCTTCATTTGTGAAATAGCGGACACCGGCAATATTTGAAAAAGTCTCCCATTGGCCACTAGATTGGTAGGATAACGCAGAATGTACAAATGAGAACAACAATTAAGGGCTTCTCACAGATTTGTATGGATGATTGAATTGGTTGGTCATAGCCTCGTACATGCAGAGGGTGTGTATTAGCATGGCGTTTTGATACCGATCCTACCAAAAACCTCTCTCAACGTTCATGAGCGATCATAGACTGTGAACATTTCCAACTCCAGTTAAGGGAGCGAATCCCAGTATGTACACCTTGAATAGCATTGTAGTGCGCAGTCGGCTTCCAGTACGATTTACGGAACATCCAATGTACAAATGTCCATAGAAGCTAACATATGCGTTGTTAACCTCATGTCGTATGTAGCCTGTTGTCGAATTCTGCAGGTGATAAAATGCAAAGCCACTAGTCAGATAAGAGCCTCGTGCCTCAATCTCTAGCAACAACGAGTGTGTTTGTATATATTGCTGCTGACACTGCATGAACCATGCATGTGATTGTTGGGGAGGTCAAGGACGCTCACCTCTATAAGATTCGACGATTTCGCGCCATTCTGC
Organism: Urechis unicinctus; assembly: GCA_034190875.2. Lineage (NCBI taxonomy): Eukaryota > Metazoa > Annelida > Polychaeta > Xenopneusta > Urechidae > Urechis > Urechis unicinctus. Next base: position 49,598,200 of record CM067353.1, read on the forward strand.
TTTTGTGCTGCGCGATGTTGGTCGTAGTTATTGTCTTGGATGAAAGGATGGGCTGGCAAACCCTCCGAACACCTTCATTTGAGTTTACTTGTCTCATATGCATATGCTTTGGAGGTTTTTTCATTCATGTTTCCAAACATCTATTAGTTTATACGGGTTATTCTCCAAGGACGGCAGATATATAAAATGATATAAAAGTGATAGTTAGCTGGGTGGATAATCAGCAGATGTAGAGGACAATTCTTCACTTCCTTTAGCATCAATGCCCATAGGTAGGTTCGTTTGAACAATTACAATTAATTATTGTCCTTGTAAGAAGGTCATATTGCAACTGTACTGCAATTTTCAAAATATCCTATAGGTCAGATTATGGCAGAGGTTGATAGAATGCCAATGTGGCTATCTAATGCAATTAATGGGTAAAATTTACCGTTGAAATGCTAGTAACTTGCAGGAGAATTGTTATCTGTTGCGGGATGGGAGTTAATGCGTTATGGAAATAGATCAAGGGGTGCCCTGATATGTCGTTAGCAATGTTATATATCAAGTGATTATTGTATCACTGCTTGGTACAATCAGTATAGCATCAATTCAGATGGAACGGCTATCTACAATGCAAATCACCCATATGATCCGCCTTTTAATTGCTCAGGGA
>CM067353.1:49606456-49670658 GCA_034190875.2 Urechis unicinctus
CAGTATTGGTCAATAGATCCCTTGGCTGATTGTATGCCATCGTACCTTAGCAACCCGTGTCTATCAAACGTTCTCCAATTACAATGCGCCATATCGTCATTCAATACATGAAATACCCCCTGTTCAGATCTCCTACAAAATAAATGGAATAAGGTCACTTGGTAATCCATTACCTTGACTCATGCTCATTGCCTGTACGCCGAGAGATTCATAATTTATGACACATTTATTTCCTTTCAGCAACAGTGAGCGAAAGATTGATCTCATCATCCTCAACTGATCACCGCAACTCCATGAATCTGTTAAAACGAGATCAAATGCCATGTGGATTAAACCATATCCCACAAAGCCCTGAACTCAACTTATATCCTCGTAGCTATCTTGAGTTACCGCCATAAGCATACAATGAGCTATTAAGTGTATAATCTGGACAGTCTGAGTACTTCCTCCCTTACCAATGGTCTGCATTTGTAATACAACGGGCTGGTCACAGCCCTCGGCGTACCTTTTTCTAGGATTGCGGAAAATTCTGAGAGAAATGAGGATTGCTTCAAATAACTAGCAAGACCTATGGAGACGTATTTGATAAGGTGCGCATGGTCAGGTAGATAGGATACACAGTGTAAATACTCCCGTTACTGCAACATTGCTGTTACTGAACGAATATCGCGCCTGAAGGTCTATTTCGGAGATCTGATGAACAAGAGGAAATTTATGTTAGCGATTCCTCCCCCTTGTCTCATCGAGATACTTTCCGTTGGACTGAAGACATCCACCCTGTTGACCGTCTGATACTACACCGTTGTAAACACACAAAGCTATCAGGAAACACGTACTACAGGAATGCGATAATGGTATATTCCTGTGAACAGCTGCTAGCAATGCTTCCTGTATTATTCCACCTTCTACACATGCTGACAGTATTAGCACAGCCGTTTATTGCAACAGCTTGCAACGCGATATAATTGCCCCAGTTGAGGGCTTAGACCTTGACCTCATTCCCATTTACCCCTTCGCAAGCTGTCACCATTGCACTTTTGACCTGTCGCCGTATCTCACAACATAGAGCCGACGCACTGCTGAGTAATTATGCGGAGGTTGGTTACGGCTCAGGGGATTGATGGTTATTGCGCTCGCTGGGCATTGGTTGATATAACGTGCCTGAAAGCAGTCTTTGTTGTTGGTTAATATTCCCACCTGTGCTGAGGCTCCGAGGGTCTCATAATTGAGAAGACGGCGCAAATCGTGCACAGTCTACTCCGAGGTGGCCTGTAGGAAATTGTGCGATTAGGAAAGCATTGTACATTGTATGACTGGTATATTGATAAATAAACTTTATCTTAATCAGCTTAACGCTGATTTATCTGTTGTCTGACCGAGTAGGAAAAATTCGGGTGTCGCAACGATTGCAATTCAGACCTTGACATGTTATGTATCCCATGCCAGAAGTGAAGCTAGAACTTCATTTCAACACCAAACGAAATAAAGCAATAATAATTACGAAGCAAGATTGCCTGCTAGAATAAAGCGGTATTACCAAGGAGTCATTCTTCTGGATTGCGTCCAATCTAAACGAGCGTAACCTCTGTGTGGACATTGGTGGCATTAAGACTGAGGAGCTTTTCGATCCTAACAGCCGTCTGCCACAAGAACGTTGTCGTAGTGTGTTCCCATCCATCTGCTTCTTCAGACGCTTAAGTTAGACGATTTCTGAAAGACACTCTGCACACTGCAGGAATCATGCGTGAACAGGACGTGAGAGGTGTGAGAAAACATACGAATCTAAGGTAGAGGTGCACTTCATATCATTTTTATCATACATATATTCATACCTGCAAATACATACATACATACATACATACAAATACATACATGCATACATTTTATCATCCATCAATTGGCACCAAAGCAAATGTACATTTAGACTTTATATAAGATATCTTGATGCACCTGATTGATATGATAGCGCTCTCGTCATTAGATTCCACCCAGTTTAATACGGTTATAACATGCAGCATGTGGTCACTGGTCCACAATCTGGTGTCTCATCGGTAAGTTTGATTGACACACCCACCCACCCACCCACCCACCCACCACACACACACACACACACACACACACACACACACACACACGCACGCACGCACGCTCGCACGCACGCACACACACGCACACACACACACAGTGCATCACCTCAACAAAGGAGGCAATTAAGTAGTCAGAGGCCCTAACATCATTTCTCTCACCAAGCCACGTGCCAGAGAGAGCCTAATGACCCGAAGGGATAACAAATAACCCTGCGGCGGCCTCCTTCTACAACTACAGGAATAGCACACCAATACCGGAATGTGGATTCTGCCCCTTCCGCCCGTCGATAATGAGCTGCAGGGCATTCCCCTTCTCCTCTCCACTCAGCCATTGCTGAGCAATATTGAGAAACATTGATTGGGACCACTGCCCGTCTCCACAAGACATGCCTATTATGGGGAGTGGGGGTTAGACACAACCTCTTTCAAATCAACTTAACATCATAACTAGTACATTACCTGCCACAGATGTTACACGGGTGTTCGCATGAAACACTAAACATGTGAATTCAATGTATGGATAGTAAAATGCTTGCTAACGCCATGTCAAGGAAATAGTAAAAGGATATTGCTCCCGGAAGACATATTATACACTGGTGGTGCATATGTTGCTAGGTTGTCAATGGCAACGTAAGACATACTGGCTAATCAATGCCTTATTCCAGCGCACGCTTTAAACTACTCACCCTATGGAAAAACAAAACAAAGCATCAGACGATATTGAAAAATGTCAAAAGCAGAATCAATTACTTTAGTTTCTGCCTGAAATGATTAGCGTTGGGTATCAAGGTTTTAGAAGTCACACAACGGGCGCTAATGGATGTGGTAGCACCAATGGGACCATTGTCGCAGCAATAAAACAGACGTCCTCCACATTCTACAGCAGTTGTATGTTAACCAAACAGATAATTAATCTCAAAACTGTTAATAACTCTGACATGTACGCATCAATGTAACCACCCCAAGCAAAACAGCCCGGTGAACATCGACTCTTCATTCAGCAAGCCAAGCTACAGGAACACTGAGGTCACTTGATGTAAGTACGGATTTCTTTGCTTCCGTCTAGTTCCACATTTTGTCAGCAGGTGGAGCGTTGACAGGGATCTGATTAAGAAATGCAGCGCCACATTTCTTAAACATTACGGAATTACCGACATTGTGTTTGCTTCACTCACACAGATTAGCTGATACATAATTCGTCGGTGAATCCGCGTAATTTATGGCAGCTGACCAATTAATCCGTTACTAATAACTTAGCCGTTTCCCGTGGCCTAGTGGTAAACTGCGTCGCCTTTCGACCCAGAGGTTGTGGGTTTGATACCAAAGTATGAAAACCTGATTGGTTTCTCGAGCCTCGGATGTGGTGGTCCCATCTGTGAAAGGGGATGCACTGGACACGGTAGCTCAATAGTACCGAGCTGGACTTCATCCCAGCGGCATGGGTTTCGCAACCCGGACGGGGCAGCGGGGGAGCTGTCCAAGCATCACAATCATCCTCATCCACGGGCGCGATATCATCTCGTTGTTGAAAGCGAAATTAAAACCCAATATTACAATAACCCTTACCTTTTCAAAATATTTTGACAAAGTAACAATTATGACGCTATCATATGATAACATTCTCATCGAGCGTTATGATGGTAAGCAGAGCGATTTCCGGTCAGGCTGCTTCTTCCAAAGATATTAGTCCTTTCATGAAATAATTCGAAATTGCGCCGAGGCCGACTGAGGCAGCCATTTAACGATAGCTCATAAATAACAATCCACAATAAAGCAGGTTGCGGACATAACAAACAGGTTTTGCAAGATGATCAATTGTCCTAACTACTTTTTATCATTAGGAGTGATTCCAGGTTCAAATCAAGTGGAAATGGGACGTCTGCGTCGTGCGACAACCAAACAGCGTATAATAAGGCGACATGATGTTTATCTGGTCATCGCAGTGAACGATGCGGCTCGTAGATTAGAGGTCGTTTAGCGATAATAGAGATAGCTCTAACGTATATGTCGCATAATACAGGCATAATACATAATACACACAAAATATATACATACATACATATGCACATACATACATGCATGCATAAATTCATACATTCATGCATGCATACATGCATGCATACATATATACATGCATACATATATACATACCTACAAATTCATATTTGCATTCAAATACGTATATACATACATACATACCAATATATAACTACATACATACAAATACAAATACATACATACATACATACATACATACATACATACATACATACATACATACATACATACATACATACATACATACATACATACATACATACATACATACATACATACATACATACATACATACATACATACATACATACATACATACATACATACATAAATACATACATACATACATACATACATACATACATTTTACATGATAATGTTTCATCAAAATGACCGGCCAGTCTGCCGCTTATGTCGGTTATACACGGAACTCTGGACACGCAGCGTCGAGGTCATAGCTTAGCGTTAAGCCTGATGAGTTCGTGGCGGAAATCAAACGCAGGCAAGGAGATAACCACCGACTGGAAGCAATTCAGTTAGTTGCTTGAATATGAGCAAAGCAATAAGTATTAGTTATCGGTGAGTATTGAGAGCACTAGAACGTAACCACCGTGATAACATTCTAATTGTGATGGCTCCTGCGTGCGATAATCAAGACCAGTTTACGTTTTAATGAAACCTAAAGATTTGAAATTATCGTGAAAATAATTACTCACCCTGATGAATTCTTGAAATGGTAAAGAGAAAAATCTCATATCGAAACTGATGATGTGGTCGCTGTGAAATGGTGGGAGATGATGGTGTAGCAGTGAAAACTACAATGCTTTAGTAAATGAAAACTGTAATGAGCAATTGCCGAAGCTACACCCTTTCATGCACCACAATAAAAGCAACCAAAATCGCACAGCACAATAGCAGAAGAGCGCGTAATCGCCGAATCTAATAGAGGTGAGCGTCCTTGTCCTTCCCAAACATCACATGCATGGTTTATGAAAAGTGTCAGCAGCATTACATACAATCACACTCGCTGTTGTTAGTGATTGAGGCAGGAGACTCCTATGGCGCCAGCTACAACATCAGTGATACACCACAGGACAATCATCTCCACAACAGCCGCAACAAGAAGGTGCTGGGCTGACTGAACCTAACCCACTGGTACCCTGAAATCACAGTCATTGTGGCTGTGTCCAATTATGTCGCCGACGAGCTTGAGGTAATCAAGGCCTAGAGTCTGAAGAAGAATAAGATAAAAATGCGAATAAGACACGCGCGCTATGTAGACTTACTGTTTTAAATCCGGGGAGGGGAGAGGGGAGCTGGCACAATCTGCACCTAGTTTGTTTTATTCACGCTGTGCGTGTATATGGGTAAAAAGGAGTGTTGTTGCACTACACCATCGATAGGCTTATACAGCATTTTGTACAAGCAGCCACGCGTAGAACACCCTGATACGCGATTATTCCTTGGCATACAGCTGATATTAAAGATGGTTGGGACCTCTCGCCACCCCTCCTCATAATAACACAATGCTGGTAGAACAACATCCCTGACATTCCGTGACATGACAGATAGCTAAAACCACCTTGGCCACACATCAAACACAAGTTACCTTTTGATTGATTAACATAATATATATACGAAAGGTATGTTTACGACAATGGATTAGCATGCTTAGCCCAAGGATTTCTGACATTCTCATGACAACATTCGACTAATGGGTCCCGGTGTTCGCGACGAAACACAGCCACCCAGTGGGTGTGCTCGTGAAGGTCCTATAGCACAGAATGATATTTCGGGGTAAACAGACATATAGTTAGCGATGTATGCTTTCCACTCAATGTCAGCTCAGGCAGCATATCACGCTACTCTATTAGGGATTAGGTCGCAGAGCGGTCGACACTCATCATTACATCTGGACAAAATTGAATAAAACTCTCAGTCCATCACAATGCCTCTTGCTGAGGTCCAGCATACTTACCTTAGGGTTATTCAGCCTCCATTAGTGAGCCTATCCTAATTATGGTGCACTGTGGGATATAGAAGCACTATCTATGTAGGTTCCCCATTTTACAATTTTGCCAATCAAATACAAAGCCAGTTTTACTGCAGCATATTTGACCATATTTTATTAGTGAGAGGATATATCGCGGCCTATTTATTCAATCAAATATCAATCTTCAAAATAAACTGTAAAACATTATAAATCTCTCCAAATATAGGTTGACACCGTGCACACTGGTCCAGTACTATTTGAGGAAAACTTGATAAACTATCTGATTCTTACTTTCTATTAGTGTATCTGGCAATATGCCCTGTGTGAAAGATAGGTGTGAATGTCAAGATGTGCTGGAACCACAAGGTGTGCTAAAACTCCAAGGTGTGCCAGAACCACAATGTGTGCTGCAACCATAAGGTGTTATGGAAATGGTGGGGGAAATATAAGTATATCAGATACCAGGTAAAATTGAAAACAAAATCTATGCGGATGGCTAGAGCTAGAAAAAGAAGGAGGAAGGGATAAACATGGAAAGGCACCATCGGCCCAATGACCCGCCATTCCAGCCTCTCATCAAGAGGAAATCCACAGGTGTGCTGCTCACGAGTCTCAAACCACGGCCAACAAATTGCCCCCTATTAGTCGCCTCTTACGAAATACAGGAGGATACAGTGGGCCTATTCTACCTCCAGACCAACAGAAGGGGTGACCGTAAGGACTGGTTACTCGGTTATGACATGTTACACAAACTATGATTCATATATGTGAGTGAAGTGGGTATGGGGGCCTAGCAGTTGGCGGCATACTCCAATGACAACCTGGTAGCCTTTACAAACTGGCGCCAAACTATTAGGCTTACCGGAAATTGACGCCATAACTGAGACAAACCAGTTTGCCAGATGTCGATTAATGGAAGTAAAGCCTTATGTTTTAACATTCGTTGTGCTACTTACCTCGAAAGCAATCTTTGCACCAGATTTGGAAGGCTGATGTCCGATGATTAATTGACATCAGTGGTGATGCCGTTTACTTGTAAGACGGTATGGCTCAGGTTTTACTAATGGGATTCAACAACAAATTGGCAAATTGATCCTGCCATATTGTGAATTGTGTTCTTAGTGACATTTTAGCTGGTAATGGATCTAGAAGCCTCGAGTAATTGGATAAATGAGAACCCTCCATAATCTCCGCCGCACTCTAGGTTGGCAATGAAGTAGCAAACCAGAGAGTGTGCATTTGTCACGTGACATGTATCCACTGATACAACATTGCCAGCGTGAATAATTGAGAAGACAAATATAATTAATGACATATGTGAAAGACAATAGGAGAAAATGTTCAGAAAACTGCGCCCACATTACCATATTAACTTCCTTTCATTTATATTGGTATCCTCTGAGTAAGCAGGCCTTATTGCTGCTCACAAACCGTTGCATCTCCTATCCTCTTTCCTTTGAGTTTTACGTCACAATCGCCTAAAACCAAGTAAACTGAGCACAAATCTAAACCCAATATTTGTCATAAATCATAATGATTTATTTTTCTGTAATCATACAGGACTGTCAACGCGTGAAAAAATGGTCACCGTGGCCGAGATATCACGGCGCCAGTAGCCTTTGTTGTCTTCTTGCAATCTCGCCCCTAATGGATTCCGCCCACAGTCAGTTCAACAATCGCGCCATCACTCGCCCTTTGACGATCTCACACGTGGTCGCAATTCCTTGAGGGAATAAGAGCTATATTTAGAATGCACTGTACGTGTTTATGTACATATTCTGTGTTTAATATGCACTGCATGTTTCTTCAAATTTATTGATAAATTGTTTGTTGAGAAACATGAGCACCGTCATATACTGAATTTGCAGCTCGGGTATCTACAACCACCATCTCGCATCCGAACCAAGTCAAGACCCATCAACCCCTAGGCGCGCTAATTCGACCCCTCACCCCGAGCGTCTAAGGGTCAGCTCTTGTCTTGACCCAAACATGTTGATTCGTCCTCTCGCCCTGGTCAGGACTAATTATCACAACGCTTTATCATCAAAATATCAACACCCTCTATAACATTCTACGCGTCCCCCATTAACACACATCTGATATTGACGCTCTGCTTAGAAATATTGCTGCTGGTTGAATATGCATCTGTTTTGCCTACCATTAACAATTTGATATTCGGGTAGATCTATTTGCTGTAAATTAACGTTTCATTCTCTTACATGAATACGACAAGGTGGCAGCTTATGCATTCGACGAATTCTTAAACGTGCTGATACAATAGACGCGGGGTGCATCCTGTGAAACCGTATTGTGTGACGTGAACGGATCTGAATGATATCATAGTATCCCATCGACTACTTGCCATCGTTGTTCAACGCATCATTTGAGACATCGATCATGTAGCTCAAAAGTTTTTGGTAATATTGCCTTCGTTTATGGAAGCTTCATTAAAAGCGATTACTATGCGTTAGATGGCTTCAACGCATACTAATTATAACTCAGGTCTATGAACCATTATCCAATATAAATGGGCCCATCAAATACCCCCTCTGTGACGCTTGCATAGTAATTGAGTTCAGCTCCACGATCAGATTTATTGCATTGTGTCACATGGTCGTCCATTTTCCTTATCACAAAAAAAGAGAGTGACTACTCTGATTCTATTGATCCATGATGCGCGTTTTATCCACCCACGACAAGAATACTCTCAAAGAGCCCCGGGCTAACACATTGTGTCAAGAAGACAGCAGTACAGTGTATGATGTGGAAAATGTGATGCTTACTTCCATACAAAAGATTTACATAAGCCAAAACACCCCTGTTCACTGCCCAAATGCGAAGTCACCTATATAATGGTGGAAAACCATTAAAATGTAATTGTTGACATAAAATAGGATTGGATCAAATAACTTGAGAGTCCTATGGAGACGTAATGGAAACGGTGTGCAAGGTTCACTGCTTTAAAAACACATACTATGACCTTGGAAAGTACTTTCTTTTCACTCATATCCGTGGTCTGACTATATAATCCTTTTTAAAACAATCATACGGCAATTATACTTTTGTACAAACAGTTCACCAATCATCATGCTTTAACAATGTTTATTACGACAGCAATAAGGGTACAGCCCCACAAGCAGCTGCTAGCAACGTGTTGACAGTATAAGTACAGCCACTTAATGCAGCAGCCTGCCAAGCATCATAATTGCCGCAGTTGATTGATTCGGTCGCCCATTGGCAATATGGCTCTGTAACACTCTTTATTCTGACACAATCGCTTAAGTAACTAGTCATTTCGATGTTATCAAAATACCTCTGAATCATTGGCGACCGCAAGTAAGCTGAGGTAAACGGTTTTCTAAGGGAGGTCATGCTACTATGCATGCTATAAAGACATGCTAGTGAGTCTTTCTTGAAGAGATGTTAATGATGAAGGAGTTTATAATCAAGTTCGCCAAAAGAGCAGCAAATTAGATGGCGCCTTCTCACGGACTGAATGCTTTCGGTCAATCAGTGGAGAAGATATTCATCATGCAATAGCATCTCTGTCCATTGAATATTTCACTCTTAGGCACAGCACAGACGCTTTTCTGTTATGAACCGCTTGTCCTTCAATGCAGATTTGATGCAGCTTATATTAATGCCCTGTTAACTAATACTGAGATAGATAGAAGAATTTGAGAATACTGGGGTGATATTGGTCATGGATGTTGGTGATGCCGACCTGCTTAAGATCAACATAGAATGTGGCCTCATATCATTCGCATTAGTTCAAGACAATCCCAATGTGGAGGAATTTGTTGTAGGGAACAGACATATCCTGGTGTGGTGGTGAGATGCACGCGATACGCACTTGAGTTAATGAAGGAAGACTCGAACACAAAGCGTGGTGTTTAGAATAATAGTAAACTTTATAACATTTCTTGACTTTTGAATTTAAGATGTAGCTTTGCCTAAAGATTGGAACGAGATGAGTTTAGTTTGGATGCCAGGATAAATCTGATTTTAAAATGATTCCCTCAATGCTATCCGAATTCTTATGGGAAAGGCAGCCTGGTCAGTGAGGACTGGGGAGGGTGGGTATGTGGCTCTAGGTGATGGGGTATGTATGAGAAGAGGGGGAAGGTGGTTTGTGACACGCATGTCACTGTTGGATCTGGAAAGCTTAGATTTATAAAAAATATCAGCTATAGGGGTTTACTCCATCACACTGACTAAGAGGGTACGCTATGATGATGAGTATTTTTGGTGTCAATTTGTTACTCTACAAATTAAGCTTGCTGTATTAATGCTTAGCAGCAGATTGTGCGCTGCCGAAATACTGCGTCATCATTACCATAACAGCAGAGATTAATCACACTGGATTGCCAGTCCGAATCTACATATGCTATGTGCTTTGCTTCCGCAACGTGAGACGGTCTCTTGTTGCCAACTGTGTGTTTGGCCAATTTGCGCGTTTTATAGAATGTGAAACATTAGAAGCCAAATGGGAGACTTGTTCAAACACCGTCGCTATTTCACCTAATGAACTTTGGAGAAGGGCCGGGCCCTTGCGATGTTTGCTGTAAAAAGAAAGAGATTTTTTGCCGATGCTGCTTGGCGGAAATATCGAATAGGACATAACACAGACAGGCAAATAGGTATCTGGCATACATTCTAGGCCTTCAATATCTCCTCCTCTTGTGTTTGTGTTGAGAGGTAACTGATCACCCCTTTGCCTATGATAGGCGTTAGGTAGAGTGGTGCGGGTTTTGTGGCTCTGGGGGCGATAACTACACATCCCTCATTCTTTATTTAGCTAATAGCAGGTCATCAATGGCGCGGTGTTGCTGTAGAAAGTCTTACAGATTAACTAGGCTGTACCAGAAAAGCCATCTAGCGCATAACAGCTCTTCTGATATTTTGACAAAGTAGCCGATAAAGTATGTATATATCTCTTCATTGGCTTCCGGTTGGATTTTCAATCTTTGAAGGATTTTCAGGTTCTTCTATATCAAACAAACAGCAAAGGTCAGCATAATGTTAATATTACTTACGGAGCTTATAACGTAACCTTCTCTCGGATGAATTAAGAGAAAAGCGTTTTGCGTTTTGCGTTTGATTACATCGGACAAGTCAGAATGGGAATTCAACACCAGCCAGGCAAAACTGTTTCTGGAGTCACATAGTTTTAATTACTGTCTATATTCATGGATGAAGGAGTGTTATATGTAACAGAATAGGTTTCAACTTGTGACAATCTTGTGACACCAGTGGCACTAATTTCGAGAGGACTAGGGGCTACGTGGTTAATTGCCATGAAAGTTTCAACTGAGGTTTGCTAACATGCGGATTACGCCATGCTTCCAAGTGATACCAGGTGACAAATAATGTCATATTGTGTATGTAAAGCACAATATCAGATAACAGCATATTGTGCCCATTTGAAGAGCAATACCGTACATGGACATGTTGTGCTCATAGAAAGCACAATACAAGATAACGACAATTGTCCTGTATGTGAGGCGTGACAGATATGTTTTGAACGAATTTCAACAAGAAGAGATGAAGTGTGCCTCAGTAACCAGAAACCACATCTTATGGGATCACCATCGGATATCCATTTTCGATGTGGCAGCTTCGTCAATCCATGGTATATCTCCTGACGACGCTCCTCAAGGCAGCAACGATATTCAGAATGCAAGTAATGCTCTGCAGACTCCTTCATTGATTATATGCCACCACACCTTACCAGCCAGGATCTATAAGCCATTCTGCGGATTAAATGTGACTTGTCAGCCTCAAATACATCCGCGTGTCAGTTCCATAGTAATTTTATTCAGCTCCTTGATGGAATATATGGCATTTGGTCAGGTGGTCATCCATTCCCTGAACTCGTGCTCATGCCTTTACGCCAAGAGATACACATTTTATGATACATTTATTTCCTTACCGCAACAGTAAACAAGAGATTGATACCATCGTCCCCAACTGATCACATCACGCCATGAATCTGTTAAAACGAGAACAAATGCTATGTGGATTAAACCGTATCTCACAGAGCCCTGGGTTCCACTAATATCCTAGTAGAAAAGAGAACTGGTCACACACCGAGGGCTTAGCCTCCTCATTAACGCTAGGAAGTTATGATAGAACTGAGGGTTGCTCCAAATAACTAGCGAGACCTATAAAGATATAATCAGTGCATTGCACTTGATCGGCTGGATAGAATACAGAGTGCATATACTCCCTTTTCAGTGACATTGCTATTAGTTGTCTTTAGCTCAAATGCCAGTATATTGGCCCCAACAAATATCACTCAATCCCTTTGAAACGTGCATTTCCAGAGATCGGTTACCGAAGAGAGAATAAGTGTTAGTGATTACACCACATCGACTCAAAAAGTAAACACTGTGATATTTGAGAAGAACTGGTCTGTTTACGGCACATCGTACACCTTCTCTAACATTGGAAGCGCACCTCAGAAATCGTGACGCAGTAAAAAGCAGAATACAGGAATGCGATAAGGGTATAGTCCTGCGAGTGGCTGCTTACAATATTTTATCTATTATTCCAGCGTCAAAGAGTGTGTGCTTGGTCACTTTGCGCGTTTTATAGAACGTGTACCCTGAGAAATCAGACACCAATCAAGGGATGAAATGAGTCTCCGACTTTTTCATACATCACGCAAGTCCCTTAATCCACATATAGGCATTTAGGGAAGGACCTTACAACGGCTGATTGCAGAACAAAAGAGACACATGCTGCTCGAGTGGACATAAAAAAGACAAAGAAATCGCTTACTGGTGAATTTCTTCGACCTAGATGACTTTTCCTGCATTTGTTGTGAGAGGTCAATGATTACCCCTTTGCCAATGATTAGGGTTAGCAGTGGTGCAGGTTTTGGGCCTCTGCAAGCGGTAACTACAATACCTTCGTGCTTTTTAAGCCATTGACAGGTCATTAATGTTACGGTGTACGTATTGACAGTGTTTCAGATCAATCAGACAGTAAAGGAAAAGTATGTGGTTCGTACCCATTCTTGCGATGTTTCGACAAGGTATCCGAGGATGCATGCATGAAGCTCTTCATTGACGCCATCGATGTCGTCACACACAGCTATCTTTCAACTCCGCAATGAGGTGATGGTAACATCCGATTCCTGCAAAAGGATAAATGACAAATACAAAGGTATTCACACTGGTTGACTAATGAGATAAGCGAATGAACATCGGCAGCAATGTCTCTTTCACATCGTGTACTCACAGAGCACGAAAAGTTACGTCAGGGCAAATGTGGTTAGTAGCAAGAAAATGTATCGTGCAATGTAAGCTGCAATCATACACAGGTATACTGGAAATGCAACACATTGATCGAATCTGATAAAAACATTGTATGCCATATAGGACACCATTCAATGATGTGAGGTGTAAGCAGATATCATTGTGAATTGCACAATGCAGTGATGCTTGGAGCGTCTGGCCCTCTCCGCCGTGTGAATAGAAAGAATCGAAAGGTGACTACGAGTAGACGAATTGCTCGATTTATTTATGGTTTTAATTTCGCAGTAAATATGTTACATTTGTAACAGTTGCATGCCTGATTGCCTCCTTGGCTTACATATGGACTGCTACAGTAAATTCGGCCGTTACAAAGGTCCGCATCTACAACTTGTGGTCATGAGAGGCTTATGAGTTGAAGATTGTGCGCGAGTCGCTGCCGGTAGGCGTTGCATGCTATGTCCAAATGGCCAGCTGTTACTGCGTCCAATGTGACCTTCGTGCGCCAATCATAACAGGGCTTAAATTATCATTGACCACTATCCATCGTTCTCACCTAATGCATTGGTAATAATGACAACCAAATCTTATATGATCTATCACATTCATTATGAAATGATTTAGTTCATTATCTGCACCCAACATGAACGAAGCATTTCAACACACATTAATCGTATCTACTAGCGATTCTTGTGTTCAGTTTTAGAAGCCGCTTCTTATTGTCCTAATGTATGCTGATTGATCAACTTATATTTCATGCCGCAGCTAATGGAATATTGACCTTAATGATGGCAATAATTGATGACATTATCCTAACCACGCTGCTGATCACTGCCCCGCTAACTGACGCTTACCCCGTGATACTTGCTATGACAGTGTATCTAAAAATTTGCTGTAATTCCACCCCACCCAAGCCGTAATCCCCACCATGCACACAGACCATTCTAACTAATGAGGTAATGTCTAATGTATCCATTACCGTTCGATCATTAACTGCAGGAGATCGCTCATTACTCGGAAAAGAGAGAGAATCTGTTATCTGTAGAAGGTATGGTGACCATTTAACACTACGTTAATGAGGCCCAATCTATTGCGGATCACGCGAATTTTGGGTAGGCTAATCGTAGCTGCTATCGATGTGGACCTGTTGATTAGCGCAATGGAAAATGGTCACATATTGTTAGCATGCGTTCATGCCAATCACATCGACCAGGAGTGTGGTGAGCGGACGAAAACCGCATGAACAATACGTGCTTGCAAATTGGGTGCTATTGTTACGCTGTCTTCCTTATTACTATAGCAATCAAGAATTTATCCAGAGACATTATTCTTAAAGCCCAGTCTGTATTCATACGCAATAAAGCAAAATGTCCCTCGTAGCCATTGTCTGCCAGAGCAATCAGTGCGCTTTATAGACTGGGGAGCATGGAAGCTCAAACCCTCGTCATAAGTCATTAAGCCATGAAAAGAGTCTATCAAAGGCCAATGCGTTACTTTTTAAGCACCGCAGATGTAATCCAATTCCACCAAAGAGCATTTGTAAAAGGGTGGAGCACATCACAATGTCTGACTCTAAAACGATTGCTTTCTGGACAATAGTGGTGGTTAGAGATAAAGGACCGGACATTGAACAGGCAGGTAAATAGCTTTCTGTTGTGGATTATTCGTCGTTGAAGTCTTCCGTTATGATTATGGCGAGAGGTTAACCCTTTACCGCTGATTAGCGTTAGGTACGGGTTATGGCCTTTGGCATTGCTAACTAATCACCGTTCATGCTTCATTAAGCTAATGACAGGTAATTCATGTAGTGGTCTTTATGTGGGGAGTCTTGCAACTAGAGTCGCAATCAGGAACAGATAAACTCGAATAGCCACACATTGATTGCCACTGATAATGCACATTCAGGAACATTACAGTGTGTGTGTGTATGTCGAATGAACTTGACCTGCGATAGCATTAACAATGGATCGCCCCATACCACTGTTCATTACCAGCTGTCTAACGCGATATGTCTTCATATACCTGTCTACTCCATACCTGATCCTAAATGCAACATACACTGGCCAATCTATTATTCTTTTGTGTACAATATTAATGTGCTCCTCGTTATACATTTGTAATGTATTGTCGTTCAGGGCCCACAAAATGAGGTGAACATTCCCAATCTATTTTCTTTGTCAATGGAAGCTCACCTTGACGCGATGGCGGGTCGTCAACATGATTTCCATGTAACAATAGCCTTTGTCCAAATAGTAGCTTAGCTGCTCCACCATATACCAAGAAAATCAGCCGTAGGTCGCAAAATGACAGCTTCCTAGTCAATGTTTTACAGAGGAATTGGCTCGGCAGATGGATTATTTCAGTACCGATCGATAAGGCACATCGCAGCTTGGGTGGTTTGAAGACATCATTAAGACACATATCGTCCAGAGAAGTCTGAATGATACTTGCATTGAAATCAGGCTACACATTGTACACATTGTAACTCTCATCCACCTCAGACACAATTGCATGATAACGATTATCGTCGGGTATTCAGTTTCTCAGTGAACGCACTATAAAGCAAGGCCATACACTGAAAAGCAATCGTGCAACAACTCTAAGTATCATAATGACACTAGCTTGGTGATTGAAGTGGGCTCAATCCTTCGACATAACAGCAACCTAAATGCAATGGGAATCCTTATTCACTGGCAGCTGCAGTATCAACATCACCATCTGAGACGTATTTTGCTAACTGACACGTTGTTCGCCCATTTCAGTACATGCCTGCTTTGCATAGATCAATGTGCTGTAAATTAACGTTGCCTCCACTAAATTCAACACGACAACGATACAGCTTATGCGTGGATGATGTCATAGTATCCCATCGAACCCATGCTGTCTTTGTTTAACATGGCATTTGAAACATTGAAGATGTAGCCCAATAGTCTTTGTTAATATGGCCTTCGTTAATGGAAGCTCCACGAAAAGCAATTACAATGCGTTAGCTGCTTCAACGTGTGATAAGGCAGTGGAAGTGGTTTGTATTGTTTTCGAAAGGGATCCCTGCATTAGGAAGGCACATGAAAACAGCGGCTAATGGCGATCAATATCTCAAGGTGTAGTAGATAACAGGAGATCTGACAGTGAAGCACGCCCCGGAATATGGTTTCAAGCAGGACGTTATCATTAAATACTCTTGGTCAATGCAACATTCTCTAATATAAATGGCCCTTGTCTTCCTCAAATACATCAACGACCCACCAACCAACACCCCAAACCCCCAATACACCCAACCCGTGTGTCGCTTCCAAAATAATTGGGTTTAGCTGCACGATCAGGTATATTGCAGTGTGCCATATGGTTGTACATTCCCCTGTCTCGTGCCACATTTCTTTACGACAAGATATACATATTTTTCGACGCAATTGTTTTCTTGTCGGAAAACAAAAGAGAGCGAATACTTGCTTTTTCCTTTAAGTTATCACCACTCGCAGCTACTCTATTGATCTGTGGTGCGAGTCGTGTCTTATCCACACAAGGCACGAATTCCCTTTTGCATAGAGTCCCGGGTCCAATGTGTTTTCCTGTCAATATTGTGGTGCTATCAGCAACACTGTGTGTGGTCTTGAGTGTTTGCAGGCTAGCTTCCATACAAATGATTGACATTAGCTAAAGCAGAACTGCTCACTTTTCATGTGCGTAGTCTCCTACACAATGGTGGAAAACTATCATAATGTAATGATGGACAGATCTGAGGATTGATTCAAATGAATTGCGAGACTTACGGAGATGCAGTGGAAAATGTGTGGAAGGTTGGCTGTATTGGATTATTAATATATTCTAGAGGTGAGCACCAATTAGCACCCAAGCAGGCTCAGCCAGACAAATTTTTTCATGCATGTTGCGCGGCCTCCAAGAGAATTTGACAGCAAGCAAGCGAGCGAAGCAAAAAGTGATTGTTTGGATTTTAAGATAACACCGTATTTACATGAAGCCATGTCGTCTTCTGATGAGGATTACGAGGCCCCATAGCATAACATTGGGGCAAATTATGTCCATGACTATTTATTTGAGCCAATACGGGCGGAGTTTCTTTGCCTACTTTAGATGAAGAATCCACAAAATATTTCGACGAATGGTGAGTTTTAGAATACCCTTCCCAAGCTTTATTGAACTATGTTAAAGGTGCATTTTTTTCAAAAAATCGAATCGAAAAAAAAAGTTGCTAACTCCAAGAGTACCCTAAATGGTGCTGATATCCGGATTCCAAAGTTGGAATGGCCGTATATATTTCTTGTTGTTCGTAAATAAACCTTCAATTCCTTATTTTTCACTTCCAGCCAAGAATAGACCATATTTGGAAGCTCATGTATCATTAATTCCGGAAGCGCAGAAACGTCATCACTCTGTGCCGATTGCCGCCGGCGGGTGTTTAGTTTGCGCTATTTTCATTGCGACAATGGACGATCAAACCAAGAAACGAAGAAAAGGTGGAGAGAGAAAGAAGCTGTTAATAGATTCAACAACTAAGAGAAGGAAGCGGGAGCTAGACCAGCTGCGGTCTAACACGAGGGTGTCTCAAGATAGGCATTCAGGGAAGTGAGGAGTGTGACCAACCAAGAAGCTGCAAAGTTTTTGCTGGACATGTAAGTAATTTCGTTGTATTATGAACAGATGAATACCCTGCCATCAAATCGACTTGTGTAAATGTCACCGATTAAAAAAAAACCTAAGGGTCTATTGTGAGTTCATTGCACCATTTAGATTAGTAGATTGTTGTTGCAAACATACCTTACTTAATTTGTAAATTTCAGGTAGAGAAATTATTGCATCCTCGTGACCCTAATTCAATGGCTGGTGATCAGGTGTTCATCATACCTTGCCTGCAGTCAAGTTGTGACAATGGACCACAACAGATATAGGGATAGGACATATGCACTCAAGTAGGGTTGGTCAGCCAATGTACGTCTCTCATGACCACTCAACTACGCACTGACTAAATGTCCTATCAGAAAACAAAAAAATAATGCTGCTCATGTAATGTGTTCTAGCTATTTGGCCATATAATGCCATTTGTTGTGTTACAGGTACAGCAATCGCTTCAACAAGCAGTCAAAGACGTGGTCATCGGTTTAGAGGTCAAGACTTATGCCCATATACCAGATATGACAGAAATCTTTAGGCCCAAGCAATGCGACAGCAATCACAACAACACCCACAATGCTCTGCTGATGACCTCGCAAAATCAGTTTGAACATTGCTCCTGTGCCAGGCCATCTACCCAAGAAGGAGTCTCATTTTGATTAAAAATATGATTTGGAAATTTATTTTTGTTAGAATGTACAATAATTTATTAGTCACATTCTTTTGTCTGTAAATCCAAACTGTAATAGAAGAACACATGTAATTGGCAAATAAATAATACACAAACTCATTTTAATGTCACTTCTTTTTCTATCAGGGCTAGAATTATGAACATAAAAAGTCAAATCTGAAGATAAGTGTCATGACTAATTGACAAAATAATGTGTGCATAATTCTTTTCTTCTGTGTTTGAGAGACGAAAAATTTACTAATATATGAAGCACATGTCGATGGGAAAATGACGCAAAATATATTGGGTAAGCAAAAATGTTCAGAACAAATAATACCACATGTTTTGTAAGACTAAGCAATTTATAATCCACACAAAAATCCCAATCAGAACAATGTGATATTTCTTGATTAAAATTAAAAATTAAAACATTTAGACTTAGTATATTACCGAAACCTATTTTGTATTAAGCCTGTATACTGTCAATACTTGTTAAGGAAGAGGTCTTTGATCTTCCTTACACAACCGGAGTTACCCTCCTGTTGCACTCCTCCAAAAATACATGAATCCACAGAACCAATTGCTGATAGGCGTCGTGTCTAAGCATCTTTTTTTTGTCCTCGACAACCGCTTCCCATAGCAAGTCCACCTGGTACCTGTTAATAACCTCAATGACCATCGGTTCAAGCACAACTCCTTCCATCTGAGGTAGTGCATATGTGCAAAAGTCTGGGCTGTTAGTGCAACATTGCCGCTCCACAGGGAGAGGCATTTCCCTACAGTGAAGGCAGATGCAACAGTCTGGGGAAGTGGTAGTTGATGGAGGGTGGAATCCTTCTTTCGGAGGTGTGGGTTGTCGGGTGATTGTAAGCGCAAACTGTGGCTGTCTTTCTAACCAGCAACTGACCCACCCCATCCAAATCCAGCCACCGCACTAAATTCTGAAAATATGAGTGATCAAAAGTCTTCATTTTGATGGATTGAATATCTCCAATACAAATCTCTCTCTGTGACCAAAATTGCATGAAGGTTTTTGGAGCAGCTGAAGAGTGCTAAATGCTGAGTTGTAAAATACCTTCAATTTCCCCTTCTGTGACAGCTCTAAAGATTTAGCAGTCACTCTACTCTGCTGTAGGGTCTGGTTAGTTATTGGTGTGTTGCAAAGGTAGCCTCTGCGAACAAGATTGACTCGCTTTCGGCCTGTCGAGGTCTACAAACAAATGAGAACCAATGGAAATTTATGGTTTGATAGTTCAACATTGGACCTATTTACTGACAAAGTGATTCAATTAGGTAAGGCAGGCCCAAAAGTACCTTGTTTGAAGAAGGTGGGGCTCCTCTGCCACCTCTTCAGGCTTGTCTGCAACCTCCACCAACTTGGACACCTGTGTCATGGTGAACAATTTCAAATCATTAAACACATCATTCCCAGTCATAATGGGTGTATTGAGTTCAATAAAATACCCTTGATAAGAATCAAATAAAAAAGGAACCAACCTCAGTTCCACACACATTGTCAGAATCTGTACAATGACCCCTTCCACTGCCTCTTCTTGTAGTGATCCCCTCTTTGGCGTTTTGATTTCCTTTAAATTTGAAAGTGAGTTGGTTCAATTTAATCAATGAATGAACATGACCAGAATAATTCAATCAATAATGTTACAGTGTTTGAGCCAAAAGCCTGCAAAAGTCAGCCAAACCCATACGATGATACATACCACCCCAAACTCCTCGCGTGGACGTTTCAGGACACAGGGTTTTGCATTGGCTGGCCGCTATCTTCTCTGTAGAGTTTATGTATGCATAGAAGATAGCGACTGGCCAGCCAATTCAAATCCCTGTTTCAGTTCACTATAACCAGATAAGGTAGACGTCCTGAGGGAGACCCCAGTCCCTTGATTTATAATACAATTTAGGAGTTCATTCAGGAATATTCCAATAGTTTGCGATGAAAAAGCACCGATAATTGCATATGAAATAATCAAACTTCGAACAAGTGTCATGGCTTTACACTCCAAAACGTGAAAGACTAGTCAAGAATATCGTTTTTATTACGCTTGAACATGCGCAGTATAAATATAATATACTAAGTCTAAGGGCTACCTCAGGGTTCGTTCGCAGGTGTAACGCTATCTGTTGTTAAATTTATGGTAATCTATTGTACCGATAGTGTTCACTTTATTGAAGCGGGTTCTTTTTTATATATAACATTCGAAAACTCCAATCAAAAAAGAACAAAGAAGAGAAATGTAGGAATCAAAACACTCACCATTTCGGCTGCATGCGTTTCCACCTTCTGTCAAATCTGCGCTGCGCGTGACGTCACGACTATGTGTTGTCAACAAATGACCCTTCAATACGAATGCGTCATTTTCCCATCGACATGTGCTCATGTTTGTAAACATGGGTGTGGCCGACAGATTTCGATACGGTGTAATCGACGATATAGCGTTGAACTAGTCCGCAAAATGGTTTATATGGGTTCCAAAAGAGTTGTTCTATTAAATGGAGCAAAAAAACCGCATGTCATTTTTTTGAAAAAATGCATCTTTAACTGATAAAAATTAACCGTTAGTATCAGTTACCCAATATATTTTGCGTCATTTTCCCATCGACATGTGCTCATGTTTGTAAACATGGGTGTGGCCGACAGATTTCGATACGGTGTAATCGACGATATAGCGTTGAACTAGTTCGCAAAATGGTTTATATGGGTTCCAAAAGAGTTGTTCTATTAAATGGAGCAAAAAAACCGCATGTCATTTTTTTGAAAAAATGCATCTTTAACTGATAAAAATTAACCGTTAGTATCAGTTACCCAATATATTTACACATTCTGTAAGTTGAGGATGGTATGTTGAAGGACCTAACTACTACAACAAATAGTACTTGGCTAGTGAATGTAGCATTGTCATTGTACCCTCAGCACATTAAATATTGTGGACAGATGTTAGCATGCAGTATATAAAGTATTTGCTTTTTATATTCATTAATTGTACCACAAATATAAATTTACGATGACTCTTTAATTATTTCTCTAACTTAGGTGTAGCTGTCATCACTGCATCCGAATGGACACAGCCGGAGTGTGCACCAAGCATCCCAGATTCCTTGCAAACTGCCTGAATGGAAGCGTCCAAATATGAATCTATTCAAATGGAAGGACCTGTTGGAGATGAGGTCTCTACAATGAGTAAGTTAGCCATTATTGCTACCAAAAAGGACGGTTTGAGGTTGAACAATCATATTTATTGCTAAGGGAACATCAATCCCGTTGTGTAATATATTCAGTGTTCATATTGATAAACCACAATGTATTTCACATAGCCAAGAATAAATAATACCAGTAACATGAAATCCAGAGGCAGAGCTTACAATAAAATTACAAAGTGAGGGAATGGTTGACAAATGACAATTGTTTTTTTTAACTACACAACTTATTTCAAAACCATAGACAACTAATTGATATATTGTTTCAGATTATTCAGGTATCTAGCCTACCGCCAGTTTACATTCTGGATATGGCACAGACTGGGCAAAAGAAACAGGAAAGTGCTGGCAGCCTGTGTGGTAACAGCTGTTAGAGAATCCTTCCCTGACCCAGGCGGCAAATATACAATGAGCGGAAAATTTCTTCGTCAGGTAGAATCGACACCTCTGAGCACCTACGATAAGATCCTTTTCAAGTTTTTCTGGGAGGCAATATGTGGTAGCACAGTCCTGTCCTCTGCAAGGACCTCAGCAAGTCTGTAGCTTGGGTATTTTTGTCAAAAAATGTCTAAATAACATTTTTGTACACACCAAAAGAAATTGGTACTTTGACAGGCTTGACAACTGGATCTCCTTGTCTGGCTTTGGGGTAAGACACTCTCCATTGGGACTGACCTCCTTCGGAGATGGCTTGAGCTCTGTTCGAGTTTTTATATATATAGCAGGTTGATAACATATTGCTAATTAAGAATTGAAACTTGAGCACATAATTCCTCAAAGAACATTACAGCTGTCACTACACAAATGTGCTAAATCTCCATACAACCCCAATTCAAATATACGCAACCGAATTTCAAAATATGTTATGTGATTGGTATTACCTGGCCTTCAAGGTGGCATAGTGATAGTGGACACTATTTGATGCGAAAAATATGACCACTTTGTGATACGATTCTAGGCTTGATGTCTGCTCTGATGGGGAAAGCCTGCCAATGTCTTTGTGTGGCTTCGATCCTATTTATGGTTAACATATATATCAATACAGATTACATTTCCTTGGTAAAGTAGTATCACAGGGGCATTTTACCATAACGACTCATTTAATTACACTACCACTGAAGTAAATATTTCTATATAAACTTGTATGATTAAAAAACTAATACCGACCCTTCAGTATCCACGTCCTGTCATCTAGTAGTGCATGCTCACATTCCGGGTACAGCTCCCCATGCCCCACGTGCTCATTGACGATATGCCTAGTGCCAGAGAGCCACTTAGCTCTGACCAGATCTGTCTCCATCACTTGAGGCAGCACACCAGTAAACATGATTGGAAATGATTCAGGCCCACTCACTCAGGATGTTGCAGTTTTTTTTCCCCTTGCGCCAGTATTTTCTTCTTGATCCCTTAATCTACAAATAAGTGTGTGTTTGTCGTTAATGCTAACATATAAATTTGGTATGCTTATATGTTAAATATTCTTTAAATTGTTACACAGAGTGGTGTGTCGGCTGAAGTCACAAAAAGAAACTAATCTTTGGCAACATGCCACACACCAAACTAGTGTTGGACTGTATGTTGCTCTTCACTCAGGTATTTTTTCACTCCCAAATGTCTGTCGGTCAAGCCATTCTCAGACAGGGATTTCAAAGCAAGCTTCAGACCAGCTAACTCCATAGCATTTGAATTTTTAACTTGGTTGCTCTGAAAGAAATTAACAGGCAATTGATAGTACAATAGACATTAACGAATCCTTCGAAGTCTTTATAGGTCCATCAGGGTCGACTCCAACGTGGCTAAAGAGAGTCTGTATAGCTTCTTTTCGGAGCCTAGGTTTCTTACGGAATCCTACACTTTTGAGCAGCTCTGGGTCAGTCTCATAACCACCATTCTCAAAATGATCAGAACATAGAACTGTCGTAAGTTTAGGTCTCTAGTGTTTACGCTTGACTTTCGACAATCATATGCGGCGCATTTTGCTGTCTTTTGGAAACAGAAAAAAATTCATGCCTGACTTCTCATTGTTCCGACAACCGAACGCACAACAATAGACATAATCCACACCAAGAAACGCTCCAGACCGGGAAGAAAGACGAGTAAGTCACACGCCGTCAACCAACCGTGAAGGCTGAAGATGGCGAAGAATACTTGCGAACAACCCGAATGACGTCACTCTCCGGAAATTCACGAATTTTACCGAGCGGTATCTTGTCAGATTCGACGTGGAAAATGTACATTTAAAAATCATTTTTCTAAAAGTAAAAAGCGCGCAGTCACCTTATTTTGGTTACAATACCCTTTTAAAACATAAAACTTTTGAAAAATGGAAAAAAAAAAATCATTGTATTTGACCTTTAAACCTTAGCGGAAACATAGACCGACAGCTACATCCCGACCCATGGCTTCTTATGTGTAGGCCGCCAGATAATTATGTCGGGGCCGCCAGATAATTGAATAATTCGCACCATGTTCACGTGGCACGTATGGGCTTCCATACAAACATACACCAGGTTAATATTATATTCCTCTAGCCACACTGTAGATTGCTTGACACAGTCATAATGCAATGACATTCTGTCATGGTGGCACTATCAGATATTCCATCGGTATCCGCTGCTAACACTGCTATTTATAGGATGATCTCAACAGTGTCGGCCATATATTCTTGTTATGTACACTACTACAATCCGCCTCTAAAATAGCTGGCAACACTGCGTGGACGAGGTTCTACAGAAAATAATGATCGAGCCCCACGACCCTTAATTGCTTTTCCCACTTGTACATTCAGAACAGCGCTCAAGTTGTCTGCATAAGCTTACCAATCTAAAGGCCATTTTATACCCCTCACGGATCGGTATTTGTCTGTGATGCGTTGACTTCGTTTAGGCAGAAAACCATTATCATTGCAATCAGTTGCAGTATTGCCCCATATTGAAAAGGCAACAGCCTATCTTTTCACAGAATATCCCACTCTTTGACACAGCACACAGGTTCTCGGACATGCCATACACAAAATAGGGAGAATATTGGCTGCCCAAGTTTTGGTGCAGCTTTTACCACCCTGAAAACTTAGCATGAGATGGCCAGTCTATATCTTCATATGGGAAACATCTTCAATCTCGAGCCATCTCTCAACCGGAATGCTAGATGGGCTCAGATACACAGACTGCGCAGAGCCATGTAATAGGCAGCAACCGTCAAGTACTGGTCCTTCGCCGAAATGCGTTTGCAACATCACAACAAAGCTGATAATATAAAAAGTCTCTTCAATAAAACGGCTGTTAAGCACAATCTAAGACAGTCAAATAGCAAAAGCTAGCATCATATCTGAACGGATCTGAATGATTTCATAGCATCCCATCGATCCCTTATAACCATATGATCCATTGATGATGTAGCTCAATAGACTTTGGTAAGAAAGCGATTCCTATGCATTTGGTGGCTTCAACGTGTGATAAGGCACGGTGTGTCTATGAACCATTCTCCAATAAAAATGGGCCTTGTCCTCCAATACATCAAATACCCCTGTGAGATGCTGGCATAATAATTGAATTCATCTCCACGATAAAATTTGTTGCATGGTGTCATATGGTCGTCCATGCCCCTTATCAGAAAAAAGAGCGAGTGACTACTGGCATTGTCCCTCAAATGATCACCGCTCGCCCTGATTCTGTTGACCAATGATGCGACACGCCTCTTATCCACACATGGCACGAATACTCTCAAATAGCCCCGGGCCCCCATATTTCTTCATGACGACAGCCATAAAGGGAATGATCTGGATAGTTTGATACTAACTTCGATACATTGGTTGTCTTAAGCCAAAACAGCACTGCTCGCTGCCCAAATGTAAAGTCTCCTCTATAATGATGGAAAACTATCATTATATAATGATTGACATAAAAGAGAATTGGATGAAATAACTTGAGAGTCCTATGGAGATGCAATGGAAACGGTGCGCAAGGTTTGCTGCATTGAATTCACAGCGTTAATACAATTGTTTGCTGCGTTAAAATTACTTCACATAAGCCCAAGGTTTTGCTTATTGGCCCCAATTAACAGTTATTTTCTCTCTTGACAGTAACGTTCCGAAATCTGTGTAAAAAGGGGAGTTAGTTTTAGAGATTATGCCTAAAATAAATACTTTGACCTTGAAAAGTACTTCTTTTCACTAAAATCCGCGGTCTGACTATATAAACCCCGTAAACACATCTATATGGCAATTATATTGCTGTACAAACTGTTCACCAATCATCATGCTTAATGGATACAAACTCACAAGCAGCTGCTAGCACTATCTCCTGTGTTCTATACCACATTCAAACGCGTTGACAGTAGAAGTACAGCCAGTTAATGACTTGGGTGTTAAACCATATCTAGGTTACCCATGGGCAATATGTATCTGTATTAGGTTGTGATCTGACACTGTCATGTGATATCAGAAAGGTTAAACCACCATCGCTAAAGTAACTAGTCTTCTATCATTTTCGATGGTCTCAAGTAACATATGGTAAACGTATTTATAAGGGAGGTCATGCTACTATACATGCTGTAAAGGCATGCTAATGAGTCATTTTCGAGGAGATGTTAACGATGGAGGAGTTTACAATCAAGTTCACAAAAAAAGAGCAGCAGATAAGATGGCGCCCTCTCATGGACCAAGTGATGTCGGCCATTCAGTTGTTAAGATATTCATCATTCGAAGATATTTAAAGATATTCAAACACGATATCAAATGGAAGTACAATTGTAAGTGTGGTTGATTTCTAAGGTTTTTCAATATCGTTTTAGAGATATCTGTAAAACATAATTTGTATTGCCAACCACAAAGCTAAGTTAATCTGCAACTGCGGCGGCTATCAAAAAACAATAAAGTGAGATTCGCATTGAATGCACGTTCGGAGTAAAATGAGATTCGCTCAAAATATATGTTGAACTTTGGACAGGATAGGTCATCAATCTGAAGCTCATAGTCCAGTTGCGTTCTGTATCTGATGAGTAACTTTGCATTCATCACCTGCAGGGATCGAAAACAGGCAATATACGACATGAGATTTAACCACACATGCGATCTTATCTGTTTGCTTCTACGGACATTTGTTCCTTGGGCATTTGGGTACCAGTAAATCATACTGGAAGCCAACTGCTTACTACAATGCTATTCAAAGTGTACATCCTGGGATTCACTTCCTGAACTGGAGTTGGAAATACTTACAGCCTATGATCGCTCTTAAACGTTGAGAGAGGCTTTTTGGTAGGATCTAAGCGGTATCAAAACGCCATGATAGTGCGCAGCATCCGCATGTACGAGGTTATGACCAACCAATTCAAACATCCATAGAAATCTGTGAAAACTCACACAAGCCTTAATTGTTCTTCCCACTTGTACATTCAGAACAGCGCTCAAGTTGTCTGCGTTAGCCTACCAATCTAGAGGCCAATATATCACCCCTGCTTGCTAGGTCACGGTTTGGTATTTGCCGCTAGTCGGAGGTGGAAATCTAAGGGGTGGTGACGTTGACTTGGTTTCCGCAGTAAATCTCCATATTGAACTTGCAGGGTGAATGCCTGAATGCGGATTGTGTGCTGCCGAAATACTACGTCCTCATTACTATAAAATTAGAGATTTATCACACGTCTGTATCTCCATATGCTACGTAAGTTGCTTCTGCAACGTGAGACAGTCTTTCGTTGCCACTGTGTGTTTGGCCAATTTGCGCGTTTTATAGAACGTAAAACATGAGATCTTTGACGCTAAACATAAGTCATCATGGGATTAAAAGAGTCATTTGAAGCTCAATGGGACACTTCGTCAAACACCGCCGGTGTTCGTTATTTCACAAATGAACATTTTGAGAAGGGCCGGTCCCTTACAAAGTTTGACTGTAAAAAGAAAGAGACGAATGCTTTTTGGTCGATGCTGTGTGGCGGAAATACCGACATGGACATGAAACAGATAGGCAAATGATTTCCGGTATAGATTCTACGCCTTCAATGTCTCCTCCTCCTCCTGTGTTTGTGGTGAGAGGCGAATGATAACCTCTTTGCCTATGATTAACGTTAGGTGGTGCGGGTTATGGGCCTATGGTAATGCTAACTACACACAATGGCAGGTCATCAATGGTGTCGGTGTGGAGAGTCTTCCAGAATAATTAGGCTGTAAAAGAAATGCATCTGACGCGCCAAAAAATTCTTCTGATGTTTTGACAACTGATAAAGTATGTATAAATCTCTTCATTGGTTTCAGTGTATTTGTCACACACAGCCATAATGTAATCCCTTAGGTGCCATCTTTCGAGACAGTAGTAGTACACGAGTCGGAAAATGAATCTTGCAATGGTCAACTTTGCAGTCAAGTCTGTTTCTATTATGTGTACAATAATGCGTTCCTCCTAATGCAGTGGTTAGCACAGACCTTGCGGGCAACAATCTGTATTGATTTTGCAGCCTATAATTTGTCCCACAGAACCTGATTAAACAACAAACAAGGAGTTTTGTACCCAGCTACATTAGGCACTTAAGTTCAGTGCCCACAAAATAAGGCGAGCAACAAAAAAGTACCCTAACGCATATATGCCTCCTTAATCCAGCACCAAAGTTACAGGAGCCCCCATAGACGCAGTTGTGGGTCGTCAAACCTGGTCTGTAAGTTTTTTGTGAGTATAGAACAATTGACCTGCAAATTACATATATTGAACAATGTACATCTAGTGCTCGATCTGATCATTTTTCCATTTTATTTCCAGCGGTGCTTTACATGTACCTGGCAGCTTCTCCTGGAATCAATGAACCATCTCGACCTGTTGTGATAGCGATCTTGACGAGCAATAAATGTTAGCTAGCAATACACTGGACTACCAGCCCATGGCGGTTTAAGGGGATAACATTTTCTTTGAGTTAAAAACACTACACAACATAACCCTCGTCAAATCTATTTCCTTTCATATTAGCTGACCCGCCAGAGCATGCACATCTCTGCCATAAAAAAAACGTACGTGGGTTTACAGAACAATGTGCTTTGTGGTTGGTCAATTATAGCCATGATTAATATGGCAAATTGCAGTCTGGAGGACTAGAAGACTACGGTAATGACACGTGTCCGGGGGGAACGTCTTTATGATGCATGTATTGAAATCGCCCGCCTTTGTATCTCTTGTACGAATGTATGACAACGATTATTTTCTGACTACATTGCACTATAATGCTCACATCAATTCTAATAACAAGTAAAGGACACCAAATTTTTTGACTTTCACAAAGTGATTGCAATGGTCATATTCGGATGTGCGATTATAATTCACTCCGGGAGGAGGATGCTATGTACAACCTAACTTATCAGGCAATTGCTCTGTACAGGGATCATGCTCTTGTAATAACATAGAACGTAGTACATGAATTGAACACTGCGACATCACCTTGCTATATTCCCGATGTTTCACATCACAGCTGCAACATTTATTCCCGATGTCTCACATTACAGCAATATCATAACAGTATGTACGATATATCTTCAATTGCTATTTGCTATGGTGTGAGGTGGAAACCTGCCTCTTGTCATGACAGCAATGTCAGCATCCAAAACGGTCGGCGCTATTCATCATGTTTGCTTGTCGAAGATATCCCATAGATACGTGGTCTGAAGAGCACCGGACGTCCACTTTAAGCGCTGGATTAACGATATTAACATAGTTACTGTGTATTTATCTCTTTCTCCTGAAAGCGGATTAATTGTCATCCCTTACACGCATCAGCAGCTTAGCCGGACCAAATGATGCAACCTTTCACCATGCCCTAGCTGGCAATAATCTGCTGCTGTTGTCAATATCAAAGAAGTGTTGCTTCAAACCACATGATCAGATTCTGTTCTGCCCTAGACTGACGTCCGATATCGCTTGCTATCCAATAACGAGGCATCGTCTTACTTGCAATAGAATGCGATTGAAAAAAACCATCAAGGAAAAAATATTGAATTGTAAAATATCGCGGTCAAATCAATGAGCTGAAACATTCCTTACATGTTTATTAGTTTTATTGATATTTTAATCATATTTCTTTGCTGAAATATTTTATGATATTGTTGTCATATTTCGTTGATATATTCATGGAAATAGGTCAAGGATATAGAGGGTGACGAGCAGATTGCTGCTGGCATTCGATCAAGAAAATCGGTCTGATTGTCAATGCGCATCATCATCATCATCATCATCATCATTATCTCCATTATCATCATCTTCATCATCATCGTCTTCATCACCAGCATCATCATCATCTTCTTCTTCCTTATTATCATCATCAACATCATTGTCTTCATCACGATCATCATCATCATAATCATCATCGACATCGGCATCTACAACACTAACCTCATTATAGTCATTGTAATCCTCATCTTGATCATCATGATTTCAATGTATTACGCAGTCATCTGGTGTAGCTTATTTATTATCACAAACAACCAGCGCAAATTTCATCAGAAACGTCTTCAATCGCGATTCATCTGGCAATTGGAATGCTGGTAGCACTTGTCCTTCCCCGAAATGCGTTCGAAATGTCACTATAGAACTGATAATGCAAATAGCTTTCGGATTCGATTGTTCAATTTAGAAGGCTTTTCAGCACAACCTTTAAAAGTTAAACAGCGAAAGCCAGTATCCTGTCTGATTGGGCTTCGGGCCATTCTCGGTAACCAGATGAATCAATAGGCGAGAATAGCCCTTGGCGTTTGATCAGATCGCACTAGTCAGCAACGGAATTTAACGCAAGCCATGCCAACTTGAATTATTGTTTTATTTACTTACCGAAAGCGGGTTGTGGGCAACGAAAGCGATTACTCTGCGTCAGTGAGTGATAACCTAGAGACAACAGTGGAACTGTTTTGAACGGACTCTGTGGCGTAGTGATAAATTGCAATGAACTTTTAAAATCAGGGAATGATGACATAAGAATAATACCATATCTTATCGTCTCGTGTTAGGAAATTGCGCCCTTGCACTGTTAAGTACCTGACAGTTCCTTCTCCGTGGTCCTTTCATATTTTGTAAGCGGTGAACAAATATGAAGTTATCATTAATTACTCATTTGCAATAAATGAAAATCAGATGTGGTAGGATGCAAACAAAGCACCATAAAAAGGAATATTTCACGTACATAAAGCTTATTACCAGATAACAGCACATTGTGCTTCTATAAAACAGCACCAGATGAAGGTAAGCTACATAAAGCACGACGCCAGATAACCGAAAGCACCACCAGTATTGGTCAATTAATCCCTTGGCTGATTATTTTCCATCATACCCTAGCAACCCGTGTCTATCAAACGTTCTCCGATTACAATGCGCCATTTCGCCAATACATGAAAACCCCCCTGTTCAGATCCCCTACAAATAAATGGTATAAGGTCATTTGGTAATCCATTACCTTGCCTCTTTTGCATTGCCCGTACGCAGAGAGATTCATAATTTATGACACATTTATTTCCTTACAGCGACAGTCAGCCAGAGATTTATTTCATCGTCCCCAACTGATCAACGCACTCCATGAATCTGTTAAAACGAGATCAAATGCCATGTGGATTAAACCGCCATGTGGATCTCACAAAGCCACGAACTCAACTAATATCCTCGTAGCTATCTTGAGTTACCACCAAAAGCATACAATGAGCTATGAAGTGTATGATCTGGACAATCTGAGTACTTACTCCCTTACCAATGGTCTGCATTTATAATACAACGGACCGGTCACAGCCCAAGGCGTAGCCTTTTTTAGGATTGCGGAAAACTCTGAGAGAACTGAGGATTGCTTCAGATAACTAGCGAGACTTATGGAGACGTATTTGATACGTTGCGCATGGTCAGGTAGATAGGATACACAATGCAAATACTCCATTTGCTGCAGCATTGCTATTACTGAACGAATATTGCTAATCCCGCCTAAAGGTTCATTTCCGGAGATCTGCGGAACAAGAGGAAATTTGAGTTAGCGATTCCTCCACGTTGTCTCATAGAGGTAACTTCCGTTAGATTGAACACATCAACCCTTTTGACCGTCTGATAATGCACCGTTGTAAACACACCTGAGACATTGGGGCGCTATCAGGAAACATGTACTACAGGAATGCTATAATCAGATAATGGTACTTTCCTGTGAACAGCTGCCAGCAACACTTCCTGTAATATTCCTCCTTCACACCATGCTGACAGTGTTAGCACAGCCGTTCACTGCAACAACTTGCAACACAAATTAATGGCCCCAGTTGGTGACTCAGACCTTGACCCCATTCCCATTTACCCCATCGCAAGCTGTCACCATTACACTTTTGACCTGTCGCCGCATCTCACATCATTGAACCGACGAGCAGCCGAGTAATTATGAGGCGGTAGGTTACGGCTCAAAGGCTTAATGGTTATGGCCCTCGCTGGGCATTGGTTGATATAACGTGCCTGAGAGCAGTCTTGGTTGCTGGTTAATATTCCCATCTGTGCTGAGGCACCACGGGTCTCATAATTGAGAAGTCGGCGCAAATCGTGCACAGTCTACTCCGAGGTGGCCTGTAGGAAATTGTGCGATTGGGAAAGCATTGTACATTGTATGACTTGTATGTTAATAAATAAACTTTATCGTAATGAACTTAACGCTGATTTATCTGTTGTATGACCGAGTAGGATAAATTCGCGTGTCGCAACGATTGCAATTCAGACGTTGAACATGTTATGTATCCCATGCCAGCAGTGAAGCTAGAACTTCAATTTCAACACCAAACGAAATAAATTGACAGAAATCCGTCAAGCACAGCGCAATAATAATTACGTAGCCAGATTGCCTGCTGGAATAAAGTTGTATTACCAAGGAGTCATTCTTCTTTATTGCATCCTATCTAAACGAGCGTAACCTCTGTGTGGACGTTGGTGGCATTAAGACGGAGGAGCTTTTTCATCCCAACAGCCATCTGCCACAAGAACGTTGTCGTAGTGTGTTCCCATCCATCTGCTTCTGCAGGCGCTTAGATTCAACGATTTCTGAAAGACACTCTGCCAACTGTGGGAATCGTGCGTGAACAAGACGCGAGAGGAGTGAGAAGTGTTCACTGCGAAAGATTTATGAAGTTTTAGAGAACACATGTAGGTAGAAGTGTTCTTCCTCTCATTTATATCATCGGTAATTACATCAATGGGCACCAAAGCAAAGGTACAATTAGACTTTATATGAAATATCTTCATGAATGGTATGGGTGTACTGGGGCTTAAAATGCACCTGATTGATATGATAGCGCTCTCGTCATTCGATTCTATAAAGTGAATTGTTCAATACGGTATTATTATGCAGCTTGCGGTCATTGGTCCACGATCGGGCGTCTCATCTGTATGTTTCATTTACTCACTTACACATACACACGCACACACACATACACATACACATACACACATGCGCGCACACACGCACAGGACATCACCTCAACAAAGGAGGCAATTAAGTAGTCAGAGGCCCTAACATCATTTCTCTCGCCAAGCCACGTGCCAGAAAGAGCCTAATGACCCGAAGGGACAACAAATAACCCTGCGGCGGCCTCCTTCTACAACTACAGGAATAGCACACCAATAAAGGAATGCGGATTCTGCCCCTCCCGCCCGTCGATAATGAGCTGCAGGGCATTCCCCTTCTCCTCTCTACCCAGCCAAACATTGAAAAACATTGATTGGGACCACTGTCCGTCTCCACAAGACATGCCTATTATAGGGGGGGGGGGGGGGGGAGGTGGTGAGACGCAATCTCTTTCAAATCGAATTAACATCATAACAAGTACATTACCTGTCACATATGTTACACGAGTGTTTGCGTGAAACACAAAACATATGAGCTCAATGCATGGATAGTAAAAATGCTTGCTAACGCCGTAACACGGAAATAATAATAGAATATTGCACCCCAAAGACCGATTATACACTGTGGGTGTACATGTTGCTGTCCTAGATGCTAGGTTGTAAATGGCAACGTAAGACATACTGGCTAATCAAATCCTTATTCTAGCGCACGTTTTTAAACTATTCAACCCGTGGTAAAACAAAGCAAGGCCTCAGAAGGTATTCGAAAAAATATCAAAAGCAGAATCAATTATGTTTGTCGCTGCCTGAAATGATTAGCGTTGGGCACAAAGGTTTTAGAAGTCACACAACGGGCGCTAATGGATGTGGTAGCACCAATGGGACCATTGTTGCAGCAATAAAACCGACGTCCTACACATTCTGCAGCAGTTGTATGTTAACCAAACAGATAATTAATCTCAAAACTGTTAATAACTCATGTACGCATCAATGTAACCACCCCAAGCAAAACAGCCCGGTGAACATCGACTCTCCATTCAGCAAGCAAAGCTACAGGAACACTACCACGGGAATTCATTAGGTAAAATGTAATAAAATATATCACTTGACAGCGGCTGGTTGACGCTCATGTGGTTATTTTTAATAAGTGCTGAACACGTTTGATTAGGGTGGTGGTTGAACTTGTTGTTACAATAAAAATGATTTCACCCATGACCCAAATATTGGACGGCGGTAAAAAAGCAAGTGGAATACAGGGGAGAGTAATCTCTGTGATTAAGTAATTTTTTTCCAGACTATCTGTAAATAATGCCATATGAAGCAATTACACTTTTTGACAGATGTCATGAAGAATTTTATAAACCCTTCCTCTTAAAGCACAAAAAAACTCATCAATGTGACTTGGCTCCGTTGTTTAATTATGTACATTTTGTTACAATTTGCTGAACGATGATTTACAAAGACGATTCACGCTGCATATGTGATATCGCGCTGCTTGATATAGTGCCAATATTTCAACCTGCTAAGGTTCTAACGAGTCTTGGGCTGCAAACAAATACATAGCTACACGGCATCTCATTGCTTATCTAACAAGGAAAGTAAGGCTCGTGTATGTTCAATGCTATCCAACTGTGTGTGTGGTTTATAATCATGAGCAGATTCGGTAAACATCTCCATGAACACAGCACTTATTACGCTGAGATCACTTGATGTAAGTATGGATTTCTTTGCTTCCATCTAGTTCCACATTTTGTCAACAGGTGGAGCGTTGACAGAGATCTAATTAAAAAAATGCAGCGCCACATTTCCCAAACATTACGGAATTACCGACATTGTGTTTGCTTCACTCACACAGATTAGCTGGTACATAATTCGTCGGTGAATCCGCGTAATTTATGGCAGCTGACCAATTATTCCGTTACTAATAACTTAGCCGTTTCCCGTGGCCTAGTGGTAAACTGCGTCGCCTTTCGACCCAGAGGTTGTGGTTTTGATACCAAAGTATGAAAACCTGATTGGTTCCTCGAGCCTCGGATGAAGTGGTCCCATCTGTGAAAGGGGATGCACTGGACACGGTAGCTCAATAGTACCGAGCTGGACTTCGTCCCAGCGGCATGGGTTACGCAACCCGGACGGGGCAGCGGGGGAGCTGTCCAAGCATCACAATCATCCTCATCCACGGGAGCGATATCATCTCGTTGTTGAAAGTGGCATTAAAACCCAATATTACAATAACCCTTACCTTTTCAAAATATATTGACAAAGTAACCATTATGACGCTATCATATGATAACATTCTCATCGGGCGTTATGATGGTAAGCAGAGCGATTTCCGGTCAGGCTGCTTCTTCCAAAGATATTAGTCCTTTCATGAAATAACTCGAAATCGCGCCGAGGTCGCCTGAGGCAGCCATTTAACGATAGCTCATAAATAACAATCCACAACAAAGTAGGTTGCGGACATAACAAACAGGTTCTGCAAGATGATCAATTGTCCTAACTACTTTTTATCATTAGGCGTGATTCCAGGTTCAAATCAAGTGGAAATGGGACGTCTGCGTCGTGCGTCAACCAAACAGCATATAATAAGGCGACATGATGTTTATCAGGTCATCGCAGTGAACGATACGGCTCGTAGATTAGAGGCCGTTTAGCGATAATAGATATATCTCTAACGTATATGTCGCATAATACAGGCATAATACATAATACACACATAATATATACATACATACATATGCACATACATACATGCATGCATAAATTCATACATTCATGCATGCATACATGCATACATATATACATGCATACATATATACATACCTACAAATACATATTCGCATTCAAATACGTACATACCAATATATAACTACATACATACAAATACAAATACATACATACATACATACATACATACATACATACATACATACATACATACATACATGCATGCATGCATACATACATACATACATACATACATACATACATACATACATACATACATACATACATACATACATACATACATACATACATACATACATACATACATACATACATACATACATACATACATACATACATACATACATTTTACATGATAATGTTTCATCAAAATGACCGGCCAGTCTGCCGCTTATGTCGGTCATACACGGAACTCTGGGCACCCAGCGTCGAGGTCATAGCTTAGCGTTAAGCCAGATGAGTTCGTGGCGGAAATCAAATGCAGGCGGCAAGGAGATAACCACCGACTGGAAGCAATTCAGTTAGTTGCTTGAATATGAGCAAAGCAATAAGTATTAGTTATCGGTGAGTATTGAGAGCACTAGAACGTCACCACCGTGATAACATTCTAATTGTGATGGCTCCTGCGTACGATAATCAAGACAAGTTTACGTTTTAATGAAACCTGAAGATTTGAAATTATCGTGAAAATAATTACTCACCCTGATGAATCCTTGAAATGGTAAAGAGAAAAATCTCATATCGAAACTAATGATGTGGTCGCTGTGAAATGGTGGGAGATGATGGTGTAGCAGTGAAAACTACAATGAAAACTGTAATGAGCAATTGCCGAAGCTACACCCTTTCATGCACAACAATAAATGCAACCAAAATCGCACAGCACAATAGCAGAAGGGCGCGTAATCGCCGAATCTAATAGAGGTGAGCGTCCTTGGCCTTCCCAAACATCACATGCATGGTTTATGAAAAGTGTCAGCAGCATTACATACATTCACACTCGCTGTTGTTAGTGATTGAGGCAGGAGACTCCTATGGCGCCAGCTACAACATCAGTGATACACCACAGGACAATCATCTCCACAACAGCCGCAACAAGAAGGTGCTGGGCTGACTGAACCTAACCCACTGGTACCCTGAAATCACAGTCATTGTGGCTGTGTCCAATTATGTTGCCGACGAGCTTGAGGTAATCAAGGCCTAGAGTCTGAAGAAGAATAAGATAAAAATGCGAATAAGACACGCGCGCAATGTAGACTTACTGTTTTAAATCCGGGGAGGGGAGAGGGGAGCTGGCACAATCTGCACCTAGTTTGTTTTATTCACGCTCTGCGTGTATATGGGTAAAAAGGAGTGTTGTTGCACTACACCATCGATAGGCTTATACAGCATTTTGTACCAGCAGCCACGCGTAGAACACCCTGATACGCGATTATTCCTCGGCATACCGCTGATATTAAAGATGGTTGGGACCTCTCGCCACCCCTCCTCATAATAACACAATGCTGGTAGAACAACATCCCTGACATTCCGTGACATGACAGATAGCTAAAACCACCTTGGCCACACATCAAACACAAGTTACCTTTTGATTGATTAACTTAATATATAGACGAAAGGTATGTTTACGACAATGGATTAGCATGCTTAGCCCAATGATTTCTGACATTCTCATGACAACATTCGACTAATGGGTCCCGGTGTTCGCGGCGAAACACAGCCACCCAGTGGGTGTGCTCGTGAAGGTCCTATAGCACAGAATGATATTTCTGGGTAAACAGACATATACTTAGCGATGTATGCTTTCCACTCAATGTCAGCTCAGGCAGCATATCACGCTACTTTATTAGGGATTAGGTCGCCTAGCGGTCGACACTGACCATTACAATGGGTTTCCCCTAGACAAAATTGAATAAAACTCGCAGTCCGTCACAATGCCTCTTGCTGAGGTCCAGCATACTTACCTTAGGGTTATTCAGCCTCCATTAGTGAGCCTATCCTAATTATGGTGCACTGTGGGATATAGAAGCACTATCTATGTAGGTTCCCCATTTTACAATTTTGCCAATCAAATACAAAGCCAGTTTTACTGCAGCATATCTGACCATATTTTATTGGTGAGAGGATAAATCGCGGCCTATTTATTCAATCAAATATCAATCTTCAAAATAAACTGTAAAATATTCTAAATCTCTCCAAATATAGGTTGACACCGTGCACACTGGTCCAGTACTATTTGAGGAAAACCTTTGATAAACTATCTTATTCTTACTTTCTATTAGTGTATCTGGCAATATGCCCTGTGTGAAAGACAGGTGTGAATGTCAAGATGTGCTGGAACCGCAAGGTGTGCTAAAATCCAAGGTGTGCCAGAACCACAAGGTGTGCTGTAACCATAAGGTGTTATGGAAATGGTGGGGGAAATATAAGTATATCAGATACCAGGTAAAATTGAAAACAAAATCTATGCGGATGGCTAGAGCTAGAAAAGGAAGGAGGAAGGGATAAACATACAAGGCACCATCGGCCCAATGACCCGCCATTCCAGCCTCTCATCTAGAGGAAATCCACAGGTGTGCTGCTCACAAGAACCACTCCACACAACTACCAGAATCCCACTGTCCACCGACACGAGTCTCAAACCACGGCCAGCAGGTTGACCCATATTAGTCGCCTCTTACGAAATACAGGAGGATACAGTGGGCCTATTCTACCTCCAGACCAACAGAAGGGGTGACCGTAAGGACTGGTTACTCGGTTATTACATGTTACACAAACTATGATTCATATATGTGAGTGAAGTGGGTATGGGGGCCTAGCAGTTGGCGGCATACTCCAATGACAACCTGGTAGCCTTTACAAACTGGCGCCAAACTATTAGGCTTACCGGAAATTGACGCCATAACTGAGACAAGCCAGTTTGCCAGATGTCGATTAATGGAAGTAAAGCCTTATGTTTTAACATTCGTTGTGCTACTTACCTCGAAAGCAATCTTTGCACCAGATTTGGAAGGCTGATGTCCGATGATTAATTGACATCAGTGGTGATGCCGTTTACTTGTGAGACGGTATGGCTCAGGTTTTACTAATGGGATTCAACAATAAATTGGCAAATTGATCCTGCCATATTTAGAATTGTGTTCTTAGTGACATTTCAGCTGGTAATGAATCTAGAAGCCTCGAGTAATTGGATAAATGAGAACTCTCCGTAATCTTCGCCGCACTCTAGGTTGGCAATGAAGTAGCAAGCCAGAGAGTGTGCATTTGTCACGTGACATGTATCCACTGATGCAACATTGCAAGCGTGAATAATTGAGAAGACAAACATAATTAATGACAAATGTGAAAGACAATAAGAGAAAATGTTCAGACAACTGCGCCCACATAGCCATATTATCTTCCTTTCATTTAAATAGGTATCCTCTGAGTAAGCAGGCCTTATTGCTGCTCACAAACCGTTGCATCTCCTATCCTCTTTCCTTTGAGTTTTACGCCACAATCGCCTAAAACCAAGTAAACTGAGCACAAATCTAAACCCAATATATGTCATAAATCATAATGATTTATTTTTCTGTAATCATACAGGACTGTCAACACGTGAAAAATTGGTCACCGTGGCCGAGATATCACGGCGCCACTAGCCTTTGTTGTCTTCTTGCAATCTCGCCCCTAATGGATTCCGCCCACAGCCAGTTCAGCAATCGCGCCATCACTCGCCCTTTGACGATCTCACCCGTGGTCGCAATTCCTTGGGGGAATATGAATTATATTTAGAATGCACTGTACGTGTTTATGTACATATTCTGTGTTTAATATGCACTGCATGTTTCTTCAAATTTATTGATAAATTGTTTGTTGAGAAACATGAGCACCGTCATATACTGAATTTGCAGCTCGGGTATCTACAACCACCATCTCGCATCCGAACCAAGTCAAGACCCATCAACCCCTAGGCGCGCTAATTCGACCCCTCACCCCGAGCGTCTAAGGGTCAGCCCTTGTCTTGACCCAAACATGTTGATTCGTCCTCTCGCCCTGGTCAAGACTAATTATCACAACGCTTTATCATCAAACTATCAACACCCTCTATAAAATTCCATGCGTCCCCCATTAAACCACATCGGATATCGACGCACCTGTGTGATTACCTAATATTGTTGGAGTTAAAATGGGTGCTTTGAACATTTGGCCATCGCCTTTACACTCAAACAATAACACACACGCAGGTGTGACTGCTTAGAAATATTGCTGCTGATTGAATATGTAACTGTTTTGCCTACCATTAACAATTTGATATTCGGGTAGATCTATCTGCTGTAAATTAACGTTTCATTCTCTTACTTGAAAACGACAAGGTGGCAGCTTATGCAATCGACGAATTCTTAAACGAGCTGATACAATAGACGGGGGGTGCATCCTGTGAAACCGTATTGTGTGACGTGAACGGATCTGAATGACGTCATAGTATCCCATCGATTCCTTGCCATCGTTGTTCAACGCACCATTTGAGACATTGATGATGTAGCTCAATAGTTTTTGGTAGTTAATAGAAGCTTCATTAAAAGCGATTACTATGCATACTAATCCATTGGCGGTGTTCTGTCCTGTTTTCAGAAGGGATTCCTAGACTAGGAAGCCCCTGAGAAAACAGCGTATAATGGTTATCAACTTCTCAGCCTG
The DNA here is from genome assembly GCA_034190875.2 of Urechis unicinctus. NCBI lineage: Eukaryota > Metazoa > Annelida > Polychaeta > Xenopneusta > Urechidae > Urechis > Urechis unicinctus. Next base: position 49,647,106 of record CM067353.1, read on the forward strand.
GGTTTGCTTGCGGTGAAACATATCTCTGTATGAGGTTTCAAAGAGGAAGTAATCATTAAATACTGCTGGTCGATTCAGGAACGCAGGGGCGATTTATTAATGATATGCCACCATACTTTATAATGCAGGTCTATGAACCGTTATCCATTATAAAGGGGCCCATCAAATACCCCCTCTGTGACGCTTGCATAATAATTGAGTTCAGCTCCACGATCAGATTTATTGCATTGTGTCACTTGGTCGTCCATTCTCCTTATCAGAAAACAAAGAGTGACTACTGTGATTCTATTGATCCATGATGCGCGTTTTATCCACCCACGACAAGAATACTCTCAAAGAGCCCCGGGCTAACACATTGTGTCAAGAAGACAGCAGTGCAGTGTTTGATGTGGAAAATGTGATGCTTATTTCGATACAAAAGATTGACATAAGCTAAAACACCACTGTTCACTGCCCAAATGCGAAGTCTCCTATATAATGGAGGAAAACAGTAAAATGTAATGGTTGACATTAAATAGGATTGGATCAAATAACTTGAAAGTCCTATGGAGACATAATGGAAACGGTGTGCAAGGTTCACTGCTTTAAAAACACATACTATGACCTTGGAAAGTACTTTCTTTTATCTCATATCCGTGGTCTGACTATGTAATCCTTGTTAATACAATCATACGGCAATTATACTGTTGTATAAACAGTTCACCAATCATCATGCTTGAACAATGTATATTACAACAGCAATAAGGGTACAGCCCCAGAAGCAGCTGCTAGCAACATGTCTGGTGTTATTCCATAATCAAAACGTGTTGACAGTATATGTACAGCCAGTTAATGCAGCAGCCTACCAAGCATCATAATTGTCGCAGTTGATTGATTCGGTCGCCCATTCGCAATATGGCTCTGTAACACTGTTTATTCTGACACAATCGCTTAAGTAACTAGTCATTTCGATGTTATCAAAATACCTCTGAATCATTGGCGACCGCAAGTAAGCTGAGGTAAACGGTTTTCAAAGGGAGGTCATGCTACTATGCATGCTATAAAGACATGCTAGTGAGTCTTACTTGAAGAGATGTTAATGATGGAGTAGTTTATACACATTTTATGATACATTTATTTCCTTACACCAACAGTAAGCGAGAAATTTGATACCATCGTCCCCAACTGATCACCTCACGCCATGAATCTGTTAAAACGAGAACCAATGCTATGTCGATTAAACCGTATCTCACAGAGCCCTGGGCTCCACTAATATCCTAGTAGAAAAGAGAACTGATCACACCCCGAGGGCTTAGCCTCATAGAAAATTATGATGGAGCTTAGGGTTGCTCAAAATAACTAGCGAGACCTATAAATATAATCGATGCATTGCTGGATAGAATACAGAGTGCATATACTCCCTTTTCAGCGACATTGCTATTAATTGTCTTTAGCCCAAATGCCATTATATTGGCCCCAACAAATATCACTCAATCCCTTTGAACGTGAGTTTCCAGAGATCGGTTAACGAAGAGAGAATAAGTGTTAGTGATTACACCACATTGACTCAAAAAGTAAACACTGTGATATTTGAGAAGAACTGGTCTGAAGATATCAATCCTGTTTACGGCACATCGTACATCTTCTCTAACATTGTAAGCGCACCTCAGAAATCGTGACGCGCTAAAAACCAGAATACAGGAATGCGATAAGGGTATAGTCCTGCGAGTGGCTGCTTACAATATTTTATCTATTATTCCACCGTCAAAGAGTGATGGCTGTACTAGTACAGCTGTTCATTGCAGCAGCCTGCCTCGCAATGACATGTTTCCATGTTGATGGCTTGAACCTTGACCAAATTCCTATTACTCCAAAGCAAGCTGTCACCATTATACTTATGACCTGTAGCCGTATCTCACATTGAATCAAAAAAGCCTCTCAAGCGGCTGGGGAAGTAATTATGTGACGGTGATTTCGGCTCAAATGCGTCATGATCATGTCGCTGTGCACAGGGCGGTATATCATCTCCAAATACCGCCTTTGATGATGGATAATATTCTCAAATGGCTGAGGCACCGTGGGTCGGAACCCTTAATTGTGGTTCATACTTGTACATGCAGAAACCGACCTCAAAAGACTAACGATTGTGTGGCCAATATATTAACCCTACTTGATGGGTCTTGAATCATATTTGCCGCTGATCAGAGGTGCAAATCTCAGTCATGTTGACGTTGACTCCGTAAAAACCCAGCATTATTGATGTCAATAGCAATGTGTCTCCATATTGAACCTGTGAAAGCCTGTCTGTTAACTCAATATCTTCGCTTTTGACCTGCACTAGCAGGCCCGCGTGGTCTCAGGTCCTTAAGACTTTTACATTATGTAATAAAACACCGGTGCTTGGACACGAGATGAAAGCCTACTCTCTGTAGAAGGTTTCATACAGCTTTTAATGCTCTATTAACAAAGCCTGTGATAGATGTGAGAATACTGGGGTGGTATGGGTCAAATAGCAAAATGTTGGTGAACGCAATAGAAAGTGACCACATATCATTCGCATTTGGTGCAGTCAATCCCTATATGAAGGATTGCGTAGAATTGTTCAAGAAAACAAGAGGTATACTTGGCTGCTGACTGTATGCTGCAGAAATACTACGTCATTAATCCACTTATAGGCATTTACGGAAGTACCTTGCAACGGTTGATTGCAGAACAAAAGAGACACATGCTGCTTGAGTAGACATAAAAAAGACGAAGAAATTGCTTTCTGGTGAATTTCTTCGACCTAGATGACTTTTCCTGCATATGTTGTGAGTGGTCAATGATTACCCTTTTGCGATTGATTAGGGATAGCTAGAGTGGTGCAGGTTTTGGGCCTCTGGAAGCGGTAACTACAATACCTTCGTGCTTTATGTAGCCATTGACAGGTCATTAACGTTACGGTGTACGTGTTGACAGTGTTTCAGATCAATCAGACAGTAAAGGAAAAGTATGTGTTTCGTACTCATTATTGCGATGTTTCGACAAGGTATCCGATAATGCATGCATGAAGCTCTTCATTGACGTCATCGATGTCGCTATCTTTCAACTCCGCAATGAGGTGATGGTATCACCCAATTGCTGCAAAAGGATAAATGACAAATACAAAGGCATTCACACTGGTTTACTAACGAGATTAGTGAATGAACATCGGCAACAATGTCTCTTTCACATCGCGTACTCACAGAGCACAAAAAAAGTTACGTCAGTGCAAATGTGGTTAGTAGCAGGAGAATGTATCGTGCAATGACTTACACACAATCATACACAGGTATACTGGAAATGCAACACATTGATCGAATTGGATAAAAACATTGCATGCCGTTTAGGAAATCATTCAATGATGTGAGGTGTAAGTAGATATCATTGTGAATTGCACAAAGCGTCTGACCCTCTCCATCGTGTGATTAGAAAGAATCGAAAGGTGACTACGTGTCGACGAATTGCTAGATTTATTCATGGTTTCATTTTCACAGTAAATATGTTACATTTGTAACAGTTGCATGCCTGACTGCCTCCTTGGCTTATATATGGACTGCTGCAGTAAATTCGGCCGTTACAAAGGTCCGCATCTACAACTTGTGGTCATGAGAGGCATATGAGTTGAAGATTGTGCGCGAGTCGCTGCCGGTAGGCGTTGCATGCTGTGTCCAAATGGCCAGCTGTTACTGCGTCCAATGTGATCTTCGTGCGCAAAACATTACTTATTATAAAAGGGCTTATATTATCATTGACCACTATCCACCTTTCTCACCTAATGCATTGGTAATAATGACTACCAAATATTATATGATCTATCACATTCATTATGAAATGAAATGGTCCATTATCTGCACCCAACATGAACGAAGCATTTCAACATACATTAATCGTATCTACTAGCCATTCTTGTGTTCAGTTTTGGAAGCCGCTTCTTATTGTCCTGATGTATCCTGATTGATCAACTTATATTTCATGCCGCAGCAAATGGAATATTGACCTTAATGTTGGCAATAATTGATGACATTATCCTAACCACGCTGCTGATCACTGCCCCGCTAACCGACGCTTACCCGTATACCTGCCATGACAGCGTACCTAAATATTTGCTGTAATTCCACCCCACCCAAACCGTAATCCCCACCATGCAAACAAACCATGCCAACTAATGAGGTAACGTCTAATGTATCCATTACCGTTCGATCATTAACGCAGGAGATAGAGCATTACTCGGAAAAGAGAGAGAATCTGTTATCTGTAGAAGGTATGATGGCCATTTAACACTACGTTAATGAGGCCAAATCTATTGCGGATCACACGAATTTTGGGTAGGCACATCGGAGCTGCTATCGATGTGGACCTTTTCATTATCGCAATGGAAAATGGTCACATATTGTTAGCATGCGTTTATGCCAATCACAACGACCAGGGGTGTAGAGAGCGGAGGAAAAGCGCATGAACAATGCGTCGCTGCAAATTTGGTGCTATTGTTACGCTTACTTCCTTATTACTATAGCAATCGAAAATTTATCCAGAGACATTATTCTTAAAGCCCAGTCTGTATTCATACGCAATAAAGCGAGTGCAAAATGTCCCTCGTAGCCATTGTCTGCCAGGACAATCAGTGCGCTTTATAGACTGGGGAACATGGAAGCTCAGACCCTCATCATAAATCATTAAGCCATGAAAAGGGTCTATCAAAGGCCAATGCGTTACTTTTTAAGCACCGCAGATGTAATCCAATTCCACCAAAGAGCATTTGTAAAAGGGTGGAGCACATCACAATGTCTGACTCTAAAACGATTGCTTTCTGGACAATAGTGGTGGTTAGAGATACAGGACCGGACATTAAACAGGCAGGCAAATAGCTTTCTGCTGTGGATTATTCGTCGTTGAAGTCTTCCGTTATGATTATGGCGAGAGGTTAACTCTTTTGCCGCTGATTAGCGTTAGGTACGGGTTATGGGCCTTTGGCATTGCTAACTAATCACCGTTCATGCTTCATTAAGCTAATGACAGGTAATTCATGTAGTGGTCTATATGTGGGGAGTCTTGCAACTAGAGTAGCAATCAGGAACAGATAAACTCGAATAGCCACACATTGATTGCCACCGATTATGCACATTCAGGAACATTACAGTGTGTGTGTGTATGTCGAATGAACTTGACCCGCGATAGCCTAAACAATGGATCGCCCCATACCACTGTTCATTACCCGCTGTCTAACGCGATATGTCTTCATATAGCTGTCTACTCCATACCTGATCCTAAATGCAACATAGACTGGGCCAATCTATTATTCTTTTGTGTAGAATATTAATGCGCTCCTCGTTATACATTTGTAATGTATTGTCGTTCAGGGCCCACAAAATGAGGTGAACATTCCCAATCTATTTTCTTGGTCAATGGGAGCTCACCTTGACGCGATGGCGGGTCGTTAACATGATTTCCATGTAACAATAGCCTTCGTCCAAATAGTAGCTTAGCTGCTCCACAGGGGCCAATCCACCTATACCAAGAAAATCAGCCGTAGGTCGCAAAATGACAACTTCCTAGTCAATGTTTTACAGAGGAATTGGCTCTGCAGATGGATTATTTCAGTACCGATCGATAAGGCACATCGCAGCTTGGGTGGTTTGCAGACATCATTAAGACACATATCCTCCAGAGAAGTCTGAATGATACTTGCGTTGAAATCAGGCTACACATTGTACACATTGTAACTCTCATCCACCTCAGACACAATTGCATGATAACGATTATCGTCGGGTATTCAGTTTCTCAGTGAACGCACTATAAAGCAAGGCCATACACTGAAAAGCAATCGTGCAACAACTCTAAGTATCATAATGACACTAGCTTGGTGATTGAAGTGGGCTCAATCCTTCGACATAACAGCAACCTAAATGCAGTGGGAATCCTTATTCACTGGCAGCTGCAGTATCAACATCACCATCTGAGACTTATTTTGCTAACTGACACGTTGTTCGCCCATTTCAGTACATGCCTGCTTTGCATAGATCAATGTGCTGTAAATTAACGTTGCCTCCACTAAATTCAACGCGACAACGATACAGCTTATGCGTGAATGATGTCATAGTATCCCATCGAACCCATGCTGTCTTTGTTTAACATTGCATTTGAAACATTGAAGATGTAGCCCAATAGTCTTTGTTAATATGGCCTTCGTTAATGGAAGCTCCACGAAAAGCGAGTGGAAGTGGTTTGTATTGTTTTCGAAAGGGATCCCTGCATTAGGAAGGCACATGAAAACAGCGGCTAATGGCGATCAATATCTCAAGGTGTAGTAGATAACAGGAGATCTGACAGTGAAGCACGCCCCGGAATATGGTTTCAAGCAGGACGTTATCATTAAATACTCTTGGTCAATGCAACATTCTCTAATATAAATGGCCCTTGTCTTCCTCAAATACATCAACGACCCACCAACCAACACCCCAAGCCCCCAATACACCCAACCCCGTGTGTCGCTTCCAAAATAATTGGGTTAAGCTGCACGATCAGGTATATTGCAGTGTGCCATATGGTTGTACATTCCCCTGTCTCGTGCCACATTTCTTTACGACAAGATATACATATTTTTCGATGCAATTGTTTTCTTGTCGGAAAACAAAAGAGAGCGAATACTTGCTTTTTCCCTTAAGTTATCACCACTCGCAGCTACTCTATTGATCTGTGGTGCGAGTTGTGTCTTATCCACACAAGGCACGAATTCCCTTTCGCATAGAGTCCCGGGTCCAATGTGTTTTCCTGTCAATATCGTGGTGCTATCAGCAACACTGAGTGTGGTCTTGAGTGTTTGCAGGCTAACTTCCATACAAATGATTGACATTAGCTAAAGCAGAACTGCTCACTTTTCATGTGCGTAGTCTCCTACACAATGGTGGAAAACTATCATAATGTAATGATGGACAGATCTGAGGATTGATTCAAATGAATTGCGAGACTTACAGAGACGCAGTGGAAAATGCGTGGAAGGTTGGCTGTATTGGATTATTAATATATTCTAGAGGTGAGCACCAATTAGCACCCAAGCAGGCTCAGCCAGACAAATTTCTTCATGCATGTTGCGCGGCCTCCAAGAGAATTTGACAGCAAGCAAGCGAGCGAAGCAAAAAGTGATTGTTTGGATTTTAAGATAACACCGTATTTACATGTAGCCATGTCGTCTTCTGATGAGGATTACGAGGCCCCATAGCATAACATTGGGGCAAATTATGTCCATGACTATTTATTTGAGCCAATACGGGCGGGAGTTGAATCATCCCAGTCACACTTCGAAATAACACTGGGAGCGCTAACTCAAGGGTCCGCTTCAGATGTAGGCAAGGCACTCGCCCCTGGTGTTTTGATGATCTGATGCCACGTTGAAAGTAGTAAATAGCGCAGAGCTGTCAGAGGCGGAGTTTCTTTGCCTACTTTAGATGAAGAATCCACAAAATATTTCGACGAATGGTGAGTTTTAGAATACCCTTCCCAAGCTTTATTGAACTATGTTAACTGGTAAAAATTAACCGTTAGTATCAGTTACCCAATATATTTACACATTCTGTAAGTTGAGGATGGTATGTTGACGGACCTAACTACTACAACAAATAGTGCTTGGCTAGTGAATGTAGCATTGTCATTGTACCCTCAGCACATTAAATATTGTGGACAGATGTTAGCATGCAGTATGTAAAGTATTTGCCTTTTATATTCATTAATTGTACCACAAATATAAATTTACGATGACTCTTTAATTATTTCTCTAACTTAGGTGTAGCTGTCATCACTGCATCCGAATGGACACAGCCGGAGTGTGCACCAAGCATCCCAGATTCCTTGCAAACTGCCTGAATGGAAGCGTCCAAATATGAATCTATTCAAATGGATGGACCTGTTGGAGATGAGGTCTCTACAATGAGTAAGTTAGCCATTATTGCTACCAAAAAGGACGGTTTGAGGTTGAACAATCATATTTATTGCTAAGGGAACATCAATCCCGCTGTGTAATATATTCAGTGTTCATATTGATAAACCACAATGTATTTCACATAGCCAAGAATAAATAATACCAGTAACATGAAATCCAGAGGCAGAGCTTACAATAAAATTACAAAGTGAGGGAATAGTTGACAAATGACAATTGTTTTTTTAACTATACAACTTATTTCAAAACCATAGACAACTAATTGACATATTGCTTCAGATTATTCAGGTATCTAGCCTACCGCCAGTTTACATTCTGGATATGGCACAGACTGGGCAAAAGAAACAGGAAAGTGTTGGCAGCCTGTGTGGTAACAGCTGTTAGAGAATCCTTCCCTGACCCAGGCGGCAAATATACAATGAGCGGAAAATTCTTCGTCATGTAGAATCGACACCTCTGAGCACCTACGATAAGATCCTTTTCAGGTTTTTCTGGGAGGCAATATGTGGTAGGACAGTCCTGTCCTCTGCAAGGACCTCAGCAAGTCTGTAGCTTGGGTATTTTTGTCAAAATATGTCAAAATAACATTTTTGTACACACCAAAAGAAATTGGTACTTTGACAGGCTTGACAACTGGATCTCCTTGTCTGGCTTTGGGGTAAGACACTCTCTATTGGGACTGACCTCCTTCAGTGATGGCTTGAGCTCTGTTCGAGTTTTCATATATATAGCAGGTTGATAACATATTGCTAAGTAAGAATTGAAACTTGAGCACATAATTCCTCAAAGAACATTACAGCTGTCACTACACAAATGTGCTAAATCTCCATACAACCCCAATTCAAATATACGCAACCGAATTTCAAAATATGTTATGTGATTGGTATTACCTGGTCTTCAAGGTGGCATAGTGATAGTGGACACTATTTGGTGCGAAAAATATGACCACTTTGTGATACGATTCTAGGCTTGATGTCTGCTCTGATGGGGAAAGCCTGCCAATGTCTTTGTGTGGCTTCGATCCTATTTATGGTTAACATATATATCAATACAGATTACATTTCTTTGGTAAAGTAGTATCACAGAGGCATTTTACCATAACGACTCATTTAATTACACTACCACTGAAGTAAATATTTCTATATAAACTTGTATGATTAAAAAACTAATACCGACCCTTCAGTATCCACGTCCTGTCATCTAGTAGTGCATGCTCACATTCCGGGTACAGCTCCCCATGCCCCACGTGCTCATTGACGATATGCCTAGTGCCAGAGAGCCACTTAGCTCTGACCAGATCTGTCTCCATCACTTGAGGCAGCACACCAGTAAACATGATTGGAAATGATTCAGGCCCACTCACTCAGGATGTTGCAGTCTTTTCTTTTCCCTTGCGCCAGTATTTTCTTCTAGATCCCTTAATCTACAAATAAGTGTGTGTTTGTCGTTAATGCTAACATATAAATTTGGTATGCTTATATGTTAAATATTCTTTAAATTGCTACACAGAGTGGTGTGTCGGCTTAAGTCACAAAAAGAAACTAATCTTTGGCAACATGCCACACATCAAACAAGTGTTGGACTGTATGTTGCTCTTCCCTCAGGTATTTTTTCACTCCCAAATGTCTGTCGGTCAAGCCATTCTCAGACAGGGATTTCAAAGCAAGCTTCAGGCCAGCTAACTCCATAGCATTTGAATTTTTAACTTGGTTGCTCTGAAAGAAATTAACAGGCAATTGATAGTACAATAGACATTAACGAATCCTTCGAAGTCTTTATAGGTCCATCAGGGTCGACTCCAACGTGGCTAAAGGGAGTCTGTATAGCTTCTTTTCGGAGCCTAGGTTTCTGACGAAATCCTACACTTTTGAGCAGCTCTGGGTCAGTCTCATAACCACCATTCTCAAAATGATCAGAACATAGAACTGTCGTAAGGGTAGGTCTCCAGTGTTTACGCTTGACTTTCGACAATGATATGCGCGCATTTTGCTGTCTTTTGGAAACAGAAAAAAATTCATGCCTGACTTCTCATTGTTCCGACAACCGAACTCACAACAATAGACATAATCCACACCAAGAAACGCACCAGACCGGGAAGAAAGACGAGTAAGTCACACGTCGTCAACCAACCGTGAAGGCTGAAGATGGCGAAGAATACTTGCAAACAACCCGAATGACGTCACTCTCCGGAAATTCACGAATTTTACCGAGCGGTATCTTGTCAGATTCGACGTGGAAAATGCACATTTAAAAATCATTTTTCTAAAAGAAAAAAGCGCGCAGTCACCTTATTTTGGTTACGATACCCTTTTAAAACATAAAACTTTTGAAAAATGGAATAAAAAAAATCATTGTATTTGACCTTTAAACCTTAGCGGAAACATAGACCGACAGCTACATCCCGACCCATGGCTTCTTATGTGTAGGCCACCAGATAATCATGTCGGGGCCGCCTGATAATTGAAATAATTCGCACCATGTTCACGTGGCACGTATGGGCTTCCATACAAACATACACCAGGTTAATATTATATTCCTCTAGTCACACTGTAGATTGCTTGACACAGTCATAATGCAATGACATTCTGTCATGGTGGCACTATCAGATATTCCATCGGTATCCGCTGCTACCACTCTGTGCTATTTATTTTACTGTCGGCCAGTTATTCTTGTTATATACACTACTACAATCCGCCTTTAAAATAGCTGGCAACACTGCGTGGACGAGGTTCTACAGACAATAATGATCGAGCCCCGCGACCCTTAATTGCTTTTCCCACTTGTACATTCAGAACAGCGCTCAAGTTGTCTGCATAAGCTTACCAATCTAAAGGCCATTTTATACCCCTCACGGATCGGTATTTTTCTGTGATGCGTTGACTTCGTTTAGGCAGAAAACCATTATCATTGCAATCAGTTGCAGTATTGCCCCATATTGAAAAGGCAACAGCCTATCTTTTCACAGAATATCCCACTCATTGACACAGCACACAGGTTCTCGGACATGCCATACACAAAATAGGGAGAATATTCGCTGCCGATGATTTGGTGCAGCTTTTACCGCCCTGTAAACTTCATATGGGAAACATCTTCAATCTCGAGCCATCTGTCAACCGGAATGCTAGATGGGCTGAGATACACAGACTGCGTAGAGTCGTGTAATAGGCAGCAGCCGTAATGTTCCTTCGCCGAAATGCGTTTGCAACGTCACAACAAAGCTGATAATATAAAAAGCCTCTTCAATAAAACGGTTGTTAAGCACAATCTAAGACAGTCAAATAGCAAAAGCTAGCATCATATCTGAACGGATCTGAATGATTTCATAGCATCCCATCGATCCCTTATAACCATATGATCCATTGATGATGTAGTCTTTGGTAAGAAAGTGATTCCTATGCATTTGGTGGCTTCAACGTGTGATAAGGCACGGTGTGTCTATGAACCATTCTCCAATATAAATGGGCCTTGTCCTCCAATACATCAAATACCCCTGTGAGATGCTGGCATAATAATTGAATTCATCTCCACGATAAAATTTGTTGCATGGTGTCATATGGTCGTCCATGCCCCTTATCAGAAAAAAGAGCGAGTGACTACTGGCATTGTCCCTCAAATGATCACTGCTCGCCGTGATTCTGTTGACCAATGATGCGACACGCCTCTTATCCACGCATGGCACGAATAATCTCAAAGAGCCCCGGGCCCCCATATTTCTTCATGACGACAGCCATAAAGGGAATTATCTGGATAGTTTGATACTAACTTCGATACATTGGTTGTCTTAAGCCAAAACAGCACTGCTCACTGCCCAAATGTAAAGTCTCCTCTATAATGATGGAAAACTATCATTATATAATGATTGACATAAAAGAGAATTGGATGAAATAACTTGAGAGTCCTATGGAGATGCAATGGAAACGGTGTGCAAGGTTTGCTGCATTGAATTCACAGCGTTAATACAATTGTTTGCCGCGTTAAAATTACTTCACATAAGCCCAAGGTTTTGCTTATTGGCCCCAATTAACAGTTATTTTCTCTCTTGACAGTAACGTTCCGAAATCTGTGTAAAAAAGGGGAGTTAGTTTTAGAGATTATGCCTAAAATAAATACTTTGACCTTGAAAAGTACTTCTTTTCACTAAAATCCGTGGTCTGACTATATAAACCCTGTAAACACATCTATATGGCAATTATATTGCTGTACAAACTGTTCACCAATCATCATGCTTAATGGATACAAACTTACAAGCAGCTGCTAGCACTATCTCCTGTGTTCTATACCACATTCAAATGCGTTGACAGTAGAAGTACCGCCAGTTAATGACTTGGGTGTTAAACCATATCTAGGTTACCCATGGGCAATATGGATCTGTATTAGGTTGTGATCTGACACTGTCATGTGATATCAGAAAGGTTAAACCACCATCGCTGAAGTAACTAGTCTTCTATCATTTTCGATGGTCTCAAGTAACCTATGGTAAACGTATTTATAAGGAAGGTTATGCTACTATACATGCTGTAAAGGCATGCTAATGAGTCATTTTCGAGGTGATGTTAACGATGGAGGAGTTTACAATCAAGTTCACAAAAAGAGCAGCAGATAAGATGGCGCCCTCTCATGGACCAAATGATGTCGGCCATTCAGTTGTTAAGATATTCATCATTCGAAGATATTTAAAGATATTCAAACACGATATCAAATGGAAGTACAATTGTAAGTGTGGTTGATTTCTAAGGTTTTTCAATATCGTTTTAGAGATATCTGTAAAACATAATTTGTATTGCCAACTACAAAGCTAAGTAAATCTGCAACTGCGGCGGCTATCAAAAAACAATAAAGTGAGATTTGCATTGAATGCACGTTCGGAGTAAAATGAGATTCGCTCAAAATATATGTTGAACTTTGGACAGGATAGGTCTGAAGCTCATAGTCCAGTTGCGTTCTGTATCTGATGGGTAACTTTGCATTCATCACCTGCAGGGATCGAAAACAGGCAATATACGACATGAGATTTAACCACACATGCAATCTTATCTGTTGCTTCTGCGGACATTTGTTCCTTGGGCATTTGGGTACCAGTAAATCATACTGGAAGCCAACTGCTTACTACAATGCTATTCAAAGTGTACATCCTGGGATTCACTTCCTGAAATGGAGTTGGAAATACTTACAGCCTATGATCGCTCTTAAACGTTGAGAGATGTTTTTTGGTAGGATCTAAGTGGTATCAAAACGCCATGATAGTACGCAGCATCCGAATGTACGAGATTATGACCAACCAATTCAATCATCCATATAAATCTGTGAAAACTCCCACAACCCTTAATTGATCTTCCCACTTGTACATTCAGAACAGCGCTCAAGTTGTCTGCGTTAGCCTACTAATCTAGAGGCCAATATATCACCCCTGCTTGCTAGGTCACGGTTTGGTATTTGCCGCTAGTCGGAGGTGGAAATCTAAGGGGTGGTGACGTTGACTTGGTTTTTGCAGTAAATCTCCATATTGAACTTGCAGGGTGAATGCCTGAATGCGGATTGTGTGCTGCCGAAATACTACGTCCTCATTACTATAAAATTAGAGATTTATCACACGTCTGTATCTCCATATGCTACGTAAGTTGCTTCTGCAACGTGAGACGGTCTTTCGTTGCCACTGTGTGTTTGGCCAATTTGCGCGTTTTATAGAACGTAAAACATGAGATCTTAGACGCTAAACATAAGTCATCATGGGATTAAAAGAGTCATTTGAAGCTCAATGGGACACTTCGTCAAACACCGCCGGTGTTCGTTATTTCACAAATGAACATTTTGAGAAGGGCCCTTACGATGTTTGACTGTAAAAAGAAAGAGACGAATGCTTTTTGGTCGATGCTGTGTGGCGGAAATACCGACATGGACATGAAACAGACAGGCAAATGATTTCCGGTATAGATTCTACGCCTTCAATGTCTCCTCCTCCTCCTGTGTTTGTGGTGAGAGGCGAATGATAACCTCTTTGCCTATGATTAACGTTAGGTGGTGCAGGTTATGGGCCTCTGGTAATGCTAACTACACACAATGGCAGGTCATCAATGGTGTCGGTGTGGAGAGTATTCCAGATTAATTAGGCTGTAAAAGAAATGCATCTGACGCCAAAAAATTCTTCTGATGTTTTGACAACTGATAAAGTATGTATAAATCTCTTCATTGGTTTTAGTGTGTTTGTCACACACAGCCATAATGTAATCCCTTAGGTGCCATCTTTCAAGACAGTAGTAGTACACGAGTCGGAAAATGAATCTTGCAATGGTCAACTTTGCAGTCAAGTCTGTTTCTATTATGTGTACAATAATGCGTTCCTCCTAATGCAGTTGTTAGCACAGACCTTGTGGGCAACAATCTGTATTGATTTTGCAGCCTATAATTTGTCCCACAGAACCTGATTAAACAACAAACAAGGAGTTATGTACCCAGCTACATTAGGCACTTATGTTCAGTGCCACAAAATAAGGCGAGCAACGAAAAAGTATCCTACCACAGATATGCCTCCTTAATCCATCACCAAAGTTACAGGAACCCCTAATCGACGCAGTTGTGGGTCGGCAACCCGGGTCTGTAAGTTTTTTGTGTGTATGGAACAATTGACTGGCAAATTACATATATTGAACAATGTCACATCTAGTGATCGATCTGATCATTTTTTCATTTTATCTCCAGCGGTGCTTTACATGTACCTGGTAGCTTCTCCTGGAATCAATGAGCCATCTCGACCTGCTGTGATAGCGATCTTGACGAGCAATAAATGTTAGCTAGCAATACACTGGAATACCAGCCCATGGCGGTTTAATGGGATAACATTTTCTTTGAGCTAAAAACACTACACAACATTGTTTTCTTGTAACAATAACTCTCGTCAAATCTATTTCCTTTCATATTAGCTGACCCGCCAGAGCATGCACATCTCTGCCATAAAAAGCGTACGTGGGTTTACAGAACCATGTGCTTTGTAGTTGGTCAATTATAGCCATGATTAATATGGCAAATTGCAGTCTGGAGGACTAGAAGACTACGGTAATGACACGTGTCCGATGGGAACGTCTTTATGATGCATGTATTGAAATCGCCCGCCAAAGTACACTTTATATCTCTTGTCGTATCAATAGTATCAACGAATGTATGACATCGATTATTTTCTGACTACATTGCACTATAATGCTCACATTTATCAGGCAATTGCTCTGTACAGGGATCATGCTCTAGTAATGACATGGAACGTAGTACATGAATTGAACCTGCGACATCACCTTGCTATATTCCCGATGTTTCACATTACAGCTGTGACATTTCTTCCCGGTGTCTCACATCACAGCAATCCCATAACAGTATGAACGATATATCGTCCTTTGCTATTTGCTATGGTGTGAAGTGGATACCTGCCTATTGTCATGACAGCAATGTCAGCACCCCAAACTGTCGGCGCTATTCCTCATGTTTGCTTGTCCCATAGATACGCGGTCTGAAGAGCACCGGACGTCCGCTGTAAGCACTGGATTAACATTATTAACATAGTTACTGTGTATTTATCCCTTTCTCCTGAAGGCGGATTAATTTTCATCCCTTACACCCATCAGCAGCTTAGCCGGACCAAATGATGCAATCTTTCACCGTGCACTAGCTGGCAATAATCTGCTGCTGTTGTAAATATCAAAGAAGTGTTGCTTCAAACCACATGATCAGATCCTGTTCTGCCATAGACCGACGTCCGATATCGCGTGCGATCCAATAACGAGGCATGGTCTTACTTGCAGTAGAATGCGACTGAACGAACGCATCAAGGAAACAATATTGAATGGTGAAATATCGCGGTTAAATCAATGCGCTGAAACATGTTTATTAGCTTTATTGATATTTTAATCATATTTCTTTGCTGCAATATTTTATGATATAGTTGTCATATTTCGTTGATATATTCATGGAAATTGGTCAATTATATAGAAGGTGACGAGCAGATTGTTATTGGCATTCGATCGAGAAAATCGGTCTTATTATCAAGATGCATCATCATCATCATCATCATCATCATCATCATCATTATCTCCATTATCATCATCTTCATCCTCATCTTCATCATCATCATCATCATCATCATCATCATCATCATCTTCTTCCTTATTATCATCATCAACATCATCTTCTTCATCTTCATCATCATAATCATCATCGACATTGGCATCTACAACACTAACCTCATCATAGTCATTGTAATCCTCATCTTCATCATCATGATTGTCATGTATTACGCAGTCATCTGGTGTAGCTTAATTATTATCACAAACCATAGCGCGAATTTCATCAGAAACGTCTTTAATCGCGATTCATCTGGCAATTGGAATGCTGGAAGCACTTGTCCTTCCCCGAAATGCGTTCGAAATGTCACTATAAAACTGATAATGCAAAAAGCTTTCGGATTCGATTGTTCAATTTAATAGGCTTTTCAGCACAACCTATAAAAGTTAAACAGCGAAAGCCAGCATCCTGTCTGATCGGCGAGAATAGCCCTTGGCGTCTGATCAGATCGGACTTGTCAGCAACGGAATTGAACGCATGCCATGCCAAGTTGAATTATTGTTTTATTCACTTACTGAAAGCGGGTTGTGAGCACCAAAAGCGATTACTAGGCGTTACTCTGCGTCAATGAGTGATAACCTAGAGACAACAGTGGAATTGTTTTGATCGGCGTAGTGATAAATTGCAATGAACTTTTAAAATCAGGGATTGATGCCATAAGAATTATACCATACCTTATCGTCTCGTGTTGGGAAATTGCGCCCTTGCATTGTTAAGTACCTGACACAGATCAGTTCCTTCACCGCGGTTCTTTCATGTTTTGTAAGCAGTTAACAAATATAAAGTTATCATTAAATACTCATGAGCATTAAATGAAAATCAGGTGTGGTAGGATGCAAACAAAGCAACTTAAAGAGGATTTTTTCACGTACATAAAGCTTATTACCAGATAAAACAGCACCAGAAGTAGGTAAGCTACATAAAGCACGACGCAAAATAACCGAAAGCACCACCAGTATTGGTCAATAGATCCCTTGGCTGATTGTATGCCATCGTACCTTAGCAACCCGGGTCTATCAAACGTTCTCCAATTACAATGCGCCTTATCGTCATTCAATACATGAAAGACCCCCTGTTCAGATCTCCTACAATATAAATGGTATTAGGTCATTTGGTAATCCATTACCTTGACTCATGCTCATTGCCTGTACGCCGAGAGATTCATAATTTATGACACATTTATTTCCTTACAGCGACAGTGAGCGAAAGATTGATTTCATCATCCTCTACTGATCAACGCACTCCATGAATCTGTTAAAACGAGATCAAATGCCATGTGGATTAAACCGCCATGTGGATCTCACAAAGCCCCGAACTCTACTAATATCCTCGTAGCTATCTTGAGTTACCACCAAAAGCATACAATGAGCTATGAAGTGTATGATCTGGACAATCTGAGTACTTCCTCCCTTACCAATGGTCTGCATTTATAATACAACGGACCGGTCATAGCCCAAGACGTAGCCTTTTTTAGGATTGCGGAAAACTCTGAGAGAACTGAGGATTGCTTCAGATAACAAGCGAGACCCCTGGAGACGTATTTGATACGTTGCGCATGGTCAGGTAGATAGGATACACAGTGCAAATACTCCATTTGCTGCAGCATTGCTATTACTGAACGAATATTGCTAATCCCGCCTAAAGGTTTATTTCCGGAGATCTGTTGAACAACAGGAAATTTGAGTTACATCAACCCTTTTGACCGTCTGATAATACACCGTTGTAAACACACCTGAGACATCGGGGCGCTATCAGGAAAGATGTACTACAGGAATGCGATAATCAGATAATGGTACTTTCCTGTGAACAGCTGCCAGCAACACTTCCTGTATTATTCCATCTTCACACCATGCTGACAGTGTTAGCATAGCCGTTCACTGCAACAACTTGCAACACGATATAATGGCCCTAGTTGGAGACTCAGACCTTGACCCATTCCCATTTACCCCATCGCAAGCTGTAACCATTACACTTTTGACCTGTCGCGTATCTCACATCATAGAGCCGATGCGCTGCTGAGTAATTATGCGGCGGTTGGTCGCGGCTCAGGGGATTGATGGTTATGGCGCTCGCTGGGCATTGGTTGATAAAAAGTGCCTGAAAACAGTCTTTGTTGTGGATTAATATTCCCATCTGTGCTGAGGCACCGTGGGTTTCATAATTGAGAAGTCGGCGCAAATCGTGCACAGTCTACTTCATGGTGGCCTGTAGGAAATTGTGCGATTGGAAAAGCATTGTACATTGTATGAATGGTATGTTTATAAATAAACTTTATCGTAATGAACCTAACGCTGACTTATCTGTTGCATGACCGAGTTGGATAAATCGCGTATCGCAACGATTGCAATTCAGACCTTGACCATGTTATGTATCCCATGCCAGCAGTGAAGCTAGAACTTCATTTCAACACCAAACGAAATAAATTGACAGAAATCCGTCAAGCACAGCGCAATAATAATTACGAAGCAAGATTGCCTGCTGGAATAAAGTTGTATTACCAAGGAGTCATTCTTCTTTATTGCATCCTATCTAAATGAGCGTAACCTCTGTGTGGACGTTGGTGGCATTAAGACGGAGGAGCTTTTTCATCCCAACAGCCATCTACCACAAGAACGTTGTCGTAGTGTGTTCCCATCCATCTGCTTCTGCAGGCGCTTAGATTCAACGATTTCTGAAAGACACTCTGCAAACTGTGGGAATCGTGCGTGAACAAGACGCGAGAGGAGCGAGAAGTGTTCACTGCGAAAGATTTATGAAGTTTTAGAGAACACATGTAGGTAGAGGTGTTCTTCCTCTCATTTATATCATCGGTAATTACATCAATGGGCACCAAAGCAAAGGTACAATTAGACTTTATATGAAATATCTTCATGAATGGTATGGTATGGGTGTACTGGGGCTTAAAATGCACCTGATTGATATGATAGCGCTCTCGTCATTCGATTCTATAAAGTGAATTGTTCAATACGGTATTATTATGCAGCTTGCGGTCATTGGTCCACGATCGGGCGTCTCATCTGTATGTTTCATTTACTCACTTACACATACACACGCACACACACATACACATACACATACACACATGCGCGCACACACGCACAGGGCATCACCTCAACAAAGGAGGCAATTAAGTAGTCAGAGGCCCTAACATCATTTCTCTCGCCAAGCCACGTGCCAGAAAGAGCCTAATGACCCGAAGGGACAACAAATAACCCTGCGGCGGCCTCCTTCTACAACTACAGGAATAGCACACCAATAAAGGAATGCGGATTCTGCCCCTCCCGCCCGTCGATAATGAGCTGCAGGGCATTCCCCTTCTCCTCTCTACCCAGCCAAACATTGAAAAACATTGATTGGGACCACTGTCCGTCTCCACAAGACATGCCTATTATAGGGTGGGGGGGGGGGAGGTGGTGAGACGCAATCTCTTTCAAATCGAATTAACATCATAACAAGTACATTACCTGTCACATATGTTACACGGGTGTTTGCGTGAAACACAAAACATATGAGCTCAATGCATGGATAGTAAAAATGCTTGCTAACGCCGTAACACTGAAATAATAATAGAATATTGCACCCCAAAGACCGATTATACACTGTGGGTGTACATGTTGCTGTCCTAGATGCTAGGTTGTAAATGGCAACGTAAGACATACTGGCTAATCAAATCCTTATTCTAGCGCACGTTTTAAACTATTCAACCCGTGGTAAAACAAAGCAAGGCCTCAGAAGGTATTCGAAAAAATATCAAAAGCAGAATCAATTATGTTTGTCGCTGCCTGAAATGATTAGCGTTGGGCACAAAGGTTTTAGAAGTCACACAACGGGCGCTAATGGATGTGGTAGCACCAATGGGACCATTGTTGCAGCAATAAAACCGACGTCCTACACATTCTGCAGCAGTTGTATGTTAACCAAACAGATAATTAATCTCAAAACTGTTAATAACTCATGTACGCATCAATGTAACCACCCCAAGCAAAACAGCCCGGTGAACATCGACTCTCCATTCAGCAAGCAAAGCTACAGGAACACTACCACGGGAATTCATTAGGTAAAATGTAATAAAATATATCACTTGACAGCGGCTGGTTGACGCTCATGTGGTTATTTTTAATAAGTGCTGAACACGTTTGATTAGGGTGGTGGTTGAACTTGTTGTGTTACAATAAAATGATTTCACCCATGACCCAAATATTGGACGGCGGTAAAAAAGCAAGTGGAATACAGGGGAGAGTAATCTCTGTGATTAAGTAATTTTTTTCCAGACTATCTGTAAATAATGCCATATGAAGCAATTACACTTTTTGACAGATGTCATGAAGAATTTTATAAACCCTTCCTCTTAAAGCACAAAAAAACTCATCAATGTGACTTGGCTCCGTTGTTTAATTATGTACATTTTGTTACAATTTGCTGAACGATGATTTACAAAGACGATTCACGCTGCATATGTGATATCGCGCTGCTTGATATAGTGCCAATATTTCAACCTGCTAAGGTTCTAACGAGTCTTGGGCTGCAAACAAATACATAGCTACACGGCATCTCATTGCTTATCTAACAAGGAAAGTAAGGCTCGTGTATGTTCAATGCTATCCAACTGTGTGTGTGGTTTATAATCATGAGCAGATTCGGTAAACATCTCCATGAACACAGCACTTATTACGCTGAGATCACTTGATGTAAGTATGGATTTCTTTGCTTCCATCTAGTTCCACATTTTGTCAAGGTGGAGCGTTGACAGGGATCTAATTAAAAAAATGCAGCGCCACATTTCCCAAACATTACGGAATTACCGACATTGTGTTTGCTTCACTCACACAGATTAGCTGGTACATAATTCGTCGGTGAATCCGCGTAATTTATGGCAGCTGACCAATTATTCCGTTACTAATAACTTAGCCGTTTCCCGTGGCCTAGTGGTAAACTGCGTCGCCTTTCGACCCAGAGGTTGTGGTTTTGATACCAAAGTATGAAAACCTGATTGGTTCCTCGAGCCTCGGATGAAGTGGTCCCATCTGTGAAAGGGGATGCACTGGACACGGTAGCTCAATAGTACCGAGCTGGACTTCGTCCCAGCGGCATGGGTTACGCAACCCGGACGGGGCAGCGGGGGAGCTGTCCAAGCATCACAATCATCCTCATCCACGGGAGCGATATCATCTCGTTGTTAAAAGTGGCATTAAAACCCAATATTACAATAACCCTTACCTTTTCAAAATATATTGACAAAGTAACCATTATGACGCTATCATATGATAACATTCTCATCGGGCGTTATGATGGTAAGCAGAGCGATTTCAGGTCAGGCCGCTTCTTCCAAAGATATTAGTCCTTTCATGAAATAACTCGAAATCGCGCCGAGCCGCATGAGGCAGCCATTTAACGATAACTCATAAATAACAATCCACAATAGAGCAGGTTGTGGTACAACAAACAGGTTTTGCAAGATGATCAATTGTCCTAACTACTTTTTATCATTAGGCGTGATTCCAGGTTCAAATCAAGTGGAAATGGGACGTCTGCGTCGTGCGTCAACCAAACAGCATATAATAAGGCGACATGATGTTTATCTGGTCATCGCAGTGAACGATACGGCTCGTAGATTAGAGGCCGTTTAGCGATAATAGATATATCTCTAACGTATATGTCGCATAATACAGGCATAATACATAATACACACATAATATATACATACATACATATGCACATACATACATGCATGCATAAATTCATACATTCATGCATGCATACATGCATACATATATACATGCATACATATATACATACCTACAAATACATATTCGCATTCAAATACGTACATACCAATATATAACTACATACATACAAATACAAATACATACATACATACATACATACATACATACATACATACATACATACATACATACATACATACATACATACATACATTTTACATGATAATGTTTCATCAAAATGACCGGCCAGTCTGCCGCTTATGTCGGTCATACACGGAACTCTGGGCACCCAGCGTCGAGGTCATAGCTTAGCGTTAAGCCAGATGAGTTCGTGGCGGAAATCAAATGCAGGCGGCAAGGAGATAACCACCGACTGGAAGCAATTCAGTTAGTTGCTTGAATATGAGCAAAGCAATAAGTATTAGTTATCGGTGAGTATTGAGAGCACTAGAACGTCACCACCGTGATAACATTCTAATTGTGATGGCTCCTGCGTGCGATAATCAAGACAAGTTTACGTTTTAATGAAACCTGAAGATTTGAAATTATCGTGAAAATAATAACTCACCCTGATGAATCCTTGAAATGGTAAAGAGAAAAATCTCATATCGAAACTAATGATGTGGTCGCTGTGAAATGGTGGGAGATGATGGTGTAGCAGTGAAAACTACAATGCTTTAGTAAATGAAAACTGTAATGAGCAATTGCCGAAGCTACACCCTTTCATGCACAACAATAAATGCAACCAAAATCGCACAGCACAATAGCAGAAGGGCGCGTAATCGCCGAATCTAATAGAGGTGAGCGTCCTTGGCCTTCCCAAACATCACATGCATGGTTTATGAAAAGTGTCAGCAGCATTACATACATTCACACTCGCTGTTGTTAGTGATTGAGGCAGGAGACTCCTATGGCGCCAGCTACAACATCAGTGATACACCACAGGACAATCATCTCCACAACAGCCGCAACAAGAAGGTGCTGGGCTGACTGAACCTAACCCACTGGTACCCTGAAATCACAGTCATTGTGGCTGTGTCCAATTATGTCGCCGACGAGCTTGAGGTAATCAAGGCCTAGAGTCTGAAGAAGAATAAGATAAAAATGTGAATAAGACACGCGCGCAATGTAGACTTACTGTTTTAAATCCGGGGAGGGGAGAGGGGAGCTGGCACAATCTGCACCTAGTTTGTTTTATTCACGCTGTGCGTGTATATGGGTAAAAAGGAGTGTTGTTGCACTACACCATCGATAGGCTTATACAGCATTTTGTACCAGCGGCCACGCGTAGAACACCCTGATACGCGATTATTCCTTGGCGCCACTAGCCTTTGTTGTCTTCTTGCAATCTCGCCCCTAATGGATTCCGCCCACAGCCAGTTCAGCAATCGCGCCATCACTCGCCCTTTGACGATCTCACCCGTGGTCGCAATTCCTTGGGGGAATATGAATTATATTTAGAATGCACTGTACGTGTTTATGTACATATTCTGTGTTTAATATGCACTGCATGTTTCTTCAAATTTATTGATAAATTATTTGTTGAGAAACATGAGCACGGTCATATACTGAATTTGCAGCTCGGGTATCTACAACCACCATCTCGCATCCGTCACCCCAAGGCTAAGGGTCAGCCCCTTGTCTTGACCCAAACATGTTGATCGTTCGTCCTCTCGCCCTGGTCAAGACTAATTATCACAACGCTTTATCATCAAACTATCAACACCCTCTATAAAATTCCATGCGTCCCCCATTAAACCACATCGGATATCGACGCACCTGTGTGATTAC
>CM067353.1:49670758-49710758 GCA_034190875.2 Urechis unicinctus
CTCTAGGGCGCGAAGAAGATCATGATTCTAGTCTGCTCAGATGGAGATAATCTGCCAATGTCTTTAAGAAGGTGTTTGCTTGTCACAATAAGTTCCATTTCCTTGTGTGGCTTTGATCCTTGATAAATGAACATAAAATACAAGATATTGTGTAGCACCTACATACAGAGGCAACATGTGTTTCAGTGTCGACCAGTTGTACACCAATGATATTTCCCAAAAGAGGGATCAAAATCACCTATAATATATCAATATACATCTATAAACAGACTATGTCTAATTGGTCCTATGAAGTAAGTAGTACTCCTCATGTAAATGGACCAATTAAACACAGTATGTAGTGTATCCAAATCCCTAAAAAATAATCAGGCAATATCATGCAAACATTTTGAGATCATATTGAAACACCTGTTAGCAAGCCATGGGGCCTTAACACGGCCATGTCATTTGGGTCGTATGATTATTCATATAAGAAATAAATTTTGCTGTCAATCAAACACAACGGCACAAGCATGACTGTGTATGAAAATTGAATGATCCTAGCTATCTTACCAGTAGACGGCGTCTTTTGTAAAAGGCACCTATACGTTTCACTCGACACTGATTCACATCCATGTTATTGAAAATCGTGGCATGGCATCTTGGCGAAGCCTAGGTTGCTTTGAAAAGCCCAGACTTCTGAGCAGCTCGTGGTCTGTTTCGTATGCGTCCCTCTCAAAGTGTTCGGAGCAAGTAGTTTTGGTCGGCTTCCAATCCTCCCTCTTCATCTTTACAATCCAATTCTTATGCATGTTTCGGTCTTTTGGGAACCGAAAGAAACTCTTACCCGACCTCTGGTCGTTTCTACACCCAGCCGCACAACAACAAGGCATAGTCCAAACTGTTTAAGTGTCACAAACCGTGAAGAACCTTTTTATAAACCATCAACGAGCCGTGAGGAAAATGGCGAAGTTTGTTGACCTTCGTGATCAGCGAGCATCGAGCAGCGAACGTGACGTCACGGGCCGAATAATTCCGAACGTTGCCGAGCGGAAAGTTCAACGAGTGGAAGACGAAAACATAGACTTTAAAATCATTTCTTAAAGGAATAGGGTGCCCCAAAGTAACCGCTATTGATATGAATACCATTATTGAAGTTTATTCTTTCGAATTGCGCTTTAAAAAAAAATTGTGTTTTGATCTTTAACAAGTAACTGGCAGAAAGCTTAATTATTTCACAATTTGAGGCAAATAATACGTTAAAATTGCGATTATCAAATAAGATTTGTTCTTAGTAAAGACTGATATATAAACATTGATAAGAACGTTAAAATACCAACAGATAACAGTGTTAATTATTTCATACTGAATGAAAGGTTTAATATCAGCATTACGTACGAGTGTATTGACCGGAATTTGTTTTGCATAAATTATGAATATTACCTCACGCACACACTTAAATCGAAAAGCATGCTATGTCAACCTTGTGGCACAACAGCTGTGAATGTGACAGCTTCTTGTCGCTCCGCAAATGCAGAAACATCAAAAGCAATGACGTGAAATGTTTTTTTTATTAAAGAAATATATTAAGCTCACCATTGCAACTAAAATCCAAAATTTTCGATTTATATATTTTCTTACAACCTTCTGATATAGATCTACACCTATATGTAAAGGTTATTAGCTATTTTTTATGAGTTATTATATATATATATATATATACATACTTATTTATATATATATATATATATATATATATATATATATATATATATATATATATATATATATATATATATATATATATATATATATATATATATATAGGTAGAATACATTTACCCAGATCAACCGGAAAGCACTATTTTCAGCAGATACACCCACAAGGTTACTACCTTCTACTGCATAATTAGAAGTTTATCTCGGGGTGACATTACACACTCAAGACATGGTTTAAAGTTCGTCAGAAATAGACCCAAGTCAACAGAGCTGAAAACACACTACGGTGTAGCCTGGTAGGTATCGGATCAACATCCCCGATGTGCCCCGGCCTCTGTCGCCTCACCAACCCACTGTTGACACATCTCTAAGGAATCAAGCACCTGCTTGCGTCAGTAAGAGGCGCCTTTCCGTAAGCCGGGGAATGTTAATCTCTCATCAGCAAGTCAGATGACCTCGTCATGATGCAAGCAGTCTGAGATCTTCTGTATCAATCCACCACCAATCTATACACTGCCCTCCTCAACCAGCGTACCAGCCTCCACCAGGGACACTCATTGCTTAATACGGTATCATCCTAGAATTTATCGCCCTGATCTTGTGAAGCCGCGAGCCAAGTGGAACTCGATCGAGTTATACAATTGATATAGGCGGTCAGATAAGGTATTACGACAATGTCCAGTCTGGGATGACTGTGACTCGCCGCCATCGCGGCAGACAGTATCGATTCTGGTTGAGATAGCGGAGAGTATCTACTTGACAACGCGCTACTTCACAACTGGATATTGTCTATATGTAGCACCTCGTAAATAATCCACATCGTACATAAATTATTCAGTTACTAGTCTGACTACAACCGCTCTGCGATCTGGGTTCCTCTGTTTCCATGTTTATGGTGATTAGTGGTGTTTAAACGTACATTCTTGGTTCACCCCAACGAGCATATGTCGACAACGGCACCTGTTTTGAGTAGGAAATTACGGCAATCTAGACACGCCATCTAGCGAGCTGCGCGACGCCGGGATCACACACCGACAAAGATTACACTTCGTCATATTTACACGATGAATTTCTCAAGAAGTCACACCGAGTACGCGGGACGATCCACAAAGGTGTGGAATAAAGTGGACCTAGTTTGTGGCAGTGAGGGTTTGTCGGAGGTAGACGATGTGAGGAAGTCACGGACGACACCGATGGAAGGGAAGCTGGAAGCTCATCAGGTAGAGGAGATGGCTCTTGGAACAGAGGAAGAAGGTACAGAAGGAAAAACAGGGTTTGGTCGCAAGTGGAGGAATGATAGTTCTACTGCTAAGCTGGTCGCTAAATCTGCCCGTCCAGAGAGGTAACTTGACATGAACAGTAATTGATTCGATATACTGGGTTCATGATTGTGCACCAAAATGAGCAAGCTGATTGTGGGGTTGTGGGTGAGTTGATTGCGAGGATGAGTGTGAGTTTATTTTGAGGATGGGTGAGAATTTTTTTAAAGGATGGGTGAGTGTTCATAAGGATTGGTGTTAGTTTATTGTGAGAACGCGTGAGTTCATTGTGAGGGTAAGTGTGCGTTCATTTTGAGGATATGTGTGAATTCATTTTGAGGAACGGTGTGAATTCATTTTGAGGATGGATGTGAGTTCATTGTGAGGATGGGTGTGAGTTTATCATTAGGATGGATGAAAGTTAATTTGGATGGGTGTGAGTTTATTATTAGGATGGTGTTCTTTTGGATGGGTGTGAGTTTATTGTGAGGACGGGTGTGAGTTTATAATTAGGATGGTTCATTTGGATGGGTGCGAGTTTATTATTAGAATGGATGAAAGTTCTTTTGGATGGGTGTGAGTTCAGCGTGAAGATGGGTGTGAGTTTATTATAAGGATGGTTCATTTGGATGGGTGCGAGTTTATTATAAGGATGGATGAAAGTTCATTTAGATGGGTGTGAGTTTATTATTAGGATGGTGTTCTTTTGGATGGGTGTGAGTTTAGTGTGAGGACGGGTGTGAGTTTATTATAAGGATGGATGAAAGTTAATTTGGATGAGTGTGAGTTTATTATTAGGATGGTGTTCTTTTGGATGGGTGTGAGTTCAGTGTGAGGACGGGTGTGAGTTTATTATAAGGATGGTTCATTTGGATGGGTGCGAGTTTATTATAAGGATGAATGAAAGTTCATTTGGATGGGTGTGAGTTAATTATTTGGATGGATGAAAGTTCATTTGGATGGGTGTGAGCTAATTATTTGGATGGATGAAAGTTCATTTGGATGGCTGTGAGTTCAGTGTGAGGATGGCTGCGAGTTAATATTGTGGATGAAAGGTAATAACGAGTTTCGCCGTGAGTGTTTTGTAGGGATAGGGGGAGTTAATTGTGGAATGGGTGCGAGTTTAATGTGAGGAGGCATATGAGTTTTTTATTGAGGATGGGTGTCAATACTGGGTGAATGTGACGGTGAGGATGAGAGTGAGTTCATTGTTGGATGTCCATCTGTTGTTGGATAATTCTATATATAGCATTATTAAACTTTATTTGATCCGTGCTAAGTAACGACCTGCGGGAGATGCTTGTTAAACTGTGAGTTGAGCTAATCTGCGAATACTATTATCAGCATTCAAAGAGGTAATAAAAGTTCATGATTCTTCTGTGTGTTGTCAGAGAGGGTAAAGAGACGGTACAGCAGGCTCTGATGAAGATCATCGAGTACCTCCGGCGTGAGGACCTCCGCAACCTCCGTCGCCTCATGATGCGATACGGCGAGAAGATGCGCGAGTACTGTAACACACCCCTACCCCCACTCAAATGGACGGCTGTCACCTCCGCCGTCGACCTGAAGTTCACCAAGGTCATCGCCTTCTTCATCGACTACGGTATACCGATGGACAGAGCGGATGGTAATGGTTGGACGCCCCTACACGCAGCTGCCCGTCGCGGGGCTATAGACATTATGGAGCTTATAGTAAAGGCTGGATTTGATATAAACATGAAAGCCTTGGGTGGATGGTCACCACTGCATGTGGCTCTGTTGAAAGGGCCCTCACAGTCCGTGGCTTATTTGGCGCAGAACGGATCGGATATGGACCAGCAAGGACCAGCCGGCTGGACTGCTCTACATCTCGCCTCGTACCTAGGACGACGCGATCAGGTTGAGCTTTTGGTAGCGAACGGAGCCAAGCAAGAGGTTTTCACTACTTCCGGTGCGACGCCACTCTACCTGGCGGCGCAAAATGGCTATTCAAAGCTCGTTTCAATGGAAGCTGATCTGGGTGGTCCCCTAAGCAGGAGGAAGTTTGACGGATGGGCACCACTCCATATTGCATGCGTCCAAGGTCACGTGGAGGTCATTGAAACCCTACTTAATTCTCAGGCCTTTATTGATTTGACCAATAACGAGGGATGCTCTGGGTTGTACTTAGCAACACAGGAAAGCCAAAAAGACATCATGAAACGTCTAATCGAGAAAGGAGCTAATATCAATTTGGCAACAAAGCTGGGATGGACGCCATTGCATGTAGCGGTGGATGTAGGTAAGTTGGAGATGGTGAAGCAGCTTGTGGAAGCTGGCGCAGACATCAATGCCAAGACGAGAAGAGGACATACTTGTTTACATATAGCTATGGGGTCCGAAAATATGGACGTAGTCAAATACCTCATCAATAAGGGAATCCAGATGGGAGTACGCGGTGTAGGCGGAGTAACGCGCCGTTACACATGGCCTGCTTGGAGATGGGGCGACATCGTGTGGACGTGCTACTAGAAGGAAACCCCAATGTGGACGCCGGTGACGTCCACAAAGCTACCCCGCTCCACTACGCTGTGAGGCACAACAACAAAAGGGCGGTACAAGCACTGATCGGGGCCAAGGTGAATTTAAACGCCGTCGATAAGGATGGCAACTCTGCCCTGCACGTGGCCTCGCAGTGCGGTGCCAAAGAGTGTGCTGTTTATCTCATTCAGCGTGGAGCGTCAGTGCGTTTGATGAATGAGAAGCAATACGCGCCCATCCATCTAGCGGCTCTTGGCTCGCATCAGTCCACGGTGGAGCTTCTTATCGAGAACAAAGCAGACGTTAATCAGGAAGGCCCTGGCGGGAATCTAGCGTTACACTACGCCGCCTTCTCCGCATCCGCAGAGCTGACACAGTCGCTCATTAAAGCTGGCGCCCGACAAGACGTGCTTAACCAGGACGGCTCCAGCGCTCTCCATTTGGCAGCTCTGTCCAACAACACAGCCATGGCCAGCTTCCTGGTCCAGAACGGATGTGCCGTGAATCTCCAGGATGCGTCCGGATGGAGTGCCCTTCATATTGCCAGTCAGAATGGTAACTACGAGCTGGCTTCGTGTCTGATGGATGACGGGGCGGATGAGGACCTGACGTTACCAGATGGTTCTACTCCACTATACGTGGCAGCTCAGAATGGTCATGGTAACATAGCCGCGATGATACTGCGACACAAGAAGTCTCCTAAGACTAATGTCACCAATGAGGACGGATGGACAGCTCTCCACGTGGCATGTCTACGGGGACACATGGATGCCGTGGAAGCTCTGTTGAGATTAGGGGCTAATGTACAAAAGGCATCACTCAGCGGAGACACAGCTCTCCATCTGGCGGCAAAGAACGGTTATGATGAAGTAGTATGGGTGCTCTTACAAGCAGGAGCGAATCCTAACTTGGTTAACTCCGACTTGTTTGCTCCGATCCATTTAGCAGTGCTGGGACAGCATCACGCGTGCGCGCGCATCATTCTGGAAAACAAAGCTTCCAGACTATCCCTTAATAAGAAGGTGAAGGACGGTGACTCAGCTCTACATTTGGCGGTCTCGCTGAATGACCTTGACATGGTGCGCCTCCTGGTGAATGCTGGCATAAAAATTAACACTACGAATGACCACGAAATCACGCCACTCAGGCTGGCTTTGGCGAAAGACAGTGAGGACGAGACGAACGCTTCCTCGGGTGTTAGCAAGTTCTTATTGTCCTCAGGCGCAGACACTAACATCTAAGAAGACAAGACAAGCGAAGTTGTCAGCTGCCTGATGGAGTGATGTCATGAACATCGACGAGGATAAAATGAACATCAAGGAGTGATGCCAAAACCTTGAGGAATATTGCAATAAACCTCGAGGAATGAAATCAAAAACCTTGGGGTGCGATGTCGGAACCATCGAGGAGTGGTGTAAGGAGTGACGTCAGAACACCGTGAAGTAACGCAATGAAGCTTGGGAAGTGATATTAAAAGGTTTTGCTTTATTTTGTCAAAACCGAATACTCTTGGTGATATCTTTTATAAATGTACCTCTCATAAAGACGTTATTTAACAGTGGTAAATACGTTGATTCGCCCGTAATGCATTTGAAGACAGTAATCTCATTCGTGATTTATAAATTTAGATAACTTTGTTCCCAGTAAAGCCGTCTGTATATTAACTTAAGTACAGACAGAACAATGTTGGTTATTTCGGTTCTACAAACATTCTTTGATGCATAAAGACTAGTGGAAATATTTAGCCTTGTGCGGCTTGACAGATGATAAATGGCTGTTACAAACCACCTTTACACAGCTTAATAACATCGATTGATAATGATCTTCTATGATAACTGCCATAGATGTTGATATTATTGAAATCAGCCATTGCATCTTTATCAGGTCATTGAACTTTGTACGGTCATTATCACTATCCTGTTGTACCTATAACAGTGATATAAATCGAACATATCCAGGCATAATTGCCTTCTGGTCTTATTATGGCCTGATTTATGTGTAGTATGTCTTCTAGGTCAAAGGTTAATTATATGGTTTGTGAGAACAATTCACATCAGCTAACATGTTCATTGTATTGCTGCATGAATCATACATAAAAATTACTATACTTACAATAAACGGCACCTGCTTTGGTTCGCCCGTACTATCGATAAACGAAACCTGCTTGTGTTGGCCTATATCAGCAATAAACGACGCCTGCTTTGGTTCACCCGTACTAACAATAAACGAAACCTGCTTGTGTTGGCCCATACCAGCAATAAACGATGCCTACTTGGGTTCACCCATACCAAGAATTAACCATATCTGCAGGGTTGGCCAAAACCAACAATACACGATACCTGCCGGGGTTGGCCCATACCAACAATAAATCATATCAGCTTGGGTTGGCCAAAACCAATAATACACGAAACCCATACTAACAATAAACCATATCTGCTTGGGTTGGATCATACCAACAATGAACGATACCTGCTTGGGTTGACCCATAACGACAATAAACGATCCCTTGCTTTGGTTCGCCCATTACAACAATAAACGTAACCTGCTTGTATTGGCCCGCATCAACAATATACGACGCCTGCTAGAGTTGACCCATATCAACAATAAGCGATGTCTGCTTGGGTTACCCCATACCAACAATAAATGATGTCTTCTTGGGTTTGCCCATACCAACAATAAATGATGCCTGCATGGGATGACCCGTACAAACAATAAACGATACCTGCTTGGGTTGACCCATAACAACAATTAACGATGCCTGTGTAGGTTCACCCAACGATAAAAGATGCTTGCTTTGGTTCGCCCATACCAACAATAAACGAAACCTGCTTGTATTGGCCCATATCAACAATAAGCGATGTCTGCTTGGGTTAGCCCATACCAACAATAAATGATGCCTACTTGGGTTAGCCCATACCAACAATAAACGACGCCTGCTTTGGTTAGCCCATGCTTCTTATAAAGATACGGACAATTTGGTTATTTAAGTATTGAAAAATGACGCGATCAATTCCAAGAAGGCAATTTGACAAGCATAAAACTCTCAGTTATCCAGTAGACAGCTTATTGTACGCTGCCACGAGAAGATGATTGGCCGTGAGGTGGTAACCTGTCTTTAGATCTTTGATGCTGTACACTGTATAGCCTGGTACTTGTCATACCTACTCTTGTATGATTTAAATATGATCGTTATAAGGCCCATTTATTTTATCCGCAGGTGGTAAGGCCAGTGAGGTTTTTGTACTATGGTTTGCTTCACAACCACCATTTTGTATTACCAAATTCGTCCAAGCAGATCGACATTTATTAAAATTATTACTTCAAGAGCGATCGTGTAGGATTTGTCATATCACCAATCACATGGTTTGCTTTGACGACTGACATCCTGTTTTCATCCAGCTCTCGGTCCAGTTATGATTACATCTAATCGTTCATGAACACTCTATTTATTTGTCATGTCGTGTCATACGCACTATTAAGTCCAATATCATGCATTGCAAGGGTCCTGAATAATCCATGTCGTAGAAATAATGCTATTAGGAGCCGTGCTCATGGTGCATGGTGAATGCAGGTGAATGCCACACAATGGTAGGTTTCGCTACGCCCACATGCTTTTCATTCAAGTGTTTAGGGAACATATCTATCGAACATTATGTCGGCAAATGACGTCACAACTGGATAAGGGTATAAAGATTACCATATTGATTAATGCAATGGACGATTGTATAACGCAGTTGAATCAGATACCACAGTACGTATTATTTTGATTATAACAACAGCATTATAAATTGCCCTCGCCAAAGATTACAATCGCATATACTTCTGTGCCCGTTACTTGGTCGTGTTGTCTTTTTTATTACTTTCCCATCGTACTTAACATTATCATCATTAATATGAGTATCATTTTATGGCACTGAAACAATTCGCATGTTGATGTGCAGCATATATTGGTAGTTCATTCAGTTGACTTTGAAAGGAATTTCTATACCACATCAACCATCTAAAATCAATAATACGAGGAGCCAAAACCGAAGATGACTCCATTATGCCACGAATAGCTTGAATCTTACATCGTACAGATCCCTAGATATCCGGGGACTAACATGATGAATGGGGAGATGTCCCACGTACTTGCTGTCGGTCGTTTAGTTAAACGCGTTCACCGTTTTCGCCACATATTGACCTCATACTTTCCTAAGATAAAATATGACTCCTAATTCATAACTGAACATGACTCCAAACATACCATACTTTCGGGATGCATTCCAAACGCATAAGATTATAGTCAACACCAAATTGTCTTTATTTGATTCCCGCTCTTTCACTTTGACCAGCGCGCATTATACGGAGCGCAGCACAGACGCTTGGACCAGCCCATCATGATCCTAAATCATTATGACCCTGCCACCATGCTATGCATTGAAAATCTTCATAAGGAGTTATGCTCAGCATCTGTTATTCGCAATGAATAGTTACCGGCGAAATATAACCTAATATTCAACTTTTAGAAAAGTAGCAAGTTGACACGTGATGTTTCTTTTAAGAGATATCTGCATTGACAATCTACACACGGAGCTATAACGGCAGATGAATGATCCAAACGCAGCACGGGCGATATCAATAGTATCGTTCCCATTTGACTTGATCTACATTATTCCACGACATACTTTATGATCGATTTTGTCAACAATCTCTTCACATCAACCGGTGTTGACCCATTTATCTAATAAGAGCATAAACTCCACCTAATACGGGAATCGAAGGAGAATTAAATGACAACTTAAAGGACATAAATGACGTCATTGTAGCTTTATTGTGTGGTAATCTCTTCTCAAGCGTTGACGTATGGAACGAGTGAAAGAGTGCATGCCAATCTAATCCAGGCATATGAAGTATTTGCTTGGAGTATCAAATTTACAAGCATTAGTATCATTTTGGGCAGCTTGTTGAGATGACGAATATACCCCTGCCTAAGGTCAATGCGATCCTGCAAAGCTAGGATGAGATTGCGCACGGATTGCCTAACTTTCCATTAACTCTGCCACTCCTTCCTATACTTAAACTCTTCAAATTTGGAAATATCAAGAATGCCATCGAGCAAATTTTAGCAATCCTTTCTTTACCACGAGAAGCCAGTACAAATAACATCGTGGTATTACACACGATCCGGTTGTGATTCACCCAATGCATTCAATATCCAGTACATTTGATCTGGTAGAGCACATTACACGAAATATATCGTGCCTGTGTATGACTGAACATTTAATGAACGAGTAGTTAATTATCCGGTATGAGAATCCATACAGTGCTATAGCAGCGTTCTTAAAATAAACTAGTAGCCACCCATAATGTCTGACCACTATGGATATTGTCTGAGCTGTGCTTAGTTGAACGGGTACAAGCTTCCACTTTCCTGTGTTTTAGTTACTGTCAAACCCATTTGCTTATCAATAAGCACTTATGATGGGTGCCTACTGATGCTGTAACTGATATTTTCGCTTGACAGGCCACTGCTGAGTTGATGGGGGTCCAATATTGAAGTTGAAGTTTGTGTAATCAAGCATAGACCCAGGTTTTTGTGAACAAGTTACTAGCTGGGCCAGCTGGCGCCGTCGGTTTACTTAACACACTCATCGCCGTCGGTTTTCTGGAACTACATGTAACTACTTTTCACCAGGTCTTGGCTGTTTGTATTATATGTTAAACAAATACCACTCAATTTTGTGAAATGTCCTCATAAACAGAGGATGTCAGCAATGCAGGGTGAATGTGTACCTTCATCTTGCCTTATTAAGCTTTGATGACTGATGCAAACACGAGAAGACAAGGTGATAAGAGGCTTCTGATGGAGAGCCGTTGGTGTTGTTCAGCTCAATTAAAATATTGTGTTGTTTTGTTAGAAGCAGTCTTGGATAACCGGGATTAATGACAGATTACATCACCTGACAAATGACATGAGTCAATGTTTGATCTAAATGTTAAAACCATATATTACACTCGAATTGGTGTGCAGTTAACCCTTACATTACCGTACCCTAAATTCAAAAGCATACGGCATGATCTATACTCTAGCGTATATTGCGTGGATATTGTGATAATTTGGATAAATGTGTATTACCAAGAATGTAACCCGAACGTATCATTACCACTTGAGCCGCACGTGGAGGTTCTCCAAACGAGTGAACTTGTCTAATTTGACGCTTTGCTACCAACTCTTACAATGATAATCAAATGAAGCCAGCAATCGTATCCTCGGGCTATTTACTCTCATAGAGCAGATCACTACACACGGGCTTAACGAAGATTACCTAAGCGAGTGAACCTGTGCAACAATTTGAATTGCTACCAGATGTTACAACAATAATAAAGTGAAGCCAACCATCTCATTATCTTGCTATATTTACCGCAAAGCTCGCGACCGTTCTGTTTAACTGGGCGGATGTTCTATGTGGATGAGTACACTGGACCATGGTGAAGGGGAAAGGCGATAGGGGATCAGGGGAGGAAGCGTTAGCAGTGGCATAACGTGTTATGGATTGAGAGGCTATGAATATGATACGAGGAAATTTAACTCTTATATGGGCGTCACCATGTATTTCCGTAACCAGAATATTGGGTTCGGTTTCATAACGGTCTTAAGCATAGTGATAAGTGATGAATATGGAATTCTATGGCCTCACTACCGGTGCTTGAGAATCATAGCTACCTAAATTAATACGGAGATAAAATGCAAATTAAACGATGTGTTTCAAGGGCTGTTGTACAGCACGAAAACCAATGCTACGAATTGAACCAGCCATTCATTGCCTACATATTGCAAACGCGGCATTATTGTGTTGCGAAAAGCTGACATCATATTAAACAAAGCTGTGGTCATTTAACACCACGAAGGAGACATAGAAAATATATCCTACACATCACTACAATATCTTTTCCGAATGTTCACATGCATAATTGTGAGAAAATTACAATCTTAGCATCACTACCAGTATATACTCAACATAAAATATGCAAATTGTTTGAGTTCCATTAAACGATACTCAGAAAATCATGGTAATGTTCAGCAGGATAGGAGAGGATTCAACAAGACTACACGGCCAAGAAACGGGGACAGAAAGTATATGCGATTGCAATATTTGACAAGGGCAGTCTGCAATGGTGTTGCAATAATCAAAATAATACATACTGTGATATCCGATCCAACTGCAATGTAAAAAGATCCACGACGTAAATCCA
Source organism: Urechis unicinctus (assembly GCA_034190875.2). NCBI lineage: Eukaryota > Metazoa > Annelida > Polychaeta > Xenopneusta > Urechidae > Urechis > Urechis unicinctus. The sequence continues at coordinate 49,683,451 of CM067353.1, forward strand.
TATGATAATCGTTCCACCCTGATCCAGTTGTGACGTCATTTGTCAATAAAATTTACAACCAATATGTTTCCTAAATACTCGAATGTAAAGCATTAAACAATGTGGGCATAGCGGAAAACCTACCATCGTGTTGCATTCACGGCGTAGATTTACCGGGACCCTCGCAATGCATAGCATTATACATGGTCGTGCATATAACACGACATTACCAATAAATAAAGTGATCGAGAATGATAAAATATCGTTATAACTGGAGCGACAGTTAACAATGCGATAGATGATGTGACAAAACCTATGCAATCGCTTTTGTAGTAATAACTTCTGTGAATGTCGATCTGCATGAACGAATTTGTAAGTACAACATGATGGTTGTCACGAGAACCGTTGACCAACCAATGTACGACTAAATGGGCAGAATTATAACGATCCTAATGAAATCAATCAAGACATGGTATAGAACAGTCGAGATATGGCAAGTACTGATATTTCGATTATGTGTTTTACACATCAACCAGACAGTGTACATCATTGAATATTGACTGGAAAGACTATTACACGCGGTCATTTTCACGTTGCAGCATACAATAAGATTTCCGCAGATAGTTTGCTGCTTGTCAAATTTGCCAACTACAAAATCAATATAATCGGTATCTATTTGTAGCGAGCAATGGAAGTAAAAATCATCTTCTTCTATCGTGATTCCTGCGATTTGGTTACTACATTATGCAAGGTTGGTTGCCCGATTGCTTGGTTTTCATCCAACATCAGACACCAAGCGCATCCAACTGGCAGGCACCCCATGTGTTATCACATTTCTGCGCCATGAGGCTTTTTGCATGCCTTCTTGACATATAAGGCGTCATTTTATAATATCCAAATCAATCTTCTACTTAATTAGTATTTTTGGAAAGGGCTAACACAAACAAGTATCGTTTATTTGGTCAGTTTTTCCTCAAGCTGGTGAGAATTTTTCTCAGCAGCTGTTGTTGTCCATCGAGACTCTGGTATTATTCCCATATAAACAAATAGATGGAGCTACAGGTAATTTCGTTGTCGGTGCAACTGGTTGCTTTTCTGGTCGATGACACAACCATTAAGGCTTAACACCAGCACACCTGTCATATCAGAACAGCTGGCCCAAGCTGACCCAACAATAACAATCAGCTCTTGACACCGAACTGGATCACAGCGGCGATATGTCACTATTGTGAAGTAAATAGAATCATATGCAGTGATGACATAACCGGACATTCGCGATGTGTGTCGATGTGTCAGATGATGGCTTGGACAGCGATGATAAAGCTGCAATCTTAAGGACCGCTCATGCAGTGCTCATGTTACAAAGGGTGACAGAAGTGCTCATGACCACCATGAATATAGGACATACCGTCACTTTGGGACATCTTGTCATTGCCGGTTATCCCGAGCTCCCACTACCACCTGCATGTAAAGAAGTCTGACAGGTGTATATCTGCTGTTAAAATACAGGATGTGATCGTCATCAGAAAAGACCAAGCTATGCGTCAAAGCTCATCGCTTCTGGTTGAGATTAGGCTTTCATTAATCCTCGAGTGATTGCATTATACGATATATTGTGATATCCAAGAAAAAACATTGTCCATACAGTTTTTGAAATATTGTCGCATCTTCAAATACAACACAAAGAACAGCACATTTGTGGCCACACACTTCGGTTTTATGCCGAAGCATACTTTGTTATCGCATGACAAAGTATGCATGCTCTAAGAGAAATCAACGTTGCCAAAGATGGAATATCTAATCATGGTAAATAGTTGGTGCTGTCAGGTCTGCTGAGTACAGTCATCGGTTATGTAGTTTCATTCTCAACATCCTTATGTAAAACACATTTTTCATCCTCAGTCCAGTATGACAATTAATATATATGCCACATCAATCACCCGGATAGCAATCATCTGAACGCACCAGGCGAATCGTTGAAGCAGGTTTAGTAATCTACACAATACCTGCGGTTGCTAGCCTTGGTGTCATAAAGGCGTGCAAGAGATGTATTACAGGAACATGCTATGATTAAATAAACGGCGTAGCTTATATGCATATAAATTGTGTACATAACGCACATTGCATACTAGTTTTATGTATAACGCTCATATCCAATTAATATTAAGGAGACAAGCATTTGAATAAATAGCTGAAAGGAGGTGATGAAGTGTTGAACATGCCGCGGTATGAACTTAAAACCCAGAAAAGCGCAATTCAACCTGCAATTGGAGTAAACAGCAGACGCAGCATTGTCCGTAGCTGAGAGCTCTGGACATAGATGTATGACATGCAAGACAAGCGAGGTCATTGGAAACAAGCGAAAATGGTGTAGTCACGAGGAAATAATACCTGACAAATATGTTGGGTCATAATTGTTGATAACACAACGCACTGCTGCTCTTTTGTGAATGGGGTTTTGTTCAAATTGGGACACAGTGCATTTGCTTGCTTGCAAGCCTATATTTCGTCCACACTTTCAATTATTTATATCCTATTGCTCAAATGACCTCCTGTAGAGCAATGTGTCTTTAACCTCGTTTATTGAGTGCCACCCACTCTGAGTAAATATGAATATTTCAGTATGAAGCAGCAAGGACACAATCCAGATTGTAGACCTGGTCAACAGGTGATTAGTCAAACTGACAGGTGCACTCAGTCGGAGGTGTGACAATAATAACACAGGTCGTGGCTTTGATGTGCAGAAAGACTAACGACCTCGATACCGTAACCTTTGGGCATACATAAATTACACTGGTTGTTGACTTGTTTTGTGACATTGCAATTCACTTTAGTTAACTGAAATCGATTATCAAGCATGTGACGATTGCCTATAAAATGAGATTGCATACCGTAAAAGCGTAAAGGTTACAGGTGTTATATTAAGGGTATTTCTCAATCTCCGGTTATTTGTGTGTTACATAAATCTTGCGAATACGGGACAGATGTCAATGATGTAATGTCAACAGCAATGTCACAAGAAAAGTCAACAGCAATGGTAATAGCAATGTCTCTAGCGATGTCAATATCAATGTCAAAAGTAATGTCAATTGCAATGTCAATAGCAATGTCAATAGCAATGTCACTAGCAATGGCAATTGCAATGTAATAAAGCAATGGAGACAAAACATGATATACTGGTATAAATTGTGCGCATCTGCAATAAACAGGCAAAATCAGGCCCCTGAGATCCAATTGAAAGCTTTTCTGAATTCCGCACGCATAAAACCCACAGTATGCATTGATCTCTTCTGAGTGGTTGTTTTCATTCCCAGGAAAACGACTTGCACTCATAGTACCAGGAAAGTCACGCAACGACGTTTTAAATGAGTGAAAGAGTATGTGGGTTTGTTTGTAAGCCGAGGGACCGCCTACGACTCATGAGAGGATTCTGAGAAAAGTAAATTGAGTGCACTACCTTGTTTGCCTTACGGGCAGTAAGTGCTAGGGGAACCACTTGCGTGCAACAATAGGGTTACGATTGACAGCACAGTGATGGATGAATCCATGATACAAAGCATTAGGCGTACAAATATTGTCGTTGACATTCCATACAACAGCTGGATACAATACTGGTCCGCAGAGATCGACTGCACTTACTGGCTTCAGCAATGGGAAAGTGTCAGCTCTCAGCAATGGACGACGTTTGAACAACATTTTTCATGGAAAAACAACATAGGTCCGATACACTGCTGCCTTCTTTCTTGTACACACGAACGCCTCTCTAAATGACAATCGCCTCTCTATAAAAGGGCAAACATCACGGAGGGAAACTTCTATTCATTACATGGTAGTATGACAAGGCTTGTCCGACCAGTCAGTGTCGGGTGGAAATTAAGTGGCTGTTGCGTTACTATCAAATGAATCAATTGACCACACAATCAGTTTTGAGAAAGTGAGAGCATAATATAATCAAATATATATGTAACAACTTTTTTGCAGAGTGCCACTTAGTTCTGCGTCATGCCTAGTTTCTTGTCATTCCATGATGATGTCATTAAACAAAAGTTCATACGAATAAGATGCATATTTACCCGAATATATTGTTCCAGCGTTGATTAACAGTTTGCATGGCCACCTAGCCACGATTACACCGACTGACTGCTATGGATATGTGGTCATAAACCAATTTTATTCAAAACATGATTAAAGTGTGCCCCCATAAGAATGAGATGCACAATTACCCAAATTTATCTTTCCAGCTCTGATGGTGGGGTCACATAGCCTCGATTACACCGACTGACAATAATGGGCATGAGGCATGGGTTCTATTGATTCACCTCGACACATACAGTTCTGCTACCAGAACAAATATCAAGAAATACAATGATTTTGTTGGAATGTTGTATTTCCTGCAGTGATATGTTATGCCAAAGATAGGTGAAACAAATATCTATAGAAAATCATTTATTAACAAAAAGGGAAGGCGTTGAAGTTAAAGATAGTTATATTAATATGATAATGAAGATATGGATTACAATTAAATGCAGCTATCATAAAATAAATATAAATAGAAGGCACAACAGCTGTGTTAACTCCACACCTATCAAGATATACGTTAACTCAACACCTATCAAGAGCTATGTCAACTCTAAACCTATCTAAACCTATGTTAACTCTATACATGTCAAGATCTAAGTTAACTCTGAGACTACTAAGAAGATATGTTAACTCTAATTCTATCCACCAGTAGCTTCTATTAACTGCATGCTGACATGAACGACTTTGTTCTCAAAGCCAGGACGCCGACATCTGCATATCTGGAAAGTATCATTGTTATCCAAGCGCCCTCAAAGAAAGTAATTTGCCTATTGCATGTAACAATAATATAAATTCGTGCGCGCTATGATAGTAATATTACAAAAAGATAGAGGCATGGATATTTTACATCACCACAAACGTCAGAGGAGAGTGATCCATGACAGTAGGGAAATACAATGAGACGTAAGCACAGCATTAACTCGCTGAAAGGAATTGATTCATTTACGATAACAAACCAATAAACCGTCCCATGTAGAAATAAGTTGATTATCATTCCCCGTGTATTGAATCAGTACAACACTGTGTGTGCCTAAATTACTGACGGTCGACCACTCAAATGTGCAAATATCTACATTGTAGCTATTCAGGCATCAAGTATCCAGAACTCCATCAGGATTGTGGGTGCACACATTAAGTGATAGGTCAAAATGACAGGTGCAAATAGCTGGAGGCTAGGCAATGACAACACGCGATTGGTCTTGGCGTAAAGTCAGGCCCTCTGCCTCTATACTGCAAGTGGGAGCATTGTAATTTGGTATTAAACACAGAAATGGGAGCACTGGGCATCGGATTTAAACACAGATGTGAGAGCATTGGGCATCGGCATTAAACTCAGTCATCTATCCTAATTCACTATATATGCATCGGTATTAAACTCAGAGGTAGGATTATTAGGCGTCGGCATTAAACATCGAGATGGGAGCAGAGGGCATTGGCATTAAACACAGAAGTGGTAGCATAGGGCATCGGTATTAAACCCAGATGTGAGAGCATTGTACTTTGGCATTAAACACAGAAGTGGGAGTATCGGGCGTCGGCATTAAACATCGAGGTTGGAGCATAGGGCATCGGCATTAAGCACATTAGTGGGAGCATTGGGCATCGGCATTAAACACAGCCATCTATCCTAATTCGCTACATATGCAGACAATTTATATTCACCTATTAAGGGTATTCTGATCACCCAGTGTACGGTGTTAAGTTCTTGTTGTGGGAGTATGAAGTATCGATGTAATGTACAATCAGATCGATCAATCAAACAGCTCCACGTAATGTTATATATTGACCGCATCCACCAGGCTTGACAGCAGTATATTAATTAAATATTTATCAACAAACACCTGCCTAAATGATATGTTAAAGGATGAAGGCTTTTTCGTGACTGAACAGTGATTTGAATGAGCAGAGCATGGGCAAAATTTATCCATAACAAAGACTGCTTATTTAGTGGTTCGAAATCTCAATTTGTCACTCACTCTGACAACACAGCACATGATACAGAATATATAATCCTGTACGAAGCATTTATTCTTATTCGCGTTAAAAGTCACTGAAACTAGTTGAGGGTATGTCGATTCGATGAATTGTTAAATATTGCTATACCGCTGTTCTCTGAGATATTGCTAATGCGACAAATAAACTCAAGCCAGTTGCTTGTTTTCACTAACAATAGTAGTGTATTAAACGCAGCCTTGAATGTGTCTCAATCAAAGCACATCTTCCGAGTCGGATCGACCTGATCCGAGCGCATGTGGCTAACAGGGAAAAGTAGAAGACTCCCAATTGTTGAAATATCGTGCTTTGTTAGGCAACTGCTTTTAGCTTGTTACGCTTTGTATATAATTCGATTGATTTTATGCGTCAGAATCTGCAAAAATCGTTCAAAGCTTGATTTTAACACTAGATATCATTACTCCCTTGCGCTGGAGTTCTTATCCAGGGTAATGTTAAGGTTGGAAGTCAGCGATTGGGTGCAATTTTTATATTGCTTCTATTTGTGTGACGTAGCTTCAATGACTCACTCGCGACCATTTTTTTTCTATTGGGAAAGCCCAATAAATCGATATGGGCGTATTGCAAATAGCCTATGAAAAGCGACCTGGACCAGCCAGTACGCATGCGCAACACCGTCTACGGTGGGCAATATGTAGTTTAAAGTTCACGTCCCATCACAAATAAGACATCGAACTTAACAATGTCCCTATAAATAGCCGGGGTCACATCGTGTAATTTCCCAGTGTTGATTTAGGTTGTGATAATTCTCAAGCGCTGGTGGTGAGGCAATAGAATTCCCTATTCATCACTTATCAAACTCAGTATTCCGGTTATATAAGAGTTAGAATTACAGCTCCTCGTAACATCATCATAGCCTCTCAATCCCTAACACGTCATACCGCTGCTAACGCTGTTTCCCCTGCTCCCCTGCCAGCGTTCCCCATCCTCTGTCGTTTGTGTACGTAGTACGCCGCCGTGGTCCAGTTTATTTACACAGATCAAACCCCGGCCTAGATAAGCAGAAAGGTGGCGAGCTTTGCGGTAAATATAGCATTGCGTTTAATGAGTGACTGTATAGCCAGATAATAAGATAGTTGGCTTCACTTTATTAGGGAATAAGATGGCTGGCTTCTCTTGGATATTTTTGGGACAGTTTGTAATAGTTTTTAGGATCTCTTAGTGACGCCCAAGTGGAAGTGTTTCGCTCGGGTTACGTTCCTGGGATGATAAAGCTTATGCTTGGGAATTAAGTGTACGGTAGCTGAAGGATTTAATGCACACCAATGCGAATGTAATATATGGTACACCGATTGTCACATTTAAATCAAACATTGACTGATGTCACTTGTCAGATGATGTAATCTGTCAATATTCCTGGTTATCCAAGACTGCTTCATACATAATAACACACGCTGTGGTTTGAACTGAATAACACCAACTGTTATCCATGAGAAGCCATTGTCTTCTCTTGCTAACACCTGTCATTGACGCCAATCAAGGTGGAACCAAAGTAAGCCCTCACTATGACTAGCTCAACTGTTGCTATTATGTGTGGGATCTAGTGAGCAAAAACAAAACCGCAAATACCATGGATGCCAAAACACTTCAGAGGATGTGGTAAACACGCTGATTCGCCCGTAATGAATTTGATGACAGTGACCTCATTCGAGATTTATGAGTTTTGAATATCTCGCTCCTAACATAGCCGTCTGTATATTTACTCAAATACAGAATGAACAATGTTGGTCCTTTCGGCTCTTCAAGCACTCTATTTGCAAAGATTTAGCCTTGTGTGGCTTGTCAGAGTGATTGACAAGTGGTTAATGGCTGTTACAAACCACCCAATATCTGCCTTTAAGCAGCTTAATAACATCGGGTAATAATCCTCTTCTGCGATAAATCCAAGTGATGTTGATATTGTCGAAATCAGCCATTGCATCTTTGCCAGTTCATTGAACTTTGTACGGTCGTTATCCATCCGGATATCCTGTTGTACCCACAATACATTCAGCAACGCTATTTATTACTAAATCGAACATATCCAGGCACAATTGCCTTCTGAACATTCTAACGCCTGATTTATGTAAATTGTGCCTCTTTGGTCAAAGTTTAATCAAATGGTTGGTGGGATCCATCACCATTGCATTTCTGCATGTATCAGCGTTAATTGACAATACATTTACTACTAAAAGATGCTGCGTGGTGTTCAAATTTTACATCATATAAGAAAGAAAGTTGTAGGATACAAATTGACATTTCAAATGCTTTTGGTGGCATTTCTAGATGTTATATTTTTCATATGTGGGGCTGAACATTGTCTTTGGGGTGATTGGTGCTTTTGGTGGCATTTCTAGATGTTATATTTTTCATATGTGGGGCTGAACATTGTCTTGGGGGTGATTGAGTGATATCAAATGTTTTACTTGATACTATTCCTCTCACGAACCTCTTTTGTTTATTTCGATATGCTTTCTTTCGCGGAGATGAATAAAATCAGTTCAACAAATGATTAATAGACTACTTATTATAATATAAGCCGACAATACTCGCCGGTTTCACGCTTTAATTCATTGCTGACTGAGTCGGTTTGGTCAACCGGCGACGCCAGCTTATCCTTGCTAGTAACTTGTACCCGTAATAAGTGCTTATTTGTAAGCAAATGGTTTTGACAATAACTCCAACACAGGAAAGTGGAAGGAATTATTCCATGCGTGTTTAGACGTTATGGGTGGCTACTAGTTTATTCTGAGAACGCAGCTGCAGCACGCAATAGAATTGGAAGACAAAGTGGGATGCTACTGCATGGGAGCTTGGATCATAATGACCTAGGATCATAACGTCCTGGTTCAAGCGCATGTGCTGCGCACCGTATAATGCGTGCTGGTCAATGAAAAAGAGCGAGAAATCAAATATATACATTATGGTATTGATTATAATCAAATACGCTGCGGATGCATCCCAAAGGTAATATCTGAGTGCTATTCAGCAATGAATTAGGAGTCGTATGCTGTCTTAGGAACGGGTGAGCTCGATATGTGGGTGAAAAAGGCGAAGGTATTCAACTAAACGACCCACGGGATATCTCCCCATTCATCATGTTAGTCGCCGGATATCTAGAGAACTGCACTATGTAAGATTCAAGCTATACCCGGCGTTATGGAGATGAAGCTACTTGAAGATACGGAGTATATGGCCAATCTAGAAAGAACGATCCCTTATAAACGTCAGTAACACTATAACAATTACCACAGCCCCATTGCTCAGGCTCCGAATAATGTCATCTTCAGCTTCTGCTCCTCTTATAACATGAAATGCATTCTGGGAAAACTCCACATTGATTATCAATCTCAACCCTTTGAAATGCAGGTATATTTGTTTTTTTATACTAAAAAATATCGTAGTTTAATGTGGTATAGATACTCCTTTCACAGCTAATTATATGAACTACCAATATATACTGAACATCAAATATTTAAATTGTTTGATCGATCGATCTGCATAAGAGCATTTGGAAGTCCAACATGGTGGTCGTGCAACAAACAGAAAAAAGCATTTAACAACAATTTCACTCGCCGTATGGATATAATAAATGGGCAGTATTGAAAAATCATATTTCATTTAAGACATGTATAGATCAGGTGTGGTAAATTATGTGTTTTTCACATCGACTAGACATAGTGTTCAGCATTGAAAATTATGCTTACTGTAAAGACAGGTAAACACTTCACTATTACACGCGGTTAGTCGTTTTCTTGGGACAGCATACAACGAGCTTTCTATGGGATAACTGAATGTTTGCAATGGCAGTACAATCATCTTAATCGATATTGATTGCTGCTGTTTGCTCTGTAAGTAATCCAACGTTCGAGGTCCGATTGGTTGATATTTCTCCCAACATCAGGCACCAAGCGCATCAAACTGACAGGCAGCTGTTGGTACCCAATATGTTATAAGATTTCTGCGCCATGAGGTTTTTAGCTCACCTTCTTAGTATTGATTACTTCATTCTATAGTAGCATCTTTATTCTTGGTATGTGCTAAACTTATCAGGCACCGTTTACTTTGACTGATTTTCTTCAGGCTGGAGACACTTGTTCTCCGTATCGGTTGCTGTCCAATGCAAATCTGGTACCATCACCAAATAAATAAATGGTTACATTTAGTTTCTCATTATCTTGAAGATTTATATCGGCGGTCGATCGTCCTCATTTGAACGAGGATTGTATGTGTCATCTGAGTTAGAATGACGCAGGTGCTGCACAAGCCCCACTCAATTTATACATAGATTTAAGTACACACTGCGATGCGTGTGTTCAGTACACCGCGTATGCCAGATGGGTGTGGCGATCAACTTATTTAAGACGAACTGGGACAAAGCTTTTCGGGTCGGCGGTTACACAACCACACAGCGTTAACATAAGCACACCTGTTATGTCAGCACAGCTGGCCCAAGCTTATCCAAAATATAACAATCCACTCTCGAGATCACAGCTTCGGTATTTTACCAGCGTCAACTCAATAAAACCTTATATAGTGATGACATTTTCAGACATTCGTGATGTGTCAGATGATGGTTTGCAATATTGTGGCATCATCAAATTCAACGCATTCAACACATTGGTGGGCACAGGCTTCGGTTTTGTGCCAAAGCCGTTTTGTTATCACATGACAAGGTATGTATGCTCTGAGAGAAATCAACGTTGATAGTGTCAAATATAAAATGTCTTTCAATACAGAAACAATATCGCTTAGAACGTAATCGTCGCATATTTTACAACAGTGCAAATAATGACATATTTAAACCTCTATTGGTAAAGGTACCACTGTCGCATTTTGGTAACTAAATGGACAGAAAAGAGGAAGGATTGTTAAGGGTTTGTGCAGTCACTTCTAAAAAGTACAATCATCGGTTATCTAGCTTCATTCTAATTATCCTCATGTGAAACACATTGATATGCTCAGTCCAGTATAACAATCAATAACTACATCATATAAATCACCCGGATAGCAATCATCTGAACGCACCAGGAGAATCGCTGAAGCACCTTTAGTTATCTAGATAATACCTATGCCATAGCCATGGTGTCATTCTACGAGGAGGTGTTAGGATACCCTAGTCATATCGGAATGCTGAAAGGCGTATGCACAATTACTCGTCATATACATTGTAAGCCTGCAGTACATTGCAAGTTCCAGCAAATAATAGGAGGAATATTATCAAGTTACAATAACAGGCCCATCACTTATACGATGTAGCAAAATAAACGAGGCCCAACCTATTATCATCGTACTACATTGGTGTATAACATTGATGACAGAGAGTCTGACAACTACACGACATGGGTTGCTCTTCCCAGGACTGAAACATCATCCATAGCTTGCTTGCTTTCTCCATAGTTCGGTAGTTATCTCTGATGCTGCTTACGAAAATAACTCAACATTCTTGGCCCTATTTGCGAAACTATGCATGTACATACACATATATTTGTATGTATGTATATATATATATATATATATATATATATATATATATATATATATATATATATATATATATATATATATATATATATATATATATATATATATTCTATATATATATATATATATATATATATATATATATATATATATATATATATATATATCTCTATATATATATATATATATATATATATATATCTATCTATGATGTGTTGAATAGGAATTGATTCATGTCGTCTGGTGTGTCCAATACGAAATGATTTATGTCGTCTGATGTTTGAGGATGTTTTCTGTATGCAATACATTGTAGTGAACACGGAAGCCCTGTAGTTGTTTTTGTGGTGGATCCTAACAACGATATCTACCCGTTTCAATTTACTTACGTTCAAGTCATTCTATTTCAAATGTAATCAGGATATTTTATAGGCCTAGAATTGAACCGATCTATATTCGGTTAGTATATTACTATAGGTTCTGTGTCACAATATTTATATATTTACATGCAATTATATTTCACTCTATACTCCATCAAGTTTGTTTGAGGTCTCTGTGTTTCTCCGCTAATGCAAGCTGACAGTGCTGTTCGACAACTAAAGACAACCTAGGGTGATTCTCGCTTGCTTGATCACACAACCACACAGGGTTAACGCCAGCACACCTGTAATGTAAGGACAGCAGTGGACTCAAGCTTCCGGATAAATGGAAATGCAGTATGCCTGTTAGTCAAGCTTGCACAGGTAGAAGACATGAGAAGTGAACGTAAGTCAATGCTTGCTGCAAATACAATGTTAGTATAGCGTCGTAAGCAGCACAATGCCAACATAAAGCGGTTGGAATTAGCACTGACCAAATAGTGCATAAATGGTGGTGCAATTCCACCGCTGAATCGTGCAGGATCACCATCGGCATTGATGTAAATGAAGAGTTAGCTGGTTTAAACCATCACTGATCCATATTATCATGTTAAGCTGCAGCTACTATACCAACAATATGCTAAACAAATAACAATATGACTTTCCTAGGTGAATAATCTACGTCAAAATAGTTCAACCTGAATGCATTTGCTACGCACCAGACAACCAGTATGCCCTTGCTTTTTTCCTTAGATTTACACGGACCTTTACACATCCCATCCGCGCGTGTGTGTGTTACGCGAAATGAAGTGAAATCATACCCGTGATCGAATGGATCGGATTGTGACAAAAGCGATAATGGATAACAAAACGGATTATAGAACAATAATACAAATATGGTGCGAGATTTGACTAATATCGTAATAGCATTTGGCAATAACGTTATTAAATGTCAATATGCATGGGTGTCACGTTGGCGTTATTTACTTAAGGGCGCAGCATGTCGGCTGTGAACTACAAGTAGTGTACATTGTAAAACAAACCACTCGTTACACGTCTGGAATGGACGGAAATGTCCTTTTTTGCGTCATTACGACTTGGTACATAATAGTCTTGGATATGCCCACGTACTCATCGGGAGTAAAGCGTAGGGCAGATAAGCATAAAAATCGTTCATATTTTCATCCAAGCATTCATCAAGGCATGTATTAGAGTATGTCATTACTCGTGGTTTTGGCATCGACTGATATGTTTTTTTATCCTTCTAAACCTGTTGTTTGCATGAGAAACACATACGAGGCACCTTCAAACACCACAACACGTATTTGTACAGCGACAACCAATGTGATATCCCACAAATTACACATTGAGTTAACCGTGGTGAACCAATGGCGTTACGTCCGATATTTAGGATCATAACGTGTGCTTTTGCATTGCGCTTCATGTTTGAAAGTCAATGTTCCTATAGTTGATCGAGCTGGTGAACCTGCATATGGCACTGCAGCTCACGCTATACTTATAACACTGGTATTTCGTGTGTTGCTGACAGCCTTAGTTAACTGATAAGGGCGTCAACCAGGCAACACGTCCGCATTCGGCTTCTATCTGTCAGCTGGAACTCGCCAGGTCTGGCTGACATTCCGTAGCCTGGTACCAGATGCGTGCTGTTTGGTATTTTGCACCGGAATGACATCATTAGACTTCTGCTTCCTGCCAAATACGTCGTTTTTAGGTGAAGACTTTAGAGTCCTCTTCTCGGAATGTTAAGACGTCATTAGAGCCAGTTAATGAATGGAAAAACAGCAATCCGCCAAGCCACTGCCAAGCGCTTGCATTCGCGGCAATATGCCAACTATGCTAGCTTTGATGTCCCACTTTGCGGCTTGATTGATTGATTGAAGGTTGGCGTGTCGACCAAGTGGACTCCCAGGGAGGTTAATATGGTGGTGGTTGCTGATGGCCTTAATGCAGTAAGTCACTTACTGTGTTGGCAACCACAAGAAACTAGTAACTGTATTTGCAAACCCACAAATTGTATCAAGGCAGTAATTAGTTGATCTGGCGGTGGTTGCAGATGGCAGATTCTATACACTAACTCCGTCCACCCCCACCCAACCTCATTCTTACCTCATGTGCTTTGATACCTGATACAATCTACTGCATCCCGCTTCAGTGACGTTTATGTCGGTCGGATTAATTGATTGTCAGCAGCTTCTCAGTCCGAATATGAAGAGAATTTTATGTAATGATATTCCCTCGTAAACGTTTCATAACGCAGTCACATTCTACCACTATTTCTAAGCATGCAGGCGTTAACGTTCCATAGCTGCTAAACACGTGGTATCAGCCTCACACCTAGTCTTAGATTCCATCCCGTGACCTTCAGCTGCTGATGGGGGTGCTAAGATAAATCGGAACATCGATGCATTGGGAAAGTGGCTGCCTGATGTAACGCCTTGATGGCGTTCTCTGACAACGATAAGTCACCAATATTAATTTCAACTATCGGTAGTTTTAATTGCTTAATTGCCGTCATCGCCTGCCGTTGTCCATTTAGTCCTGTATGAGAGATTAAATTAAGAGAGCGTTTCGTGAGGTCGTCAAACTGGATCTCTTCTCGTTTTGTACAAGTTGTTCAGTGTTTTCAATTAAAAGATTATACTTCTTGTAATTTCATATGTGTAATCATATCGATGAAAATGATAAACATCGTTATTGGAAATTGAGAATATTTATTAAAATCAATTAATATTGTAAAAATTCTAATGCAAAATAATTTTCCTTCTGATTTCAACCAAGAGCTAAAGAGGGAAGTCATGCTGTGACAAATACAGCAGAGGTGATGCAATGTGCTGAAAAGTTTTGTCTAAGACAGACATGTTGATAATATAATATTAAAAGAAATCAATTGTCATCCCGTTGACCCGTCAATTCTATGAATACTCATTGAGTAAGTCCAAAACACAAAAATAAACTCTCACAGAAATTTGAATGAAGCATTCTCGGTTTATATCTTAATAGATTTTTGCAACCGAAGCATTCAATTGAAAAATCTAATTGTTGGTGTCCAATGACTTCCGCGTCATGAAACTTCTAGCGGAACTTCTTAACATTGACTGCAGCATGCTTTATGATAAATGATCCAATCTGTTGTGTCGTTCATTGTTGTTTGAGCCTACACAAACAGAATTGTCAATAAGTTGCCGTTTATCGTCCTCGTTACCGGTAATTGTCTGTTGTAACTCTGGTACAATCCATGAGTCAATACATAATAAGATCTCATATGATCTCATTGCTTGACGTGTATCATCGTCTATCAGGTTGTACTGAATCAGTCTATTTATCATCCTCTAACAGGTTGTACTCAATCAGTCTATGTATCATCCTATATCAAATTGTACACTATCAGTCGATGCAACATCCTCTACCAGGTTGTACACAATCAGTCGATGCAACATCCTCTGTCAGGTTGTACATAATCTGTCGATGCAACATCATCTACCATGTTGTACACAATCTGTCGATTCAACATCCTCTACCAGGTTGTACACAATCAGTCGATGCAACATCCTCTACCAGGTTGTACACAATCAGTCGATGAAACATCCTCTACCAGGTTGTACGCAATCTGTCGATGCAACATCCTCTACTAGGTTGTACACAATCAGTCGATTCAATATCCTCTACTAGGTTCTACACAATCAGGCGTTGCAACATCATCTACCAGATTGTAGACAATCAGTCGATCCCACATCTTCTACCAGATTGTACACAATCAGTCGATGCAACATCCTCTACCAGGTTGTACACAATCAGTCGATGTATTATCCTTGCGATTGATTTATTGGGCCGTCTTGTAATAAGTTCAAATATCGCTGCAAGAAAGCCAGACAGATATCATGCCGCTTGAAATGCAAACAAACACAAAGTTGATTGCATTTTCATCGTAACAAAAATAGTTGCAATGTCTGAGAGCCAATTCAAATATATTTAATAAAGTATTATGCATGCAGAGGATATGATTATAGCTATAGACAGCATCATCGACTGATCTGAGCCCGATCAAGGATCAACACAAATTTGCTAAGCGGTGAGTGCCTTGCTGAAATCTAGAAAGCAGAGTTTGTTGCACTAGCTCCATTCTATTTATATATAGATTTGACAATAGCGAGGAGGGCAGCCATGCGTTTTATAGACTCGATATTCCGCTATGTCGGCTGTTCATTACAAAAAGCTTATTTAAGACGAGCGGAGGCGGTTCTCTTCTGCTTGATTACACCACTACACTAGGTTAGTTCCAATACACTTGTAATCGAAGGACAACTTTCCCACAAATAACTGTTTAATCGACGCTTCTAGCTCCTGGCTCGTCCAATACACCGAGAGAGGATGATTCTTATGACAAGAAAACCGAAACGAACATTGGGGTTACGATCCAAGTAGCTTCCAATGAAAAGTTCCTCACATCGGACCATTTTAACTATATATTTTGTATGTTTAATGTCTTAAGTAAAGGCGTCGATCCTTGGCTCTGTATGATAACTCGAAGAATTTACGTTTCAACTTCAACATCCACACTTTACAGTACATATTATGATGATATAGTCAATAACTCGCGTTGATGAACTATGTCAATCTTCACTTTAGTAACATTGCACTTAAGATCATTATTACATAGAGTGCACATAATGGAACTGCTATACACCTGGTTCAAAGGTACATTTCGGCAAATCAAACGCGTGGACGATGTTGATCAGCTCCACCGTCCCGATCACTGCTATGTTCCTATCATAAGAGATCTGCCTCACACAGATAATTAAGTCCTTACGTGCTAAAGTTGATAAATGCAATGTGAATGCCAAAGGAGAGGTGTTGACCTGAATACACGCATGTAAGCCATCGTGTCTTCCTTAATGCTGGATGTTCATTGTTGGACATTTGCCTAAGGAAGATACAATGAACAGCTAGTAATATATAGTTACCTGACAACAATTCTTATTAATTTCTATATATTTTCATAATATTATATGGACTACCGCACTGATATTATTCATCTTGAAATCTGAATAATAAAAAGAGTGACCTTGACTGCTGGCAACCTATTGACGGGAGGATTGTTTTGCCTTGCTTATGGAGCCAGCAACATCCGATTGCAATCAGAATTTTACTTAATGCGAACGACAATGTGGGTTAATCTTAGGCAAATTATGCCAAATACTGCAATAACTACAATTGCCAATTGGCAGTACGATAATACCGATCAGTGTGCTATGGATCTAGCAAGTGTGAATGTGACTAAATGTACCAACGTCTTTTTTATCATGATCATGATTGATGAACAACTGCAGCTTGCTATGACGTCTTTTATCATCCATCGCTTCGGTCTTCTTAACATTTAGAGTTGTAGGTTCATTAATAAACAGCATTATCTACATAAGGATAATGCTACAATTATCTGCATATATCGGTATGCGGCCAGATACATAGCACTACAACATTTGTCAAGATATTTCATTATTTCAATGTATGTTACAATCTTATCATCTCCTGAACATTGATTTGTTTGTTAACTTATACCAATAAGGGATCAAATATCTGTAAGAGAAGAAGGAATCTTTCATTTCTTGTGATAAGCTAACACGATCGATGAAAGCGACAATCATAGGTTTTCTCAGAGGTGTACAATATACTTACGACCTTTACGTATATCGGCTCCATCCCGATCCAATTGTGAAGCGATTTGGTATTTGTTTGGACCTTTGGGTTGCATTATGTCGGTTTCTATCTGAGCATTACAATCCCCAATGGCTATCACAACCCACCAGTAACACGCTCAGTGGTGCCGTAAATAGGCAGACCTGATCTCAGTGATGCCGTAAACTGGTGGACCTGATGTATGTGTCAGTTATAGAGCTATCATCATTTCCATCACTCAGTATATTATCAACCTTGTTCCATTATATAAAATGAGAATTAGATCGTCAACAATCTCTGGTTCCACCGTCCTTAATATCGGCACAACTTCTGCTACTTGGGGTAGCAGATCACTAAGGAGCAGCCCTATAATTTGCTGTTGTCCATTAATCCAATGCAGCACTCATCAGCGAGCCTGTTATCTGTAATAAATGGGTTGTTGGAGGAACAAAGACGTAGATGAGTGACTCGTCCCTATGGACTCATTTGATGAACATTTCTGTTGAGTACGAGCATTAGTTATCAGTCCGCTACTCCTCCGCTGGGCCATTCATCACTGACAATGACCAGCGACTGCTCACCGGGTTGTCTCTGCTCTAATCAGGAGGTCACATGGGTCACGCAGAGGCTGGTTGAACAGGCATGTGGTACGTTAACTGACTAATTATGGGCAATTGCATGAAACATACTTCTGTTGCAAATGTGTATTAACTTTTTGATGATTGTATTCATGCACCTGTCAAGAAGTAGTTTTCATTAACGACGCCTAAGTTGTATTTATGCATCTGCCTAGATGTAGTATTAATAAACGACATCTTAGTTGTATCTATGCATCTGCCTAGTAGTGGTATTCATAAAAAAACATCTTAGTTGATTGACGTCAAATCATTTTAACGATAATGACGCACTACCTCGATGATGATCATGATAGCACCCCCCAGCACACACACACACACACACACACACACACACACACACACACACACACACACACACACACACACACACACACACACACACACACACACACACACACATACTAATTTAATCCACGAACTAATTTAAGGCTAAGTGTGGGCACAGCTAAACTTAACATGGTGTTGCAATCGCCTGCATTCATCATGCGTCATGAACACTACTTGTCTTGGCTCATTACATTATTTCTACGACATAGATTCACTGGGACCTGAGCAATGCTCGACTTTGAACATGCTCGTGCATGTGACACGACATGACATAAATTGTTCGATATAATTGTGACTGAAGCGAGAGCTGGATGAAAACAGGGTGACAGAATGTCATGATGGATATTTTGACAAAACCTACAAGATCGTTTTTTAAATAATTACATTAGTGAACATCGACCTGCATGGATACATTTGGAATGCTATTAATCAGCTCGTAATGGCAGCGAACAATCAAACCAACTGCTGCTGGCTTTTTTATTTATGCCAAATTCTTTGTCTGTTCATTTGAGTTTTGCTTAATGCATAGCTCACTATTCTCGAATGCATAACTAACAACATCACTGGTCGATGGCACCAACAAATACATATTACGGAGCTATTCTTGCCCAGCCCCTACAAGTAAAATATAACGCGATCATCATACTGACATACACGATTGCTGGTACCTAAAGAGTTGTCAGACGGCTGCACCATAAGGTTTCTGCAAGCCTTCATGACATTGATTGACCCATTCGCTCATGTTTGAATTACTAAATCTTCTGCATCGTTATTGTTTGGACGCGCTCACTCGAGCAGATATCGTTTATGTGGGCGGGTCATGTTGCAGCTGACGGTAATTGTTCTCTTTACCGATTAATGTCTATTGACTCTGGAACCATCAGCAAATGAATATATGTTTTTGCTACCTTGAAGCAATTTTTGCTATCCTCAAGATTAATCCATAGGCTGGCGTCCAGCTACATTACACCAGACAGAGTGCTAACCGAATTAATACAACAGACGCGATTGAAATTACAAGCAATGAGTCCGTAGATGCGATAATATTATAAGAACTATACTTTCCTAGTCATCTGTTCGACTTCCGTGGTGAGGGCAGGTATTTGTGCTTCTGTAATATTCGATATGCATTGATGGCAAGCACATTTTTATAGTTTTTGGTTTAAATATTCTTTCGGATGATATGATACATTGCAACCAATCTAAACCTGTTGAACCATGGTTGCATACCATAGCTAGCGTTATGATTCGCCCGTAATACATGACTACAGTGCATTTCCTTAATGGATAATCACAATTCAACTGAGTGTTCTGGTTAAGAATAATAACCCAACTGTATTCGCTTTAATGATCTGACAGCAGGTAGATGAATGCCGGTATACTATGACAATTTTATGACGACATTTACAAATCTACTACCAATGAAGCTATGAACACTTGTATATCCGATCATTTTCGTACAGTGCATAAGAAAAGCAGACCAAGCATTAAGAAACGGACTGGGGGACCACTGCTTCTTACCGCTGTTGTTGCTGCATATTGTCAGTTCCAGCGCAACATAAATGACATCTGCAAATACTATAGGTCATGTATGGAAACCAAAAGACATTTTGACTCGGTGGAGTTTAGTTAACACTACGAAAACGTGGGTTCGGGTGGGTTTAAGTCCCGTTGACTAGAACCACAGAGACATAAATATGTTGATGGGTACAGAATCGTATGGATCAAACAAATAGACGAATATTGTACCTGTTGACCTGAGGATGATTACGCTAATGATGCACTCGCTCAGTTTAGAGACTGAAGACGAGTAGCTTGTGATGTGTATACCCAGTACACCGCTGACGTCACATGGGCGTGGTGTTGAGCTAATTCAAGATGACCTGGGGCGACTCTCTTCTGCTTGATTACACAACCATACAGGGTTAACGCCAGTACGCATGTTATTTAAGGGCAGCAGCTGGTGCAAACTACTCCATATATAGCAGGCTGCTCATAATACCGAACAATATCAGATGTATATAGAGCTTCAATTTGAGAAATAAATAGCAGCTTATGCAATACGAACGGGGTCGAGCGCGCATACCTTGTGTCCGTGTGTCAGAGGATGGTTGTGAGAAGCTGTATCATGATGTGTTCGCGCTACAAAGGGGAACAGAAGTGTTTTATGAGCTTCGAGGACAATGACCGCCAAGAACAAAAGACATATCGCCATTTTGATAGAATACTCGTTTGACATTAAGAAATCGTTTTACATCATTCGTCAGAGAACTCCTTTCAGCAATCACCGTATGCGATGTGTGCTACCCGTTTGGTGAGAAAACGCATGGACAACTCTAATGTATCATTTTAGCCATCGCCTAATGCCGAAACACCCACGTGACAGGAATGAGCGATATTTGTTTAATGACACACTTGATATATCTAATCGATCAAACGTCGTCCTTGGGAACACTGTAATTTCTTCAACCTAATTAATTGAGATCCACATTCTCTAAGCTTATATTAACATTTCAGCTGATCACGCATCAATCAGCAAAGACCCTATCCAAATTGTGGATGCAGGGAGTGAGTGGTTGGTCAAACTGACAGGTGCACACACTCGGAAGTTTGTTTATGACATCATCGGGGGTAGGCGTTTAGTGTTGGTCATGCCTTCTGCCTCAGTACATATATGAATTACACTTGTTGACCTGCTTGTGGTTTCATGCGGAAGATCATTTTGATACTTGAGTGACATTTTATGGAGCCTATTGCAATTTATGGTGATTATAAAACATGTGGAGGTTTCTTATCCCTTGAGATTTCCCACATACCAACGAGGGTGTTGGTAAGGGGGGTCGGGGCAGTAAGCAGCTTCAACATTCTGATATGTAATTAACCACGAGATTGCGCTTAGACTAGTGCTAACGCAATTTATTGGGTATAAAGTACCCAGCGATAATGCATTCTTGTTATCCAACACTTATGAAACAAAACCCGCGATGCCTTGTGGGGGAAAGAGCGGCGAATCTGCAATGGTAATCTCAGTCGGTTACCCTTTCATTGATACCCACATAATAACCCCTTTGTTGTCCAAACAATTCAAGATGGCTTTAGCCTAAAATGGCGGCTTGTCGAATCATGTATAACGCACTAGGTGCCTTTCTTTGATGACTGTAGTGTTGATTACGATTGGTACTTCATTAGAGAGAATCATTCCCTACTATCGTAGCATGTGAGTTTGCCGACCTTTTCTGCCAGCGCATTGTGCCTTCAACAAATTCAAGATGCCATAACATTGTGTATTGTTATTTCGGTATTGGCAATTTCTTTGTTAGCCACTGCATTGTCACAGCTAGACGCAAGTGTAATTTGTGGACGCTTTCTCGATTTACTTTTCTAACTTATTTTTCCCCTATTATTGTATGCGCTCATTACGATTTATGTAATACAACTATTAACAGATGAAACAGCAATGGTAAATGCTCCAGAAATAGAATGAACAAAATTCAGTTGCTACCCTGAAAAGTTAACAAGCACAACAATTGGTACTGCTATATATGTATGGCATTAAACGAATGAAGAAGCGTACTGTTAAAGTTGTGTTAAATAATTGTCGACATTATACGCTGTAGAAGCCGGAGTCTTAGAGCGGTGTGTAACCTACGAATGTGTAAGATAATTATTCTCATCGAGCACTTTCTTGAATGTATGTACATATTTATGATGAAGTAAAACTTACATCACGGCGATAATTATATTGTTTACATTAATGAGTGGTCATTCAGTGCAACGATCTCTCTTAAGTAGTGGCGTCGAAAAGCATATGTACTAGTTATGAAGCTGTGACGTATATTGTTTCATTTTTGTGATGAATGGGGCTAATTAGCGGCCGGGTTCCGTACTGCACAAATAAACTGCTATACCTACGACAACGAATAGGGGCCAACATTAGAAGATCAATTGAAAACCGTTTCACATACCTAGACACCTCCATTTTCGCGTGTTGCAACGAAGTTATTAAAACGTTTTGTATATATAATTAAGTCAGCATATAAATTGATAGATCTCGATGACGGTACAAGATAATCTGCACTTCGAATTTAGGCTTGCGATTTCGTGAGGACCGATAGCAGACGTGGATTATCGATTGAGCCTTGATTATGATTATTATCTGATAAACAATTTTTGTATACGGCCAAACAAAGTAATAATTTCGGTTCTCGCCAGCGCGCGCACAACTTTTGTTCTCATCGCCATAATTATTTGTTTTTTATCATGAAATAGATCCAGAGTTAATCGTTTAATAAGCCATTGATAAGCGGTTTGCAACGCTTTTCCCATTACTGTATCTCCCATTTGCTCTGTCATTTTCTCATACAGCTCGTCACACAGTGGAGATGTTGTTGTCTGTATGTATAAAGTGTGACAATGTAGCGTCTGTAGGACTCATTACTGACAGCGAATCATGTACATTAATGTATATATATGATGACCTGTGTAAAGGCACACTCAATACTGGGAATAATGTTGTGCTGTCCCCCAAGTACTGCGACTATCTGGTGATTGTCATCGCAATCACGACATCGACGTCAGGCGTCAAGCATATCTATTTATAGCAAGCAATAAATATCGGCAGGGCGTTTGTAAGCTTGGCATCGGGAACCGAGCGCCGGTGATCCTGTCTATCACGTGCTAATCCACCAGCGTCCCTACCCATCTCACCAATAACGTAACGCTAAGGGCCTGGTGCTGTCAAAGCCATTACATTTTGATGGAATATCATTGTGCAATATTGGTTTTGTGTTTGTACGTATACCGCTCATCAAATTGTATCAGGAAAACCGACCCATTTGTTGACCTCTGACAGCACAAGCGAGTGGTCATGGCGACTCACAGCAATACATGAACTGTCGCCGCTAAAATACCCACTCATACATGACACGATTGACTCAAATGGATGAAATGGTTCCTCTGTTAGACGGCTGTGCGTTCTCGTCATCAGTTACAAAAGGAAATGGAATCCAGTGCGTTCACGTCTATAGCAATAAATCTAAATAGTGTAAGTGCTTAAATATCCTTCTAAAATTTGGTGTTTTAGGTAAAAATAGGTCAGTATCATGTGGGTCAAGCACCTGGTATACCAGGTGTTCCATGTGAAATAGTCATTCCCGGTCCACGCGGACACACAGCACACGGTGAACAATTATTTGTAAAGCAAAGTTATCGTTGGTATATTGTACAATGTTAGTTTGGGGATGGCAATGAACTTTGTAACGACAGCTATATGTTTACTCTACGTTGGGTATAGTTTCGTATCACAAATGAACCTTTGGTATTGACAAATGCTACCATATCTTATTTAAATTAACCATATACAATATTTATAAGTGTGAGGAAGTTGTGTAAGGAAATTGTAGTGTTAATGGAAGCATTTACCTGCCAAAAGCGTACACAAATTATAATGGTTTACTGTAAATGTGCGACAACCTATCAATCGTACTTGGTGAAGGTAGTCAATACACCTTGATGATTACTAAATATTCAACTAACCAATAACAATTATTCAATAACAGCTCAACGTTGGATTGCATTTCACCTTTTTTTGACCAACCTTAGCAAGTCAGAGCCGTACGCACTGACCAAAAACTATATCAAAGAGTGCTCCATACAGTAGTTTATAGCGACCACAGCGACAAAGCATCAAAGCTGTGCCCCCTGAAACATCTCATTTGAAAGACACTTTGACCCTTAGATCAAGAGACATCGAACTCGTTAATTCAAAAATTGTATGGATAGTAGACATACTTTGGTATTACGACGGATCACTGATGAAAGCAATATATATAAACTTTTAAAAAATATAAATTCGTTTTAAGACCCCATCAACTGGAATTGTGGATGGGGAAAAATACACTAATTCATACCATTATGATATCCTTTACGCACGAAAAATTCGTCGGTATGGCGATATCTGAGGAAAAAAGCTAGCACTGCAACCCTGAGTGGTGTTCTATACCTAGTATTGCGTTGTGTTCTTAAATGAGATATGCTACGACCACTACAATCACTGTACGCCCTGCACACTCTGTTTGCATCATATAATGATATATAGTCATATATGTATATATATATATATATATATATATATATATATATATATATATATATATATATATATATATATACATACATATATATATATATATATATATATATATATATGTTTATTTATATATATACAAAAATATATATACATTTATATATATACATTTTATATATATATATATATATATATATATATATATATATATATATATATATTATATATATATATGTATATATATGAACATATATATATATATTTATATATATATAGATATATATACATATATATATATAGTTATAAATATGTTTATATATATTTATATATAAATATTTATATACAAGAAAATGCGTACATTTTGACAAACGGACAATATTCAGATAAGGACATAGAATCTCGGTTCTGCGCAGAGATAATGCCTACAAACATGGTGATCAGGAACGTGAAACAAAAAACAAGAACCCAATAGGCCGTGAAGCTTTGCTACTTCTGATTTTCATAAACAAGTTATGACAAGATTTAATCGCGTGGCTACATTGGGTTTAAATGGTGGATGAGGTTTTGAATCATAACTCAAAGGTCATGTCAAGCTGATTTGTAGACTGCAAAGACTCATTACCACAAGGAGACTGTATATCTGTAAGGTTTACGAACGGACAGACTGCCTGACGAAACGGATTGACACGCGGAACCGGAATGAAGGCATATGATAAGATTTGCTGAACAGCTATAAACGTGCGATCAATATTATTCCTCCGTGGGTAAACATTAGTCTGCGCCCCAGACTCCAGTATTGAATAACATTAGCATGTAAACATGGGCCGCAGCCAGGAGCTTAAGGGTCTTTGACAAAGTGATTATAATATTTAATTTGGGACAGCTAGCTCACTTTTAAAGATAACGCGAGTTCAAACGTGATTATACTTTGCGTTTATAAAGCATGAGTAATATTGTTTTTCTTAAATATTTCACGGGTCAAAGGTCATAAGGGGCTAGTAAGTAGACGGCAACGAGCTGTCAACATCAGAGGGGACCATGTGCTATTTGGGTCTGCTTGCTTGTTTTATAACCAAACGGGCCATCTGAAAAAGAAGTATCGAAAGTGGCGGTTCTGGTCCACACCCACTTATCTATAGAACAAGCTAAATTATAGCTTATACAGGATTTCGATTATTTGCTCCCTGTTCACTTTGGGTGAGCTTCACGAGAGAGAGAGGGGCGGGCACGACTCTGCCGCCTTAGTTTACGAGCTAACTAACCTAACCATAGGTCAATTTGTTTACGACGTTCGCGGCTATCCACCGCTTTGAGTCAGACAGATCTATGAATGTTTTGCTACGCGGAGGCTCTCTTTGGCGCTGTTGAGCCCTTGGCCTTTCGTTTTGCAGCCTTTCTTCGTCTTGGTGGCGGCTTTACCACTGTGTAGCTCTCCGTTGTTTGTCCATAAATACTTTTTTTTTGCATTTTCACCAAGCAGGGCCGTCTTTATTGTCCCATTACTGAAACTTCAAATCAAGAATGCTATAAATTAAGTTCAATTATGAGTAATATAACACCATATAGCGCATTCGAATATATGAGCCTCCAGAAGTTGATAATATCACCTTTCATTCAACTCTAAAGGCGGGTTCTTGGTTTTGGTAGCATAACGTTCACTTGGAATCTTTGTTAAGATGTGTTTATCCGCCAGAAGATTTTTGGAGCAACTCTTGCAGAATGGCTCAATGGTGCAGCCACCCCTATACGTAATATCCTACCACGTGATAACATGGTAAAGCCGCAATCATTCTCGAGTGAGATTATACCACCAATCGCCCACTTAACAACCCTACGTTCGCCTGCTTCATTCGAATTGGGGACATTTTTTTACTTGCCTTCGGGTAGATTCGCTGATGACCTCAGACGCATTCTCCACGAGCCTGCCACTACCATGGATCTGGTCGTCGTCACTCGTCGTCAAGTCGAGCTGCAGGGTATACTTACTGGTTAGGTACTCTCCTAGGGACACGTCCGCCAAAGCCAGGTCTTTTCCAGCTATTGCCACAATGGGATCTTGTTAACTCGTTAGCGCAAATGCCTTCTTCGCCTCATTCCACTGCTGGTAGCCACGCATGCCCTGGACATGGAGTTGGTTGGGGATGCGCTCAATGGTAACCTCGACCTTTGTAATCTTTGGGTTGTACAATGAATCTGTCTTTCCTGGCAAATTAGGCATTGGCCGGGTCTTCACAGAGCAGTAGGTTACCATTCTTACAGCGGGCTGGTACGTTCAGGTTAATATTCCACAGTGTGTCACTCTTATTGTATGCAGGCTTCCTGTGGCGGAGCACAGGCTTGGTCAGTTACTCAGTGACAATGCACAGTTCCTCCCGGCCTCTGCAAACAACCCAGACGCCTTTGCAGTAACAGCTAAGTACGAGCCCAACGAAACAAAGCGTCGGCTGCTACTGCGCAAGGGTGTTTATGGACGGCTCTGTGTAAAATGGCACATTTTTGGGTTAGTGACCCCTCCGCTTATTAATTTATATTGTGAGCAGTTGCCCATCCGTAGGCTATTTGGTAGGAAGCGGAAGTGGGAAGCCCGCGAAAAGAGAGAAAAGTAAACAAGGCCCTTTTTGTATTTTTAATATATGTGACATGGATGTTTACGAATATGGGGTCGTGTGCATA
>CM067353.1:49715758-50140688 GCA_034190875.2 Urechis unicinctus
TCGGCATCGGTATCAAACACGAAATGGGAGCATTGGACATCGGCATTAAACGCAGAAGTGGGAGTATTCTACATCGGCATTAAACGCAGAAGTGGGAGTATTCTACATCGGCATTAAACGCAGAAGTGGGAGTATTCTACATCGGCATTAAACGCAGAGGTGGAACAATGGGCACCGGCATTAAACACAGAAGTGAGAGCATTGGGCATATGCATTAAACACAGAGGTGGGAGTATTGTACAAGGGTGTTAACCACAGAGGTGGGAGCATTGGGCAAAGGCATTAAACACACCCACCTATCCTCGTTCCTTATATAGGCCGACAACGACACTTCACAATGGAAACAACCACTAAGTGACCGGTGAGAAGTTCTTGTTGTTTATGAAATATCCGACGCAGTCTACAATCACGTCGATCAATCAAACAACTCCATGTTACGTTCTCAAATATTGACTGCATCCACGAGGCTGGACAGCCGCATGTTTACTAAATGTAACTAAACAAAATCCTGTCTGAATGAGATGTCAATGGATGGAGGCTTATTCATGACGCAACAGTGATTTTATTGAGCAGAGCATAGGGCATTGTTTGTCTATAACAAAGTCTGCTTATTCAGTAGTTCGAAATCTCAATCTGTCACTCTCTCCGGCAACGCAGCAAATGATACAGCTTGTCTAAGCAATACTCGGCATGAAAAGTTATCGAAACTTATCCTATCAAGGACTAAAAACAAACAAGCCCTGCTCTCAGCTTTTATTCTTATTCGCGTTAAAAGTCGGTCACAGATATTAGTTGAGAGAGTATCGATTCGATGAATGGTTAAGTGATGCCATTATGCCTCGCTACTCAAAGATCAAAACTAACGTTTTTTGGCATATCCGATTTGTATGTTTCAAAATGTAGGAAAATATCCTTTAATCTAACCGAGCGACAGTGACATGTATATATATATATATATATATATATATATATATATATATATATATATATATATATATATATATATATATATATATATATATATATATATATATATATATATATATATATATATATATATATATATATATATATATATATATATATATATATATATATATATATATATATATATATATATATATATATATATATATAAGTCAGAATGCTCAGAAGTAATAGCGAATCATTAACAAACATTGGCCGCTGAGTCAGATTTTGTTATGTGATTGATCTAACTTGGAGTTCAATGTGGCTAAAGCTTGATTTGGGCAACCGTTCAGGTGTGGCTATCTTAACTGCGATCAGATGGTCACATTGCGGGAATGTGTTTGTTGTCGAAATTGCCAGAAGACAACAATGGAAGAGTGGCCATGTATGACTGAGCATCCAGGGTTCAAGTCGAACTGCTTGGATCGTTACGTCCTGCTTGGATCTAGATTTGAATACATACCGATTGATGGACCTATAGGGGATGATGTTAACACAAATGAGTAAGTTATGCCTTTATTGAATCACATATAAGACACACAGCTTCTTCTGAAATTGGTCGATTATAAAATCATGGACAATGTGTATCCCTCGTGACCATGTAGTGCAATACATTTGGTAATCATGTTCAATGCTACTTAGGCACATAACAACGAACAGCAAAGCCATACATACATTTATATCTGGAGTAAATAGTTGACAAAAAAATGACTTAAAAAAACATCATTTTCCTATTTCCCTAAGAAAAAATCAATTCTTTTTTGCGCCAGGTTGTTCAGATATTTGGCCTATCGCCGTTTCATCTACTGGGTGTGGCACAGATGGGTACACATAACAGAAAAGTATGCCATCATGTGTCATAAACAAAATACGATCTACATTCCCAGACCCAGGTGGCCTTTACTGAGGATACCTAGAAAGGAGCTGAGGACATTTTCTTTGTAGGATTGAAGCGGCATCGGTGTGCTCCCACAAGGATGTCCTCTGCTGGCTTCTCAAATTGAGCAGCATTTGGGGTTGGAACACTCCTTTCTGCTGAAAGAACTTTCGCTAGTCTGTAACTGGGATATATCTCACGGAGCACAAATACTTCTGCAATGAGGTTGTCAAAATAATCTGAAACATAACCAGTTAATAAAAGATTAGTAATAAACTGTCTTTGAATCATTAAATGTAATGCTTGGTCTTTTGTGCCAGTGTAATACCTACATTGATAAATGGTTACCCTATGGGCACAGGGGGAGATTCGTTTATCATAATAAATGCCAGCATTACATTATTGTCTAACTCATATTTACACATATTGAACAACAAATCCTGTGATATATACCAACCAAAAGTAGTGGGAACTTTGACAGGCTTCACCACTGGATCCCCCTGTCTGGACTTTGGATATGACACTCCCCATTGTGACTGGCCTTGTTGAGTGACTGCCTGAGCTCTATTGGAGTTTTCATTAAAGTGCAAAACTGCCAGGAGTAATCTAGAGGTAAAGCACCAACAGTAGCAGATGTACCCTGGTGGTCTGGCATGCCTACATGAGCTCAATATACACCAGCATGTCACAACTTTATAAGCACCAGCACAAACCCATGTTTTTCATCAGGTATTTGCAATATATACCACACTACAGTCACAGCAAAGCTCAATTAAATTACCTTGCTTCCATAGTGGCAAAGGGAAAGTGTACACTCTTGGGCGCGAAGAAGATCACCACCTTGTGGAATGATTCTTCATTTGAAGTCTGCTCAGATGGATATAATCTGCCAATGTCTTTAAGAAGGTGTTTCCATTTCCTTGTGTGGCTTTGATCCTTAATAAATGAACATAAAATACAAGATATTGTGTAGCACCTACAAACAGAGGCAACATGTGTTTCAGTGTCGACCAGTTGTACACCAATGATATTTCCCAAAAGAGGGATCCAAATCACTTATAATATATCAATATACATCTATAAACAGACTATGTCTAATTGGTCCTATGACATAAGTAGTACTCCTCATGTAAATGGACAAATTAAACACAGTATGTAGTGTATCCAAATCCCTAAACAATAAACGGGCAATATCATGCAAACATTTTGAGATCACATTGAAACACCTGTTAGCAAGCCATGTGGCCTTAAAACGGCCATGTCATTTGGGTCGTATGATTATTCATATAAGAAATAAATTTTGCTGTCAATCAAACCTAAAGGCACAAGCATGACTGTGTATGAAAATTGAATGATCCTAGCTATCTTACGGCGTCTTTTTGATTCACATCCATTTAATTGAAAATCGTTGGCATGGCATCTTGGCGAAGCCTAGGTTGCTATGAAAAGCCCAGACTTCTGAGCAGCTAGGGGTCTGTTTCATATGCGTCCCTCTCAAAGTGTTTGGAGCAAGTAGTTTTGGTCGGCTTCCAATCCTTCCTCTTCATCTTTACAATCCAATTCTTATGCATGTTTCGGTCTTTGGGAACCGAAGAAAAACTCTTATATATATATATATATATATATATATATATATATATATATATATATATATATATATATATATATATATATATATATATATATATATATATATATATATATAAACGTAGAATACATTTACCCAGATCAACCAGAAAGCACTATTTTCAACAGATACACCCACAAGGTTACTACCTTCTACTGCATAATTAGAAGTTTATCTCGGGGTGACATTACACACTCAAGACATAGTTTAAAGTTCGTCCGAAATAGACCCAAGTCAACAGAGCTGAAAACACACTACGGTCTAGCCTGGTAGTTATCGGATCAACATCCTCGATGTGCCCCGGCCTCTGTCGCCTCAACCAACCCACTGTTGACACATCTCTAAGGAATCAAGCACCTGCTTGCGTCAGTAAGAGGCGCCTTTCCGTAAGCCGGGGAATGTTAATCTCTCATCAGCAAGTCAGATGAGCTCGTCATGATGCAAGCAGTCTGAAATCTTCTGTATCAATCCACCACCAATCTTTGCACTGCCCTCCTCGACCAGCGTACAAGTCTCCAGCAGGGACACTCATTGCTTAATACGGTATCATCCTAGAATTTATCGCCCTGATCTTGTGAAGCCGCGAGCCAAGTGGAACTCGATCGAGTTATAGAATTGATATAGGCGGTCAGATAAGGTATTACGACAATGTCCAGTCTGGGATGACTGTGACTCGCCGCCATCGCGGCAGACAGTATCGATACTGGTTGAGATAGCGGAGAGTATATACTTGACAACGCGCTACTTCACAACTGGATACTGTCTATATGTAGCACCTCGTAAATAATCAACATCGTACATAAATACTTCAGTTACTAGTCTGACTACAACCCGCTCTGCGATCTGGGTTCCTCTGTTCCCATGTTTATGGTGATTGGTGGTGTTTAAGCGTACATTCTTGGTTCACCCCAACGAACATATGTCGACAGCCGCACCTCTTTTGAGTAGGAAATTACGGCAATCTAGACACGCCATCTAGCGAGCTGCGCGACGCCGGGATCACACACCGACAAAGATTACACTTCGTCATATTTACACGATGAATTTCTCAAGAAGTCACACCGAGTACGCGGGACGATCCACAAAGGTGTGGAATAAAGTGGACCTAGTTTGTGGCAGTGAGGGTTTGTCGGAGGTAGACGATGTGAGGAAGTCACGGACGACACCAATGGAAGGGAAGCCGGAAGCTCATCAGGTAGAGGAGATGGCTCTTGGAACAGAGGAAGAAGGTACAGAGGGAAAAACGGGGTTTGGTCGCAAGTGGAGGAATGATAGTTCTACTGCTAAGCTGGTCGCCAAATCTGCCCGTCCAGAGAGGTAACTTGACATGAACAGTAATTGATTCGATCTACTGGGTTCATGATTGTGCACCAAAATGAGCAAGCTGATTGTGGGGTTGTGGGTGAGTTGATTGCGAGGACGAGTGTGAGTTTATTTTGAGGATGGGTGAGAATTGTTTTAAAGGATGGGTGAGTGTTCATAAGGATTGGTGCTAGTTTATTGTGAGTTCATTGTGAGGGTAAGTGTGCGTTCATTTTGAGGATATGTGTGAATTCATTTTGAGGATCGATGTTATTTCATTTTGAGGATGGATGTGAGTTCATTGTGAGGATGGGTGAGAGTTTATTATTAGGATGGATGAAAGTTAATTTGGATGGGTGCGAGTGTATTATTAGGATGGTGTTCTTTTGGATGGGTGTGAGTTCATTGTGAGGACGGGTGTGAGTTTATAATTAGGATGGTTCATTTGGATGGGTACGCGTTTATTATTAGGATGGATGAAAGTTCTTTTGGATGGGTGTGAGTTCAGTGTGAGGACGGGTGTGAGTTTATTATAAGGATGGTTCATTTGGATGGGTGCGAGTTTATTATAAGGATGGATGAAAGTTCATTTGGATGGGTGTGAGTTAATTATTTGGATGAATGTAAGTTCATTTGGATGGGTGTGAGCTAATTATTTGGATGGATGAAAGTTCATTTGGATGGGTGTGAGTTAATTATTTGGATGGATGAAAGTTCATTTTTTATGTGTGTGAGTTAATTATTTGGATGAATGAAAGTTCATTTGGATGGGTGTGAGTTAATTATTTGGATGGATGAAAGTTCATTTTGATGGGTGTGAGCTAATTATTTGGATGGATGAAAGTTCATTTGGATGGGTGTGAGTTCAGTGTGAGCATGGCTGCGAGTTAATATTGTGGATGAGAGGTAATAACGAGTTTCGCCGTGAGTGTTTTGTAGGGATAGGAGGAGTTAATTGTGGAATGGGTGCGAGTTTAAAGTGAGGAGGGGTATGAGTTTTTTAATGAGGATGGGTGTCAATACTGGGTGAATGTGACAGTGAGGATGAGAGTGAGTTCATTGTTTGATGTCCATCTGTTGTTGGATAATTCTATATATAGGATTATTAAACTTTATTTGATCCGTGCTAAGTAACGACATGCGGGAGATGCTTGTTAAACTTATAGTTTAGCTAATCTGCGAATACTATTATCAGCATTCAAAGAGGTAATAAAAGTTCATGATTCTTCTGTGTGTTGTCAGAGAGGGTAAAGAGACGGTACAGCAGGCTCTGATGAAGATCATCGAGTACCTCCGGCGTGAGGACCTCCGCAACCTCCGTCGCCTCATGATGCGATACGGCGAGAAGATGCGCGAGTACTGTAACACACCCCTACCCCCACTCAAATGGACGGCTGTCACCTCCGCCGTCGACCTGAAGTTCACCAAGGTCATCGCCTTCTTCATCGACTACGGTATACCGATGGACAGAGCGGATGGTAATGGTTGGACGCCCCTACACGCAGCTGCCCGTCGCGGGGCTATAGACATTATGGAGCTTATAGTAAAGGCTGGATTTGATATAAACATGAAAGCCTTGGGTGGATGGTCACCACTGCATGTGGCTCTGTTGAAAGGGCCCTCACAGTCCGTGGCTTATTTGGCGCAGAACGGATCGGATATGGACCAGCAAGGACCAGCCGGCTGGACTGCTCTACATCTCGCCTCGTACCTAGGACGACGCGATCAGGTTGAGCTTTTGGTAGCGAACGGAGCCAAGCAAGAGGTTTTCACTACTTCCGGTGCGACGCCACTCTACCTGGCGGCGCAAAATGGCTATTCAAAGCTCGTTTCAATGGAAGCTGATCTGGGTGGTCCCCTAAGCAGGAGGAAGTTTGACGGATGGGCACCACTCCATATTGCATGCGTCCAAGGTCACGTGGAGGTCATTGAAACCCTACTTAATTCTCAGGCCTTTATTGATTTGACCAATAACGAGGGATGCTCTGGGTTGTACTTAGCAACACAGGAAAGCCAAAAAGACATCATGAAACGTCTAATCGAGAAAGGAGCTAATATCAATTTGGCATCAAAGCTGGGATGGACGCCATTGCATGTAGCGGTGGATGTAGGTAAGTTGGAGATGGTGAAGCAGCTTGTGGAAGCTGGCGCAGACATCAATGCCAAGACGAGAAGAGGACATACTTGTTTACATATAGCTATGGGGTCCGAAAATATGGACGTAGTCAAATACCTCATCAATAAGGGAATCCAGATGGGAGTACGCGGTGTAGGCGGAGTAACGCCGTTACACATGGCCTGCTTGGAGATGGGGCGACATCGTGTGGACGTGCTACTAGAAG
The DNA here is from genome assembly GCA_034190875.2 of Urechis unicinctus. Lineage (NCBI taxonomy): Eukaryota > Metazoa > Annelida > Polychaeta > Xenopneusta > Urechidae > Urechis > Urechis unicinctus. Next base: position 49,722,876 of record CM067353.1, read on the forward strand.
GAAACCCCAATGTGGTCGCCGGTGACGTCCACAAAGCTACCCCGCTCCACTACGCTGTGAGGCACAACAACAAAAGGGCGGTACAAGCACTGATCGGGGCCAAGGTGAATTTAAACGCCGTCGATAAGGATGGCAACTCTGCCCTGCACGTGGCCGCGCAGTGCGGTGCCAAAGAGTGTGCTGCTTATCTCATTCAAGGTGGAGCGTCAGTGCGTTTGATGAATGAGAAGCAATACGCGCCCATCCATCTAGCGGCTCTTGGCTCGCATCAGTCCACGGTGGAGCTTCTTATCGAGAACAAAGCAGACGTTAATCAGGAAGGCCCTGGCGGGAATCTAGCGTTACACTACGCCGCCTTCTCCGCATCCGCAGAGCTGACACAGTCGCTCATTAAAGCTGGCGCCCGACAGGACGTGCTTAACCAGGACGGCTCCAGCGCTCTCCATTTGGCAGCTCTGTCCAACAACACAGCCATGGCCAGCTTCCTGGTCCAGAACGGATGTGCCGTGAATCTCCAGGATGCGTCCGGATGGAGTGCCCTTCATATTGCCAGTCAGAATGGTAACTACGAGCTGGCTTCGTGTCTGATGGATGACGGGGCGGATGAGGACCTGACGTTACCAGATGGTTCTACTCCACTGTACGTGGCAGCTCAGAATGGTCATGGTAACATAGCCGCGATGATACTGCGACACAAGAAGTCTCCTAAGACTAATGTCACCAATGAAGACGGATGGACAGCTCTCCACGTGGCATGTCTACGGGGACACCTGGATGCCGTGGAAGCTCTGTTGAGATTAGGTGCTAATGTACAAAAGGCATCACTCAGCGGAGACACAGCTCTCCATCTGGCGGCAAAGAACGGTTATGATGAAGTAGTATGGGTGCTCTTACAAGCAGGAGCGAACCCTAACTTGGTTAACTCCGACTTGTTTGCTCCGATCCATTTAGCAGTGCTGGGACAGCATCACGCGTGCGCGCGCATCATTCTGGAAAACAAAGCTTCCAGACTATCCCTCAACAAGAAGGTGAAGGACGGTGACTCTGCTCTACATTTGGCGGTCTCGCTGAATGACCTTGACATGGTGCGCCTACTGGTGAATGCTGGCATAAAAATTAACACTACGAATGACCACGAAATTACGCCACTCAGGCTGGCTTTGGCGAAAGACAGTGAGGACGAGACGAACGCTTCCTCGGGTGTTAGCAAGTTCTTATTGTCCTCAGGCGCAGACACTAACATCTAAGAAGACAAGACAAGCGAAGTTGTCAGCTACCTGATGGAGTGATGTCATGAACATCGACGAGGATAAAATGAACATCAAGGAGTGATGCCAAAGCCTTGAGGAATATTGCAATAAACCTCGAGGAATGAAATCAAGAACCTTGGGGTGTGATGTCGGAACCATCGAGGAGTGGTGTAATGAACTTCGAGGAGTGCCACCGTGAAGTAACGCAATGAAGCTTGGGAAGTGATATTAAAAGGTTTTGCTTTATTTTGTCAAAACCGAATTCTCTTGGTGATATCTTTTTTTAAATGTACCTCTCATAAAGACGTTATTTAACAGTGGTAAATACGTTGATTCGCCCGTAATACATTTGAAGACAGTAATCTCATTCGTAGTTTATGAATTTACATTACTTCGCTCCCAGTAAAGCCGTCTGTATATTAACTTAAATACAGACAGAACAATGTTGGTTATTTCGGTTCTACAAACACTCTTTGATGCATAAAGACTATTGGAAATATTTATATAATAACATCGGATAATAATGATCTTCTGTGATAACTGCCATAGATGTTGATATTGTTGAAATCATCCATTGCATCTTTGCCAGGTCATTGAACTTTGTACGGTCATTATCTCTATCCTGTTGTACCTATAATACATTCAGCAGTGATATAAATCGAACATATCCATACATAATTGCCTTCTGGTCTTATTATGGCCTGATTTATGTGTAGTATGTCTTCTAGGTCAAAGGTTAATTATATGGTTTGTGAGAACAATTCACATCAGCTATCATGTGCATTGTATTGCTGCATGAATCATACATAAAAATTACTATACTTACAATAAACGGCACCTGCTTTGGTTCACCCGTACTATCGATAAACGAAACCTGCTTGTGTTGGCCTATATCAGCAATAAACGAAGCCTGATTTGGTTCACCCGTACTAGCAATAAACGAAACCTGCTTGTGTTGGCCCATACCAGCAATAAACGATGCCTACTTGGGTTCACCCATACCAAGAATTAACCATATCTGCTGGGTTGGCCAAAACCAACAATACACGACACCTGCCGGGGTTGGCCCATACCAACAATAAATCATATCAGCTTGGGTTGGCCAAAACCAACAATACACGAAACCCATACTAACAATAAACCATATCTGCTTAGGTTGAATCACACAAACAATAAACGAAACCTGCTTGTGTTGGCCCATACCAACAATAAATGATGCCTACTTTGGTTCGCCCATACCAACAATAAACGAAACCTGTTGTATTGGCCCATACCAACAATAAGCGATGTCTGCTTGGGTTAGCCCATACCAACAATAAACGACGCCTGCTTTGATTAGCCAATGATTCTTATAAAGATGCAGAAAATTTGGTTATTTAAGTATTGAGAAATGACGCGATCAATTCCAAGAAAGCAATTTGACAAGCATAAAACTCTCAGTTATCCAGTAGACAGCTTATTGTACGCTGCCACGAGAAGATGATTGGTCGTGAAGTGGTAACCTGTCTTTAGATCTTTGATGCTGTACACTGTATAGCCTGGTACTTGTCATACCTACTCTTGTATGATTTAAATATGATCGTTATAAGGCCCATTTATTTTATCCGCAGGTGGTAAGGCCAGTGAGGTTTTTGTACTATGGTTTGCTTCACAACTACCATTTTGTATTACCAAATTCGTCAAAGCAGATCGACATTTATTAAAATTATTACTTCAAGAGCGATCGTGTAGGATTTGTCAAATCACCAATCACATGGTTTGCTTTGACGACTGACATCTTGTTTTCGTCCAGCTCTCGGTTTAGTTATGATTACATCTAATCGTTCATGAACACAATGGTAGGTTTCGCTACGCCCACATGCTTTTCATTCAAGTGTTTAGGGAACATATCTATCGAACATTATGTCGGCAAATGACGTCACAACTGGATAAGGGTATAAAGATTACCATATTGATTAATGCAATGGACGATTGTATAACGCAGTTGAATCAGATACCAAAGTACGTATTATTTTGATTATAACAACAGCATTATAAATTGCCCTCGCCAAAGATTACAATCGCATATACTTCTGTGCCCGTTACTTGGTCGTGTTGTCTTTTTTATTACTTTCCCATCGTACTTAACATTATCATCATTAATATGAGTATCATTTTATGGCACTGAAACAATTCGCATGTTGATGTGCAGCATATATTGGTAGTTCATTCAGTTGACTTTGAAAGGAATTTCTATACCACATCAACCATCTAAAATTAATAATACGAGGAGCCAAAACCGAAGATGATTACATTACGCCACGAATAGCTTGAATCTTACATCGTACAGATCCCTAGATATCCGGGGACTAACATGATGAATGGGGAGATATCCCACGTACTTGCTGTCGATCGTTTAGTTAAACGCGTTCACCGTTTTCGCCACATATTGACCTCATACTTTCCTAAGATAAAATATGACTCCTAATTCATAACTTAACATGACTCCAAACATACCATACTTTCGGGATGCATTCCAAACGCATAAGATTATAGACAACACCAAATTGTCTTTATTTGATTCCCGCTCTTTCACTTTGACCAGCGCGCATTATACAGAGCGCAGCACAGACGCTTGGACCAGCCCATCATGATCCGAAATCATTATGACCCTGCCACCATGCTATGTATTGAAAATCTTCATAAGAAGTTATGCTCAGCATCTGTTATTCGCAATGAATAGTTACCGGCGAAATATAACCTAATATTCAACTTTTAGAAAAGTAGCAAGTTGACACGTGATGTTTCTTTTAAGAGATATCTGCATTGACAATCTACACACGGAGTATAACGTCAGATGAATGATCCAAACGCAGCACGGGCGATATCAATAGTATCGTTCCCATTTGACTTGATCTACATTATTCCACGACATACTTTATGATCGATTTTGTCAACAATCTCTTCACATCAACCGGTGTTGACCCATTCATCTAATAAGAGCATAAACTCCACCTAATACGGGAATCGAAGGAGAATTAAATGACCACTAAATGGGCATAAATGACGTCATTGTAGCTTTATTGTGTGGTAATCTCTTCTCCAGCGTTGACGTATGGAACGAGTGAAAGAGTGCATGCCAATCTAATCCAGGCATATGAAGTATTTCTTTGGAGTATCAAATTTACAAGCATTAGTATCATTTTGGGCAGCTTGTTGAGATGACGAATATACCCCTGCCTAAGGTCAATACGATCCTGCAAGGCTAGGATGAGATTGCGCACGGATTGCCTAACTTTCCATTAACTCTGACGCTCCTTCCTATACTTGATCTCTTCAAATTTGGAAATATCAAGAATGCCATCGAGCAAATTTTGGCAAGCCAGTACAAATAACATCGTGGTATTACACACGATCCGGTTGTGATTCACCCAATGCATTCAATATCCAGTACATTTGATCTGGTAGAGCACATTACACGAAATATATCGTGCCTGTGTATGACTGAACATTTAATGAACGAGTAGTTAATTATCCGGTATGAGAATCCATACAGTGCTATAGCAGCGTTCTTAAAATAAACTAGTAGCCACCCATAATGTCTGACCACTATGGATATTGTCTGAGCTGTGCTTAGTTGAACGGGTACAAGCTTCCACTTTCCTGTGTTTTAGTTACTGTCAAACCCATTTGCTTATCAATAAGCACTTATGATGGGTGCCTACTGATGCTGTAACTGATATTTTCGCTTGACAGGCCACTGCTGAGTTGATGGGGGTCCAATATTGAAGTTGAAGTTTGTGTAATCAAGCATAGACCCAGGTTTTTGTGAACAAGTTACTAGCTGGGCCAGCTGGCGCCGTCGGTTTACTTAACACACTCATCGCCGTCGGTTTTCTGGAACTACATGTAACTACTTTTCACCAGGTCTTGGCTGTTTGTATTATATGTTAAACAAATACCACTCAATTTTGTGAAATGTCCTCATAAACAGAGGATGTCAGCAATGCAGGGTGAATGTGTACCTTCATCTTGCCTTATTAAGCTTTGATGACTGATGCAAACACGAGAAGACAAGGTGATAAGAGGCTTCTGATGGAGAGCCGTTGGTGTTGTTCAGCTCAATTAAAATATTGTGTTGTTTTGTTAGAAGCAGTCTTGGATAACCGGGATTAATGACAGATTACATCACCTGACAAATGACATGAGTCAATGTTTGATCTAAATGTTAAAACCATATATTACACTCGAATTGGTGTGCAGTTAACCCTTAAATTACCGTACCCTAAATTCAAAAGCATACGGCATGATCTATACTCTAGCGTATATTGCGTGGATATTGTGATAATTTGGATAAATGTGTATTACCAAGAATGTAACCCGAACGTATCATTACATTACCACTTGAGCCGCACGTAGAGGTTCTCCAAACGAGTGAACTTGTCTAATTTGACGCTTTGCTACCAACTCTTACAATGATAATCAAATGAAGCCAGCAATCGTATCCTCGGGCTATTTACTCTCATAGAGCAGATCACTACACACGGGCTTAACGAAGATTACCTAAGCGAGTGAACCTGTGCAACAATTTGAATTGCTACCAGATGTTACAACAATAATAAAGTGAAGCCAACCATCTCATTATCTTGCTATATTTACCGCAAAGCTCGCGACCGTTCTGTTTAACTGGGCGGATGTTCTATGTGGATGAGTACACTGGACCATGGTGAAGGGGAAAGGCGATAGGGGATCAGGAGAGGGAGCGTTAGCAGTGGCATAACGTGTTATGGATTGAGAGGCTATGAATATGATACGAGGAACTGCAATTGTAACTCTTATATGGGCGTCGCCTTGTATTTCCGTAACCAGAATATTGTGTTTGGTTTTAAGCATAGTGATAAGTGATGAATATGGAATTCTATGGCCTCACTACCGGTGTTTGAGAATCACGAAAACCAATGCTACGAATTGAACCAGCCATTCATTGCCTACATATTGTAAACGCGGCATTATTGTGTTGCGAAAAGCTGACATCATATTAAACAAATGCTGTGGTCATTTAATACCACATATAAAATATATCTTACACATCACTACAATATCTTTTCCGAATGTCCACATGCATAATTGTGAGAAAATTACAATCTCAGCATCTCTACCAGTATATACTCAACATAAAATATGCAAATTGTTTGAGTTCCATTAAACGATACTCAGAAAATCATGGTAATGTTCAGCAGGATAGGAGAGGATTCAACAAGACTACACGGCCAAGAAACGGGGACAGAAAGTATCTGCGATTGCAATATTTGGCAAGGGCAGTCTGCAATGGTGTTGCAATAATCAAAATAATACATACTGTGATATCCGATCCAACTGCAATGTAAAAAGATCCATGACGTAAATCCATATGATAATCGTTCCACTCTGATCCAGTTGTGACGTCATATGTTAATATAATGTACAATCAGTATGTTCCCTAAATACTCGAATGTAAACCATTAAACAATGTGGGCATAGTGTTGCATTCACGACGTAGATTTACCGGGACCCTCGCAATGCATAGCATTAGACTTGGTCGTGCATACAACACGACATTACAAATAAATGGAGTGTTCGTGAATGATAGGATGTAATTATAACTGGAGAAACAGTTAACAATGCGATAGGTGATATGACAAAACCTATGCAATCGCTTTTGTAGTAATAACTTCAGTGAATGTCGATCTGCATGTTCGCATTTGGAAGTACAGAATGGTGGTTGTCACGAGAACCGTTGTACATCATCAGTGGATAGAAAACATGGGCAGAATTATAACGATCCTACTGAAATCAATCAAGACATGGTATAGAAAAGTCGAGATATGGCAAGTACTGACATTTAGATGATGTGTTTTGCACATCAACCAGACACATTGTACATCATTGAATATTGACTGGAAAGACTATTACACGCGGTCATTTTCTAGGGGCAGCGTACAATAAGATTTCCGCAGGATAACTGATAGTTTGCTGCTTGTCAAATTGGCCAACTACAAAATCAATATAATCGGTATCCATTTGTAGCTAGCAATGGAAGTAAAAATCATCTTCTTCTATCTTGATTGCTGATCTTTGATTACTACATAATGCACGGTTGGTTGTCCGATTGCTTAGTATTTCTCCAACATCAGGCACCAAGCGCTTCCAACTGACAGGCAATTGCTAGTACCCGATGGGTTATCGCATTTCTGCGCCATGAGGCTTTTTGCATGCCTTCTTGGCATTCAAGGCGTCATTTTATAATATCCAAATCTATCTTCTACTAAATTAGTATTTTTGGAATGGGCTATCACAAACAAGTATCGTTTATTTGGTCAGTTTTTCCTCAGGCTGGTGAGGATTGTTCTCAGCAGCTGTTGTTGTCCATCGAAACTCTGGTATAATTCCCATATAAACAAATAGATGGAGCTACAGGTAATTTCGTTCTCGGTGCAACTGGTTGCTTTTCTGGTCGATGACACAACCGTTAAGGGTTAACACCAGCACACCTGTCATATCAGAACAGCTGGCCCAAGCTGATCCAACAATAACAATCAGCTCTCGACACCGAACTGGATCACAGCGGCGATATTTCACTATTGTGAAGTAAATAGAACCATATGCAGTGATGACATAACCGGACATTCGCGATGTGTGTCGATGTGTCAGATGATGGCTTGGACAGCGATGATAAAGCTGCAAACTTAAGGACCGCTCATGCAGTGCTCATGTTACAAAGGGTGACGGAAGTGCTTCAAGAGTCATGACCACCATGAATATAGGACATACCGCCACTTTGGGACATCTTGTCATTGCCGGTTATCCCGAGCTCCCACTACCACCTGCATGTAAAGAAGTCTGACAGGTGTATAGCTGCTGTTAAGTTACAGGATGTGATCGTCATCAGAAAAGACCAAGCTATGCGTCAAAGCTCATCGCTTCTGGTTGAGATTAGGCTTTCATTAATCCTCGATGGATTGCATCATACGATATATTGTGATATCCAAGAAAAAACATTGTCCATACAGTTTTTGAAATATTGTCGCATCTTCAAATACAACACAAAGAACAGCACATTTGTGGCCACACACTTCGGTTTTATGCCGAAGCATACTTTGTTATCGCATGACAAAGTATGCATGCTCTAAGAGAAATCAACGTTGCCAAAGATGGAATATCTAATCATGGTAAATAGTTGGTGCTGTCAGGTCTGCTGAGTACAGTCATCGGTTATGTAGTTTCATTCTCAACATCCTTATGTAAAACACATTTTTCATCCTCAGTCCAGTATGACAATTAATATCTATGCCACATCAATCACCCGGATAGCAATCATCTGAACGCACCAGGAGAATCGCCGAAGCAGGTTTAGTAATCTACACAATACCTGTGGTTGCTAGCCTTGGTGTCATAAAGGCGTGCAAGAGATGTATTACAGGAACATGCTATGATTAAATAAACGGCGTAGCTTATATGCATATAAATTGTGTACATAACGCACATTGCATACTAGTTTTATGTATAATGCTCATATCCAATTAATATTAAGGAGACAAGCATTTGAATAAATAGCTGAAAGGAGGTGATGAAGTGTTGAACATGCCGCGGTATGAACTTAAAACCCAGAAAAGCGCAATTCAACCTGCAATTGGAGTAAACAGCAGACGCAGCATTGTCCGTAGCTGAGAGCTCTGGACATAGATGTATGACATGCAAGACAAGCGAGGTCATTGGAAACAAGCGAAAATGGTGTAGTCACGAGGAAATAATACCTGACACATATGTTGGGTCATAATTGTTGATAACACAACGCACTGCTGCTCTTTTGTGAATGGGTTTTTTTTAAATTGGGTCACACTGCATTTGCTTGCTTGCAAGCCTATATTTCGTCCAAACTTTCAATTATTTATATCCTATTGCTCAAATGACCTCCTGTAGAGCAATGTGTCTTTAACCTTGTTTATTGAGTGCCACCCACTCTGAGTAAATATGAATATTTCAGTATGAAGCAGCAAGGACACAATCCAGATTGTAGACCTGGTCAACAGGTGATTAGTCAAACTGACAGGTGCGCTCAGTCGGAGGTGTGACAATAATAACACAGGTCGTGGCTTTGATGTGCAGAAAGACTAACGACCTCGATACCGTAACCTTTGGGCATACATAAATTACACTGGTTGTTGACTTGTTTTGTGACATTGAAATTCACTTTAGTTAACTGAAGTCGATTATCAAGCATGTGACGATTGCCTATAAAATGAGATTGCATACCGTAAAAGCGTAAAGGTTGCAGGTGTTGTATTAAGGGTATTTCTCAATCTCCGGTTATTTGTGTGTTACATAAATCTTGCGAATACGGGACAGATGTCAATGATGTAATGTCAACAGCAATGTCACAAGAAAAGTCAACAGCAATGGTAATAGCAATGTCTCTAGCGATGTCAATATCAATGTCAAAAGTAATGTCAATAGCAATGTCAATAGCAATGTCAATAGCAATGGCAATTGCAATGTAATAAAGCAATGGAGACAAAACATGATGTACTGGTACAAATTGTGCGCATCGGCAATAAACAGGCAAAATCAGGCCCCTGAGATCCAATTGAAAGCTTTTCTGAATTCCGCATGCATAAAACCCACAGTATGCATTCATCTCTTCTGAGTAGTTGTTTTCATTCCCAGTAAAACGACTTGCACTCATAGTCCCAGGAAAGTCACGCAACGACGTTTTAAATGAGTGAAAGAGTATGTGGGTTTGTTTGTAAGCCGAGGGACCGCCTACGACTCATGAGAGGATTCTGAGAAAAGTCAATTGAGAGCACTACCTTGTTTGCCTTACGGGCAGTAAGTGCTAGGGGAATCACTTGCGTGCAACAATAGGGTTACGATTGACAGCACAGTGATGGATGAATCCATGATACAAAGCATTAGGCGTACAAATATTGTCGTTGACATTCCATACAACAGCTGGATACAATACTGCTCCGCAGAGATCGACTGCACTTACTGGCTTCAGCAATGGGAAAGTGTCAGCTCTCAGCAATGGACGACGTTTGAACAACATTTTTCATGGGAAAACAACATAGGTCCGATACACTGCTGCCTTCTTTCTTGTACGGAATACACACGAACGCCTCTCTAAATGACAATCGCCTCTCTATAAAAGGGCAAACATCACGGAGGGAAACTTCTATTCATTACATGGTAGTATGACAAGGCCTGTCCGACCAGTCAGTGTCGGGTGGAAATTAAGTGGCTGTTGCGTTACCATCAAATGAATCAATTGACCACACAAACAGTTTTGAGAAAGTGAGAGCATAATATAATCAAATATATATATGTAACAACTTTTTTGCAGAGTGCCACTTAGTTCTGCGTCATGCCTAGTTTCTTGTCATTCCATGATGATGTCATTAAACAAAAGTTCATACGAATAGGATGCATATTTACCCGAATATATTGTTCCAGCGTTGATTAACAGTTTGCATGACCACCTAGCCACGATTACACCAACTGACTGCTATGGATATGTGGTCATAAACCAATTTTATTCCATACATGATGGTGCCATTAAAGTGTGCCCCATACGAATAAAATGCACATTTACCCAAATTTATCTTTCCAGCTCTGATGGTGGGGTCCATAGCCTCGATTACACCGACAGACGGTAATGGGCATGAGGCATGGGTTCTATTGATTCACCTCGACACATAAAGTTCTGCTACCAGAACAAATATCAAGAAATACAATGATTTTGTTGGAATGTTGTATTTCCTGCAATGATATGTTATGCCAAAGATAGGTGAAACACATATCTATAGATAATCATTTATTAACAAAAAGGGAAGGCGTTGAAGTTAAAGGTAGTTATATTAATATGATAATGAAGATATGGAGTACAATTAAATACAGCTATCATAAAATAAATATAAATAGAAGGCACAACAGCTGTGTTAACTCCACACCTATCAAGATATACGTTAACTCAACACCTATCAAGAGCTATGTCAACTCTAAACCTATCAAGAGCAACAGCTATATTAACTCTACACCTCTAAGGGCAAAAACAAAGTTAACTCTAAACCTATGTTAACTCTATACATGTCAAGATCTAAGTTAACTCTGAGACTACTAAGAAGATATGTTAACTCTAATTCTATCCACCAGTAGCTTCTATTAACTGCATGCTGACATCAACGACTTTGTTCTCAAAGCCAGGACGCCGACATCTGCATATCTGGAAAGTATCATTGTTATCCAAGCGCCCTCAAAGAAAGTAATTTGCCTATTGCATGTAACAATAATATAAATTCGTGCGCGCTATGATAGTAATATTACAAAAAGATAGAGGCATGGAGATTTTACATCACCACAAAAGTCAGAGGAGAGTGATCCATGACAGTAGGGAAATGCAATGAGACGTAAGCACAGCATTAACTCGCTGAAAGGAATTGATTCAGTTACGATAACAAACCAATAAACCGTCCCATGTAGAAATAAGTTGATTATCATTCCCCGTGTATTGAATCAGTACAACACTGTGTGTGCCTATATTACTGACGGTCGACCACTCAAATGTGCAAATATCTACATTGTAACTATTCAGGCATCAAGCATCCAGAACTCCATCAGGATTGTGGGGGCACACATTAAGTGATAGGTCAAAATGACATGTGCAAATAGCTGGAGGCTAGGCAATGACAACACGCGATTGGTGTTGGCGTAAAGTCAGGCCCTCTGCCTCTATACTGCAAGTGGGAGCATTGCAATTTGGTATTAAACACAGAAGTGGGAGTATTGGGCCTCGGCATTAAACACAGCCATCTATCCTAATTCACTATATATGCATCGGAATTAAACTCAGAGGTAGGATTATTGGGCGTCGGCATTAAACATCGAGATGGGAGCATAGGGCATTGGCATTAAACACAGAAGTGGTAGCATAGGGCATCGGTATTAAACACAGATGTGAGAGCATTGTACTTTGGCATTAAACACAGAAGTGGGAGTATCGGGCGTCGGCATTAAACATCGAGGTTGGAGCATAGGGCATCGGCATTAAGTCCATTAGTGGGAGCATCGGGCATGGGCATTAAACACAGCCATCTATCCTAATTCGCTATATATGCAGACAATTTATATTCACCTATTAAGGGTATTCTGATCACCCAGTGTACGGTGTGAAGTTCTTGTTGTGGGAGTATGAAGTATCAGATAGTGTACAATCAGATCGATCAATCAAACAGCTCCACGTAATGTTCTCATATATTGACCGCATCCACCAGGCTTGACAGCAGTATATTTATTAAATATTTATCAACAAACACCTGCCTGAATGATATGTTAATGGATGAAGGCTTTTCGTGACGGAACAGTGATTTGAATGAGCAGAGCATGGGCAAAATTTATCCATAACAAAGACTGCTTATTTAGTGGTTCGAAATCTCAATTTGTCACTCACTCTGACAACACAGCACATGATACAGAATATATAATCCTGTACGAAGCATTTATTTTTATTCGCGTAAAAAGTCAGTCACTGAAACTAGTTGAGAGTATGTCGATTTGATGAATTGTTAAATATTGCTATACCGCTGTTCTCTGGGATATTGCTATTGCGACAAATAAACTCAAGCCAGTTGCTTGTTTTCACTAACAATAGTAGTGTATTAAACGCAGTCTTGAATGTGTCTCAATCAAAGCACATCTTCCGAGTCGGATCGACCTGATCCGAGCGCATGTGGCTATCGTGCTTTGTTAGGCAACTGTTGTTAGCTTGTTACGCTTTGTATATAATTCGAATGATTTTATGCGTCAGAATCTGCAAAAACCGTTCAAAGCTTGATTTTAACACTAGATATCATTACTCTCTTGCGCTGGAGTTCTTATCCAGGGTAATGTTAAAGTTGTAAGTCAGCGATTGGGTGCAATTTTTATATTGCTTCTATTTGTGTGACGTAGCTTCCATGACTCGCTCGCGACCATTTTTTTTTTCTATTGGGAAAGCCCAATACTCGATAATAAATCGATATGGGCGTATTGCAAATAGCCTACGAAAAGCGACCTGGACCAGCCAGTACGCATGCGCAACACCGTCTACGGTGGGCAATATGTAGTTTAAAGTTCACGTCCCATCACAAATAAGACATCGAACTTAACAATGTCCCTATAAATAGCCGGGGTCACATCGTGTAATTTCCCAGTGTTGATTTAGGTTGTGATAATTCTCAAGCGCTGGTGGTGAGGCAATAGAATTCCCTATTCATCACTTATCAAACTCAGTATTCCGGTTATGTAAGAGTTAGAATTACAGCTCCTCGTAACATCATCATAGTCTCTCAATCCCTAACACGTCATACCGCTGCTAACGCTCTTTCCCCCCGGGGGGGGGCACTTGACCTTATTCTGGATAGGGATGTGCCGCGGGACCTCGAAAACCCTTACCTGTCGTACAAGGTCAAAATGGCCAAAAGCATACCCCGTCGTACAAGATATTATGCGAATGTATAACCCGTCGTACAGATTGAAGCTGAAAAACATACCCCGTCGTACAAATATGAGACCCAAAAACCCGTCGTACAAGTCGAGAGGCCGAAAAAGCATACCCCGTCGAGCGGCACATATATACTACCTCTATACACTTAAGTGCCCCCACCCCCCGGGTCTTTCCCCTGCTCCCCTGCCGGCTTTCCCCAATCCTCTGTCGTTTGTGTACGTAGGACGCCGCCGTGCTCCAGTTTATTCAAACCCCGGCCTAGATAAGCAGAAAGGTGGCGAGCTTTGCGGTAAATATAGCATTGCGTTTAATGAGTGACTGTATAGCCAGATAATAAGATAGTTGGCTTCACTTTATTATTGTTGTAACAATTGGTAGCATTTCAAATTATTGCAGAGGTTCACTTGCTCAGGTAATCTCAAAAAGGGCTACATGAAGCCCGAGTGCTAGTGATCTGCAATACGAGAGCCAGGGAATAAGATGGCTGGCTTCTCTTGGATATTGTTGGGACAGTTTAATATAGTTTTTGGGATCTCTTAGTGAAGCCCAAGTGGAAGTGTTTCGCTCGGGTAACGTTCCTGGGATGATAAAGCTTATGCTTGGGAATTAAGTGTACGGTAGCTGAAGGATTTAATGCACACCAATGCGAATGTAACATATGGTACACCGATTTTCACATTTAAATCAAACATTGACTGATGTCACTTGTCAGATGATGTAATCTGTCAATATTCCTGGTTATCCAAGACTGCTTCATACATAATAAGACACGCTGTGGTTCGAACTGAATAACACCAACTGTTATCCATGAGAAGCCATTGTCTTCTCTTGATTACACCTGTCATTGACGCCAATCAAGGAAGAACCAAAGTAAGCCCTCACTATGACTAGCTCAACTGTTGCTATTATGTGTGGGATCTAGTGAGCAAAAACAAAACCGCAAATACCATGGATGCCAAAACACTTCAGAGGATGTGGTAAACACGCTGATTCGCCCGTAATGCATTTGATGACAGTGACCTCATTCGAGATTTATGAGTTTTGAATATCTCGCTCCTAATATAGCCGTCTGTATATTTACTCAAATACAGAATGAACAATGTTGGTCCTTTCGGCTCTTCAAGCACTCTATTTGCAAAGATTTAGCCTTGTCTGGCTTGTCAGAGTGATTGACAAGTGGTAAATGGCTGTTACAAACCACCCAATATCTGCCTTTAAGCAGCTTAATAAAATCGGGTAATAATCCTCTTCTGCGATAAATGCAATTGATGTTGATATTGTCGAAATCAGCCATTGCATCTTTGCCAGTTCATTGAACTTTGTACAGTCGTTATCCATCCGGATATCTTGTACCCACAATACATTCAGCAACATTGTCTTTGGGGTGATTGAGTGATATCAAATGTTTTACTTGATACTATTCCCCTCACGAACCTCTTTTGTTTATTTCGATATGCTTTCTTTTGCGGAGATGAATAAAATCAGTTTAACAAATGATTAATAGACTACTTATTATAATATAAGCCGACAATACTCTTAATTTACAGTCGCCGGTTTCACGCTATAATTCATTGCTGACTGAGTCGGTTTGGTCAACCGGCGACGCCAGCTTATCCTTGCTAATAACTTGTACCCGTAATAAGTGCTTATTGGTAAGCAAATGGTTTTGACAATTACTCCAACTCAGGAAAGTGGAAGGAATTATTCCATGCGTGTTTAGACGTTATGGGTGGCTACTAGTTTATTTTGAAAACGCAGCTGCAGCACGCAATAAAATTAGAAGACAAAGTGGGATACTACTGCATGGGAGCTTGGATCATAATGACCTAGGATCATAACGTCCTGGTTCAAGCGCATGTGCTGCGCACCGTATAATGTGTGCTTGTCAATGAAAAAGAGCGCGAAATCAAATATATACATTATGGTATTGATTATAATCAAATACGCTGCGGATGCATCCCAAAGGTAATATCTGAGCGCTATTCAGCAATGAATTAGGAGTCGTATGCTGTCTTCGGAACGGGTGAGCTCGATATGTGGGTGAAAAAGGCGAAGGTATTCAACTAAACGACCCATGGGAAATCTCCCCATTCATCATGTTAGTCGCCGGATATCTAGAGAACTGCACGATGTAAGATTCAAGCTATACCCGGCGTTATGGAGATGAAGCTACTTGAAGATACGGAGTATATGGCCAATCTAGAAAGAACGATCCCTTTTAAACGTCAGTTACACTATAACAATTACCTCAGCCCCATTGCTCAGGCTCCGTATAATGTCATCTTCAGCTTCTGCTCCTCTTATAACATGAAATGCATTCTGGGAAAACTCCACATTGATTATCAATCTCAACTCCTTGAAATGCAGGTATATTTGTTTTTTATGCTAAAATATATCGCAGATTAATGTGGTTTAGATACTCCTTTCAAAGCTAATTGTATGAACTACCAATATATACTGAACATCAAATATTTAAATTGTTTGAGTTCTATTTAATAATACTCAGATAATGATGATAATGCTCAGTAAGATAGGAAGGGAATAAAAAACGACTACACGGGCACAGAAGTATATGCAATTGCAATCTTTGGCGAGGGCAATCTATAATACTGTTGTGATAATCAAAATAATACGTACTGTGGTATCTGATTCAACTGCGTTATACAAGCGTCCATGGCATAAATCCATCTAGTAATCGTTATACCCTTATCCATTTGTGACGTCATTTGTCGACGAAATGTTCGATAGATATGTTCCCTAAACACTTGAATGTAAAGCAATTTGGGCATAGCAAAACCTGCCACAGTATTACATGCACCTGCATTCACCATGCATCCTGAACACGTCATGTCCTTTGCTAATTGCATTATTTCTACGCCGTACATCTACCGGGACCTTAAGCAATGCACGACATTGGACTTGGTGGTGCGTATCACACGACATGACAAATAAATGGATAGTTCATGAATAATTAGATGTTATTATAACTGAAGCGAGAGCTGGATGAAAACAGGATAACAGTCTTCAATGAAAACCAAGTGATGGGTGATTTGAAGTAATAACTTTAGTGAATGTCGATCTGCATAGGAGCATTTGGAAGTCCAACATGGTGGTCGTGCAACAAACAGAAAAGAGCAATTTCACTCGCCGTGAAATAATAAATGGGCAGTATTAAAAAGTCATATTTCATTTAAGACATGTATAGATCAGGTGTGGTAAATTATGTGTTTTTCACATCGACTAGACATAGTGTTCAGCATTGAAAATTATGCTTACTGTAAAGACAGGTAAACACTTCACTATTACACGTGGTTAGTCGTTTTATTGGGACAGCATACAATGAGCTTTCTATGAGATAACTGAATGTTTGCTCTGCGTCAAATTGTCCAGCTACGAAATCAATATTGGCGGTGTCGCCTTCTAGCTTGCAATGGCAGTACAATCATCTTAATCGATTGTGATTGCTGCTGTTTGCTCTGTAAGTAATCCAACGTTCGAGGTCCGATTGGTTGATATTTCTCCCAACATCGGGCACCAAGCGCATCAAACTGACAGGCAGCTGTTGGTACCCAATGTGTTATCAGATTTCTGCGCCATGAGGCTCACCTTCTTAGTATTGATTACTTCATTCTATAGTAGCATCTTTATTCTTGGTATGTGCTAAACTTATCAGGCACCGTTTACTTTGACTGATTTTCTTCAAGCTGGAGACACTTGTTCTCCGTATCGGTTGCTGTCCAATGCAAATCTGGTACCATCACCAAATAAATAAATGGTTACAGTTAGTTTCTCATTATCTTGAAGATTTATATCGGAGGTCGATCGTCCTCATCTGAGTTAGAATGACGCAGGTGCTGCACAAGCCCCGCTCAATTTATACATAGATTTATGTACACATTGCGATGCGTGTGTTCAGTACACCGCGTATGCCAGATGAGTGTGGCAATCAACTTATTTAAGACGAACTTTTTAAAGCTTTTCTGGTCGGTTACGCAACCACACAGCGTTAACACAAGCACACCTGTTATGTCGGCACAGCTGGCCCAAGCTTATCCAAAATATAGCAATCCACTCTCGAGATCACAGCTTCGATATTTAACCAGCGTCAACTCAATAAAACCTTATATAGAGATGACATTTTCAGACATTCGTGATGTGTCAGATGATGGTTTGGACAGCGATGATAATGCTGCAACCTCATGGACGGCACCATGCAGTGCTTATGTTGTAAAGAGCGACAGAAGTGCTTCTTAGGTCAGAACATACCGCCACTTTGGAACAGACTTCGTGCCATTGCTATAGCAGGATGTTATTGTCAAAACCATGCGTTAAAACTCATAGCATTGTAATTGGGCTTTCATTTATCTTCGATTGATTGCATCATACGATATTACGTCCAAAACTGAAAACGTAGTCTAAGCATTGTTTGCAATATTGTGGCATCGTCAAATTCAACGCATTCAACACATTGGTGGGCACAGGCTTCGGTTTTGTGCCAAAGCAGTTTTGTTATCACATGACAAGGTACGTATGCTCTGAGAGAAATCAACGTTGATAGTTTCAAATATAAAATGTCTTTCAATACAGAAACAATATCGCATAGAACGAAATCGTCCGCATATTTTACAACAATGCAAATAATGACATATTTAAACCTCTATTGGTAAAGGTACCACTGTCGCATTTTGGTAACTGAATGGACAGAAAAGAGGAAGGATTGTTAAGGGTTTGTGCAGTGACTTCTAAAAAAGTACAATTATCGGTTATCTAGTTTCATTCTAAATATCCTCATGTGAAACACATTGTTATGCTCAGTCCAGGATAAGAACCAATAACTACATCATATACATCACCCGGATAGCAATCATCTGAACGCACCAGGAGAATCGTTGAAGCACCTTTAGTAATCTAGATAATACCTATGTCATAGCCATGGTGTCATAAAGACGTGCAAGATATGTATTACAGAAACATGCTATGATTAAATAAACTGTGAAGCTAATATCCATATAAATTGGGTATTCATAACGCACATTGCATGCTAGTGTTATGTATTACGCTCATCCCCAACCAATGCTAAGGAATACCGAATGATCATTAACATGCAAATAGCATCACATTTGTTAATGCTTACGGTTCTATTCCCTGTCTCTGGTTTCAGAAAAATATGTGCGATTATGGTGAGCCATCAATGCTGTACTTATCACTGGTACTTGATAGTAAATACTCCAAGTGAGGTGTGTTAACGTAGATGCAAAGTTTAACTTTAAAACGACCACGATATATGTTAACTCTAATCATATCAAGAGATATGTTAACTCTAACCCCATCCACCAGTAGCTTCAATTTATTGCATGTCGACATCAACAAAATTGTTCTAAAAGCCAGGACGCCGACATCTGCATATCTGTTCAGTATCATTATGTTACCCTAGCCCCCCCCCCCCCCCCCCAAAGCTAGCCTGGAAACGCTGGCCACAATGGTACGATTATCTGCATAAAAATTTGACAACAAACCAGAATGATAAAATTAAAATACATTCGTGCGCGCTATGATTTTACATCACCAGAAATGTCAGACGAGAGTGATCCATGACAGTTGGAAAATGCAATGAGACGTTAGCACAGCATTAGACCACTGAAAGGATTGGATTCAATTACGATAACAAACCAATAAACCGTCCCATGTAGAAATAAGTTGATTATCATTCCCCGTGTATTGAATCAGTACAACACTGTGTGTGCCTAAATTACTGACGGTCGACCACTCAAATGTGAAAATATCTACATTGTAGCTACTCAGGCATCAAGCATCCAGAACTCCATCAGGATTGTGGGTGCACACATTAAGTGATAGGTCAAAATGACAGGTGCAAATAGTCGGAGGCTAGGCAATGACAACACGCAGTTGGTGATGGTAGGGTAAGCCCTCTGTCTCTATACTGCAAGCCTAGTGAGGTCAACTTGTATTGGCCTTTCCGGAATTCTGCGCTTCACATCACTGATATAATTCAATCCGTATTCATCGATGAAGTGCTGATTATTTAATGCCGTTTTATATCTGTTTGTCTCCAATGTGATCATTCTACGAGGAGGTGTTAGGATACCCTAGTCATGTCAGCATGCTGAAAGGCGTATGCACAATTACTCGTCATATACATTGTAAGCCTGCAATACATTGCAAGTTCCAGCAAATAATAGGAGGAATATTATCAAGTTACAATAACAGGCCCATCACTTATACGATGTAGCAAAATAAACGAGGCCCAACCTATTATCATCGTGCTACATTGGTGTATAACATTGATGACAGAGAGTCTGACAACTACACGACATGGGTTGCTCTTCCCAGGACTGATACATCATCCGTAGCCTGCTTGCTTTCTCCATAGTCGGGTAGTTATCTCTGATGCTGCTTACGACAATAACTGTCTCAACATTGTTAGCCCTAGTTGCGAAATTATATATGTACATACACATATATTTGTATATATTTATACATATATATATATATATATATATATATATATACATATAGATCTATATATATATATATATATATATATAGATATATATATACATATATATATATAAACATATATATATATATATATATATATATATATATATATATATATATATATATATATATATTGATATATATATATATATATATATATATATATATTGATATATATATTGATATATATATTGATATGTCGTCTGGTGTGTAAAATGTCAATTGATTCATGTCGCCTGATGTGTTGAATAGGAATTGATTCATGTCGTCTGGTATGTTCAAAACGAAATGCTTTATGTCGTCTGATGTTTGAGGATGTTTTCTGTATGCAATACATTGTAGTGAACACGGAAGCCCTGTAGTTGTTTTTGTGGTGGATCCTAACAACGATAACTACCCGTTTGAATTTACTTACGTTCAAGTCATTCTATTTCAAATGTAATCAGGATATTTTATAGGCCTAGGATTGAACCGATCTGTATTCGGTTAGTATATTATTATAGGTTCTGTGTCACAATTTTTATATATTTACATGCAATTATATTTCAGTCTATACTCCATCAAGTTTGTTTGAGGTCTCTATTATGTATTTGCTGTGTTTCTTCGCTAATGCAAGCTGAACGGTGCTGTTCGACAACTAAAGACAACCTAGGGTGATTCTCGCCTGCTTGATCACACAACCACACAGGGTTAACGCCAGCACACCTGTAATGTAAGGACAGCAGTGGACTCAAGCTTCCGGATAAATGGAAATGCAGTATGCCTGTTAGTAAAGCTTGCACAGGTAGAAGACCTGAGAAGTGAACGTAAGTCAATGCTTGCTGCAAGTACAATGTTAGTATAGCGTCGTCGGCAGCACAATGCTAACATAAAGCGGTTGGAATTAGCACTGACCAAATAGTGCATAAATGGTGGTGCAATTCCACCGCTGAATCGTGCAGGATCACCATCGGCATTGATGTTAATGAAGTGTCAGCTGGTTTATACCATCACTGATTAATATTATCATGTTAAGCTGCAGCAACTATACCGACAATATGCTAAACAAATAACAATATGACTTTCCTAGGTGAATAATCTACGTCAAAATAGTTCCACCTGAATGCATTTGCTACCCACCAGACAACCAGTATGCCGTTGCTATTTTCTTTAGATTTACACGGACCTTTACACATCCCATCCGTTCGTGTGTGTGTGACGCGAAATGCAGTGAAATCATACCCGTGATCGAATGGATCGGATTGTGACAAAAGCGATAATGGATAACAAAACGGATTATAGAACAATAATGCAAATATGGTGCGAGATTTGACTAATATCTTAATAGCATTTGGCAATAACGTTATTAAATGTCAATATGCATGGGTGTCACGTTGGCGTTATTTACGTAGGGGAGCAGCATGTCGGCTATGAACTAAAACTAGTGTACATTGTGAAACAAACCATTCGTTACACGTCTGGAATGGACGGAAATGTCCTTTTTTGCGTCATTACGACTTGGTACATAATAGTCTTGGATATGCCCACGTACTCATCGGGAGTAAAGCGTAGGGCAGATAAGCATAAAAATCGTTCATATTATCATCCAAGCATTCATCAAGGCATGTATTAGAGTAGGTCATTACTCGTTATTTTGGCATCGACTGATATGTTTTTTTATCCTTCTAAACCTGTTGTTTGCATGAGAAACACATACGAGGCACCTTCAAACACCACAACACGTATTTGTACAGTGACAACCAATGTGATATCCCACAAATTACACATTGAGTTAACCGTGGTGAACCAATGGCGTTACGTCCGATATGTAGGTTCATAACGTGTGCTTTTGCATTGCGCTCCATGTTTGAAAGTCAATGTTCTTATAGTTGATCGAGCACCTGCACATGGCACTACAGCTCACGCTATACTTATAAAACTTGCGTCCTACACTGGTATTTCGTGTGTTGCTGACAGCCTTAGCTAACTGATGGGGGCGTCAACCAGGCAACACGTCCGCATTCGGCTTCTATCAGTCAGCTAGAACTCGCCAGGTCTGGCTGACATTCCGAAGCCTGGTACCAGATGCGTGCTGTTTGGTATTCTGCACCGGAATGACATCATAAATACGTCGTTTTTAATTGCTTGAGTTGAAGACTTTGGAGTCCTCTCCTCGGAATGTTAAGACGTCATTAGAGCCAGTTAATGAATGGAAGAACAGCAATCCGCCAAGCCACCGCCAAGCGCTTGCATTCGCGGCAATATGCCAACTATGCTAGCTTTGATGTCCCACTTTGCGGCTTGATTGATTGATTGAAGGTTGGCGTGTCGACAAAGTGGACTCCCAGGGAGGTTAATATGGTGGTGGTTGCTGATGGCCTTAATGCAGTAAGTCACTTACTGTGTTGGCAACCACAAGAAGCTAGTAACTGTATTTGCAAACCCACAAATTGTATCAAGGCAGTAATTAGTTGATCTGGCGGTTGCAGATGGCAGATTCTATACACTAACTCCCTCCACCCAACCCAACCTCATTCTTACCTCATGTGCTTTGATACCTGATACAATCTACTGCATCCCGCTTCAGTGACGTTTATGTCGGTCGGATTAATTGATTGTCAGCAGCTTCTCAGTCCGAATATGAAGAGAATTTTACGTAATGATATTCCCTCGTAAACGTTTCATAACGCAGTCACATTCTACCACTATTTCTAAGCATGCAGGCGTTAACGTTCCATAGCTGCTAAACACGTGGTATCAGCCTCACACCTAGTCTTAGATTCCATCCCGTGACCTTCAGCTGCTGATGGGGGTGCTAAGATAAATCGGAACATCGATGCATTGGGAAAGTGGCTGCCTGATGTAACGCCTTGATGGCGTTCTCTGACAACGATAAGTCACCAATATTAATTTCAACTATCGGTAGTTTTAATTGCTTTATTGCCGTCATCGCCTGCCGTTGTCCATTTAGTCCTGTATGTGAGATTAAGTTAAGAGAGCGTTTCGTGAGGTCGTCAAAATGGTACTCTTCTCGTTTTGTACAAGTTGTTCAGTGTTTTCAATTAAAAGATTATACTTCTTGTAATTTCATATGTGTAATCATATCGATGAAAATGATAAACATCGTTATTGGAAATTGAGAATATTTATTAAAATCAATTAATATTGTAAAAATTCTAATGCAAAATAATTTTCCTTCTGATTTCAACCAAGAGCTAAAGAGGGGAGTCATGCTGTGACAAATACAGCAGAGGTGATGCAATGTGCTGAAAAAGTTTTGTCTAAGACAGACATGTTGATAATATAATATGAAAAGAGATCAATTGTCATCCCGTTGACCCGTCAATTCTATGAATACTCATTGAGTAAGTCCAAAACACAAAAATAAACTCTCACAGAAATTTGAATGAAGCATTCTCGGTTTATATCTTAATAGATTTTTGCAACCGACGCATTCAATTGAAAAACCTAATTGTTGGTGTCCAATGACTACCGCGTCATGAAACTTCTAGCGGAACTTCTTAACATTGACTGCAGCATGCTTTATGATAAATGATCCAATCTGTTGTGTCGTTCATTGTTGTTTGAGCCTACACAAACAGATTTATCAATAAGTTGACGTTAATCGTCCTCGTTACCGGTAATTGTCTGTTGTAACTCTGGTACAATCCATGAGTCAATACATAATAAGATCTCATATGATCTCATTGCTTGACGTGTATCATCGTCTATCAGGTTGTACTGAATCAGTCTATTTATCATCCTCTAACAGGTTGTACTCAATCAGTCGATGGGATGTCTAACAGGTTATAATCTATCAGTCGATATATCTTTCCCTATCAGGTTGTTGTGATTCAGTCGATGTATCATCCTCTATCAAGTTGTACTGAATCAGCTGATGTATCATCCTCTATCAAATTGTACACTATCAGTCGATGCAACATCCTCTACCAGGTTGTACACAATCAGTCGATGCAACATCCTCTATCAGGTTGTACATAATCTGTCGATGCAACATCATCTACCATGTTGTACACAATCTGTCGATTCAACATCCTCTACCAGGTTGTACACAATCAGTCGATGCAACATCCTCTACCAGGTTGTACACAATCAGTCGATGAAACATCCTCTACCAGGTTGTACGCAATCTGTCGATGCAACATCCTCTACTAGGTTGTACACAATCAGTCGATGCAATATCCTCTACCAGGTTCTACATAATCAGGAGTTGCAACATCATCTACCAGATTGTAGACAATCAGTCGATCCCACATCTTATACCAGATTGTACACAATCAGTCGATGCAACATCCTCTACCAGGTTTTACACAATCAGTCGATGTATTATCCTTGCGATTGATTTATTGGGCCGTCTTGTAATAAGTTCAAATATCGCTGCAAGAAAGCCAGACTGATATCATACCGCTTGAAATGCAAACAAACACAAAGTTGATTGCATTTTCATCGTAACAAAAATAGTTGCAATGTCTGAGAGCCAATTCAAATATATTTAATAAAGTATTATGCATGCAGAGGATATGATTATAGCTATAGACAGCATCATCGACTGATCTGAGCCCGATCAAGGATCAACACAAATTTGCTAAGCGGTGAGTGCCTTGCTGAAATCTAGAAAGCAGAGTTTGTTGCACTAGCTCCATTCTATTTATATATAGATTTGATTATGGCGAGGAGGGCAGCCATGCGTTTTATAGACTCGATATTCCGCTATGTCGGCTGTTCATTACAAAAAGCTTATTTAAGACGAGCGGAGGCGGTTCTCTGCTGCTTGATTACACCACTACACTAGGTTAGTTCCAATACACTTGTAATCGAAGGACAACTTTCCCACAAATAACTGTTTAATCGACGCTTTTCGCTCCTGGCTCGTCCAATACACCGAGAGAGGATGATTCTTATGACAAGAAAACCGAAACGAACATTGGGGTTACGATCCAAGTAGCTTCCAATGAAAAGTTCCTCACATCGGACCATTTTAACTATATATTTTGTATGTTTAATGTCTTAAGTAAGGGCGTCGATCATTGGCTCTGTATGATAACTCGAAGTATTTACGTTCTAACTTCAACATCCACACTTTACAGTACATATTATGATGATATAGTCAATAACTCGCGTTGATGAACTATGTCAATCTTCACTTTAGTAACATTGCACTTAAGACCATTATTACATAGAGTGCACATAATGGAACTGCTATACACCTGGTTCAAAGGTACATTTCGGCAAATCAAACGCGTGTACGGTGTTGATCAGCTTGACCGTTCCCGATCATTGCAATATTCCTATCATAAGAGATCTGCCTCACACAGATCATTAAGTCCTTACGTGCTAAAGTTGATAAATGCAATGTGAATGCCAAAGGAGTGGTGTTGACCTGAATACACGCATGTAAGCCATCGTGTCTTCCTTTATGCTGGATGTTCATTGTTGGACATTTGCCTAAGGAAGATACAATGAACAGCTAGTAATATATAGTTACCTGACAACAATTCTTCTTAATTTCCATATATTTTCATAATATTATATGGACTACAGCACTGATCTTATTCATCTTGAAATCTAAATAATGAAAAGAGTGACCTTGACTGCTGGCAACCTATTGACGGGAGGATTGTTTTGCCTTGCTTATGGAGCCAGCAACATCCGATTGCAATCAGAATTTTACTTAATGCGAACGACAATATGGGTTAATCTTAGGCAAATTATGCCAAATACTGCAATAACTACAATTGCCAATTGGCAGTACGATAATACCGATCAGTGTGCTATGGATCTAGCAAGTGTGAATGTGACTAAATGTACCAACGTCTTTTTTATCATGATCATGATTGATGAACAACTGCAGCTTGCTATGACGTCATTTATCATCCATCGCTTCGTCTTCTTAACATTTAGAGTTGTAGGTTCATTAATAAACAGCATTATCTACATAAGGATAATGCTACAATTATCTGCATATATCGGTATGCGGCCAGATACATAGCACTACAACATTTGTCAAGATATTTCATTATTTCAATGTGTGGGTCTTTGAAAAACAGCAAGTTTACACTTACCAGAGACTCGTTAAGGCACAGATTTTGTTTTGACGCTTCATCGTATTATAGGTTCCGCCCACTCACGTGCTTGTACCATATTCAATATTATTCTCTGAAAGAAAAAAGAAAGAGCCAATCTACAGCAATTTGGATACCTCGTTGTGTAATGGCAGATGGTGCACTTTATCTATTATGGCAGATGGTGCAAGATATCTGTTATGGCAGATGGCGCATGTTATCTGTTATGGCAGATGGTACACGTTATTTATTATGGCAGATGATGCACGTTATTTGTTATGGCAGATGGTGCATGTTTCCTGTTATGGAAGATGGTGCGTGTTACCTGTTATGGCAGATGGTGCACGTTCCCTATTATGGCAGATGGTGCACGTTTTCCCACCTATAGCAATTCAATCAATAATATTCACCTTACGACAAAACCGCAGAAGGGAAGGTAACGCCATGTCGGATATGTATTTCCAGCTTCAATAATCGACCCCGATGATTCCTCTCATAGCGCTAGGACCGCCTTTGCACTACATGGCTGCGAGCTTAAAATCTTGCCAATCATAGCATCAGTTCAATTTCCATATAAGTGTTGGCACTACCCATGTTGATGTTACAATCTTATCATCTCCTGAACATTGATTTGTTTGTTAACTTATACCAATAAGGGATCAAATATCTGTAAGAGAAGAAGGAATCTTTCATTTCTTGTGATAAGCTAACACGATCGATGAAAGCGACAATCATAGGTTTTCTCAGAGATGTACAATATACTTACGACCTTTACGTATATCGGCTCCATCCCGATCCAATTGTGAAGCGATTTGGTATTTGTTTGGACCTTTGGGTTGCATTATGTCGGTTTCTATCCAAGCATTACAATCCCCAATGGCTATCTCAACCCCACAGTAACACGCTCAGTGGTGCCGTAAATAGGCAGACCTGATCTCAGTGATGCCGTAAACAGGTGGACCTGATGTATGTGTCAGTTATAGAGCTATCATCATTTCCATCACTCAGTATATTATCAACCTTGTTCCATTATATAAAATGAGAATTAGATCGTCAACAATCTCTGGTTCCACCGTCCTTAATATCGGCACAACTTCTGCTACTTGGGGTAGTAGATCACTAAGGAGCAGCCCTATAATTTGCTGTTGTCCATTAATCCAATGCAGCACTCATCAGCGAGCCTGTTATCTGTAATAAATGGGTTGTTGGAGGAACAAAGACGTAGATGAGTGACTCGTCCCTATGGACTCATTTGATGAACATTTCTGTT
This sequence comes from Urechis unicinctus, assembly GCA_034190875.2. NCBI lineage: Eukaryota > Metazoa > Annelida > Polychaeta > Xenopneusta > Urechidae > Urechis > Urechis unicinctus. Next base: position 49,750,473 of record CM067353.1, read on the forward strand.
GAGTACGAGCATTAGTTATCAGTCCGCTACTCCTCCACTGGGCCATTCATCACTGGCAATGACAAGCGACTGCTCACCGGGTTGTCTCTGCTCTAATCAGGAGGTCACACGGGTCACGCAGAGGCTGGTTGAACAGGCATGTGGTACATTAACTGACTAATTATGGGCAATTGCATGAAACATACTTCTGTTGCAAATGTGGATTAAATTTTGGATGATTGTATTCATGAACCTGCCTAGATGTAGAATTCATAAACAACATCTTAGTTGTTTGAAGTCAAATCATTTCCACGATAATGACGCACTACCTCGATGATCATCATGATAGCACCCCCCAGCACACACACACACACACACACACACACACACACACACACACACACACACACACACACACACACACACACACACACACACACACACACACACACACACACACACACACACACACACGCACGCACACACACACACACACTACCCGATCGTTGTCATCGCTGTAATATCCCGGATCTACAACGTATCGCGACATTCATATATTAACTCGTTAAAGTGATACTCAAGTCATTTACATTGTTGTTTGAGTGAAATTAGCCCAATTTATCTCTCTAGATGATTTGTAGTTTACACCACGCTTGCTGCGAGCGAAGGAATTTAGCGTCGAAGTTTTTCGGATTATTGCTTAGGCGCTCTGTATTGCTGTCGGATGTAGCCACAAAAATAAACTGTTGAAGCAGCGAATTCCGAGTGAAAGAGTCAAGGTGATGAAAACGTTGACAGGAATTTAATTTCGGATCAAAATTTATTATTTTCCATAGAACCTCCATTTTCAATCATTATGATTGCTTGATATTGGTGATATGCATCAAGTTATTTTTATGTAGCTTATCTGATTTTCATATCTTCCTTGAGGTTATGTACGGTAAGTACAGGAATTAACGGCACACCTACACTAATATGTTATATGGTGCCTAACATCAGTCTACCCACAGGTATAGTCATGGTGAGTGACTTATCAGGGGTATCCCTAAATGTGGCCAATGTTTTAAGTGTGCCTTGATAGAAATTATGTTTGAACTTAATTTCTCTTATGTCTGTGGCTGCAGCTTTTACAGAACAAGTGCTTCAGTTATCCAACATGGATAGCAGTTGTCCAGCCCTACAATGGATTGACATCACCACACCTGAGTTAGTCCAGAGCATGAATAAAAGGTCAAACTCAGGCCCTGAAATTATCACATCATTGCTATAGGAGTGTCACATTATAGACCATATGTTATGCTACCTTGACGCAAAACAAAAGCACATGGGAATACTGTGCTGACGTCACCGCGATTGATGAGAGCGGTAAAAATGTCGTTTCGCAGAGCCTTTCTGTTGCAAAAATACGTCGGACACAGCCCTGAAAATAGCGAAAATAACTACAACAATATGAAATAAATTTCAATGTAAACCCATTGAAAACAGTTCGCCTCTCACAGCGTTCGCGTCGATTACTATTCTCGACCTTTAATGTCAGCGCTGCAGATGGCGATATTACATAGTCAACAAACTTCTGATGCGAGGGAACTGGCCGGGGGTAACCTTTTTATTTGTTGGTTTGCCAGGGGCACTCTAAGATCTCGAGCATAAAGTCGATAGCTTCGCTAAGCTGTGTGGGGATTATGAAATTACTTGAAATACAACGCCGTCATTAGGCGACGATACTGTGAAATCAAAAGACATGGAGTCATCTGAGGCTGGCACGGCTCTTAAATAATCAGATAATTCCACGTGGTTTAAAGGGAAGCTATGACAAAGGAATATGAAACCTATTTCTGTTAAAGTGAAGCAACACATTCTTTTTGGTTTATAGTCCACAGTGGCTGCCCATCTATGTTACGTGGGATTCGGTATCGACGATGTTGACGATTGCTCCCACAAAATCATACACCAACGCTGACGTGTCAGGGTCATATGCTTTCTTTCAAACACAACTGACGAATCAACTTGTACTTTGAAGGCGTTATCTGTCAGTGGTGTTGGGCCAGTCTGGCTTGGGGTCTGAGGTGCCTGGTATCCCCCAGTATTCTTTGTTTCATGCACGAAGCAACGATACTTCTTTAATTTCCCCGAAAGAACCACAAAACAGTCAACGTGTCTTTTTCTTTCTGACCTCTTTAAAAATTCCAAGTCTTCCGTTTTCATTTGTCTATAGAACTCACTGACTACCAAAGCTGAGTGTGGTATAAATTTTGACAAATGAGTTAATCACTGGTGTTATCAAATGAGTCGCATATTTTGTACATTCTATGATATTCTAGCCCTGGACAAGGTTTAGTTTCTAATCAACAGGATCTGCAACTGCATATCACTCATATGCTTTTTATGTTTGGTGATGCCAAATAAGTGAATTGTTGTCATGCTATTAAAATGTCTACTCCATATTTGGTAAGAAAAAAACCTTACATTTGTCATGTAATTATTGTTATGTTTTTATGCCATCATTAAATGTGATGATAAAATACGTCTACAAAATCAGCCCCGGACCAAGCGTTCGAAATAACTCGTAAAACCATCGTAAATATACTTCTCATCGTCTTAAAAACACATTAACACGATTGGCACGTAAATGAAGAAAATATGGCGTTATGATGTACCTTGTAAATGTTTCACGTCATAACGCAAACACATTATACAACTATTTTTAAACATACAGGCACAGTGGTTCCCTTGATCGAAAACACGTGGTATTTGCCTGACACCTCTTCCTTAGATTCTTTCCTATTATATCGGAGCCGCGAGCAGTTGTTTGCTGTGACATTCATCTACTAAGATCGCCTTTTAAGCCAAAAGTCAAGGTAGGATTCTGTTATAAGGGGGTACGGTCAAAAGAAACGTAGGCAAAGAAACTTCGCCTCTGAAAGCGGGCGCTGTTTACTACTTACGATCTCTCATGTCTGCACTGTATCCTATTTAGTGTTTTCCGCATCAGTAATCACCAGGGGCGAGGTAACTTGCCTATAAGGAGCGCTGCCTCTGTCCTCGATACGTCTGTCAATTTATTGCAAGTTTATCATGTTTATTGACACTTGGTGTAAAATATCAATTCACGTACATACTGCAAAGCAAATCGCCAAATAGTCCATTCATAGTTCGTATTGACACCCAAGATGAATTGATCTTTAATGAACATTGTTTCGCAAGAAAACAATGTGGTTGAATATACACCTCAAGCTGAAAAAGCAGCTTTTACAAAGCCAACTTCGCCCGATTTATGACACATAATTCTGGGAAACATCAACAACAGTTCTCGTTTTGTCCGTAATTACACGCGCTTTTACCTTCCCGCCACGAATAACCGAACATGTCAAAATCTGTCTGGTAGATTTTCTGCAGTTTGTTCATTTCATCTGCCGACGAATCGTTGAACCAAGTCGACCTACTTGAAACAGCCGACGCATTCTCCGTATTGTGCAGGTCATCTAGTTTTATTGTATTAAAGCCAGAAAGAGAGTCCAAAATAACATTGCTATCCTCGTTCATGGTCTCCGTTTTCAAGATGTAATCATAACGTATCAGGCATGGGTGACACAAATTGAGATACAATTCCCAGTGTTTGTCATACGGCGACGAGGTGTCCAAAATATACCGGATAAAATCACCGAATTCCATGTGATCAGTTTTGCTGTATTTTTCCTTGATGACTTCTTTCAAGAATCTCCAGTATTTTCCCTCGTGGCCGGCGTAAGAACTACCCCGGAAATCCACACCTCGTTTAAATTTATCCTTCCACACACTAACCAATCTGTCAAATGGATGTCGGACCACAATCACTTTCAGGAAATTTTCCAGGATATTTCGTCGGTCTTTTTCAGAATATTTATCGAGATATTTGAGGCCAACCATCTCTAGGAGATGCGTATTTTGAACATCGAAGTCCGGCGGAAGATCTGGCACTAGAGATTGAGAAAACGCCATTTTCCAGCTGGAGCCACCGGCTTTTGGCACGGAACACATAACGATCTTGTGCTCCTCGTCGACAAGAAGACGCCAGTAAGTGGATGGTCGTAGCTCCATATGTTTGTGAATTAACTCTTTATGCTGCCGACAATACGCGTCTAGATGCGATACTCTCACCTTGTGATCACATGCTACCACACATACAACAAATGCCATACAAAAGATGATGCATTCATTATCACAGCATCATTACGTCACCAAACTCGGGTGTGACTCATCCGAGGAGAAATGAAGTGACTTCCTTGCGGTGCGAGTAGCGTGCATTTTGGTGGGGGTGAATGAGTGCATTCCCCGTTTGAACAACGATGGCACTTTTCACCTGCAAGTGGCCACTATAAGTACCAATATACCCCCCGCTATCCAGGCGATCTGTATATCGTACGATGTTTCAGGAGCATTGTCAAGCCGGTCAAGACCAGAGACTAGTTGGATAAGCGATTTCATCAGCTCTCACCCCATTGGCCGTATTATAACAAGTACCGCCTTGGATTTCTCATTGTCTGAATGAACTATCTGTAGAGTTCAAGCACTTTCATCGACACAAAATTAAAATCCCCATTGAACACACAAAAAACAATAATGAAAATTTACTCGAATCTTAAAACTACCCTTCTCCCTATTCACTAATTTACAGCTTTTACATATATTACCTGCAAGGGAATGTGAGGTGTTTTACGACTCGAGTGCCTATGGTACATACCGTTCCCATACACTGATAAAACAATGCCCCAAAAGTGCTTTTTCAGTAACTAAAAGATCACTCACACACATTGACAATACAATCCTAACTCACTTCCAACAGGATTCATCTCTGTTTCCTTCTGCTGTAAAGGAGCCGAGTCCGCGGTAAAGGCTTGTGAGAGGGGAGACGATTTGAACGAGACGCCGTTCATGAGAAACACACAGAGACATAGAGCCGCGAGGAAGATGGCCACTGGCTTACGTTTGTTGGCGTATCCGAGATAAATGAACTTCTTCTTCATGGTGGCTGCCTCCTTCACATATCTCCTCATTCATCGGTCATCAAAACGAATCTGAAAACCAATGGATTACGACCGCTGTAGTCGCCTTCAACTGGGAATACGTCATTGTTGTTAACTGCTGTGAAGCTATCCGGGCATTCATATAAACTGTATTATATATTCCCTTTTTTCAGCTTTGTTGAAATCTAAAGAAAGCAGAAGCAAATGGTCGCTGTCGCAAAAAGCCACACCTGATGCAGATTACTCCTAATGACACACCTGTCTTTTGGTGACCAAGACGACCAGATCTCATCACTATTGGTCCGTCAGTTCACCTGCGTTTGGTGAGAGCACGCCCGAATGTTCGTCTTCAATATACACGCGTCAACGCCCTCAGTCCATCAGGTTGAACCGCCTCGGTTATACACGACAAAAATAGTCAGCAAAAAGTTATGAAAAATAACCGACGGCCATATATTATAAAGCCCCACGTGACCCGCGATACCACTAAACCCCCGCTGCGAAGCCCAACCGTCAAAATGTGGTCTGCGAGATCTATCTAGGCGGATTCCTCTCACGCTGTCAATTCATCGTCAGATGAATGGCTACTAAATAAATACTGAGCGACTAATTCAGGCCTATTCGCGTCTTCCCTGAACTAATACACTAGATCACGTGGCTCCAGCCATGCGTCATCAATAATGTCTGCTCGCGCCCCACGGCGTCCCAGGCAATAATGCAACGCTAGTGAAAGACGTAATCGTCTGGTAAATCGAGCTGAGTGACATGACGTCGTCCCTTAAAGACTATTTCCGTTATGCGGTGTGTTTTTCACCCGCGGTATAAGGCAGCATGTCGACCACAGTGCAGCTTAATAGAACATTCACGGATGAATCAATAACCATATTGCCGACGAGACTATGCTTCGCTCCTGGCAGGTACAACAGACCGGGGACTGCAACTATTTCCACATTCAAATGTCGGCGGGAATACATTTGTCCGTATCCGATAATTGCAAGAAGGCAAGCTTACTGTGTTACTGGTGATAGTGTTAGATGAATGGTCCGTGTTTTATTCAAGGTTGTGTATACCTGTATAAAATCCCCTCGTAAACGTCGTGTTTTGGGAGATGTCAGTCTGTGTAAGCGCCATCTTTGTTCGTAACTTGAATCAGAAGTCAATTTCACGTTGAAGGTGTGGTGACCACGTCTGTATTGCGCGTGCTCTATGGGCTTAGTCCCGTGGACTTTTGAGCCACTCGTCAGCGTTTGTTAGATCATCCTCTCCGTTTGCCTTAACGGTCCGCTGATCTGCTTTATTTAAAGGAGTTGTATTTCTGACCTAATTCGCGTGAAGCATCCTGCCGAGTGGAATCGCCATGCAGGTATTCAATATTTTTGTAGCTTGTCCGACCAATATGCAATACTTTAAAATTGTTGTTATTTTAAAAAAGCATTTGCCAATCAATTCCCCAGTCTATGCGTGTTGTAAGCTTTTTTGTAAGTCGCGAGGCTTGCTGGGGTTCCTCACGTTGAAGCGAAGTTTGGTGTCATCTGTTATTGTATTTGTCATTATAAGTAGCACTGCCTAGATCCATTAAGCAGAACGGGTCCCAGGACCGACCCTTTAGGTACACCGCTAGTAACGCTAGTCCTACCTGGTTATACGCCATGTATCACTTCTCGTGGCCTTCTGTTACCGAGCCATCCATTTATTCATGCTAATATTTTACCACTAATAACATTTGCTAGCTAACCGTCGCAAGTGAACTTAATCAAATTTTTTTAGAAATTGCAGATAAATGACATCTGCAGAATCCCATGTGTCTATCATTTTAGTAACGTCCTCGTGGAATTCCAAAAGGTTGGTAAGGCAAGAGCGCATGCGCAGACAACCGTGAGATTGATTTTATAGGTGATGTTTAAGATAGTGAGTTTGCCTCTTACAAGTGTTTTCGTAATTTTGCTTTCTTCTGATATTAAGCTGATTGGCCGATAAATTGCGAATTTTCAATGACAAATTGCCTTTCAAATACTGTCAACGATGATCGTTAGAACGAATCAATCGTGGGCGGTTATATTACTGGTAGCATTTGAGACCAGGTTAACTAAACTGAAACAATCAGGTTTGTATAATCAACGATCATAGTTAAGAATTCGTTTGGTTAGCTAACTATCGATGTCTCTTCTAACTTCACGTTAATGTTACTGGGTCGAAAAATTTGCCCAAAAAAATAATGAAAACAAACAACCCGTATTGCAAAGGCACTTGCACGGTAAAAGCACCTATGTTAACAGTCTGAATTACCCAAATTACATCATCCGTCCGTGAGAACGCTATAACAGAACTGAAAACTGCCGCTGTTAACGGTGAACGCTTTAACGGAAACAAATACTTCCGCTGTTTACGGTAAGCGCTATAATGGAACCGAAGAATACCGCTGTTAACGGTTAATGCTATAGCGGAACGGAAGACTTTCACTTCTAACGGTTAATGCTATAGCGGAAACAAAGAACCTTTTCGCTGAATGACATATTACTACGGTTTGCATTGTTATCACCGGAAATTGAGAATAAGCGTCAGGATATTATTAAGTACAACTATTGTATTCTGTTTCTGGTTATTGTTCGTAAGAATGACTCTTTGTTTGTGTCATGGTGATGTTTTGATGTGTATGAAAATAAGGAACAGATGCTCGGAATCTGTTAAGCAACAACAATCTAAGTAAGATGAAACGTGGGTGTTGAGTAGCTCTTTCGAACTAAGTACGGGTAGTGCTGCATGCACTCCCTCTTAGCTCTGGCGTCCAACGGTATGTAGCCTTAGTAATTCAAAGGAATGATCCTGAATTCCCGTGTTTTATCTAGTTTTATCTAATAAAATCAACTCACCAAACATTTATCGGAACAGAGGTTGAATTTCAGCAACGGAAGTATCCTGTGAATTAGTATTTTGGCCTAAAACCCACCAGGCGGTAATATCTGGGCCCGACTTTTCACTGACAAATTCAGAGGCATTGGAAGTTTACACCGAAAGTTGCAGGGGCACTCTGGGAAACCGTCCTCCATGCTTGTATTTCGGAAGGGAATATCCGCAGACAATAGGAATATAAAACATTATTATGAACCGAACTAAATAATAACTTTCGACACTGATCGCCTGAAATTCGTCAGAAAAGGTGATGAGTTCTGTATGCATCGACCACGAAATTTTGGTTTTACTGTTGGACCGACAAGGTGATAAATAGAACCTGACGTTGGTCTTTTGGGCTAGTGTTGAGCGACTATTAAGCCCCTGTTTGACAACTGGGACGTCTATCTGGGGAAGCAAGACACGCTATGATGCCAATGTTCGTTATGACTAATAGATTTTCTTTACAGGAGTGAATCGGAAATGCCAGTGAGAGGTGTAGCGGTCGTTATTGGTGTACCATTGATAAAATGCAACCTCGTTATTCACAAATAATTTTATATCCTGTTGCTGCTGCTGTTGTTGTTGTTGTTATTGTGGTTGTTGTTATTGTTGTTGTTGCTATCTTGCGTGCACTACAAAGCCTAAGAGTGACGTCATTGGTTGTCAACATCAGCAATGCATAACTCTTGAATCGAACATTGGGACAGATGGATATATCTATTTATGGGGTACACCAATAAAAGAACTCTTGTAGAATACACGCCAGCTGGCAGACATAGGACCTGGCAGGTCCAGCCAACTGGCGTATCAGGTACTCGGCACCAATCGGCTTTTGGCAGAAATCCGATACCAACCCGAGCGTGACCACAATTCCTGTCCGGGTCTGTCCGCCCCACGCCACCCGCCTCACCTCGCAGACTTACACTCCGTCAGATCGATAACCTCCACCCTCTTGACAACCGTACTCTGGCTGTTTTGCTCGGATGGAAGTGACAACAGGAAAAACACATTGCGGAAAATACCGGTGTGCTGAGTGTGACAAATGCCGGCTGCTGGATCCTTGTGTTTCAACAGCTGTGTCCTGCCATCCGTTGAGAACGACATACTTGCGATAAGGACTGTTTACAAAAGGGGGCCATCTCGATCTTAATCAGCAGGTAAGATTTGCTGTTACCTGCATTTACGTCCGAGCGCTGGAGTGTGTTTCGCTTAATCCTGCACTGGGGAGCGCTTACGCGGCTTTCACCACCACGTCGCGCGATAGACCGACCAACATCGATCCGCCCCAATATTCAATTGAATGGTTCCTTTAAAGCGAAATTAACAGTTACAACGACTGGTTGATCAATTATTCGTTTGGTTAACAATCACACTTACTTATCTACAGATTCGTTTTTCAGTTAATAAATATTCAATTCAATATTGTTTTGTGGGTTGTTGGTAGGGCAGCAAAAAGTGACAATTAAACTAATGACCCCCCAGACGCGATGACAGGCCTGGTGCCTGGTTTACTGACGCCGGTTGGCAGAAAAGATGGAACACAGATGTCAACACACACGACGACACGATAATACAGTCCTACTAGACATCATGCCAGTGTTCAATAGTGATCTGGTTACCCCCTTTCATTTTCTATAATCATCCCAGCCTTACACCATGAAGCTTAGCTTATTCATGACTCCCTAATGGCCGCCTGACCTCAGCCCCTTAATGACCGTATCAGCTCGACACCTTAATAGTCGCCTGACCTCAAACCCTCAATGGTCGCCTCAACGCAACTCCTCAATGGTCGCCTGACCTCAACCCCTTAATGGTCGCCTGACCTCAACCCCTTGATGACCACCTGACCTCAACCCCCCCAATGGTCGCCTCAGCTCAACCCCTGAATGGCCGTCTGACCTCAACCCCTTAATGGTCGCCTGACCTCAACCCCTAAATGGTCGCCTGACCTCAACCCCTCAATGGTCGCCTCAGCTCAACCCCTAAATGGTCGCCTGACCTCAACCCCTAAATAGTCACCTGACCTCAACCCCTCAATGGTCGCCTGATCTCAACCCCTTAATGGTCACCTGACCTCAACCCCTTGATGACCACCTGACCTCAACCCCTCTATGGCCGCCTTAGCTTCTTAATGAATCCAACAGCTTACCCCATTAATGACCAACTTACCTTTAACTTTACCAATACCTTTATTATGGAGTCATGTTAGAATAACAATTCCTTTGATAGTCGTGTTTTGTTAGAAAATTCCCTTGTTAGTGTCGCTTATGTGTAGCAGGCGTCGACAAGGTCTTGCAATTTGAAAACAATATATCTAAGCGTTGCATGATTTCAAACTTCTTATACTGTTGTTCATATCAATTGTTTGTGCAATGGGGTTTTCTACCAATAACTTGCATTGTCCCGTGACTGCAATTGGTACTGTTTTCATTCGTGTCTTCTATCCTAAATAACTGAAATGATGTAAATTTTTGGTATGGGACGCACAAAATAACTTGGCGAAGCGTACGCATGCGCAGTTGAATCATTTTCTGGTTATTTCACTCAAGCTTTTATGTAGGTTATATTTTCTGCTATATAATATTGCTTTTTTTATCATAGAAGCATCGGTTAATAGCAGCGCACCTGGGCTTCCAGTTGGCATTTTATTGTGATAACACCCCGAACCTAAAATATTGTCATACGCTGTAAGGGTTGGGGCAGCCATGATGGGTTGGTTGGGGCATGACAGGCATCCCTGGCCCCCTTACCCATCCACATCTGTGAAAATCATCCGGCTGTAAACTAACTGAAAAGCAAACAATTAGGATATTCATGCTGGGCTAACCTGAATCCTACATAAGGTGAATGATGTTATCCTATCCGTTCGTTTTTGCTTCACATCTAATATAAAAACACCCCTAGACCAATCAATAATCAAGGCGGTGAGATATTGGCCCGTTTCATCTGCGTTTTATGTGGAATGAAAGGAAGTTTTGAATGATAACCAGCCGACAGTTATTATCAGAAAACACACGCTAGGCTGCGATCGTTTGAGTCCACTATGCCTTTATGTTCCGCAGTTTATTGAAACTAAATGAATGTCGATTACCTGCCATTAGTATGACAATGCGAGCTTGGTGAAGTGGAAAACGTGACGTTAGGGCCATTAACAAGAGGATGATCGCCATAGCGCCAACCAAACGTCAGGTTCAGGAACTTGTTAATATGACATAAGGCTCTTCAAATGCACTCACATCCCATGACACTTTATTCTGCACATAAAACCCACTCAGGGAGTCAAGGTGTGCCCACACTGGATATAGATATAGTGGTGTTAGTATTCACCGTCGAGCAACAGGCTAATGTGACGTCATAATGTTCGATTAAATATTTTTTTGATAGATGAAATGATTCTGACGTTGACGTGGCTTGCTGAACCCGGTGTTAAAGGGTGGGGGGATGGGTGCTGATAACCTCTAAGTGGCCTTAGAAGTCGATGATCCCTCGAAACAACCGCGCCACTTCTGTTATTGCTTCCGGGAACCAAACACCGTCGTTGTCACAGAACTCCAGTCACACCAGGTGGCAGCAAAGTCACACGCCCACTGGTAGTGAACGCTACACAAGTGATGTTACCACAATATTTGATGTCATTACATTACTGTTGTGTACAAGTTGATGTCACAACTATTACCTTGGCATGAACCGAGACTTGAATTTGCTACTCGCACACTTATTTATATGTGCGCACAGACTTACAAAACTGCGCAAAAAAACAATACTTAAGCATAGGCCTTGATCAGAACAATACCAGTCACACATAACGCCTCCTTCAGTGCAATCTTTACCTTCAGTCAACTCACCGACGAGTAAACACTGAAACCGTCCCTCTTGACTAACGTGGGACTCGTATTATTTGCCTCGGGTGTGTTGAGGCAGAGACGAGGTGTTGAGCGGCCATCCACTGATCGATACCGCTAAAGGGGCAGGAAATCAATGTACATCGATCACCCTACGCCGATCACTCAAATCTGTCTGAATTCATTGCAGAACTCATTAATGACGTCATATTTTTTAAAGTGTCCGATTTATCTTGGGTTACCGCTGTTTTTGCTTTTGGGGGTGGTGCTGGATACAAACTGATGATGACTACATCAGGGCCTACTAACAACGATTGTCCGGCACTGTGTTATCTGTATCCGATTTGCAGTCAATATCTGTTCAAAATGTGCGTGTTTCCCGTATGCCCATCAAGGATTGCAAGAATGTTTTTTATGCTTTCAGAACTTGTCGTCGTCGAGAAATTCTACACCCGTTCGATATTAGCCTCTTTGCTTTACCCAGGATACAACAGAATCACCATGCCGACCTTTCTGCCGGTTCCGCTGGACAGTTGTGTTGATACTCGTGGTTATGGACGATTTTCCCGCCAAAAAAACAAAGCGCCACCTAACGGTAACTCAGTAATCCACCTCAAACCATCTCGCAGTGACAACAGGACACGAAGAATGAGTGAACAATCCGCGTCCATCAAATCCCTCGGCAAAACTGTCCATTTTGAGCCCCAGAAAGAAGACCTTGTTCGTGACACTGCTTCGGAAGACACGAAGATAAGAGGAACTTCTTCAACGTACAAAAAAACATTTCTGAAAGAACAAACTGCTCACCATCATGAAGCTGCGAGACCCAGGCGAAATTCCGACACCCTGGATTATCTTGGGCTTAACAATATGATGCGAAAAGTGTCATTGCACTCAAAAAAGACATGGAAACAGACGAATCCTCCAAAAGAAAATAACAAAAAGAGTACAGAATTAAAAGATGATAAGGAAAATGATCCCTCTATCGCAAAGGAAAATCCCGTTAAAAGCGTGAATTACAAATCTCTCCGCAACAGTCGTTCGTCTAACTTTACAAAATATCGCTACCCAAAAGCTTATCATAGCGGATCGACGCCGAAAATGGCTTTTGTTGAGGAAAATTTGCCTCAATGTTTGAAGAGAACACGAGGTTATCGCAGCCTACCCGAGCGTCAGAGCTGCCACTACGATCCATTCCGCAGTGTAACTCATTTAAAGGTGCACTCAGTAAAATCTGAAAAGTTACCCCACCCGCCATTGCCTGGAAATAAGCAGAAACGCCCCGAGTCGGCACCTCCCATGATCTCGTCAAACGGTACCGAGACATGGGCCAACGAATCTCAGACACTACCTCCAGATAACAACGGCGTGTACCATTTTGTACACGGAGTTAACCCATTGGATGCTGATGAAGAGGCGTATCTGTCTGCTAGAAGTCCATCACCCGACGATGAATCTGCCGAGGTTGCTGTGCTGGATACAATAAGTCTAGATGATGAAGATGCTGACCATGGTGATGTTTATCAATCTTCCATTGCTATCCCGGAGACGTCTCGAACGCCAAGAGTGGCCTACAATCCTGATATATTAGTGGATAATTATGATAGTGAACTTGAAGAAGTCGAGGAAGACTTTCGGGGGGAAAAGATTGACAGGCGTACCCAGCCAAATTCTGACAGCGAATGTCTTGAGATTGAAGATGAAACTATCAAGAATTGGCAAAATCCCGTACGCCGACATCGTGACTCGATCAATGAGGCAGAGGAAATATCCGACAATGATCACGATGGTGATCATGATGATGATGATGATCACGATGATGATCATGATGATGATCATAATGACGATCATGATGTTCATGATCATGATGATGCATATGGCAAAGATTCTCCTATACCAGGGCCACGTAAAAAAAGAACCCCCTCGTCCTCCTCTTCGTCAGCGGCATCCATCCGATCAGAAAGCGGTACTTCGTCCAGAAGTTATTCAGCTTTTTGAGGGCATGCCTCAACTGTACCAATTGTTATATTCCATACTGATAAAATGGGATCTGAATTGCACCTGCGTGGAAAATGTCTCAAAATAATCATATATCGATAATGATCGTTGGTGTACATATTGATGGAAAGTTGAATGTGTCGTTAGATAATATTATTTCAATGCTTAGAACAGTCACTCAGAGAAACGAGAGTTCATTGATTGCCTTTAAAAGCTACTTTCGATTTAAGTCGTCCTCTTTGAAACGTTCACGGCTTCAAAGAAACGTCTCGGAAGTAGACTTTTGCGCTTTGGATTATGGTCAGGTGCGAATAAACAATGTATTATAATGCAATATATGCCGCCAACATGCATATATAACACAAACAAAATAATTATTACAAAAGCTTCCGTTTAACTTATTACTGCAGATTCTCGTCCAATAAATAATAGTGTCTTTTCTCGCCTTGCGTTAAATATCTATTTCCTTACTAATGTGCGATAATAAGTTGTCTCCGGTGGCATTCCTGAAGGGGGTTCGTGGTTGCCTGGGCAACATAAATGGAAGATATAAAAGGCTAATTCGTCGGTGTTTGAGCAGACTCCCTGAAAACTCGGCTGTGAGAGCTCATATAATGGCGTCTTCTAATGTGATCATGGAGGTGGCGAGTTTGATTATCTGCGCAGTGGGACTGAGTCTGGGCTCTACTGGCTCCTGCTACTGTTTGTGGGCATTTCTACGCCACACCAAGCTCATTCAACATAATTTGCTTATCTTCAATCTTCTAATTGTAAGTGGAATAGCTTGTACTTTCTTAATACCAGTACTTATGCTCGACAATGTTGACCGCATAATCAAAGCTGTCTTCGACCAGTCGTTTCGAGTTGGTCCCGGGTTTCGACAGGCAGTTGACGTCACGCAGCAGGTCTTGGTCATTGCTGTCACTTCGTCTCTAGCCGGTCTGTCCATCCATCGTCTCATCGTGGTAACTTCAACGCGACTTCCCTTGAGACTGAATATCTGCGGTCACCAAATACGGAGAAACCTCAGCGTATATCTGCAACCCACGTTTCTCTTAGTGTCCTGGTTTGCAGGGGCTTGCTTGTTTCTACCTTTTGCACACTGCCCTCGATCGACCTCAGCGTGTACCCATACGTATCTGTATGAACTGAGCGTCATCACAGCGTCAACGTTCGTCATGAGCGTCGCGTACGGCAGACTTGTGCTCTTCGTTCGTAAGAAACATCTCCGAACCCACGATAATACCCCGCTGCCGTCGATAAGAATGAGCCGTGATTCGAGAACGGCACGATCACTTCCCATGCGTCTACATCGCTTTTCGACTTCAGATTCCACGTCACAACAGTTGCATCATGCGGAAAGTAAAGCTGTTGACATTTGCTCCATTCCATTGGTCGAAGTAGCTTCACTGCAAGGGCGGAGTCAAAGCAATATACGAGACGGGATAACACCTTTGAGCTCTTCCTTACCGATGACGCGTCAATGCAGCAGTTGTAGTTTGGATATTTGCAACCTGGTGGATATGAAAACTGATGGCCCTGTATTTTCCCGGCATGCTGTTATGCTGCCAGGTTCCACCCAATCAGATGACGTGTTTCTGACGGCAAAAGAACAGATAAACCTAACACGCGGAAGATTACCAAGCGCTCCGTGTGTAGCTGTTGTCAGAGACAACGATGCCACCTCCTCTGTACCTGACATTGTTATACACGAGAGATCTTCTGGTAGTTTATCCCAAACGACAGGGAATTCACAAAGACATTTATCGGACAAGGAGCGCCCATGTCGATGGGATTCTAGTTTTGGTCAATGTGATCTAAATTCAAAATCGCAACTATTTTCTTCACGAAAATCCGTTGATCAAAGATCTGTTGATTTTGGGCCTAGAACCCGTAATGCGCGCATCCATGGGAGTTCATGCACGGTATCCACATTGACACTGACCAATTCATTTAAGGATAACTATTCCTATTCGAGTCAGCCATGGACACTTACTTCAATATCAGGAACAAATTTGGGTACTCTCGTTTTGGCCAATTCTCGTCGCAGCTCTCGCCGCCGTTCGTCTTTGTTCTCGCAGGGTAACGTGGACTCAAGGAGCTGCTATCAGACATCCTTTGATGATGAGGCTCTTGAACAAGGTATCTCATATAAAAGAAAGCTCAGTGCACAACAGATGATTTATCCAAAGGCAAAATTGGCCTGTGAGGTCCAGATCGACTCCGGGATTGATCACAACATAATCAAGAATTCCTCATCCCAAACCAACGATCGCCAAAGCCATGACATTGGAATGGCCTGTAGTCACACGGCGATGGTCCCTGTAAATAGGGAGCCTTTGAACGAGGAAAGAGAAGATTTGGCTGAACGTCAACTTAGTCCTGGTAAAGTACAGATGCGCTCGGTTCCGAGCCATGCCAAATACTCCAGCTCAAGCAGTTTATTTTCTTCCTGTAGTAATTTTGCAGATGTGAAAAGCAAAAACGCTGTTTCCCAGGGGAAGACATGTCAGGCGAATTTCTTGTTTGTGGACAATTCTTGTAAACCTTTCTCCGTCGACAATCCTAGTGTCTCAGAAACACAAGCGGTGAAAATGAATAATCCAGCGCGTGGTTTGCTTACCTCAGATTGTACATCGCCACGAGAGAAAGTAAGTGCCTTAGCTATCCCCAATGTTTTTGGTAGTGTTTTCTCGCGTTCTTCATCTTCAGACTTCACAACCACATCAGGATGTTCAGACCCATTCAATAGAATCAAAGAAACTAGCCCCAATTCCCCGTCTCTCCCGCCACTTCGTCATCAGCGTGCCGTTCCTGCAAGCGTTCCCCTCGACAATCATCTCATACAATCTCCCCTCGCAGACGATATTGTTCCCCATGACAGCAGGACCGCCACAGACAAACCCCAAACTACAAAAAATGCAGTTACTTCAGATAAACTTCGTACAATATCTGCCTGTTCGAGACGACGCCGACGAAAGAAAAGAAGTAAGGCCGTGTGGGTTGCTCCAGTGATCGTTGACTCCGTCACATACAACAATCTCGACAAAACATCTGACAAGGGAGGTTCATTTCACAAAAATCGCGCCTCGAGCAAAACAACAACGGGACGACAATCTTTTGAGTTGAATACAGCAAGCGATTGTTTAAAGAGATTATCGATGGAAGAATCGTTTCTAAGACAAAAAATGAAGGGTTTTCGTCGCACAAATGGCAGTAAGACAGTTAAGAAAGAAACCATGAGCTCCAGGCTTAGTTCCGGGCTCGAAACTCCCTTACAACTTGCCTGGCCAGGCTTCGCAAGGCACAGTCCTGTTATGCTCCCTTGGCGAAAAGATAAATTGTCAGTGACATTTCAGCGCTGTCTGGTTGGCGTGTTACATGCCATACTACTGCTTCTCCCCTTCAATATTGTACGCTTTATTGAAGCATTGACAGAGGTTGCTCATCCTGAAAGCAACCTAATGTACGCCATCAATCTGCTTCACTTCGCCATGATCCCATACATTTACGTGTTTGACAACAACAACATCATGAAAGTAATACAAGGGGACAAAAGGACCACCCGGTGAATTGCGGCAGTTAGAATGCATCAAGTGACCACACGGCGAGGACGCCAGGGAGAACATGTCTTTGTTTGTCCAGCTGCCCCGCCATGACCGATACAGTGTCGTACAATGAAGCCGGCCAGCAAGGGTTATTGTGTTTACGGATCATCGATAGTAACACAAGCAGCAATGATGTCTAAACTTATTATGTCAAATCTTTAACTAAAAAAATAAATAAAATAATGAATATTTTATGTTATGTCACGTTATATCTAATCAAATGCGCCCCGCATATTCCTGGTCAGGTAGTACTACTGAGTACCTGTATTACAGAGTCTCGGTATTATTAAGTATCAGTGACAGTATCTTTCGGTATTCTCCGTCTCGACACCCAGCTATCAAACAGGTGACTAGGGCAGGTGGTCAGAATCTGTTATCGAGTAGGACTTGTTTCCGCATTCATCCTCTCCTCTTGTTTCTACACAGCAATTACCAACTAATCACACACGACCTTCACCGTCACCTCTTTACTTTTATTTCAGACAACATGGTTCATCTTTATTTATTACGCCTTTACATAAATATACATACAATAGTTATGACTATAGTATGGAATTACATAGAACAAGATGTAAGGATCGACAGCAGTGACAACAAGATATTATGGCGGCAAAATGCCCACATTAACCAAGTATAACACGCTAAACATGATATTGACAATGTCAAATTGTACATAGATGGTACAAACCAACCAACTTGATGTCAGTGTGTTCTTCATATTGCCCCGATATAATACACATTCACTTATGCCCATTGCTAACATTGATTATAGCTGCTGGATCATTTTGTAAATATTAAAGACCCGAGATATGTTTATCATGCTCAGATAGAGTCCCATACTCCATGTCTTTCTTGTAAGATGAATGAAGCCAGCTGAAACAATATAACTCCCATTTATATATTCATATCCGAATATAAACACTGATGTCAGAAAAATCCGCCACATGGAAAAACATTACACATATTAGAGGAAAACTCATACTTTTCCCCAGTTTCTCTTTTGTTGTGTGAATTATCAAGATATTGGATGTGAAAATAGCTATACACTTGTTAAAAGCATGAACTCACATTGCAATGGAGAAGGGTGCGGTTAACAGACACGCCGCCAGAACGAAAGAGAAACCCGGAAAGAAACTCAGACTAGCCGGATATAGTACCATATTGTACATAGCGGCCGCTAAGAGATAGGTCAACGTTTCTGTGGTGGACACCCCAGCATATATCTTTCCTAGAATTAACCACTGTCTACTTTAACCGTGGTTATGAATTAAAAAAACCGTATATAACTTTGTTTCGTCGTGTTTGACTCACCTAATTCATCCTTCCGGACCAGCGTCGATAAAAGCGACCGGATGCAGATGATGTTTGTCATTGATAGGATTGTCAAAACCGGAACTGAAACCAAATAACGCAGAGATCCCGAACAGTGGCAGGTTTTAATCTATATATTGACCGTCCGGAACCGTCAGAATCCTAGCGCTAGAAATAGCAACAATTGTTCTCTCACCCAAAAAAACCATCCATGTTTCTTTGCTGAATGCAAACAAAATAAGCCCACCAGCCTCTGAGCAAATCGCCATTGGTATCACGAGAGTGTCGGTGACTTTGAAGACCAGCTTCAGTATTGGTAACACAACAAGCAACCCAAGCCCTTGAGAAACATAGTTCACAGCGGAATAGTAACCATAAAGTGAAGGGGACCAGCTCAAAGGGGTATGGCGCACGAACAGATAGGCCAAAGTCGTCACTGGAACAATAGAACAAATACACCCAGTCATGGTACATTAATGCAACTGACACCCAAAGTGGAAATATGGGATTTCTAGCATTGGCATTTGAGAAGAACTTCTATTCATTGGGAATAGTACTCACTGGAATTATAGCTGAAAAAGTACAGCACAACAATAGATAACAACGCTATGATTCGGTGTCTCTTCTGTCCTTCCCTCACCCTGAACGCCACCATGACGCTCTCGCGGTAATAATGGAAACTCAGGAGCCCCTTGGTAAGGGTCAAGCACTTGGTTTCATTGGGATCAACTCCATCACTGAGCTTCTGTGGTCTGATATCTTCAATCCAGAATATGATAAACACCATAGTGACGAGGCCTAGAGAAACCACTATGATGAATATGGCAACATACCCGATCTGTTTGATGAGCGGGCCAGAACTGACGAAGGAAAGAGACCCTGCAACCAGTACCATTGATTCCGCGATAGAGATGCGAATGGTCCTCGTTTCGCGCGGATTTACCACAGCTAGGTAGCTGATACAAGATGTGACGTTGAAAATGGTACCACCCGCGAGCCCCAGAGCTAATCCTCCCAAGAGCATGTAGCCCGGTCCCGCCTGGGACTCAAGGGCTATTACGATGTAGATTAAGGCTGCAATCATTGTTCCAATCGGAGAAAACAACATGGGAAATTTCCTACTGTAATTGTCCAGCCACGAGGCGTAAAGAAGTGACGTGATGGCAGAAGGCACACTGTAGGTCAAGGACTCGTAAAATTCCCAACGTGACGTGTTTTCCTGGACGAATGTTTCGAACGTCTTGTAGGTTTCGTTGTGAAGGGAAGCGCAAACTGTGATGTTGAAATTTGTCGCGCATACTCGGTCATACAACTTGGTTTTGACGACCGCTGACCGGAGCGTGTTGGCCAAAGTAAACAAAAACAAGACAGGCTCCACTGTTATCAGCCTCCTCGCTGTTGTACATACGCGATAATACCTTGGGGTCGTGGATTCTGTCATTTCCCTTCAATTAGATGCGATACTTACAAGAGAAAGAAGCTGTAAAGGTATGTATTCTTATATCACCAATATAGTATCTATTGAATAGATATACAGATGGGCAAAAAAAGATGATTTTTCGTATTGGTCATGTGCTGTTCGTTCATGTCACACGACAAACGTCAATAGATACAAAACATTGATCGAGGTGAGGTTTAGATCCATGGGTGATTAGCTCCTCTATAACTGAAGTACTGCTTACCTGACCTCTGAACTGCCTACCAGAATATAGATCTGCTAAGCTATATACAAAACATCTGTCCAACAGTCTCACTGAAGACTCACAGTATTCACTACCCACTCACAGCATTGCCTCATCACTCTAAGGACTGGTCACCTACTCTCAGTACCGGGAACCCACAAGTCAGCTGGAATAATATCATAACAAAACCCACCCTCAGTACTGGCTACTCAGTTGCAGTACTGGTTACATACTTCACATTACTGGTTACACAGTCGCAGTTCTACTTACTCGCAGCACTGGTTGCATACAGTGCTGGTTACCCACTGGCAGTACTGAGTCCCACATACCGTATTGTTTAACCACTCGCTGTACTAGCTACCCACTAGTTATACTAGCTACCCACTCACTTTACTAGCTACCCACTCGTTGTACTAGCTACCCACTCACTGTACTAGCTACCCAATCGTTGTACTAGCTATCCACTCGCAGTACAGGTTAACAGCACTGGTTACCCACCCATAGTACTGGTATATCACTGGTTACCCGTTCGTCATCAAGACCCACACCAACATTTACTCAAATCCACCTCACCCAAACCAACATTTACTCCACCCTACCTCACTCACACCCCACTTTAATTCTAATCCACCTCACCTACACCAACATTTACTTCATCCTACCTCACTCGCACCAACTTTAACTCTAATCCACCTCACCCACACCAACATTTACATTACACTACCTCACCCTCACCAACATTTACTCCACCCTACCTCACCCTCAACCAACGTCATCTCTACACCACCTCACCCTCACCAATATTAACTCTACACCAACTCACCCACACCAATATTTACACCACCCAATCTCACCCACACCAACATTTACTCTACCCAACCTCACCCACACCAACATTTACTCTACCCAACCTCACCCACACCCACATTTACTCTACCCAACCTCACCCACACCAACATTTACTCTACCCAACCTCACCCACACCAACATTTACTCTACCCAACCTCACCCACAACACATTTACTCTACCCAACCTCACCCACAACAACATTTACTCTACCCAACCACGCCACACATCATTCTAGCTTGGTTTGGTAGGGAATTGAGAACAACGGATCAGGCCTCGGTCATATACACTGTTCATTTGAGAACCACGGATCAGGCCTCGATCATATACACTGTTCAAGAGGTTCATCAGACTGATCATAATGCTCTCCAGGATGCATTGTCATAAGCAATGTCATAGCAGGAAATAGCAACATCACCAGAGGTCTTCCGCTGAGCTTATGATGTTTTCTGCTTCAATGTGATAAGGTTGTTTTTAATTAATTGGGTTACATATAATACCTTGTCTTGGCAGATCAAAAGATGTCGATCTTTGTGACGCTATGACGCGGTATGTTTGGACGGAGAGTGTCATAGCGTCTCTCGCACTATGAAGAGCGTCGTGACTCATCAGTTCACTAATTCCCAATAATACACCCGTCGACTAGTAGTACACCTGTCGATAACCACGATTGTATCAAAAGTGAAGACAAACGCAACAAAAAAATACTCTCCTCTTGACAAATGAAGATTTCGTAGCAAATCAATGTATCGCTTCTAAGACGAACATTTGGGCAACAGTGGGCGTGATAGCTGAGCGGAAAATACACAAGAACTAAATCATTTCAATAAATTCATATCAAAGATTTCGACAGAGAAGTTGGTACTCTTTATTTTTGGATCTCTCGTAGTTCATTATTCAAACTTTAACTAAATCCAGAACTCCTTAGTTGGGTACCTTGGTCACCGGATGTAAGGCATGCGTGCGCAGCAAATCTGCTCGAGACATGCGAAGCACAATTCAGCTGACGAAGTCATTGAGTTTGTCGCGATTTTATTGTGTAATATATAAAGAATATACTGTGAAATAGTAGAAATATACTTGACTTATTTGTGAGTATTTCGTATCAACAAAAATAAGATCTCGATCCAGCGGCTGGCTATGAAAACGTCAAAAAACATTTTTTCATTCATTTACATAGTGACCGTGAAACAGGCGATGATTATACGTAATTTACATACAATGAGAATAAAGCGGGGAAAAATCCACTAAACAAACGGAAATTAACCATAAAATGATAGATACATCCTTGTTGACTAATTGATTGATTTAATATTTCTTTGGTATACTAAACTCATGAGAAATTAACAGAACATCGGGAAGAAACGAAGCTTAATTGAACATCGACTGGACAGTCATTTGGCACAAACTTAGGTAGTAGATAATCTCTTCTTGCGAGGACATCCATGCGAGTACACAATTAGGCAAGCACCATATTATGACAGTTGGAAGATTCAACAGACATTGTAAATGTTGTTTTCAGAAAAGGCTGCATATTTCACTTAGAAAGATGAGGAGTCTGGGAGAATGTGACACAAAAATTCATTCACTAATATCTTATTGGCGTATGTGTTACATATCCCAGCACCAGTGGGAAGATCCCAAAGACTCCTGCGACAGAAATATAACGACAACTCTATCCCCATACCCCAAGAAAATAAAAGGATAAAACATATGCATTAATGGCTTTGTACAGTTTGAGATGGCGAGCTATGTGTAGAAGAAAACCCGCCTTCCATCGACAACTTACATTATCATAACTTTAAACATGACATGAAACTCTTTAAGAGATGAAAGGCCAACATTGAATGGCGAACAACAGACGTCCTATATCAGTTCACGGTCAAATCATGGAAGACTTCGACATCACACGATTGCAATTAAACGCCAATATCAAATATACAATTCTTTGAGTACAAAATATATAGCTGTGAAAGCTCGGTAAATACAGTCCAACTTGATGACGGGGGAAACTCATCGCGAAACAGCACTGTCCATCGACTATTCGATCGGTTCAATCTTCTGGTACCTTTCGATGTTATCAGGGTCCGAATTGACCCCTAGATGTCGCTTGATATGCGCTTTGCATTTGTCTTTGCGATAGAAGGTCTTTTTGCAAATACTGCAAGCAAAGCGACGGAGACCTGTGTGAATCGGGCGATGACGAAGGAGGGAGCTCTTAGTAGTGAAACTCTTTCCACATTGATGGCAGATGTAGGCGTTATGAGCTGTCAAAGTATGCAATAGATATTTACTAAGTTCCTGCACTTCTTCGTTACAATAACGACAGGTAAACGTGGAGGTTGAAAGCCCAGGTGAAAACCCAAGGTATTCGGCGATTTCTTCCGTTGTCAAGGCTTCATCCGGCGCGCGTCGGCGGCGCTTCCGGGCGGAAGTACTCCCACTTCCCTCCAAGCCAAACGAGTCCAGCATATAGTCCCCTGTCTCAATGCGACTGCCTTTCTGGTTGGAAGGCGACGAGGAATCGTCGTAGAGGATGATATCTTTGACTTTTTGCAACGTTGATTGGCTGACACTTTTCCCGTTGGATCCCACTGTTATAGGCCCGGTGTTTGTGTAGCGAATACTTAATCCGTCATCCGATCGAGCCCCAGGACTCGTGTCGTACAGTCCACTGAACCCCGGCGACATCAAACTATCTCGGGTGACATCGGCGCCGTAATCGGCCCGATCTACAATGCCATTCTCTGACAGTCCCGGGAGAATGGTTTGATTCGATTGGTTAATGATCCTCACGTCATCGTCCTCCTCGTCTTCCTCGTCCAGTTCACCGCATTCAGTGTCCACAGCTTGGTGTTTACGCTTGCTCTTACTGAAATCTAAGACGCCATCTTGGCTGGTGGTGTCTGGGTAACCCTCCGCGTCCGTTGTATCTGTTCCAATCACGAGCGGGAGAGCGAGTCCTGGAGCGCGGAAGGACGGCGACGAGTCCTCGTCTGGGACGCCCTGGAAAGACAGAGGAGTATCCGAAGAACGCTGGGGTTCCATACTTTGTGAGCGCGGACCAGCTAACAATAATGCACGAATCGTAGGTGGGGTTTCGTCTTTGGCGTCAGAGTCATTCGGCTGAGCTAGTCTATATGGGAACCCTGCTTTACGACGAATACTACTAGCCGATCTAGACTCCGTTTCCACGGATGGCGCTTTGGTTCCAGCCATAGGGCTGATGTTAGCGGAAGTGGATGGGGAAGCGGATAGAGGCGCGACTGTATCCGGGTCAGTCGGGATGACGGTGATGATATTGTCATGATCCTCCTCCTTCGATATGAGCTCTCCCTCGTCATACACGTGATGCACCTTGACAGGGTTCATTCCTTTACGCTCGTGACCTTTCCTCCCATCCGGACTGGCACTGCGTGATGGATTGCGCGACGCTTCCCGTGGGAAGAGTAAAGAGGGCGCGGGTGTGTGTAGCGGACTTGACGTCATCTGCAGCGTCCCACCAGAGGCACCACTGAGATTCATGACCTCTCCCGACCCAGAAACCCCTGAGCCACCCTGAAAGTTCCCCAGTGACGCCCCATGGCGCCGGTGTGCTCCTCCATCCGCTTCCGCAGATCCAGTATGCGCCGCGGCAGGACTGTACGGATAACTTTCCTTCGCTGAACTGGTAGGATTCACACGTTTCAAAGTGTTATTCACCTTCACGACCATTTCATGTTGTTCATCATCTACTGTGATACACAGCACCCCAAGCACTTGTAACTTCTGGTTGTAACTGATGTGTTCGTTGCACAGCTGTAACACCGAGTGTTGGAGTAATCGGGTAATTGATTTGCTGAGTTGTGAGTGAGGGTCGCCGGCCGTAGTTAACAGTCCGGCGGCGGGCGCGGTTGGCATCATAGCGTGCACCGTGGCTTCTCGGTAACTGCCTCGTCCGATAACGGCAAGTACTTTACAATACTGGCATCTGAAAAATATAATCACGGTCAGATATGGACTTAAGATAACACCAGACTTGCAGATTCTGATAACTTTTTAACTATGGGAACAGAAACTCGTAAAATTGAATGAAAGCGGAGCAGCAAACAGGAATAATTGCTCCAATTCTCACGCAGCTCGCGTCTATGGTTGTGGTCATAACGTTACTACCACTGCTTAAATGATCATAACGTGTAAATTCTGAACGTGGTCATAATGTGAACTTATCGGAGCGTATTTTTACATTCGATTAACGACATGCGCGTTTAAATGCTACTCTTAACATTCATGGTCATCTATAGTCAATATTTCCTTGACAAAACAGATAACAAATACTTATTTCAAAATGAACAATACTATATTTAAGCACAGCAACTTGCACTACTCAGAAGATCGGTTGTGGAAAACCTTTTGATTTATACCATCGGCGTGGTCTGGACACATTCGCGCAAAAAGCACCCTCCAACGCTGGTTCCTGACGTCATCAGGACGCGTGGCGCGTGGGGACTAGCTCTAACAAGTTGTCAGCGAGGCTCTGTTTGTAGCGCTGTTGCGTGACGTCACAACAAGTATCGCCCTAGTTCGAACGACTTGCATCGTGATGTCATTGTGGTTATATTTTTTTTAACAAGATTTTGATTGTAGCCCGCGAAGTCATGGACATATGTACCAGTGTGAAACAAAGGAAGGCATTGCAAAACTACCAGCTATTGCCGTGTTGTTTTCACTGGTCGATTGTGATATCAGCTCGCCGCGGCATAGTCTGATATGCGCCCCAGTTACCAGACTACGCGTCCCGCCCGGGGACGTACCCTACCACGTGGACGCCATCCCGCGGGGATCGTGCAGTGTGTTATGTAGAACCCACTACCCCCGCTTTACCCCTCTGGCAGCTACTTAGCTCCTCACGCACCAAGCTTCCATCATCGTCACCCCCTCGACCCCTTCGTCCTCGTGGCACGTACAACTTTCGGACAGACCACTGGTTGAGCATAGATAGACATACAGGCCCTCGCAACACATTTCAGTTTCCGAGCGCAGATTGTTTGGATCTATTTTTAACACCTGTTGTGCTGGTTCTTGGTAATCTGTCCGAGCTGATATTACATTTAGATCAGGGCGTTTGGCGCTCGGAAAACCGAAAACGGTTTTTCGGAAAGCTGTCCTCGTGATCCCCACGCCTATGTGTTTTTGTGAGTTTTTAGGAAATTCCATCAGACGAGCAATGTACCCGCTTCCCTCCTAATAAACACCATCTCTTAACGTGTGCTGTTAAAACATAACATTTTGGTCATCTTGCTCCGGCCAACTTAGGGAACGCGGGCGATGGTTTGACCCTCCCGTGAACCTTCTGGTGAAATACAATCCCACAACAGGCCCCACCCTCCCCGCTGCGCAGAAGCTGGGTTCAAGGCAACCAGAGAGAAACACCCAAAAGACGGTATTGAACTGCTACGATACCCGAAAGAGTTGATGTTAAGGCTGATTTCATTGGAAGATAGATATCAGATGACTGGTATACCACACCTTACTTCCGGTGAGAATACAACTCGCAGTTGAAGGCGGACCGAGAATAGACCAAAGAGACCTATCACAAACTTAATACTATTTGTTACAATAACGAATGGCCGGATATCTGAAAACTTCTCGGCTGTCGGCCCCGGGATCAATTCGCCAACCGCCTCCTATATCAGCCGTGAACCTTATCATCCCACAGCTTGAACCTAAACTAATGAGCTTTCTTACGACAATCTGACATCAGCATAAATGAATGTTGATCTTGAAAGCAGACCTGCCCATTATGGGAAGCTGCTCAATGTTTTTTGCCTGGTTCCAGGTTCAAGGCTGATTTAGTTCCCCATTTTGTCTGGGTGCTAAAATGGATCGAAAGTTATCTTTCTCAGTATATAGAACACCAAATCAATGTCTCGGAAATTTGTTTACAGAAATATGCAAATGAGGAGCAGTAGGTCAAGTAACTACGCACGCCTAATTCCATAATTTTTCTGGTATCGGCGCCCAAACTCCGCCCATTTCCAAATAGATAATCGGTGTCACATATCAGACTCGATTTTACGAATATAATTTCCAAATGTAGTAGGGAATCGGTCCAAGTATGTGGACAGAATACAGAATTGTGGTGACCTTTAAATTGGATGACCTGGTGAATAGCGACTCGCAACTCAAAATCGACACGGTTTAAACAAAATCTCATGCCCACAAATATCACTTGCCGACCAATTCCACTTGCCCACAAATATCACTTGCCGACCAATTCCACTTGCCCACAAATATCACTTGCCGACCAATTCCACATGCTCACAAATATCACTTGCCGACCAATTCCACATGTTCACAAATATCACTTGCCGACCAATTCCACATGCTCACAAATATCACTTGCCGACCAATTCCACATGCTCACAAATATCACTTGGCCGATAATATCACTTGCCCGATAATATCAAAACAATTTCCTCGTGTGTATAACGCCCCGCAATGAGGCACCACAAAGCTTCCTCGGTGTAATTCTAACTCAAAAGCATTCACGCAAAAGCACCCACCTGCTGCGGCTGAAAACCACGAAGGGTGTGGGGAGAAAGATTACCTGTTAATCCGGGTCGGTATCACACAAACACTTTTGAGACGGTCCCTCAATAAATCCCGACCAGCACCAAACCGCGATAGTATATCAACAGTTACTAACTGGTTATATTTCCGCTTTGAAATGCAATGTTTCTGGGATGTTAACAGATATTATCGCATCCAGGGCAATATCTATCCACAAATTACCCCGTTACAGCGCATCAGTCCTGGATCAGGGAAAGAAGAAAGCAGAGGAAGTCCCGGATGGCGTGGCTGAGCGGGCGGCAGGGAGGGTATAAGAGGAGCTAGAATAAGCCGGGGTTACCTCATGCGAGGGTTTGACTTGGGGTACACGCCCTCTTACTTCACGACTTCATTGCCAGACTCCGGTCGCTATGGCAACGGGTTGATGGGAGGCAAAAGTTGTTTGAAGGGTGCTGTGGTATAAGGGATCTGTGGGATGGACGCAAAGCGTTGGGGGAGGGGGTAGAGTAGGGTGGGGGTGGAAGAGGGTTGAGCCCAGCTATCCATGCAAGTCGATCCTCCACTGAGCTATAAATGGAAACGAGAATCTGTTGGCAACCCTGGGAGGGCGTTCCCTGACATACAACATCAGAAACCCTCCACAACACCCTCCCCCCCCGCTAACACGCCCACCCCCAACCCACAGGCCGCTCAGTGGTTGTTTACTGCCAAGCACCAAGGAGACTCACATATATAAGTAACTACATCGTTGGCCTATGTACAGCGGGTTAAAACCGTGCGTGCTATTCCTAACCCGGTCTGTAATATGTTGTACTTGTGTACAAACGAGCACAGAGCGGGTACAGTATCCCATCAGGTCGCCTTGTGAACGCCCACCCTCTCACACTCTCTCTCTCTCTCTCGCTTTCTCTCTCGCTCCACATGACATGCGCAGCAGGGCTTTAGCAGCGCAGGGTCGACCAACTCGACCCAGCCAAGTCGCCCGGTCTGGTTTAGCACGCACCCAGTCAGTTTCACCACATCAGGGACCTGGACTTGTGCCAGCCTATACGTCGGCGACCTGGGGTGACATGTTATCAGTGAACAACAAAATAAGTTTTTACGGTGCCAGCAGTACCCCACCCCTCAATGCGACCCTTATACCCTCAATCTACGCCTCACTCCCCTTTACCAAACGCCCGGTATTTAACAAATTTTCTTGCTTATAAATCTTTCCTAGATGCGTCATCATCTATTCTGTAAAACTTAAAGTTCAAATAAAATTGGTACAGGGTTCGAGAAATTATGTCAATTTGCAAGAACTCGGAAATCTCTTTCAGTACTGCGTCCGCGAAATGGACGTATTCAACGAACTTGTTCGTTACAAAAAGCGACGCATGGATGACCTTTGTTGAGTTGGCGATCGTTGTCTCAATTCCAGCGATGTTGGAAGGGTATAAAAAGGCGTGTGCGATACAGGGGTGATAAACACAGCGACTCGTCACACGTTGAAACTTCCCGACTTCTTCCACGAAACCATTCGGCTGCCTTGCGCCAATTCGCCGCCCCCTCTCCCCGTGCGGCAGACCATCCCTGCGTACAAACCTAGCTATGACGCCGTCGCCACCGTCTGCTTCCAGCCCTACCAACCAGACGCACTCTATCTGACACCAGAGCGTCAGTCAAAGTTGGTCCAACTTTCCCATTTCTGAGGATGGAAAAACACATGAGTCACAAACGTCAGGGGGCGTGAATCGAAGCGATGGCGCAAGGAATCTGGGAAAGTATGAGAGAACCCCTTCTCTTTGAGGTCGGGGTCAGGGAGTTTTTTTGTCATGGAAAAGCTTCTCAGTGACTTAGCGGGACAAGACGAGGGTACGTTGTAGACGGACTAGGGAGAACCCTGGCTGCAAAATGCCTACCACTTGGCTCGCGTGAACAGAGCGGGTGTTGTCTTGTCAGCCTGGTAACTACACACACATGGCTGCTTTCTGGAAGTCTATGAATAATGACGCCAGACTATGAAACCGCCTCCCTGGGTAGCGCCCCACATGCCACGTGTAACGACCGCGGTGTGGCACACAAGTCGAAGAAACAAGAGGGTGCCCAGATAGCAAAAGCCGGCGCTAATTGTTAACACAATTACCACGAATACGATGGTGGAGTTGGTATGATGAAAAATTGTAAATGCACTAGATATAACTCCTCCTCATACCAAAAACTCAGTCATACCCCCGTGTCGCTGCGTCTTCGTGCTGGGAAAGCAGCAACAAATGTCAATTTCTTTGAAGCGAAATGGGGTTTCATTAATTTTTTAAATTAAAATAATTGACATACATTGCTCATGAAGAATGCTACATATTTGCTCAAGTCAAGACCTTGCCTTGTCACGTTTGAGTTCGTTTTAGTTCTAACCTGCATGACAGTCCCACTACGCCCGAGTAACAGC
This sequence comes from Urechis unicinctus, assembly GCA_034190875.2. NCBI lineage: Eukaryota > Metazoa > Annelida > Polychaeta > Xenopneusta > Urechidae > Urechis > Urechis unicinctus. Next base: position 49,780,615 of record CM067353.1, read on the forward strand.
ATAAGTTGTTGATTTATGCAGGGATATAGCCACGCAGCCCATGGCAATTGTAAACATTTCCGACATTTACATATATAATTGAAGACAATAATTATAGACATTTTCGAATTCAAAGGGGTTCTTATACGTGCAGCAGACAGACTGTTGACAAAACGTCAATAGAGCCTGCGCCATGGGATCAAGTTGAAAGTCTGCAGGAATGATATTAGCTGAAGGGGACGCGATCTACATCATATATCCGGAATTAAAGATAAATTAACTAGATAAAGGCTGATTGAAGGTTGGAAAACAGCTCAAAGATTACGGTTATAAACTTAACACGTTTAGCGACATTCATCGGAGTGTGTCTGTGTGCGTAAGATGTAGATGATACCTGAAGCGCTCGGATCTCGACATAAGGATTCCGAACTAGCCATGGCCACCCAGACTCCCATAGGTTGGTTCAAAGCAACAAAACCAGCACTAATTATTTTCGGTTAATCGGTCCCGCTGTCGCGTGTCAGGCACATTGAGACGCCAAGTTCATTTATTTTCCATTTGAGGCGTGAAATAATTGAAGGCGGTCGACCGTAATATCGAAAAGCTCCTTTACAAAACAATTACATTTGGCGTGGGGAGAAACATAAAAAGCAGCCAGGGAAGGGAATTGCCGGAGAGAAAAAAACCCTCCACAAGCCCTTCGTATGGTAGATAGAACGTCACCTCAATCTGAATATTGAAGGCGAAGCAACGTCGGCGGTCTGTGCGGGCAATCTGCATCTAGCCCCACCTACCCACTGGGAGAGTAGAGGGGAAATCCCAAAGGCTTATTTCTGGAAATGGCATTGATCTAGTCCCCTGAGAGCTTCCTCAGCGTACCCTATCCAGCCCAGCTTTCCCCTAACACCTCGGTTTTCACCCCTTTGTCACCTCTGGCTTTGATTGAGGTGGCGTGTGTCGGGGCGAGAACCTGCGACACCTTCACCCCCACCCCCCACCCGCGGGTTAGGGGCAGAGGGGAGGGAAATGAGGCCAGCTGAGGGGCAAGCGGCTGGGAGATAACGGAGTCCCTCCGTGAAGGGGCGGGTAGGTTTCCATGGTAGTTGGGCAGCTCATTCATGTCCCCATCAACTAATCAACGCCCGTCAGAACTTCCCTATTCCATCTAACCCCACTCGACCTCTGGATCAAACAGGGTTGTAGGGAGGTCCGGTGGAGGGAGAGAAACCGGGGCAGGGTTTACTGGGCGGTGTCCGTCGGTCCGTGGGCCCGCCGGGTGCTCTATGCCCTAGGGCGATTTACCGTGGATTTGGGATCCAATTCATGTACAGGTCGAGAAAATTCACTTTTTCAAAGTAGACTCGCCAAATGAAGCCGCGCGTTATGTTGAGTGATTTTAGCATTTTCTCAAGTTAGAATATTTAACTCCTGTATTCCATATGGACGTCTAATCACCATAGTTGGTCAAAAATATGTTTTCCGGGGACCTCGAATGATCGAATTGTCACCGAATAATTTTCTGTTTAAAACAATTCGATCCTAGACGCACTTCTTTTCCTATAAAATGACAATGAATCCGATCACTTTCTTCAGCGAACCCATCATGTATGGTTTACATTGAATTACTTTCATTTTGATCCTCACTAGACATGATTGAGGATTAAAATGGGTGACTTCTTACTTCCGCATGTCAAGTCGATTTGAATGTCATAGTTAGTTAAAACATATGCATGCTATAGAGTTAAATCCGGAAATAAACTGTATAAGGTCATATTAAATTACCAGATAGCCAATGTTCAATTGCTAACCTAAGAATATATATATATATATATATATATATATATATATATATATATATATATATATATATATATATATATATATATATATATATATATATATATATATATATATATATATATATATATATATATATATATATATATATATATATATCATACTATGCGGGCGTGTGGGCGGGCGGGCGGGCTGGTAGGGAAACAACAGGTGGCTATGATGACGTCATCTAGTGGTGATGACGCCAAAGATGAGGCAGTATTGGTTCCCCGCCTTCTCCTCGTACCATCCCCGCCTACATCGGCATTATTGCCACCCAGGGGGCGTCTCAAAATTAACGAGTGATAAAATATATTTGTCAGTTTATGATATGACACAAGCAGAACTCTCGCGTGTGAGGCATATTGTGTTTGATACAAGTAAATGAGCTGTATTTGTTCCATATGACTCAATTGTGGCCAATTCAAGTTCGCTTTGATTTAAATTCATTGTTGGATAAACATTTGTGACATTCCAAGCATTTACGAAACTTCCATATTTCTCATCAGCAATAAATATAACATAATATCGACACGTCCGCTCGGAATCCCAAGTGAGAGTACAGGCGTGGTGTAGTTGCCCCGTTCTATACAGACAGTGGAAGACCTCCAACGGCCACCCTCCAATATTGCTTTGTGAGATAGCTTGCCTCTTGAGAAGTTACCGCCTTGTGGGGTGCAGTGTGGAGGGTGGAGGGTCATCCCATGCCCCATCCATCCCTACTCCCAGCATTAAGACTCTCCTTGCATCCGCATCCTCTCTTCCTGTTGCGGCTGCTTGTAAGTTGTGCCCAACTCACAACCTCCACCCTCAACCGCCAAGCCAATCCCACCCCCCCCCCCCCCCACCTCACCCACCCCGCACCGACTTCCCTTACCCCTAGCCATCTTTATTCAGCTCAACACGCTCCGACCTCACTCCGCCTCAAATCTCTAATCCCTCAATTCCCAAGAGAAACCCTCTTGAGAGGAGGGGGGCAGCGGAGGTCGGTCAGAGGGCGCACTTGGTAGGGGTTATGCTCAAGCGCCCTCTGGCAGCAGGCGCGGTCAGATTAGGGGGCTTGAGAAGCTGTGGCGAGTTGGAAGACGCGCCCTCCAGGGTTAGCGGTCTAACGTGATGGGAAACCATAGCAACAGAGGGAGTGGAGGGAAGAAAGAAGAGGGTGATGGAACATGGAAGGGTGACGGAGGTGGATTGAGGGCATGAACCGCATCTGAAGAAAAGTGGCGAGCCTATCTAGCTCGGAATTTCGAACTAACTCGACATTTCCAACAAACTCGGCATTACCAACTAACTCGGCATTTCTAGCTAACTCGGCATTTCTAACAATCTCCAGCAGATACCAAATGTGGTCCACCCCACTCCAGTAGATACCAAATGTGTTCCACCCCACTCCAGCAGACACCAAATGTGGTCCACCTCACTCCAGCAGACACCAAATGTGGTCCACCCCACTCCAGTAGATACCAAATGTGGTCCACCCCACTCCAGTAGATACCAAATGTGGTCCACCTCACTTCAGCAGATACCAAATGTGGTCCACCCCACTCCAGCAGACACAATATGTGGCCCACCCCATTCCAGCAGATACCAAATGTGGTCCACCCCACTCCAGCAGACACCAAATGTGGTCCATCCCACTTCAGCAGACACAATATGTGTCCCACCCCATTCCAGCAGATACCAAATGTGGTCCACCCCACTCCAGCAGACACCAAATGTGGTCCATCCCACTCCAGCAGACACCAAATGTGGTCCACCCCACTCCAGCAGACACCAAATGTGGCCCACCCCACTCCAGCAGAAACCAAATGTGGTCCATCACACTCAAGCAGATACCAAATGTGGTCCATCCCACTCCAGCAGATACCAAATGTGGTCCACCCCATTCCAGCAGATACCAAATGTGGTCCACCCCACTCCAGCAGACACCAAATGTGGCCCACCCCATTCCAGCAGACCACCATACAACCATACAAATGTTGTCAGGGTGAATTCTTTTTGTTGTCATTAGCCCAATATGAGATTTAATTCTTGTCTTCATACTATCATAACCCGGCTTCAAAGCTGGGGGAATTAGCATCAATTTTATGACAATGGGGTGAGATCTAGGTCTGGGGTGGGGTGGGGTTCAAATCGACCACCTTATCCCCCCCCCCCCCTCCTCCTACACGCTCATGAAATACAACAACAAAAATTTCATGCGACTTCGATTTTAACCGATTTGACCCGTCTGTTCTGGTGGAGCAACTAACCAGGGATCGTGATAATGTTCAATTAGTGGGGGCTTTGGGTGATGACGTCACAGATACATGTCGCGAGAAGTCGCCTAATTGGCTGAACTAGCAGCGGCGCGGAAGGAGATACCAGGAGTAGCTCTGGGTACCAGGGGTAGCTCCGTGGGACCAAGCTGCTTTTATAGCAACATAGTCAATACTGTCTATGTTTGAGAGCCGCACACGTAGTCTATGAGAACCATGCGTTGTTTGCGAGGTGCATGCGACGTCAGCGAGGTGCATGCGTCGTCAGCGAGGTGCATGAGTCGTCAGTAGTTATCACTAGAGTCAGCCAGCTCCTAAACGAGATGGAAATGCCACATCATTCAGAGGAGTTACAGACGGATCTCGCACACTACGAAATATCGAAGACCTTTCACTGGGGAACGCATCACGAACAACCAAGAGTATTCGCGCTATTTTCTGGTGCAAAGTCTGACAAGCTATGACGGCATTATTAAGCAGATCAATCTCCGAACCACACTCCATTCACATCAACAGTTCCATGCGCTACGCACCGCGAATTTTGTATGTACCTTGGTCGAGAGGGTCGTTTAAAGTTTTACACTTACCACTTTCCATGCTCCATCACAAGCAGAAGTTCGCTTTACTGGCAAAACACACGCTGATACACGCCGCGTAGGATCTACGACAACGACGCAACTCTGACATCATGTATTGACAACGAAACGGAGGAGAGTAAACAAACGACTTACCTGTTTAATTCTAGCAAAAGTCAACGTTTGTTAAAGGATTCCCAAACCGAATGAACATAGAGAGCAGAGCGATCTGGTGTGAAGGGGACGAGCGAGGGGAGGAAATGACTACTCTGCTCGAGTCACGCCCTCTCTGTGCCCTCATCCTGCGCCTCAACCTCCCTCCTCCCCCGAACCTCCATCACCCTGCGCCCCAGAGGTTCCCGGGCGACCGCAGGCCACCTCAGCAGCCCGCTGTGTGGCGCTCCTAGTCACCTCAACCCGGGTCCAAGGTCGCTGGACATGCGCCCCTTTGGAGGAGGAACAGTTGTCGATGACAGCGGGAGGTTTGGGGGAGGGGGCACTGGGGACTTATTCTACTGTAAACTTTCTTCGGGTAAGCAGAACCCCAACGACCAACATAGGCGGTATTTATCACAAGATGTAAATGCATCTTGTTTGTGTGGGGCGAACACGCAGGGCTTAAAGATACTGAATATAAGCGTGTAATTTAGATGGGTCACGGAGAAATATTATTACTCCATGGATGGCAAAAGTATTCTGAAAATTAATATTTTCTGTTGCTTCTCTAACACGTTTTAAATGCTGAGTAAAATCACACGTGCATTTATTCATAAATGTCAATATTTACAATGAAACCCCATGTGACAAAGTAATGAACGCTATGTACACGCCGGTTCTCTGCTGGCAGAAGCAAGTATGCTTAGATCTCGGTAAAATATTTCAATATCAATGTAGTCTCTCTTTAAATGTCAATGAACAAAATTCTATTCATAGATATTGTGATTCATGCAGAGTGACCCCACCGACCACTGGTCATTTCATCCCTTTATTCATTCAGACACTATAACGGTCCACGCCTAACCGTCCCCGCTAAAAGCAAACAAAGGGTGCAACTCCATCCCTAAACAAAGAGGGCTCCATACCCCCATTCCCCATCCACTAACCTGATTAGGGTCCTAGCGCATAAAGCAAACAAAAAGGGCTCCATAGTCATGAGGTGCAATAGAAAATCTAGGTTTTTGAGACCCTTTGCGTGAGGCAAACGGAATTAGAGGGTGGGGTAAAGTCACATGAGGAAGAATAATAATGAATGAATGGTCGGTGGTTTGAGGGGTGATATCAATTTTGCCGTGAGGCAAACGTGAAAATCAGGTAATTACCCGGCTACCTGAGTGAAATAAGGTAAGGGAATCGGTTAATAACCTTATAGGACGGAGGGAATTAATAATTAGACACCCCTCAGTCACCAATTGATACATATGAGGCTAAACATATAATCATAATTTGGGATCGGCTGTGCCGCCATTTGAGGTCATGCGACTGTAAAATATACAAGGATTACACTGTTAAACCAGCGCACGAAACTAACCAGAATTGCTGGAACCATTCCGCTTAGAAGGAGTATCTGAATTAATTTAAGGATGACAGCTATCAATTACCCTGCTACCTTCTCTTGGATAAAGTAAGGGGTGACATCAATTAATTACCCTGCTACCTTCTCTTGGATAAAGTAAGGGATGATATCAATTAATTACCCTGCTACCTTCTCTTGGATAAAGTAAGGGATGATATCAATTAATTACCCTGCTACCTTCTCTTGGATAAAGTAAGGGATGATATCAATTAATTACCCTGCTACCTTCTCTTGGATAAAGTAAGGGATGATATGAAATTAATTACCCTGCTACCTTCTCTTGGATAAAGTAAGGGGTGATATCAATTAATTACCCTGCTACCCTTCTCTTGGATAAAGTAAGGGGTGATATCAATTAATTACCCTGCTACCTTCTCTTGGATAAAGTAAGGGATGATATCAATTAATTACCCTGCTACCTTCTCTTGGATAAAGTAAGGGGTGACATCAATCAATTACCCTGCTACCTTCTCTTGGATAAAGTAAGGGTTGATATCAATTAATTACCCTGCTACCTTCTCTTGGATAAAGTAAGGGATGATATCAATTAATTACCCTGCTACCTTCTCTTAGATAAAGTAAGGGGTGACATCAATTAATAACCCTGCTACCTTCTCTTGGATAAAGTAAGGGGTGACATCAATTAATTACCCTGCTACCCTCTCTTGGATAAAGTAAGGGGTGATATCAATTAATTACCCTGCTACCTTCTCTTGGATAAAGTAAGGGGTGAAGTAAGGGGTGATATCAATAAATCACTCTGCTACCTTCTCTCGGATAAAGTAAGGAGTGATATCAATTAATTACCCTGCTACCATCTCTTGGATAAAGTAAGGGGTGACATTAATCAATTACTCTGCTACCTTCTCTTAGATAAAGTAAGGGGTGACATCAATTAACTACCCTGCTACCTTCTCTTGGATAATGTAAGGAGTGATATCAATTAATTACCCTGCTACCTTCTCTTGGATAAAGTAAGGGGTGACATCAATTAATTACCCTGCTACCTTCTCTTGGATAAAGTAAGGGTTGATATCAATTAATCACTCTGCTACCTTCTCTTGGATAAAGTAAGGGGTGATATCAATTAATTACCCTGCAACCTTCTCTTGGATAAAGTAAGGGATGATATCAATTAATCACTCTGCTACCTTCTCTTGAATAAAGTAAGGGGTGACATTAATCAATTACCCTGCTACCTTCTCTTAGATAAAGTAAGGGATGATATCAATCAATAACTCTGCTACCTTCTCTTGGATAAAGTAAGGGGTGACATTAATCAATTACCCTGCTACCTTCTCTTGTATAAAGTAAGGGGTGACATCAATCAATTACCCTGCTACCTTCTCTTGGATAAAGTAAGGGGTGATATCAATTAATTACCCTGCTACCTTCTCTTGGATAAAGTAAGGGAAGACATCAAGCAATTATACCACCCTAATACGACAAACAATTATTGCCATTCTCACGCCCTCGACTTCCTGTTCGTAGTCTCGTCTCTCGCTCAGCTCGTGGACTCTCCATTGTCTTTGCTTCATGTTCTCTCTGACCCTAAATGAAATAACCGCAGTCACGTGACTCAGTACAGAGTGCCCCGCAGTTCATCATAATACCGGAACCACGTGACCATTCGGTTCCATCCGGGGACGCGTCTGAGGTGGTAAGTCAGGGTGACAGTTGGTCCCAGCCCCTGACAGCCCCGGGCAGTGACTTGCAACATGCCCGATATGTCACCTTCTGCCCCTGACATAAAACTCTCTTGTTCAGTAGAACCCCGAGCCGCCAACACCGACCGTATTCCACTGCGATCACCCACTAGGTCGTTAGAAATATATGCACAACAGGATGCAAGTAAATGCTTAATTTGCATAAATTATGCACGTATACCCGTGCAACTAGAGGGCAAGACCAAATCTATTTTCATGGCTAAAATAGCTGTATGCGCTTTGTGCCCAGGGCTAGTAGCACGCTGTACTATCCAAGTCTGGTCAGAGCGCAGTCGGGTCGACTTCAGCTCATGCAGGGGTGATTTGAATCGAGTATCAACTTGCAACAATCTAACTAACTAGAGCGTTCTGCCAATAAATTCTACATCGTCAAAAATGTCGGATCGAAGAGGGATGGAGGGGTTTTGGGGAGGCCGGGTGAATTCTTTACCACTCATCTTAATGACGTCCTAGCGTACGATGCCTATATGTCCGCTGTCGCCAACGAATTCTTATAACATTAACTTTAAAGACATCGTTATTACCGGATATAAGTTAATGTACATATTATTACACGTATTGAATACGATATGTGCTTACGAAACTAGGTTCCTGCAAGAGTGAATATTACTAACCGTTAGCATGAAGCCATGTTCCGAGCTGCAGATACGAATGACGTGGCCGCCGTACTGATGACGTGGCCACCGTACTAATGACATGGCCGCCGTACTGATGACGTGGCCGCCGTACTAATGACATGGCCGCCGTACTAATGACATGGCCGCCGTACTGATGACGTGGCCGCCGTACTAATGACGCGGCCGCCGTACAAATGACGTGGCCGCCGTACTGATGACGTGGCCACCGTACTGATGACGTGGCCGCCGTGACGTGGCCACCGGACTGATGACCGGACTGATGACGTGGCCGCCGTGACGTGGCCACCGGACTGATGACGTGGCCGCCGGACTGATGACGTGGCCGCCGTACTAATGACGCCGCCGTACTAATGACGCGAGCCAGAATACGACACTTCATTTCAGCTGTAAAATTACGCCAACGATGATGCTAATGGCACCAGATAATCATCAAAAATTGTCCTCGCATTGCCCCAATCGGGTTTCGAACCCAAGACCCGGTCATATTCGCTGCACCCACTAAACGTGAATTTAGACAGTGAAGAATTGCTCTTCTATTTGATCAGGTGATGGTACAGTACTAGACAATACAGCGTCAACTGGTACATACACATCGATCTGACGCCATTACCGGGAACTCTTAAATCGCCGGGAAAAAATCAAAAGGAATTCTCAGCGAATTATTATGCAGTAACTTCATGCAGCATTTTAGCCAACATCAGAGCAGTGGCCCTTATCTCCCCTATATTCTGTCTCCATGAAGCAAAACAGTGATTATCGATATGAAAATCACACTAAGATTACTAATAATAAACATAGGCACAGTAAACAATTCCTGTTCCGTGTCATGTACGATAACAGTTCCTGTCTCCATGATTCCGGAAGGCAAATACTTCCATGCATGGCCGTTTTTACCAAATGGCCAAATTGCCAGCGATTCTTTTTCACATGAAGTCGCCCCCACTTTTGTTTCTTTGGTACCAGGATATTTGCCCGTTCCTAACGATTGACGATATATATATATATATATATATATAGAGATATATATATATAGAGATATATAGATATATAGATATATATAGAGAGAGATATAGAGAGAGGAGAGAGAGATATATAGATATAGAGAGATATAGAGACTCTAGAGAGATATAGAGAGAGAGATATAGAGAGAGAGAGAGAGACCTATCTCAGGAGAGAGAGAGAGAGATCTCTCTAGAGAGAGAGAGATCTCTATCTTAATGATCTCTCTCTCTATCTCTCTGGATCTAGAGAGATTCTCTCTCTCTCTCTTCTCTCTCTATCTCTCTCTCTATCTCTCTCTCTGTCTCTCTCTATAGATCTATTTCTCTCTCTCTCTCCTCTATCTGAGAGATAGATCTCTCTATCTATCTATCTCTCTCTCTCTCTCTCTCTCTATTCTCTCTCTCTCTCTCTCTCCTCTCTCCCTCTCTCTCTCTCTCTCTCTCTCTCCTCTCCTACTCTCTCTCTCTCTCTCTCTCTCTCTCTCTCTCTCTCTCTCTAGATATCTCTCTCTCTCTCTCTCTACTCTGATCTCTCTCTATCTCTCTCTCTCTCTCTCTCTCTCTCTCTCTCTCTAGAGAGATCTAGATCTCTCTCTAGAGAGAGAGAGATATTCACATATATTTAGATATATATATATCTCTCCTGATATAATATATATATATATATATATATACGATATATATATATATATATGATATATATATAGTCAGGTATATATATGGTATATCTATGGTATCTGTGCTCATCACTTTGAGTCAATTTCTTCTCACATATCAAATGGTCCTCTTATCCTGATTACAGTTAATTTGTGTTGCCTTGAGATGAACGACGCCATAAAAGGCTGGACCACGGTGACTGGAGCGGGAGTCAGGTTATCACAGCATGGTATGTCTGTGGTAACTGAGACCGAGAGAGCATTTCAACCACATGCGTCAGATACTCTTGATGAATGCATGAACGAATGAGTTAATATTTTAATGGATGAAGGAATGAGGGAACCTCTTAACATGATCAACAGATGTAGCAAGAAGGCTCGAATAAACGAATGCACAAACAATACAATAAGCAATGAATACTTGGTCCAGTTGATCAAGAAATGAGCATTATTCGATATCACTATTCATTTGAGGAAGATTGACTCATGCAAATAAATGTCTTGTTCTGGATAGACAGGCATACAGGCTGACGATCACAAAGACACATAATAATACAATACGCAATGAAAGACGTGTTCTCGTTGGATAGATTGACATGCACAGGATAGACCCACAGGCTGACGATCACAAAGACACATAATACCGACCGCGATATCCGCATACAACCCCGGCCATAGAACACATCCCGCCGATGTCCCAATAGGGTTGAACATACCATGATTTAACTCCATCCTAGTGAATTACGTGTCACTGAATTCCGTCCTCACAGCTATAGAATATAATTAACTTCCAAGCCCTACTGAACCCAACTCACTGACTGCTTCTAAAAGTTGGGCACTGTACAATGTGGGTGATAAGACAAACAGTAATGCGGACAAATGACAGAATGTACTACGAAGGTATTCGTTCCCATGGAGACGTGAAAATACCGTTTTGTTTCGGGAACCCGCGCATGCGCATGGGTGACACATACCCCAATCGCTACCAACTTCTCATTCATTCAGCTCTTAACAATTAAGTTATGAGAAGTTCAAAACCGCCCCCAAATATTGTTTCTATGTCAACAACGTTTGTTCGGGCAATTACCCTCCGAGCATTCGTCTCAATGCCGGAGAACCCCAGTTTTGTTTTTTTCTGGAACGCCCAGAACTCTTACAAGCAAGTTGCGCGTGAAAAAAACAGCTATTTGACAAAGTTGCTGAGGAGTCAAATTTGTTTACCTGCATCGCCTGTTGGCAGACTGCATGATCTCTGATCTCCGGTAACTCTCCCTCCGATATCAATCTAAGTAAGACGTGGGTTAGTCGGTCTCTGTAAGCGAGTGGCGCGTGTTCTTGCAGGAGGGTGTTTGTGGGTGGGTGTACAAGTTATGTCGATTCCCTCTCCGACTCTCGCGTACCTGTCGCAGAAAACAAAGAGATGCTGCTACGCGCAACATGCACCTCCGTAACTCTCCCTCCTCCCGACGTGGTCGCTTGTGCGCGGACGTATTATGTCGACTTCTCGCGACACAATAGCGAGCTAGCGAGTAGAGTCAGACGGGGTGCTACTGAAAGTTTTGCCCAAGTTTGGTGGCTGGACCTGAAAATGACTGGTGCACTGAGTTGGTGTACGGGGAGGGGGTGCCTGGGTTATGGGTAATGGCTTGACGATAGGGAGGAGTTGGGGGGCTGTTCGACAGGGGTCCGTAACCGTCAGGGTAAGCATCAGCCGGGCAACAATTTCCCCTTCATGTCAACTGCCACCGGTAAGTATGTGCGTGTGCGTGTGCGTGTGCGTACGTGCGTGCAGGTTGGTTATGTGGGGCTGTGAAATAACGACTGACTTCCCTTGGTAGGGTTCAGCGCTCCAATTTCGCCCGTAGTTAGCTGTAGCTGAACACAGGGCTATGATAGGTCATTATTTGTCAGATATGATATAGCACCGAGAGCTGGCCGTGAGGGCGGTGGATGAAGAGATGGAAGGAGGGATGGAGAGGAAGAGAGGGTAAGGGAGGGTAAGGGAGAAGAAGAGGAGGCAAGGGCAGTTATCACACTGAAGGTGAGTGAATAAGTGTTTTCAGTGAGTGAAAGTGCTAGAGGCAGTGAATGAGTGAGTGAGTGAGTGAGTGAATGAGTGTTAGTGTTTGAGTGAGTGAGTGAGTGAGTGAGTGAATGAGTGAGTGAGTGAATGAGTGAGTGAGTGAATGAATGAGTGAGAGTGAATGAGTGAGTTAGTGAGTGTTAGAGTGAATGAGTGAGTGAATGAGTGAGTGTTAGAGTGAATGAGTAAGTTAGTGAGTGTTTGAGTGAATGAGTGTTAAGGTGAATGAGTGAGTTAGTGAGTGTTTGAGTGAATGAGTGATTGAATGAGTGTTAGAGTGAAGTGAGTGAAGTGAGTGAATTAGTGAATTAGTTTACAGTGAATGAGTGAGGTAGTGAGTGTTAGAGTGAGTGAATGAATGAGTGTTGAGAGTGAATGAGTGAGTGAGTGAGTGTTAGCGTGAGTGAGTGAATGAATGAGTGTTAGAGTGAGTGATGAATGAGTGTTAGTGAATGAGTGAGTGTGAGTGAGTGAATGAATGAGTGTTAGAGTGAGTGTGAATGAATGAGAGTTGAGTGAGCGAGTGTGTGTGTTGAGTGAGTGTGAATGTTTAGAGTGAATGAATAAGTGACAGTAGTGAGTGAGTGAAGAGTGAGTGAATGAAAGAGTTAGTGAGCGAGTGTGTGTGTTAGCGAGTGTGTGAGTGAGTGGGTGTTAAAGTGAATGAGTGAATGAGTGAGTGAGTGAATGAGTGTTAAGGTGAATGAGTGAGTGAGCGAGTAAGTGTTAGAGTAAATGAATGAGTGTTAGAGTAAATGAATGAGTGTTAGTGTAAGTGAGTGAGCGAGTGAGTGAGTAAAAGAGTGAGTAATTGAGTGATTAAAAAAGTGAGTGAATGAATGAGTGAAAGAGTGAGTGACCGCGTGAGTGGATGAGCGAGCGAGTGGAAAGAGTGAGTAATAGAGTGAGTGATTGAGTAACAGAGTGAGTTAGTGAATGAAAGAGTAAGTGAGTGAGCGAGAGTGAGTGAGTAAAACAGTGAGTGAAAGAGTGAGTGAGGGAGGGAGGGGGATTCATAGAAGTACCAAGAGTGCAAGATGAGGTCGTGTGTGTGAAGATTGACCAGAAAGACTCGACCAAGCGATGGATTGAGACGTGCAGGATGGAGAGAGAAATAACGAGAACGCGAGCGAGCTCCACGCGCACACCTCCGTTGTAGCCAGCATCCGGGTACGCGGGGGCATAATGGGGCCGTGGGAGACAGACTGAGTAGTCAAGTGTAACTTAACGCGGATAGGAGGGGGCTGAAGGCAGACTACCCCTAGAGGCACCACTACCCCCGACCCCCGCCAAGCCGCACGCCAACCTCACCGTCACCAACCCCAACTTACACCAGGCGTCAACCAGTGTTGCTTACCCAAGTGTCGGGTTCTCCCAGAAAAACCATGCGCCATTGTGAAGTTTGACCCGTTCACTCGCCCTGCTGAGCCAGCCTGAAGCGATGCTAACGTTCTAACACCACCCTGTTTTGGTCTCGGTTTAGTTGAACTCCGGCGGAATAATTGTCATTGCCTCATGCATACAGGCACTATCCTACGCTCCTCAATTCTTCGCCTTCGGGTTCTATTTGAGCCATTGTAATTTGTCCCCGGTCAACCACGCCTCTCCTTTCCCCACCCCACTCATCAAATGCAGAGCCTTGCCATCCCAAATCTCAATACCACACAACCCCAATCCAGTCCTAACCATGGCGGTCTAAGTTGTACATATACTGCGTAACCACGGTAAGTACAACATCTACAGCGTCCGTGCAAGGAAGCCACTAGCTACTGCATATTGTAAAACACCTCACGGATCAGGTAATTATAGACCCCTGAGCTCCCCGCTCGAGCGCGAACCATCACAGATTTGCATAACCGTTTCATGTCATAACGGTGAAGTTTATTCATTCCGAAAATTACCGTGCATTTATCATACACACAGGGGTCAATTTGTTTTTCAACGGCACCAATTGTGATGGCCCTGGGGCGAAGAACTGCAAAAGACGCCCATTTTACAAGAGCGGTTGTGTTTAAATTAGAGTATGACTTTCAACAATCGACTTTGACGTACCCTGAAAATGGACCTTTATTTTTAATAGTTGGTTACGGTGTTGTGCTGGAAGGAAATATCAGGCTTCGGGCCAGCGTTTACTACTATGTACATTTAGGGCTCGCTTTACCCGGGGGTAATTTCAGACAATTGCCGGATATTTCCCATGGTTCGCCGCCAGTAATTGTACAATGCGGGCGTCAGTGAGGAGGTGGGGACGGGGTAATTGTACCAGCAACGAGCGACAAATGTTTCTGGAGCGGGGGTGGAGGTAATGAAAGACGCGCGCCCTATCGGGGTGGGGTCGCCGATGTTCCGGGAGCGTGAGGAGGGTGGGGGCAGCTGTCAGTTCGGGGCTATCAACGGCTGTTGTCAGACCTATTATCTCTTCACAGATAACGGTACCTCTGTGCCAATAACTGCTTCCAACCCGGGTAAATTGTTGACAACTGGTAGTACTGCGCCCGGGAAATTACTCCGCGGTCGGTATGGCATCCCGACCATAGGGTTGGTGACATCGACAATATCATTCTCCTGATCGTGAACTTATAGTCCGCATATGTGTCTCAGGGAGCCGCGGGGGTTTGGGTTAGCGAATTGACAGGCTGTGGAGTGTCACATGCTGGATAAGGAAAAGTGGTAACAGCTGCTTGCGACTTCTTTGCTGATACCTTCGTGTTTCTTTCGTATAACCCAGAGGGGTATTGGAATAGGATACAATATGAAATAGGTCACGTGATTTCACAAGGTTGCAGATATAAACAATGAACGCACGGGTAAACATCGCAAAATTCAAAGTGATAATCTTTATTGATCAACGATAAACCATTTTTTTTACTAGAAAAACTACCATTTCTATCCTCAAATGCCCTCAAATGTTGACCAGATTCCCTCGGCGCAAGCATAAATTCAGCCCCCCCCCCCCCCCCCCCCTTAGCAATTCCTCCATTCACATACATATCCCAACGCAATCCCACAATACGCTTATTTATCAACGCTGATGTTTTCTAAGTACTGGAATCTTTATAGACCTGAAAGCATCGTCTAAACCAATAAAATAACAGGGGTAATAGAATCCCGCCATTAAAATCTCGCTTGAATGTAGTTTCAGTTGTCAAAACAGGTTTGCGATGCTGACTTTTTTTCTGGAATTATTATGAAGAGTCCAATAAGTGGCATTTCCTTGAATTGTGAATTGCTGACATCAATTTACACTCCGTTTAAACGACGACAACCATTGATAAGGCTCCGCCCAGGACTTCTTTCACGTGAACAAGCCGTTAGTAGGTTGCGCTGTCTTTGGATAAATTTTAAGTTAAATTCATACTCACCGTTGATGAACAACATTCGATTTTGTCAGCACGTTGTTATTTCTGGACGGTCTCGTTGTGGGCTGAAAATAGACGTTACTTCACACGTTATGATCCCAAGACTGATATTTGTTTTTATAAATGCCTACAACCTGTAATGGGGTGAAATGGGTTCAGGAATCGCCCAACACGAGTTAAAAGAAAGAACGGTAACCAAAAAGGTATCGATGGACTCCGTGAATTGCATGTTATGTCAGGGTCTTAGCCAGGATTTGAAAACTGCCCGTCCATCCTCACCCTAACCCCGTCCATCACGTTATGACCAACTGATTATCATAAACTAGTAGTTTGTTGGCTTTCGCCAGGTGTGTGTGTGTGGGGGGGGGGGGGGGGGGGGGGCTGGTATTGTTTGAGTGTCCATGCGTACTGTGAAAAAGAAATTTAATTGTAACTAAATGATACATCCTGCGCTGGCACAAGCATACGCGCGAAATAAAAACTTAGTCAAAGACATGTCGATATGATATTTCACCCAATTGAAATTTGTGAGCATCAATCCCGAGCCAACAGTGCAGACCAAAAGTTTATTAGATCTTGTGAAAGCGATACCACGAGGCAGACATTTCTCCAGAATGATGCTCCAATCGACCTCGCACAATGTATGTCATCCTTCTAGTTGACATTATTCTTACAAACCTCGAACATATCGTGTATCATTTTAGAGAAGGTATAACATCGACATGGACTGTGAGCAGACGAGGCTGGTCGTAACTCCATTCACCATCAAGTATTATAACGCTGATAAAACCCCATGCGTCATAAAAAGCGTTATCAAACAGAACAGTATCTTTTTAGATCGTAGATGAGCGGCCAGAGTGCTGCGTCCCTGTTTGTCTTTAAATGAGCTGTTTATACTGGCTTGGCTAATTCCTTGTATCCGGCCTGGGAGGCGCAGACGGGTGGACGGGCTTTAGGGGTTAATTTCAGCCCGTCCAAACCGACGACTCACCGGTCCAATGGACGGGTGGACGGGTCTCTGGCTAAGACCCTGGTTCACATATAAGACACGTTCAATGAGGTAATGTATTACAAATAGGGTATATAACATAACGTTATGATAGTACGTCATGATAGCGTATTAAAATAAACTGTGAACTGACCATGTAATGTGCCTGGCAAAGATTGCTAGAAATGTTTTAAATCAAAAATAACGACTTAAATACATCTAAAGAATTAACAGCTTTATCTTCGAAGAAAATTTGTTTCATTGTTTATAACAACATGTCACAAGTTGAAAATTCAAACGTTAATATATCGCGCGGAAATTCATAGTTAGAGCGAGGCAAAGAAACTTTCGATCTCTCACATCCGCGCTGTAGAGGCGAAGAGCCGCCTGCGAAATTTCTAAGGTTCCGAAGTCAAAACGACAGATGAACTCGATACAAACTTACAAAAGCCCTCCATGCTAAAAAATGTGTGACAAAATGAAAGATTATATAACAAAATGACACGAGGACTGTTTCTATTACTACAGTTTTGTTTAATTGTCCAAGCAGCTTGCTAGGCAACCTCGTTCCAAATATGGGGCTGAACAGTCTCTTTAATACATAAAATCTAATTGATAAGGACGGTCACACATCCTTAAAGATTCTGCCATACGGACCCTCGACCCTAAGGTGGCATCAGATCATCAAAACACCAGGGGCGAGTGCCTTGCCTAAGTAAGAGCACGCGTATCGTCAGTAGCCCAACAGACCATCGTCAGCTTGTTGAGGGAGTGCAGCGCTCCCGTACTTGGTTCGAATGAGTTAATCGGCAGCGATGTTCGTAAGGTTACAGAAAAAACAGTCTGGGAAAAAATAGTTTGCAAAATAAAATAAATAATACAACGTCACCGAAACGTAATAATCCGACGTTTATGTGTCATAGCTGAGAGAGAGTGTGAGAGAGAGAGAGAGAGAGAGAGAGAGAGAGAGAGAGAGAGAGAGAGAGAGAGAGAGAGAGAGAGAGAGAGAGAGAAAAGAGGGAGGGAGGGAGGAGGAAGGGGGGGAACAGCTGTTTGCGTTGTTGTCACCTCAGAAAATAGACTGGGGTGTAGTATTGAAAACTTCACTTCAGTACACTATAAGTGTCAGACGGACGACCCTTGAATTGAAAATCTACCTGAATGCATTGAACTGGGACAGATTGAATCAAAATTGAAGGGCAAGAGTTGCCTTTTTACCAGGCTAACATACCGATGAAGTAAATCCACAAAAATTGACAATTTATTGTATCCTGTAAAGAGAAAATAAGTTAGAACATAGAACGTCAGGAATCATGTAACAATACAAACATAAATGTACAATTTAAGATGGTTACATTAGATACAACATGACGCCACAACCTCACGCGAAGCCATATTTGGAGCAGCCTCCTACCGACTTCGTGTCACTTCTGCATACACCAAAACATTACTTTTGAATATATATATAACTCTTAAATATATATATATCGCAATCCCTGGGTTTATGAATAGATGTTTTGGTTAATATAATATCATGTGCATAGATTCTATGTGGTCGTTTATAGAATCATATAAATCATTTGATTGGTGAAATATAAGCTCAATCTTGAAAAAAAAAGTATTGCAATAACCCCTAAGAAAATTAAAGTTGTTGAATATCTGATACAGTTTGCCTATAAAGTAAGTATGTGCATAGTTTCATCTGGGGCTCAGCATGCCATTGTTATAGCTCAGTCACTATATCTGCCTCGGTCGCATTCCTATCAGCAATCTCCAAGTCCTCCTCGTTCCCGAATTGGTCGTAGGCACGATTGGTATAACCTCCGCTGTCGGTTGGTTCCCCTCCGACTTCAACATCAGCCAAAACATCGATTTTCTTACGATCCTCTTCTATGTCCTCTTTCAAGTTCTTCGCTTTTTGACCCGGTTCCTCGACAAGAGACCTCATCCATGATTGGCTGAAATAGATCGCAATAAAGCAGGCGAGCGCACATAACTGGAAGCCTAGTAGAGCGCCCAGCGTCCGATACTTATAGGGCGTCGTGTCTTGCAGCCAACAAACGGCTTGCTCTAGGCAATCTTCCACGTTCTCGATGCACGTGACGTCAGCGATAGCCTTAAAAACAGACACTCCCGGCATGCCTAACAGAAAATAGAGCGTATGACGCACCTCTTAAAACCATTTTCAAATCTTTCATGATCTTTGTAGATAGTATCTGGGATTTACAGGGATATGTGGAAATTTATAAAATCTTACTAATAATTGTGATGAGCCAGATGGCTAGGCCAAGGGATAGCGACCTCATCTTAGTTTTCACCAAACTGCACACAGACATCTTCAAAAATTTACATCTGAAATATAGCCACGTGCCAACTACCGCTGAAATAGGCAACAAAGAAACGTTATGAAATAAAATCTAACTGACCTTAAGAAGTACATTATGACAGCCACGTAAGCGGATGAGTGAGCGATGACAGCGATGGTGTAGAACGAGAGGAAGATAGGTAGACTTTGACAAGACGTCTGGCAGAAAGCAGACGATAGGCTTTCATACGGTACGCAGCTGCACGCGCTGTACGTCTGTATATACAGAATGATAAAAAAACCAGCGATAAAGTATGGGAATTATGCACCACAGATAGTAGTCACCAGCAAAAATGGATGAGGTTTATATGTTCATTAATATAAGTGGTTAATGTGAACGTCGATAGCACGAGCCGCGAGTGAACAAGACTTCATATTCAAACGGCGAGCCCTGGTATGAATTATAGCGATAGATTTATTAAAGATTTCGGGTGACACTTACGACCCGACCAGCTTCCGGGTCGATCGTCATGGCGGTACACCCGGCGTGGCAGGCTGAGGGGAACTCGAATTGAGTCATCTGCGTGCACACTGGAGACAACTGTACCCCACTACAGTCACACTGTGAGTTGCACTCAGCATGAAACACCTTACCACTGCAAAGATACGGTCAAAATTCATATTGCTATTTTGAAAACCAACCAAACCCCGAAAGTTCATTAATCTTACAAAGATCAGGTCGAGCGGGACCCGCTCTTCATTTTACCATATCATACCCTTATTGCATGTTTTTCTAAAACAAGATATATCTATAGAGTCGGGGTTAATTAACTCAATCTTTGGTTCTAACGACGGAAATTACTGGAAGACATCACCATTCTTGAACAAAAATACCAGCAAAAAGGGCGCCCGACCTTGTGGCTGAGACGTTGCGTAGACTGGCGACTCCGTCACAATCAGTTGGCAGCATCAGCATCAACATGGCGACGTGCAGGGCCAGGGAAACCATCATCACTTTGAGGAACAAACTCTGACCTTCTATGGGAGATTTCCTAGTGAATCTCCATAAGAAAACTCCGCCCATGATGGCCCCGATTGAGGTCCCAACTCCGTGGCATACCGCTACAACATGTCAAGTACCATTCTTTGCAAGGCATTTCAACGATTAAAGCAGCGTTAAGCGGAATCATTCGTGGCAGATGTGAAATCATGGGAATTGGTTTCTTTGTCGTTTTTATAGCCTCATATGCTACATAAATGTGTCAATGTTTGATGGGCTGTGGTGTGTGAGCTGTTGGGTATATCCAGAATACCAGGTCATATATGGCTAATGTTCCGAGGTAACGTCGCACAGGCTTGGAAGAATGAGTTGTAAGCAAGTTCCTGAGACATTAAGCCTCAGGAGAATAAACGTTCAGTTTTAAGTCGCTTTAATGTAGTTAAGTAGCTGAAAAGGATTTTAGCTAAGCTGAGCTATTTTATCACGAGGCGTTCTGGTTTTCTCATACGCCACCTACCGGCCAGAGCGGTATGTGGAGTGGAGCTCTGGTGGAAATAAGCGTCCATGAATTCTGGCAGGACTCTTTGGTATCCTGACGAGAGATAGGCAGACAGACCCGCTCCTAACACCGCCACCGAGTACATGGGTTGTCTCAAAAGGAACCACATGTTCTGAGGAATGTCTGTCAAAACACAAGATACAAAATACACTACGGATCAAATGAAACTGTGTTGGAAGAGGTTTGTACAATCCCACACTCCATCCATATTGCAGCTCCACACTTAATATGGTCCACGGCGACACATTATGAACATATGCACTACATCAGTATTAAATAAACATCGTTTTTGAAAAAATACAACAACACCTAAATTGAACCCATTCTATTAGGAAAACAATATCTTAAAAATGCAAGGAAAGAGATTGGTGTATATATAGTAAAACCTTTCCTTTTCAATACATGCAACATCTTTTGTAGAAACTTGGATACCTATGGTCTCGAACTTACGTTTGAACTGTCGACCTAACCTAGTTCCCTTTTTCTTCTCCTTCGCTCCCACTGAGCGTTCGCTGTTAGGAATGATTACGTCCGGTTCCGGGCTGAAACTAATGTGATTGGCTGATTCTCTTTCCTGTGATACCATGTGACCTCTAGCAGCTGCTGAGGTCGAGGGGGTTGTTGTGAGACCGTTAGAAGTACGCGCTTTATTGATGTCATTATTAGGAACTCCATCACCGTCTCTCTTGTCATCGCCTTCGTCACTTTTGTCATCGCCTTCGTCACTTTTGTCATCACCTTCGTCACTTTTGTTACCACCTTCGTCACTTTTGTCATCGCCTTCGTCACTTTTGTTATCGCCTTCGTCGCTTTTTATATCACCAACATCACTTTTGTTCCCATCACCTTTGTCAGTTTTATTAACGTCATGGTCGATATTTATGCCAAGTTTGATACTGCCATTATTGTTGTCAAGACGACGGTTTCCGTCATCAGCTTCATCCACTCCATCACCTGCAGCAACCGTAACGTCATCAGTAGCTTTAGAGCTTTCAACCAATACCAAGTGGACCTCATTCGAAACAGCGCCCTCAACGCCTCTCGATCCTCCAGCCTCGGCCGCGCTCTGCTCTTCCTTGGCTTTTCTTGCTTTCTTCTCTTCTCTCCTTTTCCTCCTCCTCCTCCTCTGCCTCCTCCGCCGAGCAGCATCCTCCTCCGCTTCTAACTTCTTTACGATGACTTCCAGACGACGAAGACGACGTCGGCGACGAAGAGCCAGCCAACGTGGGGTGCTCAGCCATTTGGGGTAGAAGATTAAAATGAACGAAGCCAAGATGAAAAGACCCGCCCCCACAGGTAATCCAACCCACCACGCCCCCACCTCCCAATCAGGAAAGGTCATCATATCTGCCAAACAAAAGACAAACTGCCAATATTCTATTGAGCTTCTTCTTTTCAGAGCAGATTTGAAATTCAACCATTCAACATTGCTATGAGCTTTAAAGGACATGGCACTATTTGACCCAGTTAAGCAAACAGCATTACCAGAGATTTAAAAAAAAAAAAGGTAAATACACAATATTTACATTTCATATTTTCGGAATAGTCATCAAGTTGCCATGACATCAGAGAGGCCACCATTTCACCGAAGCCATGAAGACAGAGGATGAGGCCTAGCAAGCACAAATAATTCATCCCAAAAAGAATAGCACGTTTAAATATAATTTATTGGCGCAAATGCTTAAATATAGTTGCAGTTACGATTCCTTGTATTATTCTGTTTATCATTTGGAAACATGAAATCAGTTGAATACGATCCCAGTCATGTTGACATGTATGTGTACTTATTCCATGTCGCTGCATACTCACCTAGTAGCAAAGGTAGATTGTGCTCTGTACCAGCGTCGTTGATGTAGACCAGACTCAGACTAGCGTACATACCGAAACCCAAACCGACCAGGTATTTACCAAAACACAGCAGCGAGAACGCGCCTTCATCATGGCGCAAATCCATCACATCGCATTGATATAAGGCAGCGTCCGATATATTTTGATTTTCACCTGAGAGACACAACCCTGCTTGAAGATAGCTCATCAAAGGAGGTAAAGTTTGCGTTAAATTAGTCTGCATCCGAGATTCAGAAACGAAATACGGGAGCCATGACACGATACTTCCTACCGCACAAAGCCAGCTTCCTACGACTATATGACGAGTGGTTTATGTGTATTTCGTCCGTAATAAGCAGCTATGATCAGGCACATTACAAAACCTATTTTCTCGGTTCCGACAGCAAACTCCAATTCAGTTCTTGTGAACCCATATCTATTTTGAATATGATCGAAGACGCTGATAAAATAAGTTTCCAGGTAAGACTTAGCGAATACGAGGACAGCTATGAAAGCAACGAAAATATTGGAATTTCTCAACGTCACACCGCAGCATATCGATTTCAATTCATTTTGTTCCTCTCTCATGGATTTGTTATGAGCCTTTCGGACCATCTCATCGTAAGACGACTTTTTCTTCTTGTTGCCAGATTTTGTTGTTTTGGAAACGGTTTTTTTGGCAGGTTGTAACTTTGACGATTTTTCCCGCGTTTTGCTGT
Source organism: Urechis unicinctus (assembly GCA_034190875.2). Classification (NCBI taxonomy): domain Eukaryota; kingdom Metazoa; phylum Annelida; class Polychaeta; order Xenopneusta; family Urechidae; genus Urechis; species Urechis unicinctus. Next base: position 49,803,701 of record CM067353.1, read on the forward strand.
GGTCTTGTCGAGATTTGGCGAGATGATGGCTTGATGCAGCCGATTTTGATGCATGTTTAGGATCAGTTTCAACCGTTGTTGGTTGAGCAACAACATTGTTTCCTTTCTTCTGGTGTTTGGACGACAATTTAGGATCTGATTTGTCCATAGCGATAACATCGTGTTTCGTTGCCATGGCAACCGGGTACAGCGGTAAAACTATACGGCATTACATTCCATCCAATGTGTGGCTCCGTCTGGTGAAATCACCTCCAACTCTGGACAGGCATACTCTACATACTGGAATAAGTTACAGACACGAATAAATACAGGAGGCAAGATTTCTTGATGCAATGATGCTCAATGAGTCAGAGAATGTTTTGGTCATATCACAGGTGGAATTCCAAATATATTAACACAAGAAAGTGCCGGAGGTCGCGAAATTATACAGAACAAGAGTTGGGGGGGGGACGTCGCATGAATTCTTAAACTTGTTCTCCAGAGACAATCAACTGCTTGTGGTCTAATTGCAGTAAGGGTTACAAATGACAGGTTACCCACAATGACGTCACATCTTTATCATCAACTTCAACCCCCAATTTCTAAACCAACCATCATATCGTCGGAACCCAATAGCCAATCTCCGGAGCAGAGGATGCTGCGCGTACCCACGCAACTTGTGTATCCTCTGCTCCAGGAGAAACCCCATTGCACCACGGCCTTCCATTGTCTCAACAATTCTCCTATCCTCGTCATCTTAACAACACCCGCCCAACGCCAACACACGTCCTTAAGCGTGAACAATGACATCATTGAAACATGTCTCTGCCAAATAATACCACACCTCGTCAATACGAACCTCCATCACTAACTCACCTTGTTACCAGCTGCTTGTTACACGATTTCCGATCACATCCTTTTTCATGCTTTTTTGATTCCCTCTAAATCCCTGTCCTCAGTTTCTTCGCAAACGTTAAAATCCCAACCTATCTCCCATCAGCTACACTGGTTCGACTCAAGGCTTTAATAAAAGTCTAAAAGACGGCTAGCGCTAAAAGGCAAGTCACGCTCTCGTGAGTGGGTCTTTTTGTAGGCAGGTGATTTGTTGGTTTGTCTTCGGGTGGAAATGCCGTTCGGAGGGTGGGTGTGTCGTCGAAAGAGATCACGGATCTCTCCAAAATGACTGATATGATTCATACAATCTCTAATCTTGAATAATAAAAAATAACAAATGACAGTTTTAACTTTATGTATGACTGTCTTACAAACCCGATTTGTTTGAAGAGGCTTGCAATATTCGGGAAACGATATTATGTAATCGCTGATCCAAAACCACAGAGAGGCGGTTGATGTTTAAGCAGAGCACTTGGGTAACACAGTATTTACGTTCGGGATTACAGCAGGAGAAGTGGTGCACTTGCTAACCTCTGGGGCACTTAATGACTAATCATTGAATATTATATGTATATTATATTTCTACTTAATATATCATTGCTTAAGTATGTTACAGTATAACATTTCCTATTGGATACTGCTACAAAACAAAATTTGAATATTATCCTCGGGTTATTGTCTTGCAAGTAAAAACTGACCTCACGAAATAGCACAGAGCCTGGTCTGACGCACTTTCAGTGTCAGCTGATTGCTTGATCCTCTTCCAAATTGTATCGATTCTGAAGCACCACAATGATATTTAAATAAACAGATTTATCCGCACTCCAGTGTTTTCATTCTGTTGTGTGAATTTGTGGCTGAACATGCAACGAAACAGTGGGGTTATGAGTGTCAAGTATGAATGGATATATGCATGGGAAAATGTTGAGCAGTCGTGATAAATGTATTTATACCTTCCTGTTGGGACCTATTGGAAACGCCTCGTTTATAGTTGTATTCATTCATCGACATAAAATTGTTACAGCCATTAAAAGATTTAGATCTAGTGTTATAATGCCTCACAAACAGTTCAAATGTATTAGCAATATTCCCAAACTTCCAAACAAGCTTTCCCAGTAACAAGCTAGCAGTTTCCAGTTTACACTGAAACCAAGAAACCAATCGCCTGGCCCTTTTTACGCTATGATTACTTACGGGAGGATCTATTGATACATAATGCATAATGCATTCATATGTTGTCCCTACTCAAATCGCTGTTGGTGAGGATGAAACCGGACCGGATGTTGATATGAAATTGTTTTGTGGCAAATTTTGAACATGTCTGTGCAGATTTAAGCTATCTGTGTTCGAGCCGGGGTTGAAACTATGTCTGTTGGTTAACCAGGTTTAATTTAAAGTAATTCAAAATGTCTCGGAGAAACTTTCGCAGAGATTTCGAGATGGATACCGAAGATATCAGCTTAGAAACTACCGTTCCTACGGACTTGTCCCTCTCACCCGACGAAATTAGTGAAGTGGCAGAAGACTTCGACAAGAAAAGAAGAATTAGCAAGCAACTTCTTGAAAGAAAACAACTCCTACACGACTTGCAAGTGCTCAAAATTGAACTTTCTCAAAAGAGTTTGATGCTTGACAATGTCAAAGCGGACTCCATTCAAAGAGTAGATGACCTCGAGGAGAAATTAAGTGATGCCCTTCACCAGAAGCAGATTTTACAAGCCAGGTTAGAATCAGAATTGAAGATTCAAAAAGACGATTCAAAAAGGAGACAGGAAAGAATAGAGAAAGAACTTGAAACTATTCTCCGAAGACAACAGAATTTAGAATCAACAAATGAAAGATTACAAGAGAAGGCAGTGGATATAAAGCGTAGTCTGAAAGACCTTGAGCTCACAGAAAATCAGTACCTTGATCTAAAATCACAGCCACAGGATGCTATTCCACTCAAAGATTTTGTTGCGGTAATATTTTCTGTTTTTATTTGTGATTATCTACTTAAGGATGGTGTCAGGTTGTAGCCAAGTGTGTTGGTAATACACACAGTCAACCTTTTTCCAGTATTAGAGACTCTGCTGGTGCAGCAATCTGGCCTGTCATTGACTGGTCATTGATTCCACTTGTGGTTGGTCTGGCGGTACCGCCCGTGTTCTCTGTCATGATGGCATATATATCATTCTCGATATCATAATCAGTGTGAATTGTATGAATAGAGCTCAGATAATATCCCCATTCTAACCGGAATCCTTAGAGCCACAATTCTCTGTCAATAATGATGGCACAGATATTATACTCTGTCAATGAGATGTCATGATGGCACTGGTATCATACTCTGTTAATAATGATGGCACTGATATAATACTCTGTTAATAATGATGGCACTGATATCATACTCTGTCAATGAGATGTCATGATAGCACTGATACAATACTCTGTTAATAATGATGGCACTGATGTCATACTCTGTCAATAAGATGTCATGATGGCACTGATATCATACTCTGTCAATGAGATGTCATGATGGCAACTGATATCATATTCTGTCAATAAGATGTCATGATGGCACTGATATCATACTCTGTCAATAAGATGTCATGATGGCACTGACATCATACTCTGTCAATAAGGTGCATGCATTAGGTTCAGGTATCAATGTTAACTGCCCCTCTGTAATTTGGTTACTTGACATGCAATGCAGAGCTTATATTTCTGCCAGTACTGAGCAACTCTGGGCACTTTCAATGTATGCATAAGTAAGTGATGAAGTAGGTGTCTATTTGTCCAAACTCTTCAGAAGGTGTTGGGACTGGGCTGTTGTCTAGAGACCAGAGAATAGAGTTTACAGGGACTTTGCAAATTCTCCTGGGATAGAATTGATCAGATAATGCAGGTGGTGTTTCCTAAACCTTCCTTTGTCATTTTGTCAATGATGGCATAATGCCAGATGATACAAGAGTTCCAGCCAAATAATCAGTGTGATTTGTGTGAATAGAGCTCAGATAATATCCCCATTCTAACCGGAACCCTTAGAGCCACAATTGCCAGTTTTGTTGGTATAACCTCTACTTTCTTCCTCTCTCAGTAAACATTAAAGGTTTTGGCTTTAAGGCGCATTCTTTCTCAAGTTAGCCAACAATTGAACAACTCATTTCAGTAGCCCTGCACAGACGCATCATTTCTACGTAGACTTCTTGTAAGACTATGTTAAGTGATCAGTAAGGCCTGTTTCAATTTTACCACCACCCCCTAATGGATTACATGTTAAGATAAAATGACACAGTGCTAATAGATTAGAAGTATTGGTTGGGTGTGAGGGATATGTTTTGTATCAGAGCAGGTGAGAAGGCCTCTACTTTATTGGATAACAGGCTTAGAGTAATATTGCATGAACTGAAACCTCAATGAGCCAGTTCACAAAGGAATAATCCACCTTGGATAAGGCATTGTGACTTGTCCTACTATGGTGTAATACATGGTAGTGCTTTCACGCTGCTGACCGTGGCCCTAGGAGAACATTCATATTACTGTGGAATGTAGCTGATCTTGAGTTCTCACCACACTCCTTCATGTGTACCTTTACTCTCTGAGTCTGTGTATGGTTTCTTTGAAGGAGCTCAGGTTTATTTCTCAGGCTTGTGATAGAAAGTGGAAGAATTAACAGAAAAATATAAATAGGTTCATTTGAAAGAAACCATACTAGTCTAGCCATTTTGTTTGACCAGAATAAGATAAAAATTACCCAGTATGTGCAGAAATGTAGTCTAGTCACATCTGAATGATACTTGGTGTTAGAGATGTGAGGATGAATGACGCTGCAATAATTGAAGAAGCACTAAGCTCACGGTTATATGAACCCAACCCTGAAGCTAAACCGTGTCATGTTGCACCCAACATCAGGGATCACAACCTGGTAGGGGCAGTGGGTGTGCAGGCTATGGCACTAAGGGGGCACTGAACACCTGTATTTGATTTATCTTATAACAGTGTTATTTTATATTAATGTTTGCAGGTCAAGTTATTTGAGACAGTGCGGCCATGGAAGATTGAGAACATTGAACTGAAGTCTCGCTGTCGAGCCATTGGTGATGAATTGCACAAAACTAAAAGTGGTTTTGAGAGATGTCGTGATGTAAGTCTTGTTATAACCCTCTGTTATTGAACAGCCCGCATCCAATTTCTGGGTCAGGTTATTGGTGACCTCTGACCTTATTAAAACTTTTTGTCAAAAAATAATCCATGCTCACAACCTATGTATTACCTCATTGTGAGGATGTAAACGTTTTATTCCCTGCCTTTCAGTTTCAAAGCTGATTACATAAAATGGATGTACTTAATGCAACTATAAGTTATTTTAAGTCACTTATAACTTGAATGAGAAGATAAACCCCTGCCCCCAACCCAGACTAACGTGGAGACTAACATGTGATGGTTTCAGGAGCTGATGGAAGAAAAACGCAAGTTGAGTGACCTTGAGAACAAGCACCAGCGTCTGAATATGGCGTATGTTGACGTCCGCGCTCAGGTGCAGCAAGGAGACTACAAGATCGAGAACTACGACAAGGTTAAAAGGTGAGTCTTTGGCTCAGGACGGTTGCATTTAATGGGTGCTGTCCAAGCATCATAATCGTCCTCATCCACATCACCTCTTTGTTGAAAACAAAGTGTAGTTCCTGTCGTCTGATGCCAGTCGTTCATTTCATTTGTTATTTTCCAATCCCACAGATTCCGTTCAGCAGTCAAGCTGTGGCCCGTTGATTTATGGTAATTTTATGAGATCTAGAGATCTTTGATCATACAGAGTCATTTGCATCTGTGTGTGGTTTACAGAGAGAGAGATGACTTTGACACCCAGTTAACAGACCTCAAGAAGCAGCATGCCTACCTCGAGGCTTCCAATCTGGCCACCACCAAGGAGAGGGATGATCTTAGTGCAGAGGTCGTTTGATCTTCCTTCTTATTCATTGTTTGGATCAAGCCTTACTACAATCAGGCTTACATGATCTTAATCCAAATGATTATATTGTATAGCCTCACTCCACAAAATGCCTTGTATTGTTGTGCATACAATGCAATATGGGTATGCGTCTTTTGAAATGACCACCTGATTCTTGATCAGTGTTTTGAGATGCCCCCTGATTAATGTGTGCAGCTGTCCAGCTTAAAGCAGTCATCAGCTCTCCTCAATCAAGACAAAGACTTCTTCTCTCGTCAGCTCTCGGAGACACAGAACAAGCTTCTCTACGCAGATGAGAGGATTGTTCAGCTCAACGACCAGCTCGACCGCACCAAGGCCTCGCGGGAGGAGCTCTATGATAAATACGTGGCCTCCAGGTGAGAGGATCACAGGTGTGGGTGTGATCACAGGTGTGGGTGTGATCACAGGTGTGGGTGTGATTTCAGGTGTGCTTGCTAGGTGTGTGTTCAGTTTGTCCAAGTGTGGTGTGGGGACTGTGTTGGTTAATTGAGAAGGGTTGGGTGGTCAGTTTGTAACTCAATGACTGGTGTTCAATGGAGATTAGCTTGAGTTGAAAATTATCAATGAATTGTTGATGATGGTACAGTAACACAAGGATTGAACAACATCTGAAGGATGATCCATTTGTGATGAGATGATCAATTTGTGATATGGTGATCGATTTGAAATAGGTCATAATCATTTGGAATGCTTGTTTTGTTTTGCACCCTACTCAAGAAATTTCAGATGCAAAGGAATCTTATCACCTTTAAAACCAAAAAATGGCAAATAGTATTTTATTGTTCATTGTAAGCACAAGAACACTTGACCAGACATTATTAGCAGGATTGCCATTATATGATTTTCTTTTATTTCAGAGACCAATATAAAACTGAGTATGAAGCCAAACTCAGGGAAGAATTGGATCAAATTCGTGTTCGTACCAACTCAGAAATTGATCGCTTGAAAACAAGTACTCGTGAAATGTTTGATCGAGAAAATCGGTGAGTAAAGAGTGTTGTGGGACAGGGTTCATTGAGTCGTTGAAACGTTATTTCTTTAGACTGGATCATAGGCTTGCTCAATATAATGTTGTGATTTATGATAGTTTGCAACAAATTACATTTTTGTAACCACAGCAACCTACGAGAGGCTCGGGATATGGCTATGACGGAGAGAGATCGTTCCATGGCGTCAGAGAAAGAAGCTGTTTCTAAATACGAACAACTTATGCAAGAGTAAGTATACCTAACGCTATTAATATACCACCACAACACTACCTTTATATCACAATCTTCATGTTGGGCTTATTATCAACCTGCTCTTGAATATTTTTATATTATTGAGCATTGATGAGTGTCAACTGAATTTGAAGTTGCGAAAAAATTCAGCAAGAGATAAATAAGGAGAAATAAGCTGAATAAAATAAAGATGACATAAAATAAAATCTTACATATTGAGTATTAGTGTAGACATTATGCTTGCTACTTCATTTGCTGTCAACCAATGCCATGTTTGTATCAACATTTTCTGATGTTTCACAGTTTACGTCAGCATCAGATCAGTTCTGACAGCCGCATGTCAGAACTCCATAATGAGGTCAAACTGAAGGCTTTCGAAGCGGAACGAACTCAGCTTGTTTATGACGAAGCAATGCGGAATCTCAAAAACTGCCAACTCGACAACGAGAAGCTGGCAAAGAAATTAGAGGTACATATTCCTCTTCGCTGTTCATTTCCAGGCACCAGTCATTCAAATTGAACATGTACAATAGTAATGTTATATGGTAGGATCAGCAGGTAAATTGCTCTCGGGGTCATCAAAGGTTTGACCGCTGTAGTCTCGGAGACATCTTAAATACAATGCGCAATTATCATCATCATTCTTCCATCTTCATCTCCAGACCTTTGATTTGCATGTTAAACCACATGCTTTACTTAATTTGAACCTTCATCCTCTGCTCATAAACACAAGTTTTACCAACTTTGATGGAGGTCATTTTCATCAGTGCTTATGTCCAGTCTTTCAGTATTGTAGTTTCTAACAGAGACCATGTGCTTCATTGTTGTCTGGTGTAGGTCCTGACCAAGGAGTACTTCTCCCTTCAAACATCCATGGAGAAGAGAGTCACGGAGCTGGAGTCGACAGTAAACGAGAAAACTTCTCGTCTGGAGACGTATGAGAAGTTAGAACAGGAATTAGATGATGTTGTGATGCAGGCCGCAGAAGGTAAGTCTCCTGTTACCTCTGGCAATGCCATGACCTCAAATATCTCTTTTATAACAATAAGTTCAAGCTTGTTTTTAGAGGCAGCAAAATGATACGACTTTATTTGTATTTGTTGGAATTACTAGAGCTGGAGAGCTGACCTCTCCTCTCTCTACTTTTTCTGTGTCCTTGACTTTATTTATGACCATGACCTTTCCAGTTGAGAATGAGGATGAAGCAGAGAGGGTGCTTTTCTCCTATGGTTATGGAGCAAACGTACCTACAACCTCCAAGAGACGCCTTCAACAATCTGTGCATCTTGCTCGGCGGGTTTTACAACTTGAGCGTGCCAATAACTCCCTCCGTAAAGAAGTTGAACGCCAAGAAGCACAGAATAAGGAACTAAGTGGACAGGTGTGTTTTCTAGAGAAGGATCGATCGGTTGATCAGTCTTGGTCTTCATCAGTATCATTGATCAGTATCTCGTAACTTACTTGGATCTCATGAGTAAAATCTGTCTTGGATCTGGGAAGATAAGAAAAAAAAGATATTAGTCTTGATTTGTGCAAAGTCAACAAACTTGATGTCAATGACTTATAATTCTGTTGTGTATAAGTGTCTTTGATCCTGGTCCTTGATCTCATTGTCTAGATATGTGATCCTATAAGGTATCATGGATGCCATCTGAGCCGTGGATATTTTGACCCATATAGAAAATTTCTTAATTTTATTACTATGGAATAGTTCAATCTCTCAACTCTGTTATATCTTAGTATAACTTGTCTATAATCTCAGTAAAGCCAAGGGCTTTTTTGTAGCATCTTTCTATCTTCCTACATTACTTTGAATAGGACAATGGAATAATATTCAATTTTTTTCCAGGTGAAGTCTGCTAACCAGATACTAGACAACTCCAGCCAGCCACATCACTACCTGGTCGACAGCATCAGACAAAGAGATGCTCTCGTCAAAAAACAGAAGATGCAGGTGGAAGCACTGGAGAAAGATGTCAGGTTGAAATTATTCCTCTTTCATAAATGAACACGAGGGGGTCAATTAGTTGATCATGGATTGAATGATCTGTATCCGTAATATTGATCTCATAATGATTGACAAATAAATATATCTCATACATTTTAGGAGCTATGTGTGAGTTTTTATATTCATACAGTGAGAAGTTAGCTGTGAGTTGTTGGATAATATAATCGTCTTGTGTTCGTTAATATAGTCGTCCTGGAAAAGGAGAGAAGTTCTCTGATTAAGACCAAGAATCAAATGGGCCTTGACTTGGAAAGACTGCTCAACCACAAGGAGGTGGGTCAAGGTCATTCATCACCAGTTAGTAGTGTTGAATGATGTATCTTATAGTTTGATTATAAAACATGTCCATTCAAAACCACAAGGTCATTTTCTAGAAGGCAAACTCATGTCAGTAATTAACAATTTAAGGAACTTTTTTGTTCAATACCTGGGCAGCATCTGGGGTTTTTTTAACTTCAAATAGACACAACATTCATCCACACTGTATAATTATTGCGGTATATAACAGTAACTTGTGACACGCTCTAATATGCGACCTTAATGAAAAGGGTTGGACTTGATTGCTCTATATAATGAAAGTTAAATAGTCCTCAAAACAGTTGTGCACCTGTAATCATCAAGATTGCTTCAGTGTTTTAATAGGTTGCTTAACTTCATCATCTCTGTCCCACATCAATTGTTTGATTGATATTACTGTATAAGTTTGACATAGTAGCTAAGTTGGGTATGTAATTATTTACTTGCAGGAAATGTCTGTTATGAAGCAAGTTGTCATGACAATGAACCAACGAGGGAAACCAGCATCTGCAAAAGCCACCGAGAAAGTTGCGCAATCATCACTAAAGTCGTCAAAGTCAGCTAAATCATTTCCCGGATCCCGCCAGAAACCTGCTAAAACAGCTGTTCATTTCCCGCACAATGAATTTGAACCGGCAGAGAAAGGATGACAGTGTGCATAGGCCTCCACCCACTCAATTTGTAAGTTAAGTTTTGACTTGATGAGTAAATAGATATAATTGATACCTAGTAATGCACACCACCATTGCACAATTGATGTATTGCTATTTTAAGAGTCCCATCTAGTTTGTATTTGTAGCCAGTAATAGATTTATAGGGTATCCAGCTGTAAGCATGGATGATATTAAATGGAATGGGTTCTTGAATTGTGTTTCAGACTGTGAGTAATCCCACAGACTGGTATAGCAAGCTGCAGCAAAAGAAGCGCATTGGTGAAACCAAATACGACCTTATTGCCAAAGGGAAGAGCTAGTGATCCTATTCACTGTCAATCCTATACTCACTTGTCAGGTTGCCACCCACTTTAATCTCGACCTAAAACGTGCACGGACAGATTCCATGTGGGTAGTCGGTTCATGTTTTGCCACCCTTAGTGTGGGAAGATTGTCAACTTGTGAAGCAACGACAAGACTATTATCTGTGATATGTGACTCATCTCACCAGCTTTGTTGGTTTGAGAGTATACTTTGTGTTCTGCATCAAAACCTTTGCCCATCCTGGCCTAAGGATGGCTTGGTTTTGCCATGTGGTCTCTTGTGTATAGAATTATGTATCAAAGCTGTTGTATGTCAATGTGAATATCCCTAGTAAGTTTTGAAATTCCCTAAATGTGAAAATTAGTAAATTATCAAGTTTAAACAATACACTGTTAAGCATTGACCATTCAAATCCATTTGTCAGTCATACCACATTCATAGTCAAATAGTACATCAGGTACACCCCATCAACTCAGGTACATAAGCAGCCTTCCCCAATCACCATGACAACAAACACTCGTCATCATCATTCAATGTTGTACAAAATAATATTATTTTTTAATGTGATGTTTTGGTTTTCAATAAAAATACTTTGGAAATGCCATAGGGTAGTTCACTTATTTTTATTAGCATTAGATAATAATCTACCAAAACTCGATGCCTGTCATCTTGTCACAAGGCTTTAGTGCAACTAGTGAAATGCGATCAAAAGATATCCGGATAGTTTGTTGTTGATACCAATGACAGCTTAGACTTCATTTCATTGTAGTACATCCAGATACAAAGACATCATCTTGTGACAGGTGAAGAAGGCCACCATGGACAGGTGGAACAACTACTAGGCCTGTTCACTCAACACATGGAATGTTTGAATTGTACAATACAGGTTTCATGAAAATTTTCATTTGTACACACCAGCTTAGTAGTTTTAATTCATAAGAAAGTAGCTCATTACAAAGGCATCTAATCTGTTAAAGCTATGGCATTTGTAAATTTGTGACCTTATATATAAATACACCATTAGATATCCATGCAGCATAAAGGCAGCTATACCAGAAAAACATGTCAGCTGCTTTTCATTTGTACTTCGTATTCTCTATACTTCACATATGGCCTTCCCCCGCCCACGACCACTGGATGTACCAGATGTGAGGTTCCCAAGGTTTTGATATTCATTCAACTAAAATGGTATCCAGAATCAGTAGATCTTGAATCTTTAAAAAATTTTGAGCTTTAAGTAGCACAAGTATATCATGTAAATTAATGTACTGAATAATAATGTCTGAATAAAATTAACACTTCAAGAAGATAAGTCAGTTTTCTCAAGTAGCTAAAATCAGTTTAATTCTCCTTTGAAATGTCTTGATTTGAACATAAATTTTTTGAAAGATAATGTTTGCTTTTGCTCTTTCACATTTCATCGTTTAATCAACAGACAGAAACTGACGAATATTACACGCCTCCTCTAAGACGAAGCACCAAATGGAGGGTAGACTCTTTCTGGATGTTGTAGTCACTCAGGGTGCGACCATCTTCCAGCTGCTTGCCAGCAAAGATCAAACGCTGCTGGTCTGGGGGAATGCCTTCCTTGTCTTGAATCTTGGCTTTGACATTCTCAATGGTGTCAGAAGCTTCCACCTCGAGAGTGATGGTCTTGCCAGTCAGGGTCTTTACGAAGATCTGCATACCTCCTCTAAGACGAAGCACCAAATGGAGGGTAGACTCTTTCTGGATGTTGTAGTCACTCAGGGTGCGACCATCTTCCAATTGCTTGCCAGCAAAGATCAAACGCTGCTGGTCTGGGGGAATGCCTTCCTTGTCTTGAATCTTGGCTTTGACATTTTCAATGGTGTCAGAAGCTTCCACCTCGAGAGTGATGGTCTTGCCAGTCAGGGTCTTCACGAAGATCTGCATACCTCCTCTAAGACGAAGCACCAAATGGAGGGTGGACTCTTTCTGGATGTTGTAGTCACTCAGGGTGCGACCATCTTCCAGCTGCTTGCCAGCAAAGATCAAACGCTGCTGGTCTGGGGGAATGCCTTCCTTGTCTTGAATCTTGGCTTTGACATTTTCAATGGTGTCAGAAGCTTCCACCTCGAGAGTGATGGTCTTGCCAGTCAGGGTCTTCACGAAGATCTGCATACCTCCTCTAAGACGAAGCACCAAATGGAGGTGACTCTTTCTGGATGTTGTAGTCACTCAGGGTGCGACCATCTTCCAGCTGCTTGCCAGCAAAGATCAAACGCTGCTGGTCTGGGGGAATGCCTTCCTTGTCTTGAATCTTGGCTTTGACATTTTCAATGGTGTCAGAAGCTTCCACCTCGAGAGTGATGGTCTTGCCAGTCAGGGTCTTCACGAAGATCTGCATACCTCCTCTAAGACGAAGCACCAAATGGAGGGTGGACTCTTTCTGGATGTTGTAGTCACTCAGGGTGCGACCATCTTCCAATTGCTTGCCAGCAAAGATCAAACGCTGCTGGTCTGGGGGAATACCTTCCTTGTCTTGAATCTTGGCTTTGACATTTTCAATGGTGTCAGAAGCTTCCACCTCGAGAGTGATGGTCTTGCCAGTCAGGGTCTTCACGAAGATCTGCATACCTCCTCTAAGACGAAGCACCAAATGGAGGGTGGACTCTTTCTGGATGTTGTAGTCACTCAGGGTGCGACCATCTTCCAATTGCTTGCCAGCAAAGATCAAACGCTGCTGGTCTGGGGGAATGCCTTCCTTGTCTTGAATCTTGGCTTTGACATTTTCAATGGTGTCAGAAGCTTCCACCTCGAGAGTGATGGTCTTGCCAGTCAGGGTCTTTACGAAGATCTGCATACCTCCTCTAAGACGAAGCACCAAATGGAGGGTGGACTCTTTCTGGATGTTGTAGTCACTCAGGGTGCGACCATCTTCCATTGCTTGCCAGCAAAGATCAAACGCTGCTGGTCTGGGGGGATGCCTTCCTTGTCTTGAATCTTGGCTTTGACATTTTCAATGGTGTCAGAAGCTTCCACCTCGAGAGTGATCGTCTTGCCAGTCAGGGTCTTTACGAAGATCTGCATACCTCCTCTAAGACGAAGCACCAAATGGAGGGTAGACTCTTTCTGGATGTTGTAGTCACTCAGGGTGCGACCATCTTCCAATTGCTTGCCAGCAAAGATCAAACGCTGCTGGTCTGGGGGAATGCCTTCCTTGTCTTGAATCTTGGCTTTGACATTTTCAATGGTGTCAGAAGCTTCCACCTCGAGAGTGATGGTCTTGCCAGTCAGGGTCTTCACGAAGATCTGCATACCTCCTCTAAGACGAAGCACCAAATGGAGGGTAGACTCTTTCTGGATGTTGTAGTCACTCAGGGTGCGACCATCTTCCAGCTGCTTGCCAGCAAAGATCAAACGCTGCTGGTCTGGGGGAATGCCTTCCTTGTCTTGAATCTTGGCTTTGACATTTTCAATGGTGTCAGAAGCTTCCACCTCGAGAGTGATGGTCTTGCCAGTCAGGGTCTTCACGAAGATCTGCATACCTCCTCTAAGACGAAGCACCAAATGGAGGGTAGACTCTTTCTGGATGTTGTAGTCACTCAGGGTGCGACCATCTTCCAATTGCTTGCCAGCAAAGATCAAACGCTGCTGGTCTGGGGGAATGCCTTCCTTGTCTTGAATCTTGGCTTTGACATTTTCAATGGTGTCAGAAGCTTCCACCTCGAGAGTGATGGTCTTGCCAGTCAGGGTCTTTACGAAGATCTGCATACCTCCTCTAAGACGAAGCACCAAATGGAGGGTAGACTCTTTCTGGATGTTGTAGTCACTCAGGGTGCGACCATCTTCCAATTGCTTGCCAGCAAAGATCAAACGCTGCTGGTCTGGGGGGATGCCTGCCTTCCTTGTCTTGAATCTTGGCTTTGACATTTTCAATGGTGTCAGAAGCTTCCACCTCGAGAGTGATGGTCTTGCCAGTCAGGGTCTTCACGAAGATCTGCATACCTCCTCTAAGACGAAGCACCAAATGGAGGGTGACTCTTTCTGGATGTTGTAGTCACTCAGGGTGCGACCATCTTCCAATTGCTTGCCAGCAAAGATCAAACGCTGCTGGTCTGGGGGAATGCCTTCCTTGTCTTGAATCTTGGCTTTGACATTTTCAATGGTGTCAGAAGCTTCCACCTCGAGAGTGATGGTCTTGCCAGTCAGGGTCTTAACGAAGATCTGCATACCTCCTCTAAGACGAAGCACCAAATGGAGAGTAGACTCTTTCTGGATGTTGTAGTCACTCAGGGTGCGACCATCTTCCAATTGCTTGCCAGCAAAGATCAAACGCTGCTGGTCTGGGGGAATGCCTTCCTTGTCTTGAATCTTGGCTTTGACATTTTCAATGGTGTCAGAAGCTTCCACCTCGAGAGTGATGGTCTTGCCAGTCAGGGTCTTCACGAAGATCTGCATTATTTTCTGCAACCGATACACAAATTCACTAAGCGCAACTGCGTTGTAAAAATCAACAAGGCCATGGAGGTCAGCAACTTTGAATGTAGCAAATCATTAATTGATAAACTGAGAGCAAAATATGATTTGTGGGATAAACACAATTGTGCAAGGTTGTATGCTGGGTTTCATATTCATATTTGATCACCATGTGTGCTGTGAGCAATTCACCTTCTCACAACCCATTTCCAGTTTTCCAGCAACCAACTATTTTGCCACAATTAAATACAGGGAACATTGAATATCGTTCATGAGGGGAAGTCCCCATTCATGAAACTGTGTTGAAATAGCTCGGCAGTATATATTTTCGCAATCTAGGTGGCGTGTTCTTAGTCTATGTAATAAGGCTTTCGTAATATATACTTCGAGAATTATGTTCATTTGACAAATTATGTACTGTGGCGTTTGAGAAAACAATGTTACATTTGAGTGCGGGCTACTGAATATTTTATCTGGGCTTGTGGAACCTGTAGGATAATGTAAAGCCCTGCTCTTTACATCAAAGTTACATTGAGTTTGTAACTATTACTAAAAGTGTAAAGCCCAGGCTAAAATCACAATAACCGAGTTAAAAATGGCCGAACGCTGACTACGTTGACGTCGATTGTGAGGACAATCGATATCCTAAATTTTTCTTCAGACATCCAGAGTTCAAACGTTAACTTTCAGAAGATTACTGATCTCCACAGATTTCTAGACTTATAATTATTATATCACGCAAATACCTTGTAGTAGGCTCTATATCTTCAGATAAAAAACGATAAGTATTTTACGATGTTTCTTCCTTTCGTCCGACAACTGCGTTGTTCGTAGAAATTTACCTAGGATAACCATTAGCAGTTTATATAGATCGCCGGAACGCCTGCATTAAAATGACGTCATTTATCAATCCGCCATAAAATAGTTCTCAAATAACTTGTGATTGCTCTCAATACGCTATTAAAAACACACATTAAATATTACGATTTCTATGATGAAGTATGTTACATTTGAATGCTTTTTCAATATTGGTTTTATTCACTTATTGTGTAAGATAGCTTGAGGCGGTTGCGCGGATGAATACAGATACAGGATAAGTTATGTTGCTATTAATAGATTCGACGCACTGTGTCACCTCATGATGAAAGCATCGAGACTGTTCCAACAGATGTAACGCCATTACGAACGAATGCATGACGTAGACGAAACCGCGAGGTTGGTTTAGGCGAACGCAGCAAGTCCAAACTTGATGATCGCACCTGAACTTTGCTCTCACCTCTTAGACTTTGTGGTTTATTCAAAACGAACGAAGGACGTATAGTTTGGAGTAGGTTAATCGTCCTTCTGAATATGTTGATTGTGACACTTGTCGCGCACGATATTCAAATTTTGTTTTGGCTGTAAATTTGTAATTCTCGAATCGGAGCACTTCAAATTTATTATCATGAAATTAGCTGACGAAATTCGGATATAAGTATACACATTAGTCTATCTGACGAACAGGCCTGAATAGTATAACCATCTTTAAACAGCCCTTTTCCAAACGAGTTGACTCAGACTTCTTGCAAACGCCTTTCCATGCGTGGCTGATCTAATAAAGCTGCTGATAGAATATTTACCGGTTGAGAATTAATTATTACAATGTTGCATACCAACTGGTAACATATAACGCTAAAGTGATCCCTTCTCGTCGCCCGCTCTCAAATTATGATACGACCCCTCTGCGACACGTAATAATTCTCAACAGGTATATATATTGTATTGGCAGCTTTGAAAAATCCATAAACCAAAAAACCTAAGAAATCAGTTTAAATAGTACCTTTTGTGTGTGTGTGTGTTTGTGTGTGTGAATGTACGATGAGGGTGGTAGGACGTTGGTGATAGTGCAGCTTCAATGAAAATACAGTTACTGGCGACCCAAATTATAGAGGGATTAATCAATGCCCCAGCAATACTAAGTAAGCCAACCAAGCTATCCTTTATGAACGCGAACACACTCAGTCAAACGAGTAATGAGTAGCCTTCCCTTATTACTAATAAGGGAAGGCTCTCCTCATTACTCCAGGCATGGAGTAAGGCTCGTCCTTATGTGCATTACTGGTTCGGACCCCACATTTGCACCAAGACCAAATGCACCGAGACCATGTCTTTCCATCGATCATACTAATTCCTCCAAAAGCGTCTCCCCATGTGTTTCTTTCACCACCTGGTCACGAAAAGCGACCACAGGGGTGACAACTGACCTCGTAAAGCTAACGCACACAATTTATTTCGTTAGGCATTTTAAAACAAATAGCGGGGCACCAGAAATGCTTGCATTTATCAGACTGACGACTTAAAATACGGATACTGTTAAGTCGTAGTACACCACCAGGAGAGACCATAAACGGACGAATTACAACAGATGCGCTGTTGAAAGTTGCAGGCCCGCATACATCGAAAGAGCCAATCACAAAGCTACATGCATACGACCTTTAGATGTTGAGCAAACCGGCGAATGAGCGTCATCCACGTTGGTAGTCGCAGGAGTCACGGTCGCTTTCGGGTATGTAGACGCTCTCAAAATTTTTCGTTGTTAGATTCTATTAAATTTCAAATTATGAATAGTGTTATAAGATAATGACCTAACTTATGCAGTTTTTTTAATTATAATATTTAAGAATTTCGGAACATTGAATATAGGTCAGTTTGATAGTTTTCATGGAATCACCCCTATTATCGTTCGGCGTGACGACGCCGGATTTTTTGTAGGAATTGACGATTGCGAATGCCGAATTCTAGTTGCGGTCGTGATTAGGGTGGTGTTTTGAAAATAAAAGTTCATATTATCCCCATAAGGTTCTTTGAAGACCTTAGACTGGATTATTAGTCGTAGATTGTAATTTGTACTACAACGCGTGAGCAGGTCATCTTCGCATCTTCGACGAGGAGTTCAAGAGATCGATGGCAAGTCGGCGAGCTTTGATACATTGATGGGATGTTATCCCATATAGGGGCGAGGATCCCCAGTAGATGGTTTTCGACGCTGGCCCGTGGGCGTGATGAAAACGTTATTGGCCGTGGGGGGGGGGGGGGGGGTATGTACGGGGTGGGGCAACGAGTGCTTGACCCTTCAATTCGTGTCGCTGTTGACTGCCATTCATGCAGATAATATTGGTTTAAGACTACAATTCAATTAATTCATTGTTTCTTTCCCTGATACGATATATTTGTCAGACGTTTTTGGGTTCACTGAGTATTTGGTCCATGCTGCATCAGCCTATTTAAGAGGGCACACCAAGCTGCAAGAGAGGCTACTTGACACCCTTCCCTGCAACGTTTGAGCAGGGCTAGTGCTCCTTGTCAAAACTGAGTGAGTGAGTATATGGGCATAACTCAAAGGGGCAAAAAAAACCAAAACAAATGCATCCGACCAATTTTCATAGAGGGAAGGCCAGTTAAATAACTTGTCATGTTGTTTTCACACCTGGTTAGCATCTTTCAATTTGTTGGCTCATCCCAATGTACTTGTCATGGCTTTATCATTGGTGATCTTTTGGTCATTGTGTTGCGTGTATGCATACACTGCTGGTGCGGGGAGAAAAACAGAAGATCCAGTTATGTTGATAGAATAAACCCAGGGTGTAAAGATTGTTGTGTCCATTAATTTGGGGAACATATCTATGGAAATATGGACAGGTACCTAGTAAAAAAAGCCGAGTAATTTGATACGCGTTAGAAGATGAGTTAACACATAGGTGGGTTCTTTCTAAGTTATTTCGTCTATTTAAACAATTCCTGCATTCTGAGGGGAGCATTTGCTAGTAATTGAGGTAAGATTTTCAGATCTGAAATTTGCTGCCAAAAGTAATCTTAGCTCCTATTTTTACTTTTCTTTCTCTACAACCTTCACTGGTTTGACAATATAAGTCATAACAATAGCCTGATTCAATATCGCCAACAATCCATAATTGAGTAGCCTTTACTGGAGTTAGCATGGTTGTACTCGCTGGCATTATGAAAATATGGACAACAGGAATTGGATCTCTTTTGTTAAATTCAGGACCTGTCTGTTGTAACAAACATTGATCACATCGCTATGATTAAAATCACCCCCACTTCAGAGGGATTAGAGGGCATACATAATAATGATCGGTTTAACACATCACCACCAAATTCTCATTTTTGGTTGAGGATTCTTTCAACCAATAAGCCATGTACCCATATTTTTTTATGTCACATACATGATATAATACCATCCTTTATATGATTTGTCAATCACAGTTACTAAATGTAGTAATATTCAACATTGTTTTATTGTTTGCAGGTAAACAACAATGAAACTGAATCATCTTCTTCTCATCCTTGGGCTGGTATTGGCCACCTCAATCTGTCCTATCAGAGGTGAAGTTGATGATGAGGGTGATGCGATTCAAGATGAATTTGAAGATGATGTTAGTGATGAAGATGTTGTAGAACTCAAGGTGCCTAAAGAGGAGCGTGTGAGTCATATCATAATTGATCCAGCCTGTGTCTGAATTTTAGTTTAAAACAATATTCCGAGTTGATTGTGAGTGAATGTTATTGCTATGGGATTTTCCCTGTATCCAATCAATCCATCGTTTAGATTATGGCAAATTGATCCTGTTTGATGTGTTGCAGCCCATATATAAGGCACCTGTACCACAGGGCAATGCTTATATAGCCGAGCCATTTGATTCTGAGGCTGACTACAGATCAGGGTAAGTGATCTGTCCATATCTCTTTATTGCTGCTGTAAAGTTGTGTTGCATCAGGGGCCTCCTTGTATTGTGCTGAGTGCTACTCATAGAACATGTGTCATCTCTATGTGGTTGTGTAGATGGGTGGAATCTCGTGCCAAAAAAGATGGTGCAGATGATGACATTGCCAAATATGATGGTAGGTTTTTGTTCGATCCCCTGCGCATCAAGTCAGCATTTCATGATATCAGTAGGAGTTAATGAATCGGGGAGTAAGGTGCGCTGTGGTGTGTGCAGGTGTGTGGAGTATAGAAGAAACCGAGGACAACCCACTTCAGGATGATCTTTATCTTGTACTCAAGGTCAGTCGAATCTCATTAGCATCGGTGGTAACTTGGGTTCACTGGACCCAAGTTCAACCATCACATCTAGTCATTATCCTAGTGGATTCCATTAAGCATTTGCATGTCGGCATGAATCAGATTTTGACACAGTCCCTTGTGTTGACTTGCAGACTAAAGCTAAACATCATGCTGTGGCCTCCAAGCTCAAGAAACCCTATGAGTTCAATGGCAAGCCTTTTGTCATGCAGTAAGTTTTCCTTCTTTTGTTTTTGTTTATTATTGAGAATCAATCTGGGCATGAGTCAATAGAATTTGGAGTCAAAACAGTTATGTTTTGTTCTGTTTGGAAGCAATACAAAAAAATTTTGCATGTATTTGCTCTTCCAAATTATAGTGGCTGTTAAAAGGTTTACAGGCTGTGATCATTTTCACCTCATCTGTTCATTTAACCACATACAATTGACTTTTATTTGTGTCAAAAGTGTATTCCAGCAGAAAAAAATGGCTGATACATAAATGCATGTGTGTCTGTTGGTGTGTAGGTATGAGGTGAAGTTTCAGAATGGACAGGAATGTGGTGGAGCATATGTCAAGCTGCTTTCCGCCGACCCCAATATGAACCTGGTGCGTGTCTAATTTCTATTCGCATGTAATTTACCTTGGTTGTTAAATAAACCTTACATGTTGGGTCGTACAAATCCAGAGGCTTCATCTACCATTCACAATTGTATTTGACAAGATTGACTGCCTGTGCTCAGTGCAAATAGCGGCCAGATGCCAATGTATTCCTAGACCTTGTCGAATCGAGTGCATTTATATTTGGATAGTTTTAGCATTCTCATTATATCTTGTGTATAAGAAACAAGTTGAGTTGATTCCTTTTGTGTTTTTGTTCTATATTAAACCGTTAGCTCATCTCAGAGTGGCCTTTTATGTCTCTCTTTTCACATTTCAGAAAAAGTTCTTTGACAAGACCCCCTACACCATCATGTTTGGCCCTGACAAGTGTGGCAATGACAATAAGGTAAAATAGAGGTTCAGGATTCATTGTGAAACAGCACCTGAGAATGTGCTGCGTTTACTGGTTATTGAAAAAACATTTGGTTGACAGGGTAATTAATTATTAATCAGGGATGAGTGTGTTTAATACCACAGATGGTTTGGACAGTGTGATTGGTGTTGAATTCTTGCTTTTGTCTGTTCCAGTTGCATTTCATCTTCAGACACAAGAACCCAGTCACTGGACAGTTTGAGGTAATGTTTGTGCTTCTGATGAGATGCTTTGATCCATATGAAGTAAATATATACCATCAGGTTAAATACGTACTGAAATTGCTGATGTCACCTGTTTTGCGTTTGCAGGAGAAGCATGCTAAGAAGCCCACTGCTGCTATTGACACATTCTTCACTGACAAGCGCACTCACTTGTTCACTCTAGGTGGGTATCATTTTAACTAGGTCTTTTCCAGTTGGGTTTTATCAAGGGGGGTGGGAGGTTGAAAAACTTTCGTCTTCCATTGATTAAAGCTCCCCTGTGTAATGTACCTGCAAATGATTGACAGGTAAACTTCATAAGCGTTTGTATCAAAAGAGCTATTTCTGTGTGTTTCCGTCAGTGGTGACACCTGACAACATGTTTGAGATTTACGTGGACCAGAACCTTGTTAACTCTGGTAGCCTATTGGAAGACTTCACGTAAGTACTACAGCCTCACACGTAGAAACCTTTTGCTGTTTAATGGAACTCTTGCCTGGGCAATGCTGTTCACTTTGGCTTGGTTTCTCCCACAGACCTCCAATTAACCCTGCTAAAGAAATTGTTGATCCTGAAGACAAGAAACCCGAAGACTGGGACGAGAGGGAAAGGTGAGCTCGTTTGTAGTGATATTTTGTTGAATTTATGAAAACCTCTGCTGATGCTCAGTTGTACAGATCTCTCATTTCCTTGGGTTGTTCATCACAGCTTCACATTTGTTTGTATGTCTGTTGTTCAGAATTCCCGACCCAGATGCTACCAAGCCTGAAGATTGGTGAGACTTTCTATTTATTTATCTGGTCTGGGTGTGAGGCCTTTGTGAGTTACAGAGGGAGAACAGGAATTTGAAATTCAGTACTTCCGTTCATATGCAATATTGCATTTCATCACAAATCCATTTGAAAGAATTCAGGGTAAAAATTTTTTCAAATATCACTACTTTATAACTATATTTACTCGTATTTCTACCCACCTTTGAAAGCACAATGCATGACATCCGAGTACGAGTGCCATGAAACCCTCCCCTTACCTTACCTTCCCTCCACTGTACTGTGTCCTCCGTTTATTGACCGTCATGGCGCTGCTCCTGTTAGGGACGAGACCGAACCAGAGAAGATAGAGGATTCTGACGCTGTGATGCCAGACGGCTGGCTGGTTGATGAGCCTGAGCTGCTCCCTGACGAGGATGCTGAGAAACCCGACGATTGGGATGAGGACATCGATGGCGAGTGGGAGCCCCCCATGATCAGTGAGCAGTCCTTGTCGATAGTATCAGTGACTCTAAGCTGCAGCAGGACATTCAATTTCTTTGTTTATGTTAATAAAAGATGGAGGTAGGCAAATCTAAGCAATAGCTATGGAGGAAATATTAGTCAGCAAGTGACATGGGTATATTGTCATCCTATGAGCATGCCATGTGATGAATGGATATTCTGTCCTGAATTGACAATACCTACAAAAGTCGACAAATATGTTCAAGCAGTGAAGCCTTAAACTAGCACTCTGGGCATAGGTGTCTGTTTGTATGAATAGATCTATGGATAAGTCTTAATCTCAATAGTTGTGCATATCTCTTATCCTTACAATATACTTATATGTCAGTTTATGTAGGTTGAACTGTAGTCAAAGCGACGTAAGAGTGTTTTGATGTGGTCTCCTGATGTTTTCAGGTAACCCTAAATGCGAGGATGCCGCTGGCTGCGGAGAGTGGGTCACACCTATGAAGAAAAATCCCAAGTACAAGGGCAAGTGGAGGGCCCCTATGATGGACAACCCCGAATACAAGGTTTGACTCTCTTCTCTTGATTTGTGTGGAAACAATAGGTCAGTTTTTGGTGGAAGACTGACAATTTGCGTATTTTTGTGTGATTCCAGGGCAAATGGACTGCAAGAATGATCCCTAACCCTGACTATTTTGAGGACAATGATCCCTACAGCATGACTGCCATTGTAAGTGACAGTTCTGTCCCATATCCAGCCTGAATTAGTTCATTTAATGTGCAAGCACATACAGAAAACATACATATTTAAATTTGATTCTTAGACAACAACAGGTTTCATTAAATTCGTAAAAATCAAGCAATTTACATTCCAATGTGTTGTTTTCCCTGTTTATGTGATGCTGACAATCCTCTATTCAGACTGCCCTTTAAATGAAATGAAGCACTGATTTGTATGTAGCTTTCAATGACAAGATGGCAAGTAGCATTGCAAGGTTATTCATCCTGATGTTTATGATTGTCAGGGTGCTGTCGGCTTGGAGCTGTGGTCAATGTCAGACGACATTGCTTTTGACAACTTCATCATTACTGATGACAAGACTGTGGCTGACAAGTATGCCGCTGATAGCTGGGAACTGAAGCACTCACAAGAGCTAACGTCTGGCTCTAGCGGGGTATGTATCATAACCAGACAGTTGTCAATGATAGGTATCCTTATCTTGACTCTGTGATATCATTGACTGATTAATGCTGCAGTGATAGGGTATATTTTATGATACTTTTCATTGGTTATCAATTGTTGAGCATTTTGATAAAAAAATACTACAAATCATAATCTCTTTGACTGAATTTGCCATCAGCTAGTGACCTAATATTAAGTTAGGTGTCATATTTGGTAGACTTTTGTAACTCCATATGTAATCATGATAAACGCCATGTATGAAATGTTGTTGATGACATTATGATGATGACCGTTATGATGGCTGTCCCCCTGACAGCGTAGTGTGGTAGACGCTGTGATGGACGCCACCAATGAACGCCCCTGGCTCTGGGCCGTCTTTGTTGTGGTTATTCTCCTCCCCATTGTCCTCATTGTAGCCTACTGCTGTATGCCAGGCTCTTCATCCAAGGTAAGATGGCTGACTCCCTGGGTTAACATATGACAACTAACCTGTGTGGTGTAGAGTGGTGCGTTTGCCTACCTGTGGCAGTCGGCCATGGAGCGCAAGTGGTTGTTTGCTGTCTACGTAGTGGTCCTCTTGCTGCCTGTTGTTCTGCTTTCCGTTTGGTTATGTCCCAACTCGGGACCAGGTATTAAGGTACGCATGCACTCTGATAGTTCCATGCATCCTTCTTTAGTATCCATAGATTCTGTCATATACACTCACTTTAACATAATCAGCATAAAACAATGAATCATTTTTAAAATGCTGACACTTCCGAGATTTATTTATAATTCATTCTCATATGCACTTAAATGAACAAATCAATGATCCTAGACCTTCAAATCTCATCTATACTTTTCATCAATAGCGAAACATGTACTCATTCCATAACAACTAACTGCAACATACTGATGTGGTGGTGGCTGCATGTTTGTATCTGTCTTCCCAAGCATTTTGTTTATTTATTTTGAGTTCCCCCATGTATAGATATAGCTGCTATATGTGTTGTTGTTCCCTACCATGGCATGTCATCATGATTAGCCTTGACTAATCTTTTGTTCCATTGTTTGAAAGATTTCTGTTCAATCATAAATAAGATTTCTATTAAATACCGAGGCAATAAGTTCTTTAAAGGTTGACTCAACATTCTTGCATAAATCGTGTAAGGCTGTTTTTGGGCCTTTTCTTATGAATGCGTATTTACAATGAGTGATGCTTATTGCCTTAATCAGTTGACCACCATCTTTGTATACAAGTCAACCACCATATTGCCTGCATATTATATTGCGGTATTCAAGATCAAACAATTATTTGAACCTGGTTTAACTTTGATGTTTAACAGCAAGATGACATCGCCCGCATAAAGAAAACTGATGAAGCTACTAAAGATGATGCCAAAGCCAAGGAGGATGAAGATGATGATGATGATGATGATGATGAAGAGGAGGAGAAGGAGGAGGAAAAGAAAGAGGAGAAAGCTGCTGGTGATGCCAAGGCTCCTGCAAAACCCGCCCAAAAGAAGAGCAAAGGTCAACTGGAGGCTGATAAGGTCAAAATCGGTTCCTATTCTTATTGCTTAGTGACTCCATGTTATTTTATTGGACTTCTTCCCAGCCACTTCAGTTTAACCGCTCAGGCTGGGCCATGGGTTGGTGTTAAAGGGACTAAGGCACTTTTAGGGCACTATCCGAACATCAGTCATCCTCATCGATCACTGTCTTAATGTCACCTCGTTGTTGAAAGTGCATATGCTGTGTAATGTTAGCTGGTGTGGAGGATGATGTGTGTATCTATGGTAACAGGGAGATGATGGGGATGCAGAGGATGATTCAGACGACACTCCCCCCGAGGACAAACCACAAACCAGGTAAACACTCCTACAAGTGCTCCCAAAGGTCACTTGGGTCACTCGCTAGTATCAAGATATGGAGTATTTTTCATGAATTGGGATGCGAGGCTCTTTTTGTCAAGGTTAAGTTGTCTTTGGCATCTTGCTGAGCATCCAAAATTAACTGGGGAATTCTGGGAGCTCTGCAAAGGAATTGCATTGTTCTTCGTTCCACTCCATACACGTTTAATGAACTGGTATATTTCCCTTATTGTCTCAATAGTTTCATTTATTTGCATGCATATTGTACCAAGTTCTGTTGATTGGAGCCATTTTTGGGATCATCATTAGGTATTCTTCCTGTTCCCGATGCATTATACATAAGGATCTGGAGTATTTTTCATGAATTGGGATGCGAGGCTCTTTTTGTCAAGGTTAAGTTGTCTTTGGCATCTTGCTGAGCATCCAAAATTAACTGGGGAATTCTGGGAGCTCTGCAAAGGAATTGCATTGTTCTTCGTTCCACTCCATACACGTTTAACGAACTGGTATATTTCCATTATAGTCTTGATAGTTTCATTTATTTGCATGCATATTGTACCAAGTTCTGTTGTTTGGAGATATTTTTGGGATCATCATTACGTATTCTTCCTGTTCCCAATGCATTATACTAAGGGATTGTGAATGCCTTACTTTGCTATACCTTTTGCAGATCATCACCCAGGAAGCGTAAAACCAAGCACGTGGACTAAAGTCATAACCTCCACTTGTTGAACTCCCTCACAAGATGACAGTTGCCACGCCCCCTTAAGATCTTTGTACTATTGTAAGCTGAAGTCACACAGGGAGGCCGTCAACAATGTTGCTTATTTCTGGGAATAAATCCAACACCTGTGAGCAAACTCATTCAGAGAATATAGGCCTTTTATTATTTGTGCTGTTATGCAATGGTTTATTTGAGGTTTGTTCCTTACAAAATAAATGATTCTTTGTAAATATACAGTTAAAATAGGTTAATGTTAGAATTGAGATTGCGTTTCAGATTTATTCCTAGTGAATCTCTTAAAGATCCCAATAGACTTGTTAGAGGCAGTGGTGTGCGTAAGAACCATATGCTGTGTTATGGTTAATCGGTTGAGTTGTGGTTCTAAGAGAAGGACTTCTTGACAGCCCAGAAGACAAACCCTCACTTATTTCATTGTTTGTTTGCATCCGAGATGATTTTGATCTGAGCTGAGCTATGTTGTGGATTATGAAGGTGTGTAATGAATAAGAAGTTAATGATAATTGCAGCATGCACATTCCATATATTGTGGTCGGATCTTTTTCAGTGATTACGTTGTTTTAAACCACACATAAGTATTCAAGAAACTGTTGCTCTTAGTAACCAGCCAAATGGATCAATATTTGTTCATGAGATAGCCACTGACATGTGAGCTCTTTATGTGAGAATCATTGTGTAGTGTATCATTTTCATACTAACCAGTGTTTTGTGTTGGAACACAACAAATCTCATCACAAATCATCGCTCACAATTTCCATTATACTTATTTTTTTTTTTACTTGGCATGAATTTTGTGTGTTTAATAAGTAATAGGTGTCTATGAAATTGAATGGTTCAAGAATGATGTCAAAATGTCCTTAATTGGGTAACTTATCTTTGATTATATATGCTGTTATGCTTGGGGTGAGGGCGGGTTAGGTTAATTATTGCATGTTTAAGAAATTGATTTGCATCAATGAATTGAAGTAATTTTTTTGTGGAAGCTGTGTGTTTTCATCGTTTGAATTTAGAATTAAGGAAACTTAGCATGTTTATTATCATTGTGGACTTGTCCCTCTGGTGTTTGGATGTTGCATTGTTTTTTTAATGACATCAGAGGGGCCTTGTGTCTTGTCATTTAATATCATTGACTTCATACAATGCGCTATGGCCCATGCTACAAATAAAGTTTTCATAAAATAACCTGGGTATGTTTGATGTGGTGCAGAGGAACTTGTTATAATACAAGTTTGTCATTATGAGTGATTTTTGGTTAATTATTCAACAAATTTCTCAAATAGTCAGTAACCAAATTTTCTTAGTTTTACCCCACAATAGTTATTCCTCTTGATCAATCCAAATGTAACCCTGCAGGTAGCCTTGCCACATAACTTACTGAAAGTTTAAGCACTACCTGTTTTATCATCTCATATCTAGTTGGCATTTAGAGGATGTCATAATGCTATTGGTGATGACAGATGCAACATTTCCAGACCAGTTACGATGAGATGACAGCATGTTACACACTTGAACGATGACCTGAATCTGAAGTGTATCAAAATAGACCTTGATAATATGATGATCTTCCACAAACTCCCAGAACCAATGCACTGATAGTGTATGGTTGGTGTCGTCATAAATATCACGTATAAATTGTAATAAGGAGCCTTATTTCATTTCACCATGGAGTTTATCAAGCCTAGATATCTTGCAAATGATGTTACATAGATAATACACGTGGCTACCAATTGAAGTACCAATCAGGGTTTGAATTCGAGATAACACAATGACTGCTTGATCTATCGGGCAGTATTTGGCTAAAGAAGACCTAGATTATGTACTTGCTATGGTTTCAGTTTCTGTTTGACCTTTCACTACCACTTAATTGAAGAAACAATTAATACAATTATTCCAAAGTAGAATTTTTCTCTGACAATTCTATTTCGAGAATCACGAAGGCGATGTTACGACTGATTGAATTTGTGGAGATGATAAATAACCTAGCCCCTGAATCATGATGCACAACAAGCCAGAAATTATCTTCGGGCTTCAGTTGATAGACGTATGTTTTCTGATTGCTAGTGGGTCCTTATAGTCCTATGAATGCCCCCTCAGTTTGTCGTGGTCTAGACCTTGATGTCCTGTCGTTATCTTTCGCATATCATGATCAGAAAAACAAAAATATTGTTTTTCTTCATAATAACTCTCATTCGATGCTGCTCCAATCTTAAGAGATCGACCTGTTTGTGGGTCCACTGCTTCTGGATGTCATGCTTAATATTAGCCGCAAGTGTCCTTAGGTGCTCAGCATGGCTGGCTCCCCTGATGATGCTAAGCCAGGAGACGTTATCCCGTCTAGTAATCTCTATGTTGCAGGCTTTGCGAAACTGTTTTAGTGTGCCTTTGATCATTCTCTTTCGTTTACCACATTTCCACTTCCCAGCTGAAATAGGGTAGTTTTTGTGGCATTCGGCGATCTTGTATCCATGCAGCATGGCCATTCCCATCTTTGCTGAACTCCCTATAAGATAGTGTGGATGCTGGGTAGATACTGCATGTATTGTAAGATGACTTTGAACTGGCCTTTTCTTTTCATCCTTCCCGATTGTCCGTTCTGGCTGGTACTTTACACTACCCATTAGGAGGTGGCAGCAGTGGTAGGATATGAACTGCCCCCTCCTCCTCTCCTCTTCGGTCTTTTGCGGGATCGATCTGTACCGCTGACAGGTTTTTTTGCCGGGAGACGGGCAAGGGTAAATCTGGTCGGTATTTACCTGATGTTCTGAGTGCAGCTTTGTTTTAATATAGGCAAGTTTCCTCGCCCCTGGTGGTTATTAATGCGGATTTACGACGATATAGGAGCGGACATGGTTGTCAGAGGCAAAGTTTCTTTGCTTATGTTTGACAGGGCAATTTGTAGATCTCACAGCTTAAGACAGACTTAAGGAAACTTAGCTTTCATTCGATTAAGTATAACATAATTATCATCATCGCACCTTTCCATTTTCACCGATTTCGACTCGTCGTTCTTCACTCAAGCCTGCATGATTGCTGTGTCGCGTGGCGGTAATTGGTTGGATGGAGCTCCA
Organism: Urechis unicinctus; assembly: GCA_034190875.2. NCBI lineage: Eukaryota > Metazoa > Annelida > Polychaeta > Xenopneusta > Urechidae > Urechis > Urechis unicinctus. Next base: position 49,832,852 of record CM067353.1, read on the forward strand.
CATATATTGCCGTGTCACTTTCGGCGTTCCATTACTCCATGTAAGTAGGGGAAACGCGAGCATCTGTCCCACCAACAATCGCATTCTCCTGGAAACGATTTCAATCCATTAGATATAAATCACTGTGTCAATATCTTCAATACGTGAGTAATTTATATTATTTTAAGTCAATTCGAGTATGTATAACTCACATTTGATAGATCGGGTAATGTAGGCGATAATATGGTGACATAATGAAGTGTGATATTGCAAATTTGACTGGTTCTCCTATTCAATCGTAAATTTATAGCATCCGAGATAACCATCGTCTCACTGTATTCTGTAAGAAATCCAATCAGCCATGGGACTAGATATAGTCTTTTAGTTATTGTATTTTTTTGGGAACAATATATTTCGGCTGGGTTATTTAGTTTTCAATATCAATTATCATTGAACCAAGAGGCCCATGGGAGCCATGTGGGAACTTGGCGAACTGCATCCAAATAATTGCAACAATTTCAGAATGGGGCCACAATTGCCCAAAATCGGCCAAAAATTACATAAGTTATCATGGATTATAATTTTTTGCGGCGTTGGGTGGTCACTTTTTAACTTTAAGCTCAGTTTGTGAGAAACTATAAGACAAAAACAATTAGATGAATAAGTTTCAAGTTCGGAAGTGTATGGGCTACCTTCAGGTGCAAACATTTTTACGATACGACCATTAACGACGGAGTAATGACGCAATAACTTTCAATTGCCCAGCTAAATAACGTTGTTTTGCTCGTAACCGGAAGTGACGTCATCGACATAAAAAAAACACTTATCTTCTGATAGCCAGTGATTCTGTGAACATTCGACCCAATTTTCATGACCATCCATCGAATATTGTTGAAGTTATAAGCGATGGAAAAATGTGATAAAACACTACCACAAATTTTTGAGTGGGGGCTACAGGGCGAAATATGCATATTTTTTCATGATATTTGACATGGAAAGTTGGCAAATAAATCAGGCTACAAGGAACTGTAAACTGTTTAAAAATCGCACCGTAGGTAAAGATGATATGAAGGATTGAAAAATTCACAACGTGACCTTGACCTTAATATGAAGTCAAGGTCAAAACAAAACCTCTCGGTTCTGCGCATTATTAGTCCCAATCATTTTTTTAAAAAAAATCCGAGAAATTTTTAAAATTGCTTTATAAGCACTCAAAATATTCATGAAACTTATGTTGCCATTTGGACCGATACCACGTTTTTTCGACCTTAGGCGCTTGGGAAAACCGTCGGTGCGATGGCCCTATATGTCATTAGAAAAAGTTTGCAATTGGAATCCGACCATTATTAACGGAGTTATTCGAGGTACTAGATTTTCACTTATTCGATGACCTTGACCTTAGTTTCAGGTCAAGGTCAAAACAAAACCTCTCGGTTCTGGGCATCATTACCCCCTAACGATGGGTGAAGAAAAAATTGGAAAATTCCCAAAATTGCGACCTGTATCGCGGATCACAACAAATGATATCTGATAGGCGCTCAACATATTCATGAAACATTTGTTGCCATTTGGACCGATACCACTTTTTTTCGACCTTAGGCGCTTGGGAAAACCATTGCTGGATCGCCATATATGTCATTAGAAAAAGTTTGCAATTTGAATGAGCTACACGATGGTGTAAAGTTTGTAACGATCCGACCATTATTAACAGAGTTATTCGAGGTACTAGTTTTTCACTTATTCGATGACCCTGACCTTAGTTTTGGGTCAAGGTCAAAACAAAACATCTCGGTTCTGCGCATCATTGACGCCTAACGATGGGTGAAAAAAAAATTGGAAAATTTCAAAAATTGCGACCTGTATCGTGTAACAAAAAAAAGTTACAAACATCCGGACATACATACATACATACAAACATACAAACCGGACCGATCGCCATAACTTGGCGTTCCGAAAACGCCAAGTTAAAAATGGGGAACTGGCATCGGAATCTCGGTCAGATACTTGGCAGTGTGCGAAATTATCGGTACCTGGCTGACACGGCACTTTGCCGATAAGGTTTCGTATCGATTTCTTACATTTGAGGATGATGACATTGATAGCAATAGAGTTTTAAATCCCTTTCTGTAACTAAACGTCTTCACTATTCACTGTGTGTCATTATCGCGCCATGTGTCAAGTTATTGCGTTCTGTGATCATATACTCAACGTCTTCACTATTAGGGACCATGTGATGGACACTACACAATGTAGAATTGATGATGCAACTGATCTATTCTGCATGATAACCATGTATTATATAAACAAGGATGTAATGGTGAAGTTAATAAATTTGATCATCTATTTATTGTCGTATTTGAGTTGACTTTTATCTAATTTCAAGTTAACGGTAAAACAAATGAGAAAACCATAATATGTTCAACTGACAAATTTTGCAGTTTTCATTTAAAATTACTCTGCCACAACTTCCATGGATGTAGCACACATTCCTGGATGAGCTGGTAACACAGACACCAAAAGTGCTGTATCAGATTCAACGAAGTACCATTTAGGCGAGGTGCAGTACAGGTAAGACATTGTAAGACATTGCGAAGGGATTTCAAACTTAACTGGACCGCGGTCCAGTAAAGTTTGAAAAACTTACTAGACCAAGATTGTTTTTTACTGGACCAAAGTTTTGACAAACATTTATGGCCACTTGATGCATTTGAAAATCCGTGCAAAATCTGCTCGGGTGTTTCCAGCAACCACGGAAGTCATGTCGCCTGGTGAATGGCTAACGAACCAGCGAAAATTATAAATATTGTGAGAAAGACGAAAGAGATGTGAAACGGCAAATTCTTGGGTTTATTTTTCATTTTAAGGGGGTACTGGCATGTACAGTAGGTTAAAATTTATTACTGGACTAAGGACCAGTAAACAATCATATTTTTTCAGACCAGAGAAAAGTTTACTTGATGTCCGACGGGTCCGGTAAACCTTCACAATGTCTGTGTATCGCCTCTTAACCGAATTTATCATGTAAAAGCTGGCATCCGCCGATTATATTGGTATCAGGCTGACTAAAATCCCCAGGCATGGGGTCCAGACCCGCCGACTATCTTTTCGAAAGCCCCGCAATGACTCGTCTTCCCAGAGTTCAGGAAAGACCGTGGAACCATGAATATGTACGCAATTTTTTTCTTTGGTACGGTAAAAAAAGCCATTTCCATCTGTCATTGTGTCCGACAGTTTATTTCGTCAATTATGTTGCAAAAATAGAGAAATAGCGACTCTATAGCTATCTTTCTAAACCAGCGTCGCTGGTTTTTTTTCGTCGAACCTATCCGAAGAATAATATTAGGCGAAATCTATAGTAAGGACCCACTTTTACAAATCAAACAATTGACCGGAACAGTGAGCACTGGTGAGCGGATTAGGGAGAGCGAAAGTTGTGCTTGTTTCATCCATCATGTCACGCAGCTGATATGCAATGTGGATTTGGTCTGAGATTTTAATGAAGCAAAACAATGCACTATGCTCCAGGGTCTTAGCCAGGATTTTCAACCTGCCCGTCCACCCCCCGCCCCCATCCTGTCCATACCCCGTCCATACCAACCTTCCCCCGGAGCCAATAACCTGGCCAGTAACGCTATCCTGGCTATCATCATGCCGACTGACCAGCGTCAACGTCGCTCCTCCCCCTCAGTACAGTCAACACGCCACCTCAGTACAGCCATTGATCCCTTCCTTCCCACCCCGAGCGCCCCTATCACCCGTGACAATAGTTAATACCACCAGCGTGATTGTGACATTTTGCGCGACGTTAACTTGCGCTGGCACAAGCATACTTGCAATAATTGCAATATCTTTTAGCACGTTCTACAGAATAAAATCTTGGTCAAAGACGCATATGGCCAATGGAAACTCCTAGATTGATCCCTGATATATATATATATATATATATATATATATATATATATATATATATATATATATATATATATATATATATATATATATATATATATATAGAATGTATTTTTGTATATGAGATATATATATATATATATGATATATATAGATATATGTGCATATATGAACTGCATGTGAGATATTTCTGCCAAAGGGTGTTGTCGGACCATGGTCCTAGAAAGCTAGGTTCAAATGTCAGCACTCGTATACTTTAGTCAATTCACCAACAATTCAGTATTAGACTATCCATCTAGGTTAGATGTTAAACCAGCCTCAGAATGTATGTCATTTGTAGGAATTTTGTGAAGTAAGGACAATTTCCCCTTTGCATATTTTACATATGGACCAAAAGCCTAACTTCATCAAGTGCCCCCTTGATATAAGCCTACTAGTTTGGATCTTGACATGATTCCCAACTGTTGTGATTGCAGGACTAGATCATCATGAGTGATACAGGTGATGGTGGATCAGGGACTAGTGAGCCTACATCTACCCCTCCGCCCCAGCCTCCGCAGCAGGCAGATGGAGCCATGAAGCGAGTCATGGTGAGCATACAGTGTTTCATCAGTGTTTAACGTCAGTAATTTCACAGTCTCGGGCTTGGTATCAAATGAAATATTGTGAATTTCATCTAAACATATTTATTTCCCCCATTCGACTTCTTGTTGATGTTTAATCCACGAATGCTGGTGTGATTACCTGCCTCGAGATCTTGAGTCAGATCATTGATGGGTTGAACCATTTGATTGTTGCATGTTGTCGCCAGGACTTTATGCTGTCCAACAAGATTGAAGCATTGTTGTGGGTCACTCGTGTTGTCACTGTCTTCTCAGCTTTCTCCTTCATCCTCCCAATATTTGGGTAAGTCAGAGGCTTAATTTGCTAATTGGAAAACCCTTATGCTTTTCTTTCCAAAAATAAAAGAACCTTAAAGTATATATCTGCATGATTATTTGTTTATATTTGTTTACTTCCATTGAGGTGGGGGTGGCATAGGCCCTTAATCTGCATATCTGATTTCTGTTGTACATTCTTATCGAGTTCTGAAACAGGATTACTTGACCTGGTTTGAATGATTTGCTTGTTTGACTGACCTGGTGTTCAGTGGTAACCCATACAGCACATACCAGCGTGCTTTACTAGCAAGTGCTGCCACAAGTGCCCTCCGAGTTCACCAGCGCCTACCTAACTTTCAGTTAAGCAGGGACTACCTCGGACGCCTACTCGCGGAGGACAGTGCCCATTACCTCTTCTATTCCCTTATCTTTGTCTACAGCTCACCTGTAACAAGTATCCTTGTGTATTCACTTGCTCAGTTAGGTTGAACATTCCTTTCAAGAGCAGATTCATTGATTGGTCAGTGAGAATAATCTAGTAAGATCGTTGGAATTATAACTCCTCCATGTATCTTTTATTCCCAAGTGAACCACTCATTGCCAGTTTTTATTACTATTAAACAACACATTTGACATGTTATCATTTCATCTTAGATTAATTGAAATTATTTTTATTCAAGCATTTTAGCAAAAGAACCCCACTCCAGTCCCCCCGCCCCCCAAAAATATTTGATAATATTGCTATGTAAATTGTGCACCTGTTATTCACATTTCCACCTCTTCCAGGTAAAATGACCTATTATGATACACAATTTTATATTGAAGGTGCATGTGAAACATCCCTTTCACAGCATATCATTGTCTATATCAGTTGTCAGGTAATGTTAAGCTATCATTCGTGAGTAATTGGATGTGGTAACCTTAACTTGTTCCAAGTGGTGTTGGTCCCGGTCTTCCTCTTTGGAGTTCTCCACGCACAGGCCTACACCAAGAAATTACTCAACGTAAGTGAATGATGTACTCTGATATTTGCATCTCCTTCTTTTTCGTAACATCTTAGCAGAAGCTAACTTGTTTGCTGTCTGTGTGTTATCACAGGAAGTGGGGCCCAACTCGTTGCAGTTTGTGCGTAACTTGCTGTCTAAGCTCGAGTCTCATCAGGTCAACATCCTGAGGTTCATTGCCTGCAACGAAATCTTCTTGATGCCAGCCATCTTCTTCATGATTCTGTCGTAAGTGGGATGCTGTTGTTCACCCCATACCATCATAAGCACGATGTTGTTGTTTGTCTTAAATATTGCTCAGTTCCCTAGAAGTAAGCAATGACTTGTGTAGCTGGGCTTATTGCGGTGTTCACCCTTTTTAGACACGCACTGCAAGTGCAAAAAATAAGAGTGCTCGACTATTAGGGATAAATTTTTCCAGTGTCGGAATGTTGCCTAGCAATGTATTGCTAAGGGTGACTTAGATTAGCTCTATCATAAAGCAGGTTAAGTGGGCATTGTTAAATATTCGCTTGTATGATGACGCATCGGCTATTTATTTCATGTTCTATCAGGAATTCTCAGTGTTTAAGCCGTAATAAATGAGCCAGTTGATTCATGATGAAGTTTGCATTGGTCGTATGTACTTGTGTTGACAGTGGTCAGGCCAGCTTCTTCATGCCCTTCATCTACTATAGATTCCTCACACTTCGTTATGCCTCTAGGAGAAATCCATATTGCAGGTAAGTAAGACACCCCCACCCCCTTCCCTTCCTCCTGCACCCACAGTGAATTAGGCCACTTTCAGCTGGAAACAAGGGGACCACTGCTATGACCGTGTATAAACTGCACGTCGATCTGTGGTTCCCATTATATCAAGCCACAGCTATTAGTTGAGACTAAGCACAAGGTGTTTTAACTTGGTATTTATTGCATCGTTCATAATTTGATGCTTCCATACCTGCAAGAGCAGGTTTTTTCAAAATCTTGTGTGCAAGATGCAGCCACTCTTAAGCAACTGATATTTGGTTTTGAATTCTGCTTCATGTACAGATTTTATCGGCAGCCAAAAAAACCGGTGCATGATCCAATGGGATCTGATAATCCTGGGTTATATATAGATGTTGACATGTGTTCTCTCATTTGCCTGATTCTAACAAGAGTGGGTTTGAATATCAGTTTCTTCTATGTAGATGTTTTTTTTCTTTTTCAGGCAGTTGTTTTATGAGCTGCGGATTACCACAGAGCACCTGTGTGCCAACCCTAGATGTCCTGCTATGGTCAGTAACCTCTGCTTCAAGGCCATCGCATTTATCACCCGCCTGGCGCCCCCAGTTCAAGCTCAGTGATCGTAACCCTATCCTTGATCAAAGCTCATGTCTGGGGACCATCTCAAAACAGCGAGTCCCACTGCCGATTAATATAGCTAAAGAATGTCTGTGTCTGATGGTGAATTTATTAGAAATGAGGGGGTTAGTTTTAGGGTGAATGACTTGTATGTTCAATGAAGGAAGAAAAATGATGGAAAGTCACATGCAGAGTGTAACAAACTGATTGTGTTATTATTCAAGGGCAATGTTATTTATCCTTGTAAATTTATAATTAACTTATGAGTAATCTTGTGGTGTTCATTGTTAATGCATGTCTTGCTCTGGAAGCTAAACTTTCTCTTCAGTTAAAGAAAAAACATTCCTTCTTTGTACCTTCTATTTGTCACTCTTTACCACTTATCTTCAGCTGTAATTGCTTTGCACTTTACTATGTAATTGTGATCTTTTATGGCTTAGAAGGTTTTTTTTTAAATATTATGTTCTCACGTTTATTTCTGTTGCCAAAGATCAATTTTGTTAACTTATTCACTAGAATCTAAGGAAGATCAGTCATAGAGGAGGTTGTATTAAGTGCTGGTACCGTGAAATGCAGCCTATATTTAATGATGTGTAGGATGATGTGGTTGTTATCAAGCATTTCAACAAGCACCATTCCTTCGCTGAGGAATAAAGCTTATGTAGACAAAATTATAATTATTGATTATATAGTGGGTGTCATTTTAACAAAGACCTATCATTTGAACTTGATTGGCAATCATATATTTACTGGTTATCATAATCTGAAGATTATGTCATAAACCCATATCTACAATATCAGGAATTAATTCAATTGTGTATTTGTAGTATGGTTGAATTTGTGTGCTCTTTCTCTAGTTAATTATCTGAATTTGCTATTTGTTTTGTACAATAAATGTTAATCGGTATGGATCTTTTCATAAGCATCATTAATTCAAAGAAGACTATAAAAAACAGGATATTTTACCACTAGCAATGCTCAGATGAAAACTTTTAAGTCAAAACCAAAATTGCTGGTTAAAATCTTACACACGAGCGAAGGGGTTGTTGTAATCATACCCCAGTGAAAATCACGGACCCGCGCCAGACGACAGGGTAAATAATACAGAAGTCGCCAACCATAGATGACTTGGGCCGATGATGCAAGGAGAGCGCTAGGAGCAATCCTGAAACTGCACATTGAACGCTATGATTCATTTTATCCCCCGGCAGTGGGTGTGTGACTTTAGTTGGCTCTAATATTAGCATGTAAATTCGACGAAATTACAGATTTTATGCATTTAAATGAGTAACTAAATTATAAACGTACTATTTATATAAACTTCATGCCGCAGTAAATATATATATATATATATATATATATATATATATATATATATATATATATATATATATATATATATATATATATATATATATATATATATATATATATATAACTTCGAATTGTCCACACATTCGAAGACCAATATGGCAATCCCATCGCTGTACAAACCTCAAGTTGAACTCAGTCATATAGCAATCCCATCCGTGCACACACTCCAAGTCAAATATGGCAATCCCATCGCTGCACACACTCCAAGTCCAATATGGCAATCCCATCGCTGCACACACACTCTCAAGTCAAATATGGCAATCCCATCGCTGCACACACACACAAAGCCAGATATGGCAATCCCATCGCTGCACACACACACCAAGTCCAATATGGCAATCCCATCGCTGCACAAACCCCCAGTTGAACTAAGTCATATTGCAATCCCATCCGTGCACACACTCCAAATTCTATATGGCAATCCCATCGCTGCACACACACTCCAAGTCAAATATGGCAATCCCATCGCTGCACACACACAAAGCCAGATATGGCAATCCCATCGCTGCACACACTCCAAGTTCTATATGGCAATCCCATCGCTGCACACACTCCAAGTTCTATATGGCAATCCCATCGCTGCACACACACACCAAGTCCAATATGGCAATCCCATCGCTGCACACACACAAAGCCAGATATGGCAATCCCATCGCTGCACACACTCCAAGTTCTATATGGCAATCCCATCGCTGCACACACACACCAAGTCTAATATGGCAATCCCATCGCTGCACAAACCCCCAGTTGAACTATGTCATATTGCAATCCCATCCGTGCACACACTCCAAGTTCTATATGGCAATCCCATCGCTGCATATACTCCATGTTCTATATGGCAATCCCATCGCTGCACACACACTCCAAGTCAAATATGGCAATCCCATCGCTGCACACACACAAAGCCAGATATGGCAATCCCATCGCTGCACACATACACCAAGTCAAATATGGCAATCCTATCCGTGCACTCTTAAGTGAGTTTTATGTTTGTGCGTTCGTCCAGGGGATGTGTCATCAGGAATTGCAGGTACATACAATGCTTGTAATCATCTATGAAGTCTGTGCATGCACAAAAAGTGCTATATATTTGTGCAATTGTAATGGCTGGTATTCATTGAACTTAAAGAAGAACAGCAAGTGATTTTTATTGCCCTTATGTCATAGACATAGTATTTTCTTTCGAATGATTAGCCACTTGTCCATCCATTCACTTCACTGCTTTTAATAAATTTTGTTTAAGAATCATTTGGTTGAATATCCTATTGCAAAGTCTTAGTTATTTTGAATTGTCACAATATGCATTTCAACATGTTATCCAACTTGTTTCATACTGGACCAGATTCATCTATCAAATATTAGGTCATAAGTTGAGTGAAAACAAGTCTTATAGCACTATTCAGAGGGAATATCATACTCTTTCTTTACATCTATATGTTTACAGATGCTGAATGAATGAATGAATGAATGAATGAATGAGAACTTCTACATGACCAGATAAGTTTATTGCAAAAAATTAAAAACGATAAATAAATTCAGAGGCTGTGCACACAACATCAGCTTCTAAATAAGTTTGTTTAAATTTGGCCATGCAACATGCGACTAGGGCTTCTTTCATTAGAACATCCAGGATGTATAAAGGCAGCTAGCCTTAAACAGCTGAAGGGACTTCAAGTATTCTTCTCTGCTTCTCGAATTGGCCAATGTTCTTAACCTGTGGTCAAGTTCTTGATTCACATATTCAAGTTTCCCATATATTCTTTCAAATCTTAAAATTTAATACACCCATACATGTGGTCATATTAATCTGACGAGACAAATTTGAATTCTATCAATGACTCTGAAAGATAATCAGCCATGAAAATTCTGCTTATTTGTTCGTGTGGACACACACATGAGTCATATATTGTTAAGATAATGTTATAAATGAGAGGTATTCCAGACTCGGTCAAATATTGATGGGTCATTACTCATCCCGCCTACAGGATCAGTACCAAAGTTTCATGCCTTGTGCAACGAGAGGCACGGTCTTGGTATACACGCACCCATCTGCATTCCCTTTCATGATCATACAACATATGTTCGGACCAGAATAATAGCCTGGGTTCATATGCATGGTAACTTAGATTTCCTTGACATCATCCTTGGAACTACGTAAGCCATGGGCATCCTTGGACAGCCATCCATCCCAAGTCTGCTCTCGGTGGAAATCACAGAGATAGACGAAACAGTCTGGTTAAAAGAAAAAGAAGGCTGCTGGTTATCATACATTTCTTGGTCTAAACACTCAACAAACAATTCAGATGTCTCAAAAGTTAACACCTTACAGATCTAATGTAGTTAACACCTTACAGGTCTAACTCAAGAGCACTGGCACTAAATGCTTCTGCTGAATGCACCATATATTAAACCGGCCAACGTCAAGATACAAATAGAAAGTAATAATGAAGTTTGTAAGCCTGGCTATGACGAGACGGCTAAAATTAAAGTTAAAAACCAGCCCAGCATGAGTCAGACAGATAGTAGAGTGAGATGGCATCAATATTTAGTATAAAGAACATGGTAAGTGATGTAACTGTTACCTCAATTAATCAGTAAATGATTTTTTATATTGAGATGACTATACTTCCAGATCATTAAAATAGATAAAAGTTGTATGGTTATGGGAGTACTTCGAATAATAACGTGATGGTGAATTAAGAAAAAACCTGCAACTGCATTCAGAATTGAAAAAAATGCCCACGGGTATATTGACCAAACCAATGAGCTTTATTTTGTGACAATTCCACTGGTAATCTTTCATAACAAAACTACAGCTGACCATGGAAAAACCTTTCCGCAGTTCCTGAGAAGGATAAACAAATGTTTAAGAGCATAACAAATTAAGTTACTAACCTTTCATAGTGAATTTAATGTCAGCACCTGAAATATTCACATTATTCAAGTGAGTTCTGACATAAACCATGCTTGAACAATGTCTATGATGATTGGAACTCATCTTCCAGGAACCTTCATAATGGATGGTAACATATAGTAACACCATTCAAGAACAAAGATCCCTAGCTCAGAGTTTGTAATTAATAAATTTGGGCATCCTACAATAATAAGATTAGTAACATTCAAACAAGCAAGAAAAAATAGTGGTATTAATAAGAACTTAAGATTACCCAGCCATTAACAAAGAGTCAACTTATTCATTCTTTTCTATATTGTTACCAGGAAAAACAGTTTCTACTGCATCAATTTCTCTTTCATTAAAGTCAGTGATGAAATCCTTTGGATGCCACCATGGGTTCCACTTTTTTTTAAGCACTTCCAGAGCCTCTGTGATGGGATATTTTATCTCACGCTCAAGAATCATCATGGCCACATTCACATAACCAAAGTTTGTATTTACCCACAAAAAAAACATGGCATGTCATATTTTGATGTGTTATAAGTTGCATCCAAGAGGCAAATCTCCTGGCCATATTTCCCCAGAAGCTGCTGCTGCCACTTGTTTTGATGTACAAACAGAAACTCTTCCTGTTCATCAGAAGTCTCCGGGCTAAAAATAGAAAGTCATAAGTATACTTATAAGGTTCCTTACTATAATATACTATTTTATAACAACCTTTCTAACAAACAGAGTGTAATTTCAGAATTATGTTAGAACAATCTTGTGAAATGTATATAACATTTGTCAATAAATAACAATAAGATATCAATGTGTAAGATATATGTTGCATAATAACACTTTTATTATGAATTGATATGTATGGTGTTTTACAATAGATTTTTTCTAAATGTTAAAAATGAAGTAATGTAAAGCTACCTCTTCTCTTTCTAAGGAAAAAGTGGTTGTCAGGTGCTGTTTTGGATTCTTCCACAAATTTTGCTAAATTGCACTGGTCACTGAGGGAATGCCTTGAGAAGATACACACAAAAATACAAGAATAACATCTCATTTCCATTCTCCAAAGGTGCTAATTTCTTCAATACAATAGAATTAGTTTATTCATATCATAAAACAGAAGTTTCATGTCAGCTTTTGAGGGGAAACTCTATGTAAAACCTTTTTCTGTCTAAATTAGACTGGACAATGTTTGCCAGATCTTTGTTTGTCGGGTGAAATCGCCTGCTAGAAGATGGAGGCTGGTTTCCTCCGAACAGGTCTTTCTTAACAGCTCAAGGTGCCTCCTTGGCAGTAGGTGTCCAGCAGTCTGTCCCATCGTAAATCGAGTTTCATGAACAAAATAACATTTCAAGACAGAAGATAATGTACAATTAAATTAAGTTGATTAACTGACTCAATAGACTAACAAAGATCAGTAAGATACATATCAATGCAAACTTTTCAGTAACGGGCATGATGATCAGGATAACAAAATAAAGAGTGGGTAATAGCCTGCTCTTACTTCACCAAGAAGATGGCCACTATGGTCCTTCAAATCAGCAAATGAGTAGTAAAAGCGTCTTTCAAGGAGAGACATATTAAAGTTGGGGTCATGCAGTATTTCTTTCATCACAGCCCTGACTTTCGTTCTGTTTCTCCGACTGGGGTTACCGATCTGTACTGTACATATAAATGACCATGTACTTTTTATGAATGAATAGACGAGTGAAATTTATTGCAGGACAATACAACAGGGAATATAACCGTTCAAGAATTAAGAGTTCTGATCTGTGGAGGATGGCAAGACAGTCAGTTGACCATTTAAGGACTGACACTCCCACCCCTTCCAACCAGAACGTTTTTAATCAAAGTACATTTTGTCTTCCCATTGACCAGATTTTACTTGATACATGAAAAGCACATGTATGGTAGTGCAACTAAGTTCCTTTATCTTACTTATTCCAGGCAAAAAATTGTTTTAAGCAAGACTATCAAATAATTATTATTCAATACTTTCAGCTACAAATTACTTGATTGAGGAATGTGACTTTTTGTGGTCATATTCCATTTCATTACCTGAACCAACTTCAAAACCAAAACTTCTCGAACTTTCACTTGGGCGGTGCACCCCACTTTTTTGGTGTTTTGAACAAGACATCTAGTGTCTTTGTATGCATGATCAGTTGGCTATGTAAACAAACATAGTGAATGATAAATGCATCTAATATTTAAGGATGTCATCTGGGTAACCCTCACCCCGCACCTATTTATTGAACATGATGGATACTACTGCAGAGGAAAACCATTTGTACTTCTGAGGACAAAGTGGTAAAGCAAGTGGCAAAATGGGGGAGAACCAAGTGGCAGAGATGCAAGGAGAATATGAAAAATTTGATGTCAATTCAATAACTTATGCAACAACTAAGATTTGGGAAGACTATCTTAGTAAGAGCAGGACCAAATGAGATGTTCCCAACAAAGTTATAGTTAAGTTTTATACTGAAGTCCTTCAATGACAAGACAACCAATTATCACATATCACCTCCACTAAATATTGAAATAATCAAGCATATATTCATTAGTGTCAACTTACATTCATTTACAGTTCATTATTTTAAATTTACCTGCTTTTCTTGCCGCTTTTCTTTACTTTTTTGATGCCTGTCAGGGCCTTGGTGGCAATCGAAAATTCGCCTTCCAACAATATAGAAAGGAGATGAAGCTTTAATTTCTAAATTTCCGCTTACCATCCACAAGGTGCCATTTTTTTATATTGCAGATGTTCAGGTCCTCGTCTGAAAAATGATATTAAAACTCTACAAAACAGCCAAGGCCAATAAGAAAATGATAATACCAAAATTATAAAAATACAAAATTTCAAGCTCAATAGAGTATTACCAATTTGACCCACACTTGTGCCTAATGTCTTAACACCCCCCACCCCCAGCCATGCAAATCACTTGAAAATGCAGACATTGTGAATGAATATCTTCCTTTACCTTACCTCAGGCCAGAAAAGTTTGAAAAACTTAGTGGAACGAGTTTTTTTTACAGGACCGAAGTTTTGAAAACCATATATGGCCACACTATACTTCCACATGAAATCTACTTGTTTGTTTCCGGCAACCACAGAATCATCCATAGTCACGTCACCTGGCGAATGACTAACGAACCAGCGAAAATTGTAAATATTGGGAGAAAGACGAAAGAGATGTGATACGGCGAATTCTTCAGTTTATTTTAATTTTTGAGGGGGCACTGGCATGAATATTATAAAAGATTTTATTACTGGACTGAGGACCGGTGAACAATCACATTTTTAATCAGACCAAAGAAAAGTTTACAGGTCCAGTAAACCTTCACAATATCTTAAATGTTTATAATTGAAAATTTCATGAAAGATGACCCGCCATCTACTGTAGTTTCGAGCCCTGTTAGTAATTCCAAACAATTAATAAAAAGATGATGCTCAGGACTAACCTTTCATTTTCACTCCAAGGCCTTTCACGGCCATAAAAAGATAGATTGTTGTTAAGTTCATAGTCTTCTTTCAGTTTCAGAAACTCTTCGTATGTTGATACATACGCCATGCTTCACTGAGTCACCAAAAAGAAAGACAGAATACAAGGTGTGAAGGTCATAGTAATAACGTGATGCTAATACTGATAGAGATAAACATAAAGCACCATGTGTGCAAGCTTTGCATGGCAAAAAAAAGGTAAAAATGCAAATGATTGTGTTAGGGCATGTCGCCACCTGCTGATTGACAGGACCAGGCAATCCCAGCGTAATCCAGACCAAGCAGTGTGTTGCAGATATGGCCCTCGTATGACTGCTCGACTCAGCCACCTGGATCCCATTGTCCACTGACACGAGTTGTAACCCACGACCAACATGTTGCCCCCTTTTAGTCACCTCTAAGGACATGCAGAAGGATACAGTTGGTCTTCTACCACCAGACTCACAGGGAGTGTAGATTATCTCATGTTGTATAATAAATGATCAGATGAGTATGAATTAGTGTCAACACATACATAGATGCATATGTGTAGATGGTTTTGGGTTTTAGAATGAGAGCAGTCTGTTGTTGTGCGAGGAGCCAAATCCCTTATCAATAGGTCCAGGGCTCGAAATTACCACCCGCCCGTCTGCCAATGGCGGGTGAAATTTGAGTCGGGCGGGAAAATAATCACAACCACCAGCGGGTAGATGTTTCGCGCTAACGCCTCGCGCCCAGTTCAATACAACAGCAGTGAGGCTTGCGTGATTAAGCGCCGCTTGAAGCATAAACCCGACAAACACATGAGATAAGAAAGCTTCCCGGCTGTTTTCTACCATGTCTTGCGTAATTTATTGACCTATAGTATAGAAACTGAAAGTAAAAACTGGCGAGTACTTCAGAGCGTTACATTGCCTACCTAGCCAACTGGTTGTTTTTTGTGTCCATTGGGAAATATTTGAATATAATTTGTGTCTTACATTTGGAAAGAGGGTTGCCCAACCCACTCAAGGACAACTGGATTGTTCGATCTATGCTTCAAGGTGTGAAACGCGACATAGGTCACCCGTCAAGCCGTAAACTACCCATTACGCCTGACATCCTTTTGGGCATTCGATCCCAGTTGTGTTTTGATGTCCCCGCTGACATTTTATTTAGGGCGCTATGTAAAGTTGCCTTCTTTGGTCTATTGCGTAAATCTAATCTCCTCCCTGTTTCTCCCTCGAGTTTTGATAGCCGCAAACATTTTATTCGCAACGACCTTTTGCTCACAGCCCATGGGTTTATTCTAAGCCTGCGTTGGTCAAAAACCATACAGTTCCGTCAACGTATTGCTTGCCTCCCTCTTCCATGGCTTTCTCTTCACCCTCTTTATCCAGCGTCGGCAGTCACCCGTCTCCTGGCACTACACCCTCGCCTTCCCTCACACTCCCCCCTGTTCATGATCGCTTAACCAGCAGGTTCTATGATCATTACTCAATCACAGTTCTTATCTAGGCGGAATTGTATCTTATCGTCTCTCCTGGTCAATTCTCGGGTCATTCTTTTCGCCACTTGGGCCTTCCAGACAGGTCTATCAGGGGAACTAGTCCAGATTCTTGGTGACTGGTCCTCTTGTCTGCTACAAGCGCTACATAGATGTCTCTATCACCAACAAGTTCTCTCTTCTCCTACAATTTTCTCAACACCTACCCAAATAAATCCTATTGACTTGGGCCTTCTTCTCCAGTACCACCTATAATGGTATTCATATTATCATATCTAATATGATATTGTTTTCATTACGTAACGCTTATGATTATGTCATATTGTGTCAGCTTGTATACAATGATCATTATTATTTGTATCATTTGGATAGTATTATGTTGACATTGCATCCCATGACTTCATGCAGTGTTTTGTATTGACAGAGGTACTGACAATAAACTTGGTGCAACTTCTAGAAGGGTCCATTTTTATATAAAGGGAAATGCTAGTTTAGATCAAAACTCAATGGTCAAATCTTTTTTATGGAGGTTTGATGTCATTCTGGAGAAAAATTTACAATAAATTCATAAATGGCTTGCCGTAGGGTGTGGTGAGACATCATTTTTTTCTTGATTTTTTGTAAAGCAGATGCTGTACTTTCTGTATGTTAAAAATAATGTAATTCGCTGTATGAACTTTTCTGTAGAACCAAAATATTACCAAAAACGCTTAATTCCCATTGGCTTAACATGTGGATCTTAAATTCGCCATACTCAGAAATTTACACTAGCGACCTATACTTTGTATTTTACATTTCGTTAGCTTTATATACGAGCTTACTCTCTGCAAAAAATCGTGAAAATCCATGTACGAATTTAGAACTTTTCGCAATTGTCTTTCAGCATTTCTTGCGAGTTGACTTCCAAGCCGTCAGTAAGCATACCTATATAACGGCATGCGATGTTTTAAGAGTACAAAATTTCTGACGATGTCGTGCCCTCAGGACTGAGAGGTCGCAGACTAGATATAAGAGGTGATGATGTAGATGAGGAGGAAGAGTATGTGAGTTGAAAATTGTGCTGTTGACCTCATTGAATAAATGCCTGCTTTTTGTATGTTTTAACAAGTTTGTAAAAATTTATTTGAATGTTGCATTTAATATAAGAATAAAATATTAAAAAACAATAAAAACACGTACATTTTTGTTTTTTAGTCTGATGGCTGCGGGCGCTGTTTACATGTTACTGATATTCAATAGTCTCGCCTTCAGGTCTGGGAGACCTTAATGTCTTGAACTGGACAGGCATCCCAGATTTGGGATGCTCCAATCACAAGCCGTGTCTCCCGGTTACTCTCGGGTACTTTTGAGTTGTTGTCTCTCATTGGTTAGTTCTACAAATTCCGAAGAACTTGTCCAACTCCGATTTGTTGTTTCACGCCAAGTGGCACCGTTAATCACACAGTCGGCGAGAGAAGCAGACAC
The DNA here is from genome assembly GCA_034190875.2 of Urechis unicinctus. Taxonomy (NCBI): domain Eukaryota; kingdom Metazoa; phylum Annelida; class Polychaeta; order Xenopneusta; family Urechidae; genus Urechis; species Urechis unicinctus. Next base: position 49,850,649 of record CM067353.1, read on the forward strand.
ACAACTGGTTCTTTTTAACTGACTATTACGTAAACATACTATCGTGCAGCTAAGCGATTAAAGCGCTTGTTGTGGTATCAATTTGAACCTTTGAGACGCCCCATAATTCCAGAAGACATTCAATGTGTTCTCATTGGACGCAGACCACTACAATGTCCATGACGTCACATAGAACCGAGGGTGCGTATCACAGGCCAGACATGCGCAATTAAGGTCAATCCGGGTCACAACCTTTGCGTTGATTGGTCACGAAGATTAACGAACGTGTCTAATGAATATTCGGATGCGCCAGTTTAAGACCTTATCTTTTCGTAGACTCTAGGGTCAGGACTATTTTTTACTATTATTTATAACTGAAAATGTAGGGCCGGTAGAAAATTTGTGGCCAGTGAAATATTTGGCTAATTTCTAGCCCCGAGGTCCATATTAAACCCAAATGCAAGTCTTATACTGAAGAGCTTAACAGTAGGTGGTCAATGAAATATTTAAAAGGGTTGTATTGCATATTCTTACTGTGAGCATCCAAAAACCGCTTTATTTGGTTCGAATCGGATCGGACAAAGTTACATTTTCTAGTAAAAGATTAACTTTCCAGTATGGGTACATTTAATGTGTCGATATACAATAACTTTCTTGTTTTAACTGGGTTATTTGTAGCCTCCTTGAAAAAATTGTGTTCATAGAAATCCACATTTAAAGTGATTATTTGTGATACAGAGGGCCATGTTTATTTTGTGCTAGTGTGAGCTATTTTTCCAATTATTGCCCTATTTTGGACATCTATCATGCAAATTATTAGGCCTGTAAATGAATGCTGCATATATAAAAACTGATTTCAATATTCAACTAGAGGCTAAGAATGATGCTGATTGAACATTCAACAGGTAGGGGACGACAGCCGATTGAAGTGATATACATCGATTGAAGGAAAACCCTCACATCGAAGGGACTCTTGTCATAAAGTGACCACCATACAGCTGTTGTATATTTAATCAGCAATTTTAAATGAAGCACATTACATACTTTTTATCAGTAAATATATGATTATTCATAATATTTAACATGAAACCACTTTTTCCTGATCAGTATAAGCATTCTAACTATGATAATGTAAACAGTCAATGAAAAGACTGACCAGGGCACGAAATTGGCAAATATGTGAATTGGCCCTCTATTTTTTTTTCAACTGGCCCTTCAACAATATGAACTGGCCCTGCCACTATTTAACTGGTCCTCTCAATGGTCTTGTTATTCACAATGCCGAAAGTTTAAATGCAAACGCTGAGTGAAGGTGGACTTTTTTTTTTCATCACCATTGCATTTAGGTAAACGTTTGACAAACTTGTACATTGTTAAACCTGGGAAAAATAATTTGCGCGAAGTATCAAATAAGCGATGCATAGAAGACTTGTAACGCCGGAAAAATTCGACACTCATTTGCATTGTGCACATGACACAGACTGACCAATAAAAACGAGTTAAATGATCTAATTGATAATCGTGTGCTTTCGTCAATACGGAAATAACCTAAGTACTCTGGATGAAAGCTGAGGTCAAGTCAATTGGGTCAGTTTACAATTTCAAACGATCGCGTGATTGTCAACATGTTTATCTTTTGACCTTGAGCATGGTAACAGAATAGTTATCGGCCTGGCGGACCGACAACTTTGACAAATGAGTCGGCGGAATAAACATTTAGTCGGCGCGCGCGGACTAGATATAGTCAATTTCGTGCCCTGCTGACCAATAGCTATGCGGTCCCTGGTTTCATTGATAGGGCTGGTGTAGACAGGTAGGGGCTGGGTTGTCGTGCACGGTGGTAATATATATATATACATGTCGTGCACAGCTGGGGGCAGGGTTGATACAAGGCATTATATCAAGTCCTTGGTTGGTGGTTCTCTTCTAAGAAGTGAGGTATGTTTTATTAATTTATGATTTGGCTCAGCAATTGATAAGACATACTGCCCCAATCCCAACTCCAGAATGCAGTTTACCTATTGAGTCTCTCCTGCGCTAGTAGAGGATCTCTAAAGAATAAAATGTTTTGCAAAAGTATTTGTATGGTATCAAAATGAAATGGCAAACATTCTATATTTCTAAGGGTGATGCAACTAAGGTGTCATTATTTTAAGAAGGAATTCCTTCTTCTCATATGAAAGGTATGATAAATATGATGATTGTTTATTTTGACGCAACTGCTTTAGTGGTGTTTCTGTTTGCAGAGAATTCCGGAGGGCGGAAACTGTATTATCGCTCGTCGAGGATATTCACATTTATCCAACTCCATTTATCTTACGCTATTCAATGGATGACATTTTTATATTTACCAGTTTGATCATGGAGATTGTCTGGATGTGCCAACTGTTCCATTTCAACTGTTCAACAGCATTAAACGCAAAAATATAGCTGGAATTGCAAAATAGTCTTTACTGCAAGAACGTTTTAGGTATGAGTAGACACGTTTTCCGGTTTCCATCATCCGATCTTCGTAAACTTCGAGTTATTTAATATATCCGAACATTTCAAATTCGAGCTATAACTTCAAATATCATAATGTATACAGAGATGTGCAGTGTCAGGATTGCTGTTAGATTTCTCGATGATGCAACGCCACATGCAGGCGTGTGTAAGTAAGTCAGTGAGTGAGGTCAACTGTCAGCTGTCAGTTAGTAAATACTGACAGATTTGAACGCAGAGAACACTCATTATCGGATGAATTCATCCCATCAACGTTCTAGTCTTCGTCCTCAAGTAAGAATGTTTATTGTTTACTTTGTAATTTATAAACTATTGTTTACAAATTAGTTGCTATTTAAACGATCGCTTCCACTGGCCTGGGTTCGCTGCAACCGTCTTACTCTTTTAGTGTTATTAATATTAGTGTTCAAGAAGAAAAGTCACTCGGGCTACGGCGGTGCGTACACCGCTGAAGGTTCATCTGAACTCACTACTTAGGATTCACATGAGAACACTATAGAATTCACATAAAGATAATTTAAAAACACCGACTTTAACTTCAACACAACATTTAGAGTTCATCTGAACACACCATTCTAGAGTTCACCTGAATGCACTCTTTTTAGGGGTTACCCGGTCATCAGAACATGTAATAGCCCAGGTCAGACAGTAATATAAATATCTACATATGTTTTGTAGAGCTAAACATATAATAGATTTCTTTATTATTCACATAATCAATAGATCAAAGTGTTCTCCCAATCTGAAAGCGAAACCAATGATTAATCAATGGTTATAAATCAGGGTATTGACTATTGGCCAGGATTTCCAACCTGCCCATCCACACTACCCCCATCCCTGTCTGCCCCCTCCCTCTAGCACCCCTGTCTCCGTGGAGCGTTCATCCAGTTGGCCAGTAACTCTATCAGACTACTGTGTAACATCAGACTATTGATCAAACAAAATTTGAATGACACATCTGACAGGAATCATACTTATCCCGCAGACCATCCCTCATGCTATTGCGACACAGCATGTCAGAACGCATATACACGAAGGGCAATGCCAGGACTCTCCACAGTGCAACAACAGTTTACACTGTAGCACTTTCCCTTTCACAACACCTTTTTGCAGAATAAAACCTTAGTCAAAGACTCCACGTTGATATGATATTTTACCAAATTGCAATTTGTGAGCTTCAGCTTCACTGCAACATGCTGATTAAACCCAATGCGTCATAAAAAGTGTGATCAAATAGAGCAGTATTTATATTGATCGTAGATGAGCGGCCAGAGCGCTGCATCGCTGTTTGTCTTTAAATGAGCTGCTTATATTGACTACGCAAATTTCTTGTATCTGGCCTGGGAGGCGAGGACAGGTGGACAGTTTTTAGGGGGAAATTCAAGCCCTTCCAAATCAACGATCACCCGTCCATTGGACGGGTGGACGGGTCTCTGGCAAAGACTCTGTTATAAATTAAGTGGCTGCTCACACTCCAGCCAAGTTGAAGTGATTCTCACATTCTACCTGCTATAGCATTAAGTTGGTATTTGGTCAAACTCCCTGTCCTGCTAGCGATAGATAGCTAATTGTCACTGATAGCCTTATTTGTCTAATCTATCATATTGCTCCTTAGTCTAGCAGCTAATTACCACAATGTCTTTCGGATTCCATATCATGCATTTATTCCTTATCACCCACATTCCTTATCACATTGTACAACATCATTGAGTGATAAGAGAAGAGATGAATCTCAGACGTATCAATCTCACCATCGCTGGTTACCTCATCTCTTCTGTAATTCACTGTCTAGGCTCTTGCCACTCAAATGAGTGAGTCGCAACTGAGCGGTGATTTTCTTTTGGGAAAATGTCTATCACCTGGATTTAGATAGTACACTTCTGATGTCACTATGTTTGCTCTGTTGGTGTTGACCCTAAATAACTCGATGGTCTTCACATATGTCCAAGTACCATATGCCATTGTAGCCTCTCCACAACTCTTCACTTGAAAGACAAAGGAAAGATAGCAAATCATATCACCCCACCCCCCGACCCCTCCTGACCTAGTTCTCATAGACTCCCTGGTTCCTCACCCTGTTTGTCTTGGTGATTAATGACCAGCCAAAGTCTAGCTAACTTACGTCATACTTTGTTGCTAAAAATCACTTGTTCTGTGCAGTCAGGTTTATGCAATTTACTTCCTTAGATTTGTACTCGCTACTGACTTTGATCTACTGACAGCTAAGTGAATGGTGGACCAGTAGCTTGGTCTCATCGTGGTCTAGCCATCCATGCTTGACACTAAAACCCTTTGTTGCGAGAGGGTCCGTGTATCTGTAATCGCTTCTCATTTGCTGAATGTCCATTGTTATTCAATCTTGTCACCATGTGACAAGTTTTTGTGCTTCTTGACGTAGACAATGGGGCCTCGCTACAATTAGCGATGCATGAAGCCATGCATAGCTTGCTGAGTGGCGAGGGTGTATTACACTTTGTGAGTCCCACCAAAGTCCATTGAGTATGTCATTGAGTTTGATGAAATGGTCTGAAAGTAACAGTGTTTGCTAAGATCATGTCTTGAACTCAATGATATTGACAAAATATGAATTAACTGTGAATTTATTATCTGTTAGGTGGACTAGTTACTAAGCCTGTAAACCTGGACTGACCAGAAGAAAAGCAACTCAGCATGGCGGCGTTGGACGCAGTGGAGCTGGCGGGAGACACCCAGAAGCATGGCATAGAGGGCGCTATTGACTTCCTGGGCGGAGTGGCTGGTATGTGGGAAAAAAGATATGAGATGATATGATTCGGCTAGTTGTCTGTGTGGATCGCCTTATGTTATACCACTTCTCTATTGCTAAATAGTACACTTGCCTGGGTGTATTCAGGATAGTGTTTTACTCTTTGAAATTGTGTTTATCGTGACAGAGTCATCTGTATGATTTGTCACCAGGCAGTGTTGCCTATGTTTGTTAAATATCACTATGATCTGTCACCAGGCGGTGTTGCCGACGTTTGTTATATACCACCATGATTTGTCACCAGGCGGCGTTGCCAGCGTGTATGTAGGACAGCCGCTGGACACTGTTAAGGTGAAGATGCAGACGTTTCCTACCATGTACCGGAACGCCATGAATTGCTTCCTGACCACGCTCAAACGGGAGGGCGTTGTACGGGGTTTATATGCTGGCACTGTGCCAAGTCTCTGGGCTCAGGTAATAGCACATTCTATGTTATATACAAGATGATTTATCCGGAGTCTCTTGCATTATTTTCAAAAGTATTTTAATGTTTTAGAAGGTTAACCTTCTGCAAAATGCATATGATAAGGTGATTATGTTGATGAAATGAATCATTTTAATAATCTTTATTCTTTCAATGCTACTCACCAGGTAACTAGGTTGTAATTATAGTATGGTTTACCAGTCCTATGAATCAGGTAATGTCATTCCCTACATGCATCTGTTGTGACAGGTATCTGAGAATGCTGTTCTCTTCATGGCCTACGGGTTTTGTCAGAAGGGAGTGATGAATCTATTAGGAAAGACAAGTGTCGATCAGCTGAGTATCTTACAGAAAGCCACGGCTGGTGGGGGTGCAGCTGTATTCAGCTCGCTGGTTTTGTGTCCCACCGAGTTGATCAAGTGTAAACAACAAGCTATGAAAGAGATGAGTATGACAGGGCAACTGGAGGGGTCACTGGCACAGAAAGCTAAACACAATCACATGTAAGTATGGCTAGATGGTTGGTGTTTGTGTTATTAAATTCTGTGTTGTGATATATGTGTTAGCATTTCATTGTTCCCACATGATGTTCTGTTATGTTCTTAAACTTTGTTGTGACTCATTGTTTTTTCATACCCCTTGCTTCCTGTCTAAAATGCCTCATTCCTGTCTGAGCTGTGCATATTACTTTCTGTTTTGAAAACTAATGCTCTTTTTATGGCCAGTCAGACACAATTTCACCCCCTAGTTTTCTGTATCAAACTCGATGTATCCTGTTTTGATACTCACCATATGTATTGCACAGTGCATTGAGTTTTTCAATAACATCGTGATTGACAGAGGTCCCTGGAGTCTGACAAAACAAATAATACGTACAGAAGGCTTTCGAGGAATGTTCCGTGGACTGGTACCCACGTTCGCCCGTGAAGTGCCTGGCTACTTCTTCTTTTTTGGGGGCTATGAGATCTCCTGTTTGCTCATGACCCCAGAAGGAGGATCCAAGGACGACTTACGTAAGTTCTGCTTTGCTTGGTTGTGCAGCTCAAAGAAAAGTGTTAGCATATTAACGGCAGGTATTGTGGTATTTTCTTCTCAGATAATATACCTATCCTTGGGAAATGACTAATATAACCCTGCCAGAATATGGATTGTGATATTGTTGTAGGTTAGCCTGCTTCGGAGGCTGAATATACATTCACTGTCATCATCCGTTATATATTGATCGAGTGATCTGGATGTGATCTGGTAAAGATGATCAGTTATGTTGTTCCCCGCTATTCGATGTTGTCACCTTGTTGTTGTGTGTTGTTGCGGTTTACTTGTTTAGCGGCATGGAAGACCCTCGTAGCTGGTGGTGTAGGGGGAGTTTGCCTCTGGGGATCTATATTCCCAGCTGATCTCATCAAATCTCGGGCCCAGATTCAGACCGGGGTTGAGGTTCCGTTTCTGTCCATGTTCAGTTCTATCGTGCGCGACGAAGGCAAGTGATTGGTGGAGGAGGGGGTTGTGACTCCACCCACTGCACCATGTTGTCAAGTGACCTGTTACATAGCTCCTCCCTCTGCACTATATGGTCATGTGACCTGCTACATAGCTCCACCCACTGCACCATGTGACAATACAACCAATGCTTGATGAATCAACAGTGACATCATTCATGCTGCAACATAAGCATGAGCATGTGTGCTTCTACCATAGCCATATATAATCAATCGGCTGGCTTTGACTCCTGAGCAAGGTCCATGCATCTGGGTCAAATCATATGTAGTTAAGACCGCTCGAGCTTGGATAATGATGGACATGGCTTCCAATGTTTTGATTGCCTCATTGGAATGACCATGGCTTTTTTAAAGTGAATTATTTGAGCCAAACCTTATTGGTGTGATTGGTGTGCGAGCTGGCTGATCCGATGCACCCTGGTGGAGGCGGGTTTTTCCTTGTATCTCTGTGTTTCAACATGGATTCCATTTGATGGTGCATATTATACAACAATGTTTAAAAGCAAGACAGAACCATGGAAAACTTTTCTTAAATAAGTAAACACACTGTCTTCCAAAGACCAGGATATTATCTAGGAGTCAACTATTAAAAACACTGGTTCTGCCACATCAAATGGAATCTCTGTTATTTGAAAGAGTCGAGGCATGTAGGATGAACAAGTGGAGCTGCAGGACATGGCGTTGCCCACTAATGACCATGGTTATACTGATATGGTTTGGCATGGTTATGCTTTAGTTATGACATGGTTATATAAAGTTCTTATGGCTGCACAACAGGGACTAGGACGTTTGAAGGGATTGGTTTCCTCGCACCCTCTTTGCTTTCTTCGCAACAGGTCCCTGGCAGACAGCTATGTGTGGCGGTATCGGCGGCGCCACGCTCTGGATCCTGGTCTTCCCTACGGATGTGGTGAAATCTCGAGTGCAAGTTATTGCTCAGACTGAGCAGCGCTCTGCATTTGGTTTGTTCTTGCACATCTTGCGTTACGAAGGTGAGTCGATGTCTTCCGACATCTGCATGCTGTTTGCAGTGTCATCTATACACCTTGATATGTAATCCCTCTTCTGGAGGTAGACCTGTGGAGTGTTCTCCTCCATGAGGTACACTAGCAGGACAGTCTGTGTGGCGCCTTATAGGAGGGTGAAAGCCCAGCTGCATCCACTACCATAACTAAACAAACACGGGTCTAATAAGAGAGTGAAGTAGTGTGGGGTGAAAGCCCAGCTACCATAAATATAACAGGTTTTGTGAGCAGCATCTAGATGAGTTCTTTTATGACACAAGGCCATCTATGGCTGACCCCGACCATCGTTTCATGTCCTTGTTTAAAGAGCTTCTCACTTTCTCCTCTAATGAACGTTGGTGTTTTGCTCTTTTTTGTAAATTTGTCCTTCATCCATTTTATGTTCTTTGATTTTGCATGTGATTAATAAAAAAATTGCAAGACTTAATTGAGCATTGTGATTCGAGCTTCTTTGTTATTGTCACTATATATGAGCGTGACCTTGCATGTAGCTTTAAGATCCTAAGTAGATATATGTGGTGTATGTTGATTAATTGCACTGATTTACTGAAATAGTTCTTGCCACCCTGTTTAGCTAATCTATCAAATTTAGATATATTGCCACACTGTTTCATGGTTGGTTAATTTTCTTACAACTCTTTAATCTAATTCAACCTAATTAACAGTATGTTATGCCATATTTTTCATGGTAACTTAACACCACAACATGTCTGACCAACATGTCTGATATTGCCACATCTATTACAATATACCTTTCGGTGATTGTGTCTCCACTGATCAGCTGTTGTTGACATGGTGTGTGGATGATGTGAAGTGTCCATGTTAAAATAACTCGTTCCCATTCATGACAAAATTTCACTTCAGTTATCATACAATCTTATTTTCCCTGACTGCTAAATACTGTGCTTTTATTCTGTTTTAAATAGTATCCTTATTTTATTAGGTAGTTTATATTGAAAACAACATTTTAAATACTTGGTTGATTTGTTATTTATATGTAAAGATGTATGGGAGTTAATTTCAATCAGTCAGGGAGGGGTATTTACTGTGTGAAGTAATGAATTCCTCTGTGTTTGCAGGTTTCTTAGCCCTGTATAAGGGCCTTGGACCGACATTACTCCGCACGTTTCCAGCCACTGGTGCTCTGTTCTTGGCTTACGAGAATACCACACGCTTGCTGAACAAACTGGCTAAACCAGACACCTCAGCAGCATTATAGCACAGCCCCAAGGAACTGTTATGTGATGCCATATGTTTTTCATTCTGGTCACTATCTGTTTGTTTGAAGGAGTTATTTTTATATTATCAAGGCCATAACTTGTTCTTATTCACGCCGAGTGACATATAGGACCTTGAGTGTGCCTTCAGCTGATGGTCAGTAATATATTCACGTTGTAGTGATGTGTCCCCTGACCTCGAGTCTCTAGATGTGGCATATATCAGACAATTTGAATATGCAGTACATCAAAAAATGGGTGCACAGGTAAACTGTTTCCTTGAACAGGTACTTGCTAAAATGGGAGGCATGAATCCTAACACCGAACTCATACTGTTAGTCAAGTGCCAACAGGTTAACTTTTTATCTTATGAACAACATTTGCACGGTGCAGACAATCTAGCCATTAGCAGGAATTTCTAGCAAACTTGTTGACAGTAAATGTAGTGTTGGCACCCTGCCTAGTAAGCACAGGAATGGGATGAGAACTGGATACACTCCTGTACTGACCATCACTCAATTAGATGTGTGGTCATTTTATCGTTGATTGTAAAACCTTGATTGCACAGAAGTTTAATAAAACAATCAGGAAACCACTTTTGAGTCTGTTACATAATTTAGTAAATTGTGTTCAATAAGCAGGGTTCTAATCAGTTTTCCAAGACTCATTTAAATGCAGTTCACAACAGGCAGATAAATCAACGCAACTTGCGAGTAGTGTTTTCAATGATGAGTCTATAAATACATAACACACCAATAAAAACCTAAACTTGACAACATCACTAATGAATAATGCTATTCCTCCATCACATCACCATATTTGTTCAGTCTTGGTTCTGAAACAGAATTGGACAAAACCCTTGTAATACAGTCTGAACTTATTTATCATTTTCTTATGAGTTGACTCTAGTGTGGTTATGATGAACGATATAATACAGAGACTTACTGCTATTGCTTCTCTCGTCTTGCTCTTTGCCGTGACGGACTTGGTAGGAGCCGAGAGGTTCTGAAGGTGTGAGATCCGAACTCTGGAAGGAGGCTGGGGGTCGTGACGCGGACTGGGAGGAGCGAGATGATCGGGCCTCAAACTCGTTCCTGTTTCTCTCCCGCAACTCGCCGTAACTCGTCTGTGCTTTAGAAACTTGGTGTGTCTCTCTTACTTTCTTTAGAACATCCTCTGTCCAATGCAAACGACTTGAAAGATGTGTTTAAGACAGCATAAATCAATATATCATAAAAAAGCTTTTTCATGCTCACTGTCAATATCCGGCCTTAGATTGTCATCTAACCCTGACATCGTCAAATTGCTGTCTGAATCTATATTACTCTCGGAGTAGAAATCGGACAGCTTGCCACTGGAAGCAGTGTCCATCTGGACAGTTTCATCAGGCGGTCGCTTCCTGCAATCACCAAAGATATCTATAAGGCCGATGAACTACCCTTAGCGATTGGAAACGGCTGTCATCCTGCCTCGGATTCGAGGGGGAAATCACAAACAACCAATTAGTCAATTGTATAGTATAGTAAATTTTATGCTGATGAAATTCAGGTTTGGGTTCATTTATTAGTAAGACCATCAAACTGTTCAAACATGAAAAAAAGTTCTTTAAGCATATTCTAGCATCCCTTAGCCAGACCAAAAAGATCCCTTACATTTCTCTGAGAATATCCAAGCCTCCGGCTCCACCTTTGGATTTAGCTTTGCGCAAAGCATCAGCTAGGGGGCTGTTTTCTAACTGTAGAATGCGTGCTGTGCACAGGGACGCGGAGTATATCTTACCGACCATAAAGCCCAGCAGGCCACAACCTGGATCATAAAATCACCAGCATGTCAGAACCATCCAAGAGGTGGCAAAATGATTGATAAGGAAAAATAATTTGGAAGTTTAATATTAGAGTAGTCGGTATTACCAAAGATAACTCGGAAATTTGGGTTCTTTGATGCTGTCACACAAATGATATATCACATTATATACATTACATACTGAACTGTGCTATTTTAGTCACTGGTCACAATATTTCAATCAAGTTAAAACCTTCTTATTCAGCTTAGATTGAAACTATAATTCAGCTTCAGTCTAATTAGTTGCAAATATCTTGACAACTTGTCTTTCAAATACTGACTGGTTTGACACAAACATTGAAGAAGCTGCTATACTGGAGCTATACTGGAGCTATACTGGAGCTATACAGCATATATAGCAGTTTAGATCTAAATACTGAACTACAGATCAGATGTGTTGATAACCTGTCACCTACTGCTAACACCAGCTGCCACAGAAAACAACTCCTGATGAAGAAAATATTAATCCAAAGAAATGCAACATATAAAAGCTTAATTTGGCTAAAACAATGTCATTGGTGGCATTAGGAACCAATTAGGCCAAACTCGTGAAAATATGTCATTTCCCCTTTAACCTACCTATCTTCGCAAAGACAAATGGTGCAAGCATTCCCAGGGAACCAGAGATGATAGCTGCAATTCAAATACTTTCAAATTTGTAACCATCTTACTTGAAAGCAGATTCATCTTTATCATTGAATATGATACAGAAGTATTCTATTAATCAAAGTGACAGACATTTGTTGGTGCTCTCCTGTCGACATTGGGTGAGGACTGCCAGTTCCTCCTCTGTATACTGAAACTGACAAACAATTTCATACAAAAACAAAGTAATGCACCTCTATCTTTGTGAAGAGGAAATGACAATGATGCCTCCCCGTCTTCTACGACGTGGTTGTGATACATATCCTCTACATTAAATTAATGTTGTTTAACTCAAGTAAAATTGCTGTGGTGATTGCATTTCAGTTTGTCCATTCATCGTCCTACCTTTTGACATGGGTAAGGTAAACAATCTAGTTTTAGCACTGATGATAGATCTAGAAAACAGCCAATTTATGTACCAAACAATCAAAATTAAAAACCTGAAGCTATATGTTATCATGTTTACCACCTAAGCAATATTTGACAACACTTCCTTTTTCAAGCAAACACAGCCATCTTATCCTCCTCAGATTCCCAGCAACAAACTGAATAGATCTCCTGGTTTGAGATTATCATGTTTTGCTCACACCATTGCAGGGGTCTGAAAATATATGTTGCCTCACAATGGCTTTATTATAGATGATTGCTTACACTGATCAAGCATCAATCAAGGTGAAGGTCATGGCTGCTGAGGTCACCTGGTACGGTGATGCGTTGAATAGAGCTTGGTACTATATAACACTCACATGTCTAAACAACAGCAGGATTTGTTCAAAGTTTTGAATGGCAGGTAGGTTGACTGCACCACAGGGATTTGCAATGGCTGGCTGGCCGCTATCTTTTCTACATAAACTTTTGTTTATTTTTGTATGTATACACAGGGTTAATAGGAAGATGGTTTTGGTTGGGGTGACAAATATAGTTCAGAATGACGCTGTTGTCAGCAACTACGACACAACTGCTAGCTTGGTAGATGTACATTCAGGGATGGAAATTAGCACTCGCCCGCCCGCAAATGGCGAGTAAAATCAAGCTAGGGCGAGTGGCGGTACCCAATTCAGTCGTCCGGCTGGCGAGCCGATTTTTCCCACGGCAAAACCTCGCCTCAGTATTTTTTTGTATGCTGCCACAGTTTGAGGTTGGCTGCAACAAAGTGGCAGCCTGTCGTCCGAACGTAACCTCATGAATAACTAATGTAATTCGTAACAGACAGCCAATCATTGGTCAGCGCACGACTATGAAAGAATGATCACACCAGTATCAACCAGCAAAATACTCGTGAACGTCATCGGAAGATTAAACATCAGTGATGCAAATTTATTACACCCAGTAGGACGACACTGTAACCTGGGTGTAAGAGACAGAGTTGTTATCTGATCCATACTGAATAAAACCAACAGTGAGAAACACCTCATTCGAGCCTTGCGACGTGGATAAACGGTGCTTCACCGTTAAGCTTATGAATGTTGTTGCTCCGGTCCGATCTCGGCTTCCTCATATTCTACTCAGCTTAACATGTCAGCTATGACGATGCTTGTTGGGGTGTCAACTGTCAACCTTGTGCACGTCTGAGAGGAATAGAAGGAAACGGCAAGCACCTACGTAAGAGATCGCAGGGCAAGGAAGTTCAACGAGAGGTGGATGCGAGACGATTTGAGGAAGATAAGGGAGTGGCTGGTATTCGACCATGAAAAAAAATTAATGCATAGCAAACAATGCAGAGCACTCGCAACCGAAGAGCAACTTAAAAAAGGTCCTTTTTGCAAGGACACTGGAAATTTCAAGCTCGAAAGCATCAGAGAACATGAACGTTCACAAGGCCATGAACAGCTGGCCCCACATGAACAGACTATATGGTGAAGAATGTGTGAACTTGTTCCTCTTGGCGGATCTTATCTTAACTTTATCTGCCTCTACTGCAGAATGTGAGCGTGGTTTCAGCTCAATGGGGCTTATCAAGAGTGACTGGCGCTCCAGCCTCAATACAACCACCCTAAATGAGCTCATGACACTTAAGCTTCAATCACCAGACATTGATAGCTATGACCCATCACGGGCCATTGAGTTACGGTGGCTCTATAAAGAAGTGAGTCATGTTCATGGAGGGGAAAGGAGACACTGATTAGAAGAATGATGGTGAATGATGTGTGTGTCGTTCTTGAAAGGCTCCAAGAACTTACCTACGGGGTGAGCCAAAGGACCTCTAAAAAAGTATACTCCGTCGTACAAGGTATAATGCGAATGTATAACCCGTCGTACAAGTCGAGAGGTCGAAAAAACATGCCCCTTCGTGCGGCACATGTATACTATATCTATACACTTAAGTGCCCCCCCGGGCTTAGCATTAGTCGTCGTCTTTCTGTGCATGCGCAATGCACCTGATCTTGAACTTGAAAACAAACATGTTGTTGTGTTTCTGACTTTTTACCGCTTCCCAAATTGATCGAACTATAAATAATTACCATGGATGAAATCCCCCGCCGAAAAGGGATAAAATTGTCCGTAAAACATCATTGCATTCTATAACTCCATCACTTGTGTATGTTTGGTGTTTGGTATTTGTCTAAATCGATCTAAAAAAATTCGCGTTGCGTCGTTTCCAGAAAGAGTAAGACGTCTACTCAGACGTCTTGTAGGGCTAGAAACTATGTATCTATGAATTTGCTTAGTTGCTATGTGGTTATCCAAAATATCTGGCCACAAACAGTGATGAGTGACACTCAACGAGTTAGGGTCAACTCGTCCCCAAACCAACTCGTCCCCAGACCAACTCGTCCACAAACCAACTCGTCCCCAAGTTCTAAGATTAATACCGGACTTGCGTGTGATTCAATTATGTACAATAACATTGAGTTTAAACATAAACAACATACATTTCTATTATTTTGACAACCTATGTTGTCCTCCTACACAGCTTAACTACTCTCGGTGCCGACGCACCATGCCTAGCCTTCTAGCTCGCCCGTCACAAGCGGCCAGAGCGCGGCGGCCTGGGCGTGGCATACGGGGGTTGCGCTTGGGTAGGGTAAGGGAGGGGAGGGTAGCATCGGGAAGGGCAGCGTCGAGTAGGGCAGCGGCAGCGTAGGGTCGGGTAGGGTAGCGTCGGGTAGGGTAGGGTAGCATCGGGAAGGGGAGGGTAGGGCAGCGGCACCATAGGGTCAACCAACTCGTACCCAAGTTAAGACCAACTCGTACCCAAGTTTTAAGATTAATACCGGACTTGCGTGTGATTCAATTATGTACAATAACATTGAGTTTAAACATAAACAACATAAATTTCTATTATTTTGACAACCTATGTTGTCCTCCTACACAGCTTAACAACTCTCGGTGCCGACGCACCATGCCTAGCCTCCTAGCTCGCCCGTCACAAGCGGCCAGAGCGCGGCGGCCTGGGCGTGGCATACGGTGGTTGCGCTTGGGTAGGGTAAGGGAGGGGAGGGTAGCATCGGGAAGGGCAGCGTCCAATATGGCGACCGGATGATGACGCTTGACGCCAGTTGGAAGCCTCCATGCATGTATTTTAAATTATATATATATATATATATATATATATATATATATATATATACGATATATATACACATATATATAAATATATACAACACTAAATCTGAATGGGAAAAAAAACGGTGGGCGATAATATCACATGTGAATTGTGACCTTGTTAAAAAACATTTAAGGATGCTTTTCAACAAGATGACAATCAAAATTATTATTTCTTCAAGTTACAATAGACTCTTTTGTTTCGTTTAAACTGAATTTGGGGAAGAGATTTTTACTGTTTTGGACCCGGAGCCGGTAAATTGAACGTCTTGATCCCTGCGGTGCGCCATTTTGCAGTTTACAGCATAATTCTATTTGAATGAACGCTTTAAACTGTCTGCATAGCGGATTTTGGCAGGAATACAATCTTGAGTCGGCGATGCTGTTACGACCCAACTTGAAATCCGGTCAATTTTAAAAGTTGACCCATTATATTACATTATCGGCGCCAAAGTATATCGCAATGCATGGCGATACAGACAGCGCTCGCTGATGTACCCGTAAGACTGAATTTACCTTCGCCCAGTAGAAATATGTTTATCTGTCTGTTTGTTTGTCTGTTGGCAAAGATTTATCGAAAAGTTAAGGATGGATTTTTATGAGGCCTTCAGGGATCAATGGTCACGTACCAAGGACGAATGCAATACAGAAATAAATAAATCTCAGTAGCACTCCATTGCTCTCTCTTACACGCCTCACGGAGCGATGTTTGATCTCAGACCTTGACCGTTATTTTCAGTTTGGGCATGTTAATGGCTGACCCAACTTACGTCTATGCAATATATATCGGCATATTGTGATTGGTTAGGATAAATTATTTGCATTTTAAGAGCTTAATTTAAGGTCACAGCCACCTTTGATATATGATTTGTATTTTAGAAGAATAAATAATTGAATTTCCAAATGATTATGTTGTTTAGGACTACCACGGTACTCTATATTCACGCTTCACCATGGGGAAATCGCGACTTTGCGTGTATTATTAGAATCCAAAAGCTGATTGTCAGAATTGGCTAAGGTGGCAAGGAAGTGAATATAAGTGAAATAATGATTATGAAGATCAGTCAGAGAAAATGGGCTGTGTACATTTGGCATTTTTTTCAACTGACGCATTCAAGGCATTCGGCTCTCTGATTTTAAAATGGGTCAACCCAACTTGAATTTCAAGTTGGTTCAGGACAATTTTAAAATTGACCGGATTTCAAGTTGGGTCGTGACAATGCCACCAACCGCATAGCTTTACACACAGCTGTGCTGAATCATGGCGAATTGTGCTTTCTTCGTTGAGGATATCGAAATAGAACGTGGTTAAGATTTGTTTTGACACAGAGCATGTAATTGTCTAGACCTGCATGAAATAGAACGTGGTTAAGATTTGTTTTGACACAGAGCATGTAATTGTCTTGACCTACATGAACGTTTCACTTCATTGAATGTGAATCAGGGACATCAACTGATATCAAGACGCAATGGGTGGCTGCCGAATGACGTGGAAGACATGACGAACAAATGTTGGCGCGATAGCACGGCGAATATTTTTGAAGTAGGTGAGCTAAGTCACAGCTTCTAGTCCACCGATTTCCGCTTTACCTTCTGCTTAAACACAATTGGGGATATACATTGATGTCCTGTTGTCACTTAGGAAATAGCTTAAGACTGATGTTTATCTACTCGAGCAGACGACAAAATGGCTCCCAAATGTGTTGTGTGTGGCAACAGCCAACGAATTATGAAGCTATGTTTGCGTTGCAGCCAAGCCTTTTACTGGTAAGGAAATGGTATGGGAAATATCAGTTTACCTAGATATTTTCACCGTTTAACACATGTGTCATAGGAAATATTTGGCCGCACCCTGCAGGAAGCGGCGGTGATAGCTTATTCGGAATGTACTAGGTGGTAGCCCGGTTAACAGACCTAACAACTACCAGTTAGGTCTGGCGTTTGGCCTATTCAAAATGTGGTTGACAACCAAAGATTGATCTCACGGACTTTCATTGTTAAACAAATACAAAGATGAACCATATCTGGTTATTCTTAAACATCTTACGGTGCCCACTGAAAAATCCAGATCGTCATCAATCTACATTTTATGCACAAATTAATCAAAAACATATCGCAAACATTAACGCTGCTCCTTTTATCGCTATTTTTGTCTCGGATAACAAAGTACATTATGACAAAATTAATTCGTTTTCACATAGACTTGAGCAGACGCATTTGTGGACAATATTCCGCTTTGAATTTGTTTTCCGCTGATATTTACAAGTGCTATGTATTACAGCTTTCCTACAACTTCAGCGAACAAGGTAATCAACAATTGAATCGAACACAATGACATCCGTATGGCTATTTCAAATAGATAAAAAGTAGGTCGAAGAAATATGTTCATGATTGACCAGTCCACCACATTTGGCTTGGCATGAGGTAGGCCTGTACTGCAGACATAGAGGCCTACTGTAGGTCTAACTTGGTGGTAGCTCTTTTGAACCAAGTGGAGCTTGCGCTCCCTCTTGGTTCCAATTCAATAAGTAATCAGTATTATGTATGGCAAAAGAGTCTCAGGAAGTCCAATAACTTGTAAATATGTATAATCGCCTAAAAATAGGTGCGAGGCGATTAACTTTTCCGACTAAATTCCTATATGACGGTGAGATCACGCAACGTAAGTCAGTTGGGAACGGACTTGTTGTTATGCTGAATAAAGGAGAAGAAAGGGCATCTAGGTTGAAAAGTTATAAGGTATAAATCTAGTATAGATTGACTCACCTGTGAAGTGTAATAGCTGGCAGATGATGACAATAGCGGTCGCTTATGACAACGACATGCAAGAGACTGGTTGTTGACACCGGAACTTGCACGGATCTCTTCCCACCAGAATTCGAAGTGGAATTTCGCCAAAAAGCTAGGAATTAATCAAATATCAAGTGTTCTCCCGGATAATGGTAATAAAAAACCCATAGCAATTAAATTCGGTCAATACTCTCACTGTTGGTGGCTTTAAATTCTTCTCAGTACATATTTTTAACGTGATAAGTTAAGCATGTTTGTCAATCTACCGATAAAGGTGGGTTTTCCTGTTAGACCAAAAAGGGAGTGTACGATCCACTGTTGGTCTGTTGGGCTACTTGGTGGTACTGGTGTATTGACAAGTACTGTAGGCTGTGCTTGATATAGTACAGGCAAACACAGAAACATCGCCTATTACAGCTCTTACGCTTTTTTATTATTCTCGATCATCAATGCTGTTGCAAAGATCATTCCATCAAAACCACTCATGACTGCACCTGTCTAGCCCAACTACAGTCTACACCTGTCACCAGTCCATTTGACACTCGGCTAATTTACTGTTGTAGTGTTCGTAATTCTAGGTCGCTTACCTGTTACTCAGAGGTTGGTTTTCTCCAGTGTTGCTCCGCTAGGAGGAAAGTTCTGTTCTGTGCTAGGATGAAAGTTCTGTTCTGTAAGAAATTTCTATGAGAAAGTTCAATAAGAAATACTGTTCAAGCATTGCATCTAGGCCAGTACCCTAGTATCTGAGCACTAGGTCTTGCTTTGCTCAACTCTTGACCTTTTCTCCTATTCTCCTATGGCCAATTCCGAATTTCAGAATCAGCTATTAGGTTATTGACATTCTAATGAATTCTCTCAGCTATCCATGTCATTGCATTCTGCCAAATTGTTTTGCCCATTTCGACCCATGTGGCATCTAGAACGAGTCAACTTCAGCCTACAGTCCATCTGCTGAGTTTGTTTATCAACAAACCAATAATTAGTTTTGTGTCCGGTTACTGTTGTGTCACATGGGTTTGTAGGGTCACATAGAGCTTTAAACACAATTTAGGGGATGGTTACAAAACCAGCTGTTGAGCTTTTTCAAAGACCCATGTCATTCTACAACTACAAATATTCTGCTCATTAGCTGGGTTAGACTTGCTGGGTACACGGATAGTAAGTTCAATTACCTTGGTGCACATGGAATTCCAGGACACGTTTGGCATTTTAACTCTGATGTTCAGGGAAGCGTATGTACCTTGGCTCTGGTGTCCATCTGGCCACCTGTCTGTCTGCAAACTTTTGATGGTACAGTTTGTTACAAGCCAAGTCTGAAACTAGCCCTGGGCATTCTATTATAACTACATATACGTATACGTCCTGTAGGGCTAGCCAAAATTATACATGGATCCCTCTCTCTTTCTTTACAAACTGAAAATTAGCTCTGAATGATATTCATCCAGGTAATGAATAAAAAATACTAAAAATCTCCTGTTCCATGTATTCCTATAGGGATATGAAACTGGGAGACCTTTGTAATTTCTTTCAGTTTAAATATAGAATCTGGTGAGACATAAGATGAGAGGTTGTCCATGGCCTTAAACTTATTTTACACTCTCATATTAAGAATGTGTGTATCTGATACAATTAAGTGACATACTGTCAAAGCAGCTTGTGAAATGTCATTAATGCACTTAGCAATTTAGTGTATCTCTCATTGGTTCAATAACTTGCACATTGTAACATGATATGAGGGCCATCAATTACAATGTACATTTTAAAAAACGTTATGATTTAAACTTCTCAAAACATTAAATTATACATCAGTTCTATAGTAGCAGGGCTTTAATTTTTTGGCTTGTTGATATATTGTGACACCTTACTACACTGCAAACTCCCGAGTAGACGATATTATGCATAAGTGTGTCTGTTACTTGTGTTTTCTGCAGTTCAAGAGAATGCCAAGTTTCTGATTGGCCAAATCACAAATGCCACTGTTCAAAGACAACCCGGAAAACAGTTTGTGAAAAACCCGACAAGCAGCCACATTCTCCAGGCCAGAGCTTGCAGCCAGCAACTGACTGCACACCGCAGTCTAACAGTGATACACCAACCATCGACAAATTAATAGCCATCACAGTAAAGGTCAATAGAAATTCCCAAAAATTACAAATCCCTGATAACATTTCTCCAGATCAAATTCTAAGCTTCATCGCTGGCCAGTGTTCCATACCTATACATAAACTTAAACTGATTCATAAAGGAAAGAAAGTCACAGAGGAAAATGTTAAAAGTTTTCTGAAAGAGAAGGCAGTGTTTCTTGCGATTGGAGAAGTAGCAGAAAGTGAGGAAGGTTTGAACGGCGGTGACATTGACTTGATTATGAAACAGGTGTCCGTGGATAGGAACTGTGCTGTAAAAGCTCTCAGGGCCACCTCAGGCGATGTTGTGGATGCCATTCTGCACATCTCCAATAAATAGACACTTGGTTGGTGTTACAAGGAGTTGTAAATTTCATCATGGTGACTATTGATGGATTGTGAGGACTATGAACCCAGGTTCATTCAAGACTGTGATGGCACTTGAGTCCTAGCCTTCACGCTATGCCGAAGAACCTACACTAGTGGCATTTGGCCTTCGGTGTTTCAGATGTGCCAGTTAACTAGGCAATGACTTTTCCCCTATGTGATGACAAAATGTTCAAGAAGCTAAGCTGTGATGACTTGTTTATTAATAAAATGTATTTACAAGTGCACAGGTAATATCAGCAATTGGGAATGATATAGTTCAATATGCTATTTGTTAAGCCTGGCTGATGAATTAATTCATGATTTGATGAGGATTAATTCATTACAACCCTGATGTACTAAATATAGCAAATTAGCTTCAGAATAGTGTTGGTTTTTTTGGGGGGGTGGTGGGGTGGTGCAAAATAACTAGGGGTTACTAACCATTTTATTGGATGACTGAACTTCATGAATCAGGATGAAAGATTTCATGAACAGGATGAAAGATTTCTTTTGGCAAGAAATATGATGAGCAGTGGTAATTTAGACAGCTTAGAATCCACAGGACAAAGAAAGAAACCTGTAATGAATGTAGAATTTTGAACTGGCTGCTAGTCATTTTATTTGACTTATATACAAACAAGACAGTATTACTGTGAAGATGCTTGTTAAAAATATATGGCACAAAATTCAACAATACAACATCCGGTGATAAAGCAACAACTATAATACCCCCCCCCCCAGCAGGTACTGTAATGTTCTCCCTGTAAGAGGTGCACTTGAATCTGCTAAGGCCATAGAGGCATTTCTATCAGCATTCCAATCTGGACAATACTATAGACAAGGCCAGTCCTTGATAAGCTTGAGGGAGGGTAGGAGTATTGGTTATGAAAGCAAGTTTACGATTCTTCAAATATGAATACTTCTTCACAGAAGAACGTGTCAAGTAACAAATCTCCAACCTTATATCACCAGTTCATTAACTGAATGGATATGGAAACAAATGTCAGCAGAGATACACACACTAAAGATTAGCCTGTGTTTGTTGCTGGGAATGATGCCTCCTGGTATGTGCAGTCAAGTTACTCTGGTCAGAAAATGCTTTCCAACACAGAGTGCATGAGTATGGCTTCTCTCCTGTATGCGTCCGCCTGTGGACATCCAGGTTTTTCTTCTCATTGAAGGATTTGGAGCAGATATCACAGTGGAATGGTTTTTCTCCTGTGTGAGTTCTCATGTGTGTTACTAGTTTGCAGTTCTTGTCATAAGCTTTGTGACATTGAGGACATGTATGGGGCTTTATTGACAGGTGAGTCTTGGCATGCCTTTTGAGACTTGTGTTATTGGTGAAGGCTTTTCCACAGTGACATTCGAATGGTCTCTCGTTAGTGTGAAGTCGGAAGTGGTTATCAAGACTTGTGCTGTTGACAAAACTCTTGCCACATACAGCACAAATGCATCGCTTTTCTGCAGCTTTCTGAGCCAGCAGTTCAGGTTTGTGCCTCAAAACATGCTTCCTCAATGTTGACGGGTAATAAAAGCTTTTGTTGCACAAATCACAAACATATGGCTTTTCTCCACGGTGAATATTTTGGTGTATTTTCAAGCCAGTACTAGATGTGAAAGACTTGGGACATGATTCACAATAAAGCTGGGGCCCTCGTTTCTCCCCCAGATGGACGTGGTTGAAATGTTTCTGCAGGGCATATTTCCCAGAAAAGTGCTTGGTGCAGATGCTACATGCAAACTCAGACTCAGCATTGTGAATGCCAACCATGTGATTCTTCAAAGTTTTCTTATGAGAGAATGACTTTTCGCACATGGTGCATTTAAATGGTCTTTCACCGGTGTGTGTCCGCATGTGCACGGTCAGGTTGGTCTTGCGGAAGAATCTGAGACCGCATTGTTGGCATGCATGCTGCTTATCTCCGTTGTGACATTTTTCATGCTCCTTACAGCTTCTCTGGCTAGTGAATATCTTGCTGCATATACTACACTTATGTGATGAACTCCTGCTGTTTTTGCGTCTCCTAGCCTTAGCTTTACGTTGTGTGAGCTTCATTTTCAACAGAAGAGTACGTCTGCCGCCGGACTGTTGTTCCTGTTTGCGAGCAAGAGCCACCCTTCTCTTCCTGACTGATGGTCGATTGATCTGCTCACCAGACGCTGCCTCTATCTTCTCTTCATCCAAATCATAATGGTTCAGCGTCTTCGCTGGTACGTTATGATTAGCTAGTTGGTCACTGCCCACTATAGTCTTCACTTGTTCAAAATCCCCTATGGTAATCTTAACACCATAATCATCCTCGATATCTCTGATTACAGCATCATTTTCATTATCTTCATGATCAACCTCAATTTTATCATCAATATCGTTATCACCACCTTTGTCATTGTCAAAATCTACAGTATAATCAGGGTCATTATCAACCGTATCAGAATCATCATCATCGGAATACAATTCACTGTCTTCATCATCATCATCATCATATTTGTCATCATCACCACAGTCTGCATCACTGTAATTGTTGACACTTTCTAGATCCTGACTCTTAATGCCTTCATGTAAACTCAGTTTCTCATCACCCCCTTTTCCACAAGACTCTTCACTTTCTGGAAAACTACTGTAACCCACATCAAAGTTCTCCCCTGGGTGTAATTTTGCCATATGATTCACTAGAGGGGACTTCTTGGAGAAGGATTGACCACATAAGTGACACTGATGGATTGTAGTGTGTCTACGAGTAGGGTGGTAAGCAAGTTTATGGGCATCAAGCAGGTGTTTCTCCCTGAAAACCTCCTCGCAGAACTTACATCGCTGTGGCCGGAACTCCTCGTGAATCTTCTTCATGTGCCTCTTGAGGTTCACTTTATGAGAGAAGTAGGAATTGCATACAGAGCAGTGAAATGGTTTCTTGTTGGAGTGAGTCTGTAGGTGAACTTTGAGGTTGCTTTGCCTGTGGAAGGACGCTCCGCATTGATCACATGAATAGGCCTTGACACCAGTGTGGAGCAACTCGTGACTCTTACAACTACGGCGCGTGGTGAAACTTTTGTAACAAATACTGCAATTGAAGGTGGCAGGAAGTGAATCCAGTGATGGGCCAATATTCTCCGTGTATGTGTTATGGACACTGGTTGTGGCCAGAGTGTGGGTGTAAGTGGTCGGAGAAGAGATGGGTGTTGCTGGAAAGGCATGGCCTGTAGATGTATTGTTTTCACCTGACTGCACAAGCAGAGGCAAATTAGCAATGTCCTGTTGACAGCTCAACATGGGCGATGAATTGATTGAGTTCTCCTGATAAAAGTATGATTCAGGGTTAGTAAGAGCAGAAAAAGGTTTGCCGGACATAGTGTCCATCCCTAGCGAGTAGTCCACCAAGCCATGATGATTCATATGCTTATTCAAATTGTTTTTATGTCCGTATACTTTCCCACAGACCACACACTGATAAGGCTTCTCACCAGTATGAGTCCGCTCATGAACATAGAGGTTCGTCTTGCGACTAAACGCTCGGCCACATTGATCACACTTATGTAACTTATCTCCTCTGTGCAGTTCTTCGTGGCTTTTACATCCTCTCAGTGTGGTGAAACACTTACCACACATGAAGCAAGTGTATTTTTTGGATGGTGATTTAGGAGTAACGTTGTGTTGCATTGGTGGAGTTATTTGTTGCATCTCCATTGCATGCATCTATCTGCAGTAGATGATGTAGCGACCATTTCTGCCTGAAAAATCCAGGATGATAATTCAATACCTGCAAAATAAACAATCAATTTTGTCAGGGTACGAATGCTCTGAATAAAAGACAGTGAAGGTTATATTTAGGTATGGCTGCTACAAAAGAGATTTGTACAAGACCCTACCGTGTATAAGATTTGGGTCCAAATTTGTACATTGGACGATTGGTAGATAACATGGCCGTCAAGTTCACATACAGTAAATGTGTTGAAGGTCGAAAACATACCCCTTCTGCCTGCACTTAAGTGTATAGAGGTAGTATACATGTGCCGCCCATGGGGTATGTTTTTTCGGGCCTCTGGACTTGTACTTATATGACAGGGTATGTTTTTCAGCTGCAATCTGTATGATGGGTTTTTGGGGGCTTCGTTTGTACGTCGGGGTATGTTTTTCTCTCCACATCTGTACAGCGGGTTTAATATATATTTTGTTTCAGTATGTCGAGATTTTCTCCCGGGATTTCCCACCGATTGTTGACATTGCAAATGCAACGAATGGTCAGTGTGACACGCAAAGAATCACATGCTCGACTGTGCAAGTGTGCAAAGTTGTCAATGAATGTAATCAGAAATCAGCTCATATGATTTTGAGATTTTTCCCGACACTTTTATCCTGCCTACGACATACGATGGGTTATACATCAGCTTGATACCTTGAACGACGGGGTACACTTTTTTGCCATTTTCACCAAGTACGACGGGTTATACATTCGCATAATACCTTGTACTATGGGGTATGCTTTTGGCCATTTTCACCTTGAGCGACGGGTACAGGTTTTGAGGTCCCGCGGAACATGCCAGTCTGGGATAAGGCCAAGTGCCCCCCCCTGGGGTTGCACCCAGCTACCTACCCCAACCCACTGCCCAGAGTATACAACCACTTACGGCTGGTGCAAGGGGGCATTTTATTTTAAATCTTGAATATAATAACAGGGCTCTCGGAAACCGGAGGTTCGGGTCCCTTATCTGCGATTTTTGCAGTGGACCCGCATCAATACAGCCTGTGGGTCCCGTGGATGCGCGAGATTTGTGATGCCGTGCATTCATTACGCAAAGCTACAAAATTTGCGAGATTGTTAATTGGCCCGTCTGCAGGTGAAATGAAAACTTGAAAGTCATCGCCCGACTGGCGAGTGCGAGTTGAAACTACAGACTAAAATAAGTTGCGTCTCCTGACTTGTTTGAATAAATACAGCACGCTGATAAGCTCACTCTGCGTCCGCCAGGTTAACACAGTGGCAACAGCTTTACTCGCCAAGAAATGCGCTACAGTGTACGGATGTTACGCTTTCTTTACTCGGGGAATGTAAGCGAATTCAATCATACTTTATTCTTTTCAATGCTTGTCGGTGAGTACAAAACATTGAGGGTCACGTTTGTGGTCTAGATGATAGTAATAAGAAGGTTTGGTTTCAGAGTATTGACATTATCTGGCAAAAGATGTTCCATTGGGAAGAGACATGCAGATAGAATAATTATATTAAATTCTCACAGCATGTTTTACCAACTGAACTTCACCCAGTTGGCTTGTTACCATGGCAGCGCTGGGCGCTGTGCTAGCGAAACTCAGTTAAAGGACATCAAAGGGCGATCGCGCGTTTCGCGTAGCGTCCAGATTTTATTCCCAGGTGCTTCATGAACTTCTCCATACAAATGTCACAAAATCCCGCAAATGTGCTTCATTGTCAGATAAGAGTGCTGGAGATACTGATGCGCATCAAGATTGAGGGTCTAGCTGTTCAGGACTTTGACTGTCAGAAATCAGCTATGAACTTTATTGCTGATAAACGAAGGAAGTGAATTAATATGCATGTTATGTTTGTACACAGGCGTCTGTGGTTTGGTGTTCAATTATCAATAAACGTCTGTTTGGACCCTCGACTTTCTTGTGGACCCCCGAAATAGCCAGGGCAGGGGGTCTGTCACCTTAAAATAATCATAACGTCACAAATGAATCATTTTGAGCATCCACTACCTTCATTAAGGGCTCCTAATGGAGTCTGTCCACTCAAACATACTTAATAATTATTTTAATTCAATCCTTCACTAAGTATCACGCAACATATATTAACAGTCAACAATTATTTATTAAGATGTTTATTACCGGATGACAGCCAAGCACGGTACAAAATCGACTCCTACGAAGAGCTCTCGTGTTATTCGCCGTCAAAAGGTCAAATAAGCTCGAAATGTATGGGCATCCGTTATCGTTTTTAGCCGCGATAGGAACTTATGTCAGAACGAGTGGGGGGGGGAGGACCTTCTTATCTGACCACATGGTGCAAATCAGATCGTCAATCATAGCCCATGATTTTTTGAAAAACCAAGATACGCTTTGTGACATAAGCTGGACCTCTTCACATTATCAACTAGCAATCGCATCAAATGAGCTGCTACATTTTTCCTGAATGGTCGCGGTCAGTTATTGAATATTCATACCACATCATATTAGATTATCAAACACCCCATACAGACACTTCAATTAACATACCATTGATTATTTTCCAAAAGGATTTGACGCTAACAGATTTGGAAGGGCTCAGTGAACTATAAATATCTATGTCTTATTCATAATGCCAAGCGGGTTTTGTGCACATAGAATTTGTATACAGTGATATGGGTTAACAGTAATATGCATGAGGCGTGGCTGCTGCTTGACAGGAACGCACGAAACTGCGCAGTGAATTGTCAAATATCAATGCGGGCATTTGCTTCCATAATGGTAACAATCTATGTAACCAAAAACAGGTCTTGTGGTATAAGGCTAAAAATCAGCATTGCCACCAATTCACTCCTAGGCATGTCAGATCATGATTATCTGATGTAAGTAGCCTGCGGAGTAAGTGAGGACATCTCCATTGGTCACTTTTAATATTTGTGCAATTCTTTTGTATACTTGACATTTGTCGGAGCATCTGTGAAGGACCACACCGAAACACGTGTTTTGATGGCTTACATACTTCGTGTCATCATATATTGTAATAGATAAACGTATACTGATTATCATTTATACCCCGCCCCCACCCATCCACCACTACATAGTATTTTATGCCGGGTTTTTACAATTAGTCTTCGTAGGTATGTGGATCGCTTGGTCAACTACACAGACATTTATAAACTGCCTGCATCATCCCGTCCATCCAACCATGACGAAGAGATGGTACTAGATACAAGTCTGACAGAGAGAAATAGGTAATTAGTTATATCAGTCAGGCAGTATCACGGAAGGCTCAATAAGGTGAAACAAATGAGTATGGGATTTTCCTTACCCCTCATTGGACCAACTAGCAGGCTATGAGAACAGCCGAGCGTGAGTGGGTGCATCAGCCTGTAGAACCAACCATTAAATGTGGTCTCGACGGCCCTGAGGTGAAACACCGGAGGTGAATTTTGGCATGGCCGATATCTTATGTTTTGTCTTGACTATATCGTGACGCAATGAAATATATCCTTATATTGGGGTCACCATGCACTGTACTAATATGTTAGTTTAAAGACCGGTCGGTGGAAAGTTGAGAAAGTGTGCATAAATATTGCGCACATTAATTACATTTCTTTCTTCCACTATTGGCAAGGTTATACATGCATCTTGGCGCTCAGATTAGATATCAATTCGTGATGTTGTATGACACTGAACAACGTGTCGATGTCAGTGCAATAATACTTTCGTGTTTCAGATTGTAGCATCAACAATGGGGGATGTGAGCAGATGTGCGTCTAATACGAGTGCACGTGAAGGTGATTGTTCAATATGTTTCTTCACTGAGTGTTTCAGATTGATATATATATATTAGTTAAGTTGCACTATGTTCTACATATAGTGGTATATAACTGATGTATCAAGTAAAACTACCATGTAGCTCAGAATCAACACAGATTCTTCCACCTCTGCCATTGGTTGACAGTAGCCACACAAACACCTGTACCATGATGTGAATATTAATGTATGAAATAAAGGATGACATATTGTACGACAAATATGTTTTAGCTGTGTTCATTCAAAGGAAACTCGGATGTAACGCTGACCACGATGATAATATAATACCATAATCTTTATTTCCTTAAGTCCAGTTACACATTCATTAATGAGCTAACTGAAAATCCTATAAGAAAACAGCTGTTGTACTTGCTCTCCTATATATGTTCTAGCTCAGAATCAATCTGCATCAATTTTTTTAAATATTGTTATCAGCCTTTGATAAGGCCTACTTTAAATAAAATATCCTAAGCTTAAGTTATCCTACTCGGAATATAGGATGTGCTAAGCCAGACACCTCATCTGCTTTATATGAATACCATGAATATTGCATAGATTTGAAGCTATTAGATATGAGCCTTGTCAGGAATTACTTAGAACGTGCCTATGAATCTTAATTATATCTGTTATTTCCTACGAAGTAAATAATGTTATCGCATTGCGCTATGTTTTGATATAGTGCTTGCGTTTTCCATGGATCACAAAGGCAGAGTCTTACTGACATAATCACTCTCATTCACCCCTTTGAGGTCTTTGATGCGGAAATTGACGTGTTTCCTATCATCCCGATCCAAAATAAAACATCATATCTTAACCTAGCGCAAACTATTAATCAAACACTAGCGGCAAATTTCCCTAGAATTCGGCCGCCAGATTCACACTCAATACCATCGCCGATTTATAATTTGAAGGTGTGGATGTGATGTGGTCAAGGTACAAGCCATCTTCTTGTGATAGGAATTCATATTTTATTTAGAAGCGAAAAGGTTTGTGCGAAAAGGCTTTTACCACCTGTATGGAAACAAAGGGATGCAGGGGCTTTACGTTCGTCGTTTTGTCAATGTTTGACCATCGTATCAACGCCAGAATGTATGATTTAATTATGCTTAAATACCATGGAATAATGAAGAGTATACTGGGACGACAATGATTGTCCATTAATGCGAAATGACACCAGTAAATGGTGTCATATATACACTGAGATCATATTCTTGTCAACACTTCTATCATAGACTGAGGAAGTCCAACTTAAGTAATTGACAATGAGCTCAACAGGATTTCCCGATCTGACTCTATCCATTAAGTCACCTTTTCTCATCTCGAGATGCGCCACTCCATTTCCCTTGTGAAAGCTTCATCCGTCAGCCAGGATAGAAGAACACAATACCGCTGCATTAAGGTTGATACGTGTGCATTATAAGTAGTGTAATCGGAAACCGAATTTAATCATCAGACACGCTGTGCTCTATCACTGCGCATGAATACTTCTGTGCTTGCTCATCTTGTTAAAGCTAACCAGCCAGACAATGAATTCCTGTTTTTTTCTATTTCTATGGAGCCTCTACTTTGTCGGTTTGATCACCATGGACATGGGTATGTCTACTTTTACATAAGGGTCACAATTATTTTCTCATTGGACAGTTCTCTGTCTCTTACGATTTTATACTAAAGAGATCTATCGTCTTTGTAATGACAGATCATGGGATGAGGGCCCCAGACCCATCGTGTATTGAGGATGTAAATAGCACAGGTGGATATGAATGCAGTTGTCCAGAAGGGTATACAGTGAGTGATGACAAGATGTACTGCAAAGGTAAGAATTTATGTATGTTTGTATGTATGTATGTATGTATATGTATGTATGTATGTATGTATGTATGTATGTATGTATGTATGTATGTATGTATGTATGTATGTATGTATGTATGTATGTATGTATGTATGTATGTATGTATGTATGTATGTATGTATGTATGTATGTATGTATGTATGTATGTATGTATGTATGTATGTATGTATGTATGTATGTATGTATGTATGTATGTATGTGTATGTATGTATGTATGTATGTATGTATGTATGTATGTATGTATGTATGTATGTATGTATGTATGTATGTATGTATGTATGTATGTATATGTATGTATGTATGTATGTATGTATGTATGTATGTATGTATGTATGTATGTATGTATGTATGTATGTATGTATGTATGTATGTATGTATGTATGTATGTATGTATGTATGTATGTATGTATGTATGTGTATCATGTATGCATGTAGGTATGTAGCATGCATGCATGTATCATGCATGCAAGCATGA
Source organism: Urechis unicinctus (assembly GCA_034190875.2). NCBI lineage: Eukaryota > Metazoa > Annelida > Polychaeta > Xenopneusta > Urechidae > Urechis > Urechis unicinctus. The sequence goes on from CM067353.1 coordinate 49,881,217, forward strand.
ATGCATTCATGCATGCTTGATATGGGCGTGTGTGTATGTCTATTCATTCACGGACACTCTAAAAACTTTGCTGTTAAATGCTTCTACAAGATTATGAATACCATTATTTGTTCAGACTCAAGATGGATTGGATGCTATTTGTTTAATGCGAGGGATTGGCGTTTATATGATGAGCCATTAGTGAGGTCGGCGGAGATTTGTACAGAAAATTGTAAGCGTCAAAACGAGCCATATGCAGGCCTGATGGTATGTGCAAATATCAAAAGCGCTTGCTTATCGATTTCATACAGTGACAATAACGCAGATATCATAAACATTGCCACTGCAATTCTTAATGTCCCTTTAATCAAATATGATAATCTATGATGATTCTGAATGTGCCTTGCAATATTTCTAAGTTAGGTAATGGCTGCTTAAATACCTTAAGTTTGGCTATCTGTGTATGTTAGAAAGGCGAGTTTTGTCTCTGCTCCTCCACGTTCAGACCTTCAGGACCAGTATCATCTGCCCACTGTAATTATACTTGCCCCGGCAACACCAATGAAACTTGTGTCGGCGATGGACGCATAGAAGTGTTCAGAGGTAATGAAACCAAATGTTACTCTTTCAACTTAAAGACCATCCTTTGTGCATCAACCGGTCCTTAGTGAGATTAGTTGGAGGCAGTGTCCTATATGCATATAAGTTACAATAGACTAATAGAGTTTTATGCTGCAGTTTGTCCGCTCGGCTTTTACCAAGGCTCCCCTGGCGACCCCTGCGGTAATGAGTGTCACTGCGGCGGGGGCTCCATCTGTGATTACGTCACAGGCTTGTGTCCATCATATCCATGTGAAGCGGGCTGGACAGGCTTGACCTGCAATACTAGAGGTGAATTTTAGCGTAGTCGATATCTCATGTATTGTCTCGACCATCTGGTAACCCATTGAAAGATATCCGTGTATGGGAAACACCCTGTGCCATGTTAGTGGGATGATGGCGCGCCATTATTAGTTTAAAGACCTGTCAGCAGAAAGAGTGCATATATATTGCATACTGCATTAATTTTTTTCTTCCACTATTGGAGGGGTTTTCAGATGCAAGTTGGCGCTTAGATTATTAATCACTACTTCTGAATGAGTGTGACATTGAACAACGAGTCGATATCAGTTTTTATAAAATAGCACTTTCGTGTTTCAGATTGTGGCATTAACAATGGCGGATGTGAGCAGATTTGTGTCAGCGAAGGCTCCAGAGACGGATGTCATTGTGTTGATGGGTACACCAAAGACACGTCTAATACGAGTGCATGTGAAGGTGAATGTTCAATATGGTTCTTCACTAAATGTTTCATATTGATATAGATGTGTTAAGTTACACTATGTTCTACACATAGTAGTATATAACTGATGTATCAAGTGGCAGAGTTTGTCCGTAAAGCTACCATGATATCTGTGATTGTGTTCATAACGGTTGATCACAAGAAATGGCGCATTGCGATTCCTGCACCGACACAAAAGACTCGGACACCTCTGAATGTCATCATGGTTACACCTGGCAGAGTAGCTCTGGGTGTATAGGTGTGTAGATATCTCAGCCGTATGCGTGTAGCCACGTACACATAAGTCAATCAATAATTTCATAAAGATGATGTCCAATACAATAGTGATGCTACCAACCAATCAAATTCGAATAATTGACCTTGGGAATACAGTTCCACGCCATGCCTTAACTTATTTCACTCCTCACAAATGAAAATCGACTAATATAACATTTCAGACATTGACGAATGTGCTGACGAAAGTCTCCTGGACCCAGCGTGTGTCAACTGTAGAAACACGCTGGGCAGCTATGAGTGCAGCTGCCTTGAAGGCTTTAGTCTGAACGACGACATGCAGACGTGCAATGGAACAGGTAAGCCATGGTGCTTGTGTAAACGTGCAGTGATACATGTCGTGGCTACAGTACGAAGGACGCCAATACTATACTGTGAACGAAAACTAGTACTGTATCAATAAATTTATAAACTCTAAATAATGCTGTGCTCTTCCAGATTGCTGGAAAGCGTTTGAAAGGCACATTGTCGACAAAGCTGTTATGTCCACCTACTGTAGTGAAGTTCAAACCGATTGGTTTACCACGACTGAAGCGTGCTTCCGTAGAGCGTGCGAGTTAGTCAAATCTACAGTGATAATTTCATCAGTCAGCTGTATAATATATGACTGCTCTGATATTACAAGTATGACCAGTACAGACATAACAACAGGAGGTGTAGACATATTTTTGCACAGAGGTAACGCAAATACAAGCTCAGAGAGCGAGGAGGGTAAGCAAGGCACAGCGAGTGCGCTCACAACCGTCCTCGTCAGTACAATTGGATCAGTCTTGGCCACCGCTTGTCTGGCTGCTGTTGTCGTCAGAATATACAAGTCCTTCTGCACAATGAAACAAGCGAACACGTCCCCAGATGCGATTCAGTTCTTTATGCGGTCGCCTGTTTATAACATGACGCTTGATTCGTGTGACCATGACTATGATCTAATTGATGAATCTAAAATGATTGGCGCACTCGACGACGTGACGTCTACTCGTAAACAATCAACTGACCAGCAAGAGGCCTTCTGTTTTGATACACGTGATGCTTCAGAAGCAAATGTCTACTTACAACCCGTCAATGATGCGCCGATGCGTTCTGAAGTGGATCCAGTTGACGACTCTCAATCACACATCTACACAGAGCCAGATGATGTGTCTGAACAAACCCTCTCAGACCCAGTTGACTCGTCACCAAGAAACTCCTACTTGGCAATTATTGACCATAATGAAACAAACCAACTATAATCTCCATTTAACGACGTGTAACCAGTGAGGCCGTAGTAAACCACCAATAAACATGAATTCCATATCCGAATATAACATGCGCATTTGGTACTTAACATAATTTGATTGAACTTCGCTGAATGAACCTACTATAGTTGGTTTATTTCCCACAAATATGTCAGGGTGGCCAGTTGGTGTGGTCATAATGTAACTACAGCCTGCTTTGCCTGTTTGTGTAGTCATAATGCATCTATAGTCTGCTTTGCATGCATTCATATAATGTCGCTGATAGAGGACGCATTTTGACAATATTTCTATGCCCCATTCGTATTGCTTTTGAAGAATGTCAAATATAGATATTGAACCGTATGTTAATTCTATCCAACTTTTAACTTTGTCTTGTATAAATACGTTTAGAGTGTAGGTTTCCTTGTTTGACAATAAATACTCGCATTTGACTGGATTTCATGACATATGTAAAATAACAAAGTGTTTGCCAACTCAACGAAGCATCATTTGATCAATAAAGCCAACAAACAATTGGTATTATATACTATTCAGTAACAAGGGTCATAATACATATGTACGATTATGCACGTGGTTATGAAGGTCAGTCTTCTGATAATCGTACATAATGTGGCTCATTACATAACAACCTCCCAGACTTTGCACGATTTCTTTGATCCTTAATATTTTCTACATAGCATGGTTTTTTGTGTTGGCAATTGATTATTAAAGAAAGTTTTTGGGGGTAGTTTGTATTCATTTCCGAATTAATTAGGTAGAACGCTTATTGGAAATGAGCTTGATAAGGTTTGATTTGCCTGTAACTCTAAATAGGCATCACAAGACTGATAAACGTTCCAGCATAAATGGAACTGTTTGACTGCGAACGCAAGGAGGAATATGCGGGGTTTTAACAAGATTGATGGTCACACTACTGCACGCTTGGATAATTTGTTTAGATTAGTCAACAGTAACTTTTGACACTGTCTTAACATGCAAGCAATACTAATCCATCGCAAGAAAGAAATGATAAGTACATGTATAGCTCTTACGCACCTTCCATTCTCAGGTATGTAACTCCATTGATTCCACTGAGTTCCACAAGCCGTCACTCGTTTCTAGCATTGGCCCCGGACATTTTCAGCTTCCTGATGACCAACCATCACCACCCTTCACCTTTCCATATCACCCAAGTCAGGGGTATAATCTATAATGCTAGCTCAACCCCCATTTCGTCTCAGGTGTCTCAGTATTTATCATAGGCAAGTTCGTCCAACTTCCTACATTGCCGTAGCGCGTCCGCATCTGTTTATCGTCTAAGAGATTATTGTCGTCTGACTGAAACATATAAGCCAGTGCGCATTAGCGACTTTTCAACGTAGATATCTACAGAACTAGATACGTTGCCAGATACAGTCATCGATAAAAACTTAACATCCCCGCCTCGTCGTTTGCTGGAAAGACTAGCTTCACTAGGTTGACAATATCCTGTATCGTATGCATTGATCATCAATGAACCCATGGATCCCTGGTAATAACAGAGAGCTGTTAATACAGAACAGATGAGTACTCACGAGCTATATGTGACACAACAACATCCACGATAATCCACTGTAATCAGAGTGAACCAGAGATAGGAGATTTAATAATACCTCTGTAGATGTTATAATACTATTTTGGCTCATACGTTCTTAAAAAGCCTCCCCCTTTAATTATCAGCACGAGAGCCCGGGTTACATCACACCACTCTTTGGGAGGGGTGTAACCCTGATTTTAGCAATCCTCACAGCAAGCGAGTTCACCCTCCAAGTGGACTCGTCGTGTCACGTGGGGATTGTCTTAGCCTGGCCTATCATGTGGACCCTTTATAAGGTCCACAGATGGGTCAGTCACAGAGAGATTCATCTAGTCAGAGAAACGATTCGGACCGCGATATTCCAGGGAGCTTCATTGTTGAAATTTAATAAACCAAATAAGCATCTCTACTCCAGGACTCGCGTTAATTTCATCTGATTAGTCCCCACTCCAGCAACTACAGGCAGTGAGTAACAGTACTATAACGAAGAGCGTGCATAAGCAAGAAAAATTTAGAAAACTCTAGCTTTACATATACAGACACTTAACATACCATTGATTTTTTTCCAAAAGGATTTGACGCTAATAGATTTGGAAGGGCTCAGTGAACTATAAATATCAATGTCTTATTCATAATGCCAAGCGGGTTTTGTGCACATAGAATTTGTATACAATGATATGGGTTAACAGTAATATGCTTGAGGCGTGGTTGCTGCTTAACAGGAACGCATGAAACTGCGCAGTGAATTGTCAAATATCAATGCGGGCATTTGTTTCCATAATGGTAACAATCTATGTAACCAAACACAGGTCGCTTTTTTCCCACTGGGTTTTAGTGCGGAGAAATACTGTGAAAATGTAATTAATGTCATAACGGCTATATTATTCCATATTTTAATACTTTCCATTTTATTGTAATATATTTATTTTAATACCATTTAGGCTAGCAAAATTAGAACATTTGAAAAATTACTGTAACCTAATATATTTACCTATTATTGTTATGGACATGTGCCAATGTTAAACAGTATTGGCGCATGTCCAAGCTACCCTGGGATCACTCAAAATTCAAAATCTAATAATATTGGGCTCGTGTCGTGCTGTCCCTTTACTTTATAACTCTTATTCCAAATTACATTTCATTAACCTTCAATTAGTTTAACAAAGTCAATTTTCAAAATTCAAGGGTAAATTCTAAATTATTGAACAGTGGAAGTTCAACTTAATTATGGTTGGGGAGGATGTTATAATACTATTTTGGCTCAGACGTTCTTAAAAGCCTCCCCCCTTAATTAGCAGCACGAGAGCCCGGGTTACATCTCACCACTCTTTGGGAGGGGTGTAACCCTGATAGCAATCCTCACAGCAAGCGAGTTCACCCTCCAAGTGGACTCGTCGTTTCACGTGGTGATTGTTTTAGCCTGGCCTATCGCGGGACCCTTTATAAGGAGTCCAGATGGGTTAGTCATAGAGATCACCTAGTCAGAGAAACGATTCGTACCGCGAGATTCCAGGGAGCTTCATTGTTGAAATTAAATAAACCAAATAAGCAACTCTACTTCAGGACTCGCGTTAATTTCCTCTGATTAGTCCCCACTCCAGCAACTACAGGCAGTGAGTAACAGTACTATAACGAAGAGCGTGCATAAGCAAGAAAAATTTAGAAAACTCTAGCTTTACACATACAGACACTTAACATACCATTGATTTTTTTCCAAAAGGATTTGACGCTAATAGATTTGGAAGGGCTCAGTGAACTATAAATATCAATGTCTTATTCATAATGCCAAGCGGGTTTTGTGCACATAGAATTTGTATACAATGATATGGGTTAACAGTAATATGCTTGAGGCGTGGTTGCTGCTTGACAGGAACGCATGAAACTGCGCAGTGAATTGTCAAATATCAATGCGGGCATTTGCTTCCATAATGGTAACAATCTATGTAACCAAACACAGGTCTTGTGGTATAAGGCTAAAAATCAGCATTGCCACCAATTCACTCCTAGGCATGTCAGATCATGATTATCTGATGTAAGTAGCCTGCAGAGTATGTGAGGACATCTCCATTGGTCACTTGCTGTGAGACCACAGAAGCAAGAGTAAACTTTTAAGGATAACTTTTAATATTTGTGCAATTCTTTTGTATACTTGACATTTTTCGGAACATCTGTGAAGGACCACACCGAAACATGTGTTTTGATGGCTTACATACTTCGTGTCATCATATATTGTAATAGATAAACGTATACTGATTATTATTTATACCCCGCCCCCACCCATCCACCACTACATAGTATTTTATGCCGGGTTTTTACAATTAGTCTTCGTAGGTATGTGGATCGCTTGGTCAACTACACAGACATTTATAAACTGCCTGAATCATCCCGTCCATCTAACCATGACGAATAGATGGTACTAGATACAGGTCTGACAGAGAGAAAAAGATAATTAGTATTTCCAGTCAGGCAGTATCACGGAAGGCGAAAAAAGACTTGGATAGTTTCATCTGTTGCCACAAATGAGTATGGGATTTACCTCAGCCCCCATTGGACCAACTAGCAGGCTATGAGAACAGCCGAGCGTGAGTGGGTGCATCAGCCTGTAGAACCAACCATTAAATGTGGTCTCGACGGTCCTGAGGTGAAACACCAGAGGTGAATTTTGGCATGGCCGATATCTTATGTTTTGTCTTGACTATATCGTGACGCAATGAAATATATCCTTATATTGGGGTCACCATGCACTGTCGATGTCAGTTTTCGTGCAATAATACTTTCGTATTTCAGATTGTAGCATCAACAATGGGGGATGTGAGCAGATGTGTGTCAGTGAAGACGTCTAATACGATTGCACGTGAAGGTGATTGTTCAATATGTTCTGCATATAGTGGTATATTACTGATGTATCAAGTAAAACTACCATGTAGCTCAGAATCAACACAGATTCTTCCACCTCTGCCATTGGTTGACAGCAGCCACACAAACACCTGTAACATGATGCGAATATTAATGTATGAAATAAAGGATGACATATTGTACGACAAATATGTTTTAGCTGTGTACATTCATAGAAACTCGGATGTAACGCTGACCACGATGATAATATAATACCATAATCTTTATTTCCTTAAGTCCAGTTATACATTCATTTATGAGCTAACTGAAAATCCTATAAGAAAACAGCTGTTGTACTTGCTCTCCTATATATGTTCTAGCTCAGAATCAATCTACATCAATTTTTTAAAATATTGTTATCAGCCATTGATAAGGCCTACTTTATATCCTAAGCTTAAGTTATCCTACTCGGAATATAGGATGTGCTAAGCCAGACGCCTCATCTGCTTTATATGAATACCATGAATATTGCATAGATTTGAAGCTATTAGATATGAGCCTTGTCAGGAATTACTTAGAACGTGCCTATGAATCTCAATTATATCTGTTATTTCCTACGAAGTAAATAATGTTATCGCATTGTGCTATGTTTTGATATAGTGCTTGCGTTTTCCATGGATCACAAAGGCTGAGTCTTACTGACATAATCACTCTCATTCACCCCTTTGAGGTCTTTGATGCGGAAATTAACGTGTTTCCTATCATCCCGATCCAAAATAAAACATCATATCTTAACCTAGCGCAAACTATTAATCAAATACTAGCGCTAGAATTCGGCCGCCAGATTCACACTCAATACCATCGCCGATTTATAATTTGAAAGTGTGGATGTGATGTGGTCAAGGTACAAGCCATCTTCTTGTGATAGGAATTCATATTTTATTTAGAAGCGAAAAGGTTTGTGCGAAAAGGCTTTTACCACCTGTATGGAAACAAAGGGATGCAGGGGCTTTACGTTCGTCGTTTTGTCAATGTTTGACCATCGTATCAACGCCAGATTTAATTATGTTTAAATACCATGGAATAATGTAGAGTATACTGGGACGACAATGATTGTCCATTAATGCAAAATGACTCCAGTAAATGGTGTCATATATACACTGAGATCATATTCTTGTCAACACTTCTATCATAGACTGAGGAAGTCCACTTTAAGTAATTGACATTGAGCTCAACAGGATTTCCCGATCTGACTCCATCCATTAAGTCACCTTTTCTCATCTCGAGATGCGCCACTCCATTTCCCTTGTGAAAGCTTTATCCGTCAGCCAGGATAGAAGAACACAATACCGCTGCATTAAGGTTGATAGGTGTGCATTAAAAGTAGTGTAATCGGAAACCGAATTTAATCATCAGACACGCTGTGCTCTATCACTGCGCATGAATACTTCTGTGCTTGCTCATCTTGTTAAAGCTAACCAGCCAGGCAATGAATTCCTGTTTTTTTCTATTTCTATGGGGCTTCTACTTTGTCGGTTTGATCACAATGGACGTGGGTATGTCTACGTTTACATAAGGGTCACAATTATTTTCTCATTGGACAGTTCTCTGTCTCGTACGATTTTATACTTAAGAGATCTATCGTCTTTGTAATGACAGATCATGGGATGAGGGCCTCAGACCCATCGTGTATTGAGGATGTAAATAGCACAGGTGGATATGAATGCAGTTGTCCAGAAGGGTATACAGTGAGTGATGACAAGATGTACTGCAAAGGTAAGAATTTATGTATGTATGTATGTATGTATGTATGTATGTATGTATGTATGTATGTATGTATGTATGTATGTATGTATGTATGTATGTATGTATGTATGTATGTATGTATGTATGTATGTATGTATGTATGTATGTATGTATGTATGTATGTATGTATGTATGTATGTATGTATGTATGTATGTATGTATGTATGTATGTATGTATGTATGTATGTATGTATGTATGTATGTATGTATGTATGTATGTATGTATGTATGTATGTATGTATGTATGTATGTATGTATGTTATGTATGTATGTATATATGCATGTATGTATGTATGTATGTATGTATGTATGTATGTATGTATGTATGTATGTATGTATGTATGTATGTATGTATGTATGTATGTATGTATGTATGTATGTATGTATGTATGTATGTATGTATGTGTGTATGTATGTATGTATGTATGTAGGTATGTAGGTATGTATGTAGGTATGCGTGTATCAATGCATGCAAGCATGCATGCATTCATGCATGCTTGAAAGTATGGGCGTGTGTGTATGTCTATTCATTCACGGACACTCTAAAAACTATGCTGTTAAATGCTTCTACAAGATTATGAATACCATTATTTGATGCAGACTCAAGATGGATTGGATGCTATTTGTTTAATGCGAGGGAGTGGCGTTTATATGATGAGCCATTAGTGAGGTCGGCGGAGATTTGTACAAAAAATTGCAAGCGTCAAAACGAGCCATATGCAGGCCTGATGGTATGTGCAAATATCAAAAGCGCTTGCTTATCGATTTCATACAGTGACAATAACGCAGATATCATAAACATTGCCACTGCAATTCTTAATGTCCCTTTAATCAAATATGATAATCTATGATGATTCTGAATGTGCCTTGCAATATTTCTAAGTTAGGTAATGGCTGCTCAAATACCTTAAGTTTGGCTATCTGTGTATGTTAGAAAGGCGAGTTTTGTCTCTGCTCCTCCACGTTCAGACCTTCAGAACCAGTATCATCTGCCCACTGTTATTATACTTGCCCCGGCAACACCAATGAAACATGTGTCGGCGATGGACGCATAGAAGTGTTCAGAGGTAATGAAACCAAATGTTACTCTTTCAACTTAAAGACTATCCTTTGTGGATCTACCGGTCCTTAGTGAGATTAGTTGGAGGCAGTGTCCTATATGCATATAAGCTACAATAGACTAATAGAGTTTTATGCTGCAGTTTGTCCGCTCGGCTTTTACCAAGGCTCCCCTGGCGACCCCTGCGGTAATGAATGTCACTGCGGCGGGGGCTCCATCTGTGATTACGTCACAGGCTTGTGTCCATCATATCCATGTGAAGCGGGCTGGACAGGCTTGACCTGCAATACTAGAGGTGAATTTTAGCGTAGTCGATATCTCATGTATTGTCTCGACCATCTGGTAACCCATTGAAAGATATCCGTGTATGGGAAACACCCTGTGCCATATTAGTGGGATGATGGCGCGCCATTATTAGTTTAAAAACCTGGCAGCAGAAAGAGTGCATATATATTGCATACTGAATTATATTTCTTCTTCCACTATTGGAGGGGTTTTCAGATGCAAGTTGGCGCTTAGATTATTAATCACTGCTTCTGAATGAGTGTGACATTGAACAACGAGTCGATATCAGTTTTTATAAAATAGCACTTTCGTATTTCAGATTGTGGCATTAACAATGGCGGATGTGAGCAGATTTGTGTCAGCGAAGGCTCCAGAGACGGATGTCATTGTGTTGATGGGTACACCAAAGACACGTCTAATACGAGTGCATGTGAAGGTGAATGTTCAATATGGTTCTTCACTAAATGTTTCATATTGATATAGATGTGTTAAGTTACACTATGTTCTACACATAGTGGTATATAACTGATGTATCAAGTGGCAGAGTTTGTCCGTAAAGCTACGATGATATCTGTGATTGTGTTCATAACGGTTGATCACAAGAAATGGCGCATTGCGATTCCTGCACCGACACAAAAGACTCGGACACCTCTGAATGTCATCATGGTTACACCTGGCAGAGTAGCTCTGGGTGTACAGGTGTGTAGATATCTCAGCCGTATGCGTGTAGCCACGTACACATAAGTCAATCAATAATTTCATAAAAATGTTGTCCAATACAATAGTGATGCTACCAACCAATCAAATTCGAATAATTGACCTTGGGAATACAATTCCACGCCATCCATTAACTTATTTCCCTCATCACAAATGAAAATCGACTAATATAACATTTCAGACATTGACGAATGTGCTGACGAAAGTCTCCTGGACCCAGCGTGTGTCAACTGTAGAAACACGCTGGGCAGCTATGAGTGCAGCTGCCTTGAAGGCTTTAGTCTGAACGACGACATGCAGACGTGCAATGGAACAGGTAAGTCATGGTTCTTGTGTAAACGTGCAGTGATACATGTCGTGGCTGCAGTACGAAGGACGCCTATACAATACTACGAACGAAAACTAGTACTGAATCAATAAATATGTGAACTCTAAATAATGCCGTGCTCTTCCAGATTGCTGGAAAGGGTTTGAAAGGCACATTGTCGACAAAGCTGCTGTGTCCACATACTGTAGTGAAGTTCAAGCCGATTGGTTGACCACGACTGAAGCGTGCTTTCGTAGAGCCTGCGAGTTAGTCAAATCCACAGTGATAATTTCATCAGTCAGCTGTATAATATACGACTGCTCTGATATTACAAGTATGACCAGTACAGACATAACAACAGGAGGTGTAGACATATTTTTGCACAGAGGTAAAGCAAATGCAAGCTCAGAGAGCGAGGAGGGTAAGCAAGGCACAGCGAGTGCGCTCACAACCGTCCTCATCAGTACAACTGGATCAGTCTTGGCCACCGCTTGTCTGGCTGCTGTTGTCATCAGAATATACAAGTCCTTCTGCACACACAAACAAGCGAACACGTCCCCAGATGCGATTCAGTTCTTTATGCGGTCGCCTGTTTATAACATGACGCTTGATTCGTGTGACCATGACTATGATCTAATTGATGAATCTAAAATGATTGGCGTACTCGACGACGACGACGTCTACTCGTAAACAATCAACTGACCAGCAAGAGGCCTTCTGTTTTGATACACGTGATGCTTCAGAAGCAAATGTCTACTTACAACCCGTCAATGATACGCCGATGCGTTCTGAAATGGATCCAGTTGACGACTCTCAATCACACATCTACACAGAGCCAGATGATGTGCCTGAACAAACCCTCTCAGACCCAGTCGACGTATCACCAAGCAATTCCTATTTGGCAATTATTGACCATAATGAAACAAACCAATCAAATCTCCATTTCACGACGCATAGCCAGTTAGGCCATGCGTTTTTGGACGCTTCAGCAGAATATTAGCCAAGCCAGGTCAATAGTTCTTTCTGAAGCGTTTGGAACCACTGGGATTCCATACTATAATATAACAAAATAACAAGTGACGCAGTTTGCACATTTTGTACTATGCTTAATATCGGTTAGCTTTGCTTAATGAGCCTAACAAAGTTGGTTGACTTCTCATAAATTTGTGAGGGTCTCTTGTTTGTGTAGTCATAATGTATCAATTGTCTGCTTTGCTTCATAAATATATACTATTTTATAATTTTGTAAGTAAACTAAGCGCATTATATTTTTTTTCTCAGTATTATCATACATCTTTCATCAGTCTCGTTGACTTGTATATATATATATATATATATATATATATATATATATATATATATATATATATATATATATATATATATATATATATATATATATATATATATATATATATATATATATATATATATATATATATATGTGTGTGTGTGTGTATGTTTTATGTGTAAACACGTATGGGATGTTGTAAGTGTATTTATGACATATGGAATAACAAAGTGAATGCCAACCCATTGAATCATTCTTCGATCAACAAAGCCAACAAGTAATTTGTATGATACACTAGGCAGTAGCAAGGGCCATTGTACATTTGTACAATAATACATGTTATTATGCAGATCAATCGTCAGATACTCGTCCTTTTTGTTGCTGTTTACATAACAACATTTAAGACCTTGCACATTCCTGTTGAACGCTCCAGCAGAAATGGAAACGTTTGATAACGAACGCAAGGGAAAATATATGGTGTTTCAGGAAGATTTATATATAGATGTTGTGGTGGGAGCATCATGATCTAGCGCTAAAGAAGGATGCTGCTATATAATATAATGACAGAGGATTGACCTCACACATATGCTTATATATTTACATATCAATACACACACACACACACACACACACACACACACACACACACACACACACACACACACACACACACACACACACACACACACACACACAAATACATACACACACTAAGACACACAGTAAATGTTATTGTGTTGATGTTGATTTATTATGAAATTGGGTGTAAAGGAGGTTGAGTCAGAAATATCAGGTCACAAGGCACCACCTGTAGTCCAGACACCCTGTGCTGAAACTTGGGGTGACCCACCTCAATTTGCGATAGTTAAGAAACCTATTTTATTTTAGTTAATAGGTATTTAGGAACATCATATCAAAAATATACCAAAATATATTTAGTGGAACATATTTTTTAAAGGGACAGAAGACCCTTGCCCCTTTGAATTACATAATTGCCATGGACCAAATGGGAAATTAAAGACATTGAATTATTTTTAAAAAAACAATAGCATATACCCCGGATGACCGATGCATTGACATGGAATAGAAAATGTTAACCTTCATGTGTACCTTAGATAAAACAATCAAATAGTCAGTAGTGCAAAAGGGGAGATTCTACTGAAATTACAATATCTTTTAGGTAAGTTATGTTACTGTAATCAATTATGTGTGATACAATAGTGATCTGGATAATCTGCAGTAGTCAAATGTAATTATAGCTTGATAGTTCGCCCTTCAGATAAATGCATCGAGTTGCTTGCATTTCGCTTTGTGGGATCAGTGTTGGTATTGATTATGTTCTACCTTTTCTAATCAACTCATGTATTTTTATTCAGATTTCTGCTACTGGAGTTGATAAAGATAGAGGGTGATCAAATGGATGACTGTGTATTTTGCCATAATCCATTGTCAAATGGAGAGCCAACTGCTACATTAACTCAAAAAGGCCAGTGAAGCACGATGCAGTGATCTTGCCCGTTACCCTTGACCAGACTGTACACGTTAAGTGTAGACGTGAATTCATTAACTCAAAGCAATCCATTATCACAATAAACGAAAACATTCTGCTGGTAAGGTCGGGCTTCAACAACGTTCTTATTAATCTACAAAAATGACTGCGTACTGTGTGGTTGTCCAGATATAATGGCAAGAGAAAGGAACACAAGCTTATTCCAGTTAGGACGATGGATTTCCCAAAAAAGATACTGAAGGCATGTAAAGAGTTCAAAGGAGAATGGGCCGACAGCGTAAGAGGCAGGGTGCGTTATGTCCCAGATATCAGACGTCATGCAGCACTGCGACAGTTGAGCCACGCGCACTACCCTAACATCAGCAGCTGGTTGATATCACAGCCTCAGAGTGTACCAACAGGTCCAAGTTTGGCTCGGTAACGAACAAGCGGTTCCTCCAGAACGATGGGGCTGGAAAGTCAGTGACGGCAAAAGACACCGATCTTAACAGACAAACCTCTGGCAGCTCAAAAGCTGTTGGAAGGGATTCGATGCAACTGCAAAACTGGTTGCTGCACACTCAGATGCACCTGTCGAAAAAATGGTTTGGACTGTTCCATGAACTGCAGTGAATGTTGAGGAATGTGTGCAAATACTTCCTTGGTGGCGGTTGATACAGACTCTAAGGATGAACCATTAGAGGATGAGTTAACTATTGGTACTAGGTGTTGTTTAAGTTTTTAAAATGATTAATATGATCATTTTGTACAACCAAGGCACAATAATAATAATTCTAAAACCACATCATCCGTGAGCGAAATCTTTGCACACGTGCAGGAAGCTGATCTAAATTCTGAGCTCCTAAGAGAGGTACAAGGGGTTTATGGTCAGTTTCAATCTCAGTACCAATCAAATAATCACGGAATTTCTCACATGCCCCCGTGACAGCTAATGAGGAGATGGATGTTTGTCTTGATGACTGTGGTGGACTCCGTGGGGCAGATGTATTCCGACAGACTTGATGGGTACGAATGACCACGCACATGACGAAATAAGTGCTTTGATATTACATAATTCTGCAACAGTGAATCTGCGCATGATGATCCTTGTTACAGTATTTGTAGTGATTTACGGAAGTGTAGAAATTTTTGCTATGGTAAGTTTCGATTATCCAGATGATGTTTTTATCATTTCATCTGAAGCAATGCCTAAAGATAAGATAGACATGCGTCCTGTTAGATAGACTTGAAATACACCACTTTAACCATAAAAAAATCAGTCAAATTGGATTAAGTCGACCTTCAAGCTATATTTCGCAGGGTAGCTTAAGTGTCAATCTCAGTTCTGGTTTATTTAAGATGCATACAGGATCTTGCAACAGACCACATCATACACAAGTATGGAGGTGACAACTATGGACGCTACTCCAGTCGATCCCACCACGACATCAGAAGCAGCGCATCTCAATGATTGGGTTATAGCAGCATCCGTCTCCATTCCCGTCCTCGTCATCCTCGCTCTAGTGGGAGTAACAGCAGCTGTGATATATAGAAGGTATACACGGGTTCTGATTGATCTTAGTAATAAACGTCAGATAACAAAACAGCACAGGTTGGCTTCAGGGAACTACAACATTTTTGTGGCCGAGAACGTGTAAAATACCAGCAATCATGTTTATTTACACATAACTACATGATAACCTGGTTTACAATATATTACAGTAACTCACAAACGTTACCTTTGGGATATTTAAAGGAAAGATAGTATTCATGGAAATGACTATTGAAATAAATGATAGTGATCACATGTAAGCTTCGCAAGAATATTGAAACTACTGAAACAAACAGAGATGCCTTTTCCATTGGCATCCCTAATAGTACCTCCTTATTAAATAATTTAATTGCTTTAATGTTCTTTTTTTAAAAGCCAAACAACTGTTCCTTTTGCTTAAAGAAAAACAATCATCTATTGTATGGTTTCCATCGATTTTTTCAAATGAAATTTTGATCTATTCTTAGCGAGATTTTTCTATCAATTTAAAAATAAACTGTCAGTCTTATGTAAATATGTATATAATGTTTGGTCATTGACCTTGATTGCCAAGAGAATCCAGTGTTAATAAAACCAAAACGTAATTAGCGATGTATCGCGTTGTGCCATGTTGTGATATATTGCATGCGTTTTCCATGGATCTATAGACATATAAACACATACATATGCATATATATATATATATATATATATATATATATATATATATATATATATATATATATATACATATATATACATATATATATATACATATATATATATATATATATATATATATATATACATATATATATATATATATAATATATATATATATAGATATATATATCTATATGTTTATATATAGAGATATATATATATACATACATATATATGTAAATATATATATATATATACGCACATATATATGATAGATGTATATATATCTGCTATATCTATGCATATATATGTATATATATATAAATATTTGTATATATATGCTGGTAACGCGCATTTGGGATAGATGTAACAATCTGCTGCCGCTTAGAAGTAAATGTATTTAAATATAAAGAAATAAATATATATATATATATATATATATATATATATATATATATATATATAATATATCTGTATATATTTATATATATATATTATATATATAGATATATATATAAACATACATATATATATATAAATATATATATGCATATATACACACCAATATATGATATAATATATATATATATATATATATATATATATATATATATATATATATATATATATATATATATATATATATATATATATATATATATATATCTATATATATATATATATATATATATATATAAGGGACTCGTTCGAAATAAGCAATGGGTGTTACCGCGTGTTAATCTCTGTTACCAATTATCATAGACACTCCGAATCAAGAAATATATCTACTTATATACCTGCGTCGTTGACGCATCGATCTGTCGGGTTATTTAAATGTCTTGGCATAAATATGTTGATAAATCATAACTTTGGTTGTCAAGCTATCATGAAGAAGAATGTTCGGCCATATGGATGAGATCACAAGGCACCACATAGGCACTGCTAGTAATGAACCTCTTGTATAATGACCGGTCTTTGGATGCAATCAAAGCATTGAAAGGTATGGAATAATGAGTCATTGCCTGGTTGGTGAGTAAGACAAACGATGGTAGATCAGACGCTACTAATAATGATGGTTAGACCGCACCCCTCTCTGTCTTCATAGTTCAGAAATACTCTTTTCTTAATACAAGTAATGCATAAAGATGATCATTTAGGAAAGGTTCAATTCACTAAAGTCATGAAACCATTGGCCTCTACATTTGGCTGGTAGTCCCTAATTCTTTTGTTTATCATCGAAGAAAAATATTAGATTACTGCATCTATGTATAGAGCTTCATCCACATTCCACCTAAAATGTTATTGTCTAAATAAATTATAATTACCTGATGATTGGCCAAACTCTCAAGTATTACCAGAATTCATTTTCTTTTGAATAATTAGCTGCACTTTATGTGCTAATTTTATCGACATACTACAAACATATTATCCTCATGTCAACATCAACATATGCAGAAGATCATTTCACTTTCTAAAAATTTGCAGCGCTGGTGTACTGCAATAAAGATGGCCGATTGTGCAGATAATGCTACGGGCACTTTGTTCGGGATACTGTTATTACAAGGTGTAAAGGAGTTGTTAGACACACAACTGCATGTTGGGATAATTTGTTTAGAATAGTCAAGAGTGACTCTTAAAATTGTCCTTACAGGCAGGCAATTATAATCCATCACAAAAGGCATGATAGCTGTAGTTATAACGCACCCTACATTCTCAGATATGGAGTTCCACAAGTTGTAATTCTTTTCCAGCATTAGCAGCGGACATATTCAGCTTCCTCATCACCAACCATCACCATCCTTCGCCTTAATATATCACATCAGTCAGGAGCATTATCTATTATGCTCGTTCTACTACCATTTCGTCTGAGCTGTCTCAGTATTTACCATTGGCAAGTTCGCCCCACTTCCTACACTGCCGTAGCGCGTCAACATCTGTCGTTCATCAGCTGAGAGATTTTTGTCGTCTAACTGAAATACAAAACTGGTGCTCATTAGCGACTTTTCAACGTAGATATCCACAGCAGATACGTTGTCAGATACAATAATCTTAATAAACTGAACATCCCCACTTTGACGTTTGCTGGAAAGACCGGCTCTTCCAGTGCGAAAGTGAAAACCGTCTTCCAGGATATCAAACAATCTTCGCTGACTTCAATATCTTTTAAACTGGGTTGACAATATCCTGAATCGTATGCATTGACTATCAATATTCTAACCCACGTATCCCAGGTAATAACAGAGAGATGTTAAAATAGTACAGATGAGTACTTACGAGCTATATGAGATACAACAATACCCACGATAAGAGCCACAACCACTGGGATCAGAGTGAACCAGAGATAAGAGATTTGATAGAAGTTCCCGATACCTCTGTAAAAACAAATGCACAATAATACTCAATTCTCAATATGCTTATTAGTTAATTAAAGTCATTGCAAATCTGTTTATGTATAATAACCCTGACGCCAACTTACCCAGCTGGCGGAAATACTGCTGACTCAGTTGTTGTTCTGTTGACGACACCAATCGTCATAGTTGTGTTGCTGTAGCAGCTATCTGAGGGAGGTGGAGGGGAAATCCGGGCACGGGGCTCAACTGATAAGGAGCCAATACTCAGCCACAGGATGAAAACAAAGGACGACCAACCACCCACCACTGCACCCTGTATTCATATGTACAGCAGGCAGCGGGTGTGGATGTAGGGGAGAGGGTGTAGAGTGGTTAAGCTTACAATAGTTGCATATCTATTAACGACCACAGTTCGACACATGCCGCACTTGTGTATTTAGTTTCATTCGCAAAAATGCTCACAATCCAGTTAGCAGATTTGCTGACTCCCCCTAACAGGAACATGCCTAAGACAGGACCACCGCAAACACCAATGAAGGCTATAGCTATCTAAACACATGTACCACAGGCGTTGTTATCTGCACGATGGAGTATATCCGGGTGAAAAACAGTTGGACTTATAGCACATAATACTGACAACTAACCAATTATGTATAACTATAATTACTTTAACTGATAAATTCAAACATTCCCAGTGATTTTTCAAATGACAATGCACCAATGTGGCCGAATATACAAGAGTTAGAACCATATGTATTTACCTGCACGAGGGTTCCCGATAGAACATTACACGCCATGGCCATGGCCATCCCAGCCACTCCAACGATGCTAACTGGGTAAAACAATGAAGGATGTTAAAGCAACGGAACTGGGCTAACACGTAGCATGCGGTGAATGTGTTGATGAACTATCGTAATGGTTGTCTTATTGTGAGATATTGAGGTAATGAGAGACCTAATATTTTATTTAGTATGACCGCCTCTGTTTCTGACAGTCTGGACCCAAGTTTTGGCTTCACGATATCTTCCCATATATTGGCCGCACACCCACTGAGACTTGCCGACACTGAACTGAAAGTAGTTATCATAAATGCACCAAATGGTCATTGATTTGCAAATTTTGCATGACAGGAAACAAACACTAACCCCTAACCCTCATAATCAATGACAAAACTGGGGAACCTAACAAATATTTGTCCATGTCTACGCATTTTTGTGCACCTCGTACATTTGTTGGAAGAAATCAAACCTTTTATTAAAACCTTTACAA
Source organism: Urechis unicinctus (assembly GCA_034190875.2). Taxonomy (NCBI): domain Eukaryota; kingdom Metazoa; phylum Annelida; class Polychaeta; order Xenopneusta; family Urechidae; genus Urechis; species Urechis unicinctus. The sequence goes on from CM067353.1 coordinate 49,901,202, forward strand.
TGCTATACCTGAGTGCGCCGCTGTACAGCATAGCCAATGTTAGTCCGAGGAAACCTTCATATGAGCTGAATACAATCTTCACGAAGTAAGGAAAGACCTGAAACAAGATATATAATCTGAACATTAGTCCAAGGTATTGATGTATATTTAAGATATACTGTTCCTTTACATTTCGCACTGGGATGACAAGAGATCACCTGGTTAGCATTAGCAACAGCTCCCGTCATGAGGGGATCACACTGAAGCTGCCAGAAGAAGGCAAATACGTTGAGACTAGAAATCCCACAGGCAATTTGCAGGACCAAAGTAAACGGAGAGCTGCATAACATGACTCTATGGGACAAAGGAAATCAAAGCATTCGTTAATATACACCCTAAACATATTCTACTGACATTTATGCCGCCTGAAATGTAATTCTATGCTAAATCCTACTTACAATCGTGCATCTCTGAGACATTCGGTTGATGAATAACGCTGCACAGAGGCCTGGCTTATGCCGAGCAATTGAACAATAATGCATGTGTAGCCCAGGAGAAATCCCCATATCGTATGGCGCACAGTGGGATCGAATGACAAGCTTCACACAAATAGGCCAGTGGAGATCTTCTACACTTCTGGTCTGATTTGTTTTCTGTACTTCTTATTAGGGTGTATATTTACCTGACTTGAAGGCGACCAGTTTCCTTGCCTATATTGTATGCATTTAGGGGGCCAACAACAATCCATCCCTGAAAGTGGCAAATGAATCAATTCCAAATTATGATGTTGTCAATAGTAAAGGGTCCATTGATTGGCTGAAACTGAGGCCTCGACAATTTTAAAAAGTGCTTAAGTTGTTCCTCAAAACCAATTGCGGATTGTCTTGTTGTCCACAGCTTTATGGATTAAACTTCAAACATTTACTGTGGAAATGAACAACAAACGGTTTGGGACACAATTATTAGATATGTTACCCTATTTATTCTTCTCATCCATCAAAACTTTAAAAACGGAGGCATGGTGCAAAGAAATTCCTACCCTGATGAGGACCGCGATTACTCCAACAAAAAACACACCAGACTGGAAGACATCCGTGTATATAACGGCTCTCATTCCACCCTGCACACACACACAACAACAACACTGGCATAATACCACCAACAACAACATGACGCCATGACATTCACACCAAACAGGAGAATAGTGTGTGTATTCAGTATTTTTCACGAGGCTTCAGAAACCGGATGTCAGACGAATGTCAAGAATAACGTACAGACAGTAAATTATATTTCAAGAAAAAAGGACCCTTAATAGTTGTAATGTAGTGCAACTCACAAGAGCCGTGTAGACCGTGGCAATGACCGACATCACTGCAATGCTAATTATAGTATCAATCCCTGTCACTGTAACTCAGGCATAAGCAATTACATGGACACGATGATAAACTGTTTTCCCATCAAGCTTAACATTTGAAATCTGATTTCTAATGTGTTCTCCAATATCCTAGATCAAAGGGAGAAAATCCCTCACCTGCCTCAAGAGCTATGGATGGTGCAAACATGGCCACTCCGATGTAGATTATCTGTCAAAAAACGCGCTCGAATCATTTCGAGTTCCGTATTGAAGTTGAAGAAGGGCGCAACATGTTAAGATATTTCGTTCTTGACGAGTCATATTAGTACACATTGTCGGATAGAGTGACCACACTTACGCTGCCTAAAATGCCAAAGAAAGCCCCAGAGGCTCTTGCAGCAACAGACTGGAACCTTTTTTCCAGGTACTGAGACACAGCACGGAATAAGGATAAATAGACGGAGGGCTTAATCTACAACAGCCACGCTATCGATCAACCAAAATTTTAAACGTATCAGATATTTGACATTAAGTTGCCTCACCTCAAATGCACTCGTGAGTTTTAAAGGGAACAACCACGGTACAATAACACGCTCAACTATCAGAAGAGCCAGCGTGTATGAGAAACAAGCCCCTAATGTGTACTCAATACCGTACAAATACATCTCAGCTGTTGTCCCCAGAATCATAATGGCCGAAATGAATGACATCATCAACGATAGCGTTGTGGGTAATACCGTGAGTTGACGGTCAGCCAGGAGGAAGTCACTGGTTGTGCGTCGTCGATTGCCAGAGCAGGCTGGGTAGATCCCGACAACCAATGTGGCGACGAGGAATAGGACGAATACGACATTATCAGCCCAGTGTAAGTCATTTGGTCGACTGATATCTGGAACGAAATGACTCCATGCGAGAGTACGGATTTATTGAAATGGAATAAAAATATCGACAGTTTTTTATCAAGATGATAGTCAAGATTGTATAGTGGTATTTATCCACAGCACTTAAAGTAGCGTAGTAGTCAATGCTATTGTCCTTTGGATAATGACAACAACTAGTGCGAAGTAATTGATCCGAAATCAATCAGATATTTGATCATTCAATCCCAACATACCTGCCATGTCCTGTGACTTCGTTGATTATTCCTTACTGATACACACATACAGGTTCCAGCTACGTCAAGCGTGGAGGCTGACTAATGCAATCCTGTGTTCATTGCTCAGCGCGCTATCAACAAGCACTTTATTTGTTATACAAGGTACATACACACGTGGTGGTCTCTGTTTATTACACGCACAGAGTATCTTAGAGCTATGAAACTGTAGTTGGTGTTGATTGTGATGGTGAATCCATTGAAACATTTGTTTTAGTGCTAGCAGCATTACTATTGTGATAAAATTTATGTACGAACTCAATGCAGTTGGAAATGGAAGTCATGCTGTGTATAAACCTGTTGTGAGATCTGTGAAATTACTGAAGCAGCAGTGTCAGTTGTATGATGGTACGATTGCTAAACATAAAGTGTTAGTCTACCATGATGTACTTGTTGTGTTATTTGATTAAAGCTACTTAACTCGCACCATGATATTGCAATAGCTATATGTTTGTTATACTGATGCCTGTGGGATATAGTGCTTGTTATGCTTGTTACAGTGTTGCCTGTGCGATATAGTGCTTGTTACGTGTTATTATGATTGAGTGATCATTTAACATGGTCATATGGTATAGTCCTAGCTGTCGAGTTAAGTATAATTTGTGTGAAACAAGCTGACTTCATGATAAGAAGTAGGCTTTGTGATATAGTGCTAGCTTTTTGATAAAGTGTTGGGGTATAATATAGTGTTGGCGACATAAGGTACAGGCTATATGACATATTGTTAGTTGTATATGTCGTATAGCTAACGTCAGCGATAGCGTTATGATTTCATGTGGTGCTGGCTGCGTGATACACTGCTATCTGTGTGATTTATTGCCAGCGGATGCACCGTTACAATCACAAACCACAAAAACATTTTTCATTACTCTCAGATGCTCTGTGCATGTAATAAACAGAGGTGGATGAATGTGCGTACATACATAGCGTAGCTCGTATAGTGCTTGTTAATGGCACACACATGGAACCTATATGCATGTGTAAGGAATAATCAACGAAGTCACAGGACATGGCAGGTATGTGAGTTGGAATGATCAAACATCTGGTTGATTCGGATCAATTATTTCACCCTAGTTGTTGTCATTATCCAAAGGACAATAGCATTGACTACTACGCTACTTTAAGTGCTGTGGATAAATACCACAATACAATCTTGACTATCATCTTGATAAAAAAAACTGTCGATATGTTAATTTCATTTCAATTAATACGTACTCTCGCATGGCGTCATTTCGTTCCAGATATCAGTCGAAATAATGACTTACACTGGGCCGATAATGTCGTATTCGTCCTATTCCTCGTCGCCATATTGGTTGTCGGGATCTACCCAGCCTGCTCTGGCAATCGACGACGCACAACCAGTGACTTCCTCCTGGCTGACCGTCAACTTACGGTATTACCCACAACGCTATCGTTGATAATGTCATTCATTTCGGCCATTATGATTCAGGGAACAACAGCTGAGATGTATTTGTATGGTATTGAGTACACATTAGGGGCTTGTTTCTCATACAAGCTGGCTGTTCTGATAGTTGAGCGTCTTGTTGTACCGAGGTTGTTCCCTTTAAAACAGCTGTTTTGAGGTGAGGAAACGTTATGTCAAATATCAAATAAGTTCGACATTTTGGTTAATTGATGGTGCGGTTGTTGTAGATTGAGCCCTCTGTCTATTTTTCTTTAATTCCATACTATGTTTCTGTAACCGGAAAGGAGGTTCTTATCCGTTGCCGCAAGAGTCACTGGGGATTTCTTTGCCATTTAGGCGGCGTCAGTATGGTCACTCTATCCGACAATGTGTACTAATATAACTCAAATTAATGTCCCGCGGTTCTGCAATTTCAATACGGAACTCGAAATGATTCAAACGCGTTTTTGTTACAGATAATCTATATCGGAGTGGCCATGTTTGCACCATCTATAGCTTTTGAGGCAGGTGAAGGATTTTTTTCTCTGATCTAAGTTATTGGTGAACATAGGAAATCAGATCTAAATTGGTAAACATAAGAAATCAGATTCAAATTAATAGTTGCAGATAGGTCAAATTCTATGCAATTGAAACATTGTTTACGATATATGGTGAGATATCGTATGCCAGTGATGCATACCGTGACTCGATTTTGAAGCAACAGTTAGGGTAAATCTGAAAATGGAAGTGGATAAGCATGTCGTTGTAACTACAGGAAAAAGAATTGATTTATGATCAGCATAGCAGTGATGTCGGTCATTGTAACGGCCTACACGGCTGGGTTAAGTTACATTGCATTACAACTATACAGCGTAATTTTATCTGGATAATACCATGCAATTGCTATCTGTTATTCTTGACAATCGTTCAAGTTTGACATCCGTTTGTTGTGGCCTTGTGAAAAGTGTTGGATACATAAACTACTCTCCTGTTTGGTGTGAATGTCATGGGGGCGTTGCTTTGTTGCTGTTGCTATTGTTGGGCCATTGTTGTTGTTGTTGTTGTTGTTGAGTGTGCAAGCTGGAATGAGAGCTGTTATATAAACGGATGTCTTCTAGTGTGGTGCGTTTTTCTTTGGAGTAATCGCGGTCCTCATCAGAGAAGGAATTCTTTTGCATCATGCTTCCGCGTTTAACTTTCCGATGGATGAGAAGAGTATATAGGATAACTTATCTGATAAGTGTAATATCTGTTCTAAATCGTTTGTGGTACATATGCGCAGTCAATTTCTCTTGTTTAATCTATAGAGCACAGGATAACCCTGCTATCTACAATTTGTATTTGGGAATAACACATTGTAACATTGTCGAGACCTCAACGTAAGCCAATGAATGGTTCCTTCTTATTGACATCTTTATAATATTGATTCATGTGCAATTTTCAGGGATGGATTGCGGTTGGCCTCGATATAGGCAAGGAAACAGGTCGCCTTCAAGTCAGATAAATACACCCCCCCCCACCCCCCACGCCAAAAAAAGGTACAGTAAACGAATGTGTTTGCGGTGGTCCCGTCTTAGGCATGTTCCTGTTAGGCGGAGTCAGCATATCTGCTAACTGGATTGTGCGCATTTTTTCCGCCCCCTACCCCACACCTACACCCGCTGCCTGCATTTTACTCTTTAGCAGTACATATGAATACAGGGTGCAGTGGCGGGTGGTTGGTCGTCCTTTGTTTTCATCCTGTGGCTGAGTATTGGCTCCTTATCAGTTCAGCACCGTGCCCGGACGACCTCTCCTCCTACCTCAGATAGCTGCTACAGCAGCGCAACTATGGTGATTGGTGTCGTCAACAGAACAGCAGTATTGGCGCCGGCTGGTTAGGATATTATCCACAAACGGATTTGCAATGACTAGTAATCATATTAAGAACCGAGTCGCATTATTATAGGTGATGTCAAGGTTATTATCAATAAACCGATCAGAAATTACTTTATTGTACATTTGTGTTTACATAGGTATTATTAAATCTCCGATCTCTGGTTCACTCTGATAACAGTGGCTGTGGCTCTTATCGTGGGTATTGTTGTGTCACATATAGCTCGTGAGTACTCATCTGTTCTGTATTAACAGCTATGTGTTATAACCAGGGACCCATGGGTCAAAAATATTGATGATCAATGCATACAATACAGGATATTTGTCAACCCAGTTTAAAAGATGTTGAAATCAGCAATGATTGTTTGATATCCTTGAAGACTGTTTTCCCTTGCACACTGGAAGAGCCAGTCTCTCTGTCAAACGTCGAGGCATGAATGTTCAGTTTTTATCGATGAGTGTATCTGGCAACGTATCTAGTGCTGTAGATATCTACGTTGAAAAGTCGCTAATGCGCACCAACTTTTGTGTTTCAGTCAGACGATGAAAGACATGATGACGCGCTAGCGCAGTGTAGGAAGTTGGGCGAACTTGCCTATGGTAAATACTGAGACACCTGAGACGAAATTGGGGTTGAGTTAGCATTATAGATGATTCCCCAAACTGGAGTGATATGGAAAGGTGAAGGATGGTGATGGTTGGTCATCAGGAAGCTGAAAATGTCCGGGGCTAATGCTAAAAACGAGTGACGACTTGTGGAACTCAGTGGACTGAATGGAGTTCCATACCTGAGAATGAAAGGTGCGTAAGAGCTATACATGAACCATTTCTTTTGTGCGATGGATTAATATTGCTTACCTGTTAAGACAATGTCAAAAGTCACTGCAGTTTAATTAAAACAATTTATCCGAACGCGCAGTTGCCAATACCTATGCACCTTGTATGAACTCTATCCCACACTAAGTGCCCGTAGTATTATCCGGAGCACTTGAGCCTGTATTACACGTCATTATAGAGCATCATCTTCTCATAGTGGCACATCATCCTGGTAGATTATGTAAAAGAGTCTGGAGTTCAGGTCGCACTAACTCTTATCTCCACGTTAACAATTAACATATTGGGTTGCAACGCAGCTAAGTGCCGGCTTATCTTCAGCAGCAATCTATATTCTACCTTTACTCGCCTCTTTAGCGCTAGATCTTGCTGCTCCGACTACAACATCCGTACATCAATCTTGGTAAAACCCCACACATTCCTCCTTGCGTCAAACGGTTCCATTCATGCTGGAACGTTTATCAGTCGTGTGATGCATTAACAGATACCTAATGAATACCTAACAAAATACCCCAAAAGCTTTATTATAATCAATTGTCTTCGCAAACACCATGTTATAAAGAATATTGGTATGAGCGGTTGGAATGCAATAAGCAACAATAATACGATTATCAGAAGATTGATCTTCATAACCACATGCATAATCGTACATATGCACTTTGACCCTTGATGCTGAATAGTATATCATACCAATTGTTTGTTAATTGAGTTGGCATTCACTTTGTTATTTTATATATGTCATAAAATCCAGTCAATTGCAAGTAGTTATCGTCCAAAAAGGAGACCTAAGCATTCCAGTTTATACATCACACATGTGGCTAAGTTAATAATGACATGAAATTAATATCATTCAATATCTATATTTGGCATGCTTTCAAAACCAATACGAGAGGTGCATAATAATATTGATTAAATAAATACTCTATCAGCGACTACTACTAATATTATATGAATATATGCAAAGCAGACAATAATACATTATGACTACACAAACAGGCAAAGCAGACTATAGATATATTGTACCACACAAACAGGACATCTTGACATGTATGAGAAGCAAACCAACTTTAGTAGGTTCATTAACATACATACATTACATACATACATACAGACATACATACATACATCATACATACATACATACATTACATACATACATACTACATACATACATACCTACATACATACATACATTACATACATACATACAACATACATACATACAGACATACATACATACAGACATACATACATACATACATACCTACATACATACATACCTACATACATACATACCTACATACATACATACATACATCATACATACATACATAATACATACATACATACCTACATACATACATACAGACATACATACATACAACATACATACATACAGACATACATACATACATAACATACATACATACATAACATACATACATACATAACATACATACATACATACCTACATACATACATACATACATACAGACATACATACATACATACATAACATACATACATACATTACATACATACATAACATACATACATACATACATACCTACATACATACATACATACATTACATACATACATACCTACATACATACATACATCATACATACATACATTACATACATACATACAGACATACATACATACATTACATACATACATACATCATACATACATACATCATACATACATACATCATACATACATACATACCTACATACATACATACATACTACATACATACATACATTACATACATACATACATTACATACATACATACCTACATACATACATACATTACATACATACATACATACATACAGACATACATACATACATACATTACATACATACATACCTACATACATACATACTACATACATACATACATTACATACATACATAATACATACATACATACTACATACATACATACTACATACATACATACAGACATACATACATACAGACATACATACATACATAACATACATACATACAGACATACATACATACATACATACATACCTACATACATACATACCTACATACATACATACATTACATACATACATACTACATACATACATACAACATACATACATACATACAACATACATACATACATTACATACATACATACAGACATACATACATACATTACATACATACATACTACATACATACATACCTACATACATACATACATTACATACATACATACATTACATACATACATACAATACATACATACATAATACATACATACATACCTACATACATACATACAGACATACATACATACATACCTACATACATACATACCTACATACATACATACATTACATACATACATACTACATACATACATACAGACATACATACATACATCATACATACATACATACCTACATACATACATACAGACATACATACATACATCATACATACATACATTACATACATACATACATTACATACATACATACAGACATACATACATACATACAGACATACATACATACATTACATACATACATACATTACATACATACATACATTACATACATACATACAACATACATACATACAGACATACATACATACAGACATACATACATACATCATACATACATACATACATTACATACATACATACCTACATACATACATACATACCTACATACATACATACAGACATACATACATACAGACATACATACATACATTACATACATACATACAGACATACATACATACATTACATACATACATACCTACATACATACATACCTACATACATACATACAACATACATACATACATTACATACATACATACTACATACATACATACAGACATACATACATACAGACATACATACATACAACATACATACATACAGACATACATACATACATACAGACATACATACATACAGACATACATACATACATACATACAGACATACATACATACATTACATACATACATACATAATACATACATACATACAGACATACATACATACAGACATACATACATACATTACATACATACATACATCATACATACATACATACAGACATACATACATACAACATACATACATACATACCTACATACATACATACATACATTACATACATACATACAGACATACATACATACAGACATACATACATACAGACATACATACATACAGACATACATACATACAGACATACATACATACAGACATACATACATACATTACATACATACATACATTACATACATACATACAGACATACATACATACATCATACATACATACATTACATACATACATACATTACATACATACATACATACAGACATACATACATACAACATACATACATACATACATACCTACATACATACATACATTACATACATACATACATTACATACATACATAATACATACATACATACATTACATACATACATACATTACATACATACATACAGACATACATACATACATTACATACATACATACCTACATACATACATACATCATACATACATACATTACATACATACATACATACTACATACATACATACATCATACATACATACATACATAACATACATACATACATTACATACATACATACATCATACATACATACATTACATACATACATACAACATACATACATACAACATACATACATACATACCTACATACATACATACTACATACATACATACCTACATACATACATACTACATACATACATACAGACATACATACATACATAATACATACATACATAATACATACATACATAACATACATACATACAACATACATACATACAACATACATACATACATTACATACATACATACATACAACATACATACATACATTACATACATACATACTACATACATACATACATAACATACATACATACATACAACATACATACATACATTACATACATACATACCTACATACATACATACCTACATACATACATACATTACATACATACATACATACAACATACATACATACATACCTACATACATACATACCTACATACATACATACTACATACATACATACATAATACATACATACATACATTACATACATACATACATTACATACATACATACATTACATACATACATACTACATACATACATACCTACATACATACATACATTACATACATACATACAGACATACATACATACATTACATACATACATACAGACATACATACATACATAACATACATACATACAGACATACATACATACATACATAACATACATACATACAGACATACATACATACAGACATACATACATACATACCTACATACATACATACATTACATACATACATACAGACATACATACATACATACATTACATACATACATACATACAACATACATACATACATCATACATACATACATTACATACATACATACAGACATACATACATACATTACATACATACATACCTACATACATACATACCTACATACATACATACAGACATACATACATACATTACATACATACATACTACATACATACATACTACATACATACATACCTACATACATACATACATCATACATACATACATAATACATACATACATACCTACATACATACATACAGACATACATACATACATAATACATACATACATACATTACATACATACATACATTACATACATACATACAACATACATACATACATCATACATACATACATTACATACATACATACCTACATACATACATACAGACATACATACATACATAATACATACATACATACATACATACCTACATACATACATACCTACATACATACATACATAACATACATACATACATACAACATACATACATACATTACATACATACATACTACATACATACATACATCATACATACATACATACTACATACATACATACATACAGACATACATACATACAGACATACATACATACATAACATACATACATACAGACATACATACATACATACATCACTCACTGTATACCCTTCTGGACAACTGCATTCATATCCATCTGTGCTATTTTCTTCCCCGTGACACGTTGAGTGTGCGGCCCATGCCCCATGATCTGTCATTACAAAGGCGATAGATCTCGTTACAAAAAAAGTGAATTGGTCAGTAAGTCAATAACAGTGCCCATGATGTAGACGTGGACTTACCAATACCCGTGGTGATCAAGGCGACAGAGAAGATGCCCCATAGAAGTCGACAAAAGCACGAAATCATCGTCTGGCTGGTTAGCTTCAACATGGCTATCAAGCATTGATGGCTTCGCGCCAAGGGATAGTGCGCGGCGTGTCTGGTTTTTAGAATCGGTTTCTTGTTACAATATTTTTAATGCAAACGTATCATCTTAAATGCAAAGGTATTAGCCTGCCAGACGGATAAAAATATTTCAAGTGATATTGGGTTGTGCATTTCGAGATGAGAAAAGATGGCTTAATGGATCAGCGCGTGATATCCTGTTGAACTCAGTCTGAGTTAATGAATACTCTCTCGCTATGTATCTGGCTGTCTACTAGTTCAGGGACTCCCCGAGTCTATGATAGAAGCATTGACAGGAATATGATCTCAGTGTGTAGATATATACACACACACACACACACACACATATATATATATTTATATATTTATATAAATATATATATATATATATATATGTGTGTGTGTTTATAAATTGTTAAGAGATCATTTTGATATCGATTAAACAAAGTTCATTGAAACAAATCGGTTGACTAATACAAATGAAAAAAGCCAATTCAGAACGAAACATAGGTATAAAACCATCTATATGTCATAGACAATGTGAATTTGAACCATTGAAGAAGGAGGAGCAAATACCTTTAGAATCGAATCGAATAAATAACTTCTTAAATATTTTCAATGTGTGTTGCGTAATTTTAGTCATTTGTGACATGTTGTCACCATTAGTGGTCTTGCTCACACATTCAAAATTGATCAAAATATTACGCGGCTTAAGTATGGCAATCCTTACATGTCATCAAACACGCTCATCACCGGCTAGGGTCAATATTTGCTAATATACTCTAAACAGCACGTCCACACATCCTAATTAAATTGATTAACATACTTGTTGAAAATATCCTTCTTGATATATAAAGGAATGGAAGTTTGAAGAAAACAACTGTACATCAAAGGTGTAAAGAAGCAGCTTGATAACCCACTTTGGACCCTTACAAGTTTACCTTTAAACAATGCCGTCAAGCATTCCGGAAGCTGGCTTGTATCGTGATCAGAATAGACTGTGCTTATGCTGCTCTTGTCCCCAATATAGTTAAGAAAAGGAGCTACGTTAACTGGGTCCTGTTCACCCACCACGGAGATTGTTTTGATGTTGGGTATTTTAAGAATTTCCATTGCAATCCGCTCCAGTACATCATTCGTTGGTGTTATCCTGAATGAAACCCATAGTTCTTGCAGGGATTCGACATTTGATATGATATTCAGCAGAAGATCAATTGCATTTGCCTATCTGGGATCGATATTCTGGATGACACATTTGATGCTGCCTTTCGTTTGCAAGCGTTTCAATAACACTTTGCATTGCTCTTCGTGGACATATTCACCTAACCGAAAGCCTGCTGCAAAGGCAGCTGCACTATACGATCTAGTATGTACATGACATTAATCACGAGTAGAGAAGTAGGATGGTGAGGACGAGGATGACGTCAATCACGAGTAGAGAACCAGGATGACGAGGACGAGGGAGTCGTCAAGCACTAGCAAAGAACCAGAATGGCGAAGACAAGGGCGACGTCAATAGCTAGTAGAGAACCAGGATGGCGAGGACGAGGGCGATGTCAATCACTAGCAAAGAACCAGAATGGCGAAGACAAGGGCGACGTCAATAGCTGGTAGAGAACCAGGATGGCGAGGCCGAGGGCGACGTCAATCATGAGAAGAGAACCAGGATGGTGAGGACAAGGGCGACGCCAATCGCGAATGGAGAACCAGAATGGCGAGTACGCGTGCGACGTCAATAGCTAGTAGAGAAAGTGGAGGACAATACAGAGGGTGTCAAACTTCCCCAACCTGTTTGAACACTATGTGGTGCCAAACAAAAGCGCTGTTTGTGTTTAAACCGCCATGCCCATGCTCTAAGGTTGCACGTCAAGCTCTCGAACAGCATATTGAATTTGACCGTGTGTACAAAGAGATATTTGCTTGACTTACGGTCGCAAAGGCAAGGCTTGTGCCTAAGCCATGCAAGCCAGTTCCCACGCAATGCAAGCCAGCCCCTATGACACGTCCGAAGAGACCAAGTGGACTGTTAAGAACTATCTGCCTGGGTTGCAGGTATGTGAAAGCTCAAACATCTGGTTAATTTCTGTTGGCAAATGATTCCATATCACTTTCTGTGGTCCAATTCAGTCGTTTTTGACTTGACCTGATGACTTAAACGTCTCACTTCATAATTTTTTTTACAGCACTATAAAGCCACTTCCTATGGACCACAGGTGAGACATTGTAAATTTTGCTTGTGGCTGAGCCATGGTCAATTAGCCTACACCGTTACTGATCGAATTTGGTGAAGATATACCAATAATCAGACAAATAAAAAAACGATGACATTAGTCAAGTGAACAACATGCTCCCTACATTATTCGACTTCTTCAGACTCCAAATTTTTGCATTTATTTTCACGTTCCAATAAAATCCGCTTCTGATATGGCACGTGTTGTGTAGCTTTAGACCAATCCCAAAAGACTTCAAACAAACGTTGTCCTGTTTTAATTAACTGTTGATGCACATATTATCCTCATGTCAACATCAACATATACAGAAGATCATTGCGCTTTCTAGAGATTTGCAGAGCTGGTGTACTGCAATAAAGATGGCCGATTGTGCAAATAATGCTAAGGGCACTTGTTTGGGATAAAGTTATTACAAGGTGTAAAGGAGTTGATAGACACACAACTGCATGTTTGGAAAATTTGTTTTGAAAAGTCAGGAGTGACTCTTAAAATAGTATTAACCGACAGGCATTCATAATCCATCACACAAAAGGCATGATAGCTGTAGTTATAATGCATCCTACATTCTCAGGTATGGAGTCCACTGAGTTCCACAAGCGATAGTTCTTTCCAGCATTAGCAGCGGACATATTCAGCTTCCTCATCACCAACCATCATAATCCTTCGCCTTAATATATCACTTCAGTCGGGAGCATTATCTATTATGCTCGCTCTATTCCCATTTCGTCTGAGCTGTCTAAGAATTTACCATTGGCAAGTTAGCCCCACTTCCTACACTGCCGTAGCGCGTCAACATCTGTCGTTCATCAGCTGAGAGATTTTTGTTGTCTAACTGAAACACAAAACTGGTGCTCATTAGCGACTTTTCAACGTAGATATCCACAGCAGATACGTTGTCAGATAAAATAATCTTAATAAACTGAACATTCCCACTTTGACGTTTGCTGGAAAGACCGGCTCTTCCAGTGTGAAAGTGAAAATCGTCTTCCAGGATATCAAACAATCTTCGCTGACTTCAATATCTTTTAAACTGGGTTGACAATATCCTGAATCGTATGCATTGATCATCAATAATCTAACCCACGTATCCCAGGTAATAACAGAGAGCTGTTAAAATATTACAGATGAGTACTTACTAGCTATATGAGATACAACAATACCCATGATAAGAGCCACAACCACTGGGATCGGAGTGAACCAGAGATAAGAGATTTGATAGAGTCTCCCAATACCTCTGTAAAAACAAATGCACAATAATACAACTCAATTCTCAATATGCTTATTAGTTAATTTAAGTCATTGCAAATCTGTTTATGGATAATAACATTGACGCTAACTTACCCAGCTGACGGAAATACTGCTGACTCAGTTGTTGTTCTGTTGACGACACCAATCGCCATAGTTGTGTTGCTGTAGCAACTATCTGAGGGAGGAGGAGGGGAAATCCGGGCACGGGGCTCAACTGATAAGGAGCCAATACTCAGCCACAGGATGAAAACAATGGACGACCAACCACCCACCACTGCACCCTGTATTCATATGTACCGCTAAAGAGTGAAATGCAGGCAGCGGGTGTGGGTGTGGGGGAGAGGGTGTGGAGTGGTTAAGCTTATAATAGTTGCATATCTATTAACGACTACAATTCGACACATGCCGCAGTTGTGTATTTAGTTTCATTCGCAAAAATGCCCACAATCCAGTTAGCAGATTTGCTGACTCCGCCTAACAGGAACATGCCTAAGACAGGACCACCGCAAACGCCAATGAAGGCTATAACAATCTAAACACATGTACCACAGGCGTTGTTATCTGCAAGATTAAGTATATTCGGGTGAAAAACAGTTGCTTTAACTGATAAATACAAACAATCCTAGTGATTTTTCAAATGACAATGCACCAATGTTGGCGAATATATATAAGAGTTAGAACCTTATGTATTTACCTGCACGAGGGTTCCACTTAGAACACTACACCCCATGACCATGGCCATCCCAGCCACTCCAACGATGACAACTGGGTAAAATTGAGAAGGATTTAAAAGACATGGAACTGGGCTAACATGTAGCATGCGGTGAATGTGTTGATAAATCATCGTAATGGTGGTCTTATTGTGAGAAATTGAGGTAATGAGAGACCTAATATTTTATTTAATATGACCGCCTTTGTTTCTGACAGTCTGGGCCCAAGTTTTGGCTTCATGATATCTTCCCATATATTGGCCGCACACCCACTGAGACTTGCCGACACTGAACTGAAAGCAGTTATCATAAATGCACCAAACTTGTCATTAATCTGCAAATTTTGCATGACAGGAAACAAATACTAACCCCTAAACCCTCACAATCAATGACAAAACTATTTCACATGTGATTGGGGAACCTAACTAATATTTGTCTATGTCTAGGTATTATAGTGTACCTTGTACATCGTAGGAAGAAATCAAACCTTTTATTAAAATTCCATTACAATGCTATACCTGAGTGCACCGCTGTACAGCATAGCCAATGTTAGTCCGAGGAAACCTTCATATGAGCTGAACACAATTTTCACAAAGTAAGGAAAGACCTGAAACAAGATATATAATCTGATCATTAGTCCAAGATATTGATGTATATCTAAGATATACTGTTCCTTGACTTTTCGCACTGGGATGACAAGAGATAGCATTAGCAACAGCTCCCGTCATAAGGGGATCACAATGAAGCTGCCAGAAGAAGGCAAATACGTTGAGACTAGAAATCCCACAGGTAATTTGCAGGACCAAAGCAAACGGAATGCTGCATAACATGACTCTATGGGTCCAAGGAAATCAACGCATTCGTTAATATACACCCTTAGCATATTCTACTGACATTTATGCTGCCTGAAATGAAATTCTATGTTAAATCCTACTTACAATCGTGCATCTCTGAGACATTCGGTGGATGAATAACGCTGCACAGAGGCCTGGCTTATGCCGAGCAATTGAACAATAATGCATGTGTAGCCCAGGAGAAATCCCCATATCGTATGGCGCACAGTGGGATCGAATTACAAGCTTCACACAAATAGGCCAGTGGAGATCTTCTACACTTCTAGTCTGATTTGTTTACGGTACTTCTTATTAGGGTGTACATTTACCTGACTTGAAGGCGACCAGTTTCCTTGCCTATATTGTATACATTTAAGGGGCCAACAACAATCCATCCCTGAAAGTGGCAAATGAATCAATTCCAAATTATGATGTTGTCAATAAAAAAGGGTCCATTTATTGGCTGATACTGAGGCCTCGACAATTTTTAAAAGTGCTAAAGTTATTTCCCCAAACCAATTGCGGATTGTCTTGTTGTCCAGAGCTTTATGGATTAAACTTCAAACATTTACTGTGGAAATGAACAACAAACGGTTTGGGACACACTTATCATATATTTTACCCTATTTAGTCTTGTCATCCATCAAAATCTAAACACGGAGGCATGGTGCAAAGAAATTCCTACTCTGATGAGGACCGCGATAACTCCAACGAAAAACACACACCAGCCTGGAAGACATCCGTGTATATAACGGCTCTCATTCCATCCTGCACAAACAACAACATTGGCATAATACCACCAACAACACAACGACGCCATGACGTTCACGCCAAACAGGAGAATGGTGTGTGTGTATTCAGCACTTTTCATGAGGCTTCAGAAACCGGATGTCAGACTTAAACGAATGTCAAGAATAACGTATGGACAGTAAATTATATTTCAAGAAAAAAACACCCTTAATAGTTGTAATGTAGTTAAACTCACAAGAGCCGTGTAGACCGTGGCAATGACCGACATCATTGCAATGCTGATCATAATATCAAACCCTGTCACTGTAACTCAGCCATAAGTAATTACCTGGACACGTTAATAAACTGTTTTCCTATCAAGCTTAATTTTTGCTTTGATAGCTACTTCTTTATCATTATCGAGGCAAAATAATGCATCAATGGCATACGATATGCATCACTGGCATACGATATGCATCACTGGCATACGATATGCATCACCGGCATACGATATGCATCACTGGCATACGATATGCATCACCGGCATACGATATGCATCACCGGCAAACGATATCTTAACATTAATCATAAAACCACTGATTCAGCTGTATACAATTTGAATAGATAGAAACAATGGATTGAAATCTGATTTCTTATGTGTTCTCCAATTCACCAGATCAAAGGAAGAAAACTCCTCACCTGCCTCAAGAGCTATAGATGGTGCAAACATGGCCACTCCGATGTAGATCATCTGTCAAAAAACGCGAATCATTTCGAGTTCAGTATTGAAGTAGACGAAGAGCGCAACATGTCCAGATATTTCGATCTTGACGAGTTATATTAGTACACATTGTCGGATAGAGTGACCACACTTACGCTGCCTAAAATGCCAAAGAAAGCTCAAGTGGCTCTTGCAGCAACAGACAGGAACCTCTTTTGCAGGTACTGAGACACAGCACGGAAGTATGATAAATAGACGAAGGGCTCAATATACAACAGCCACGCTATCGGTCAACCAAAATCTCAAACGTATCTGATATTTGACATTAAGTTGTCTCACCTCAAATGCACTCGTGAGTTTTAAAGGGAACAACCACGGTAAAATAACACGCTCAACTATCAGAAGAGCCAGCGTGAATGAGAAACAAGCCCCTAATGTGTACTCAATACCGTACAAATACATCTCAGCTGTTGTCCCCAGAATCATAATGGCCGAAATGAACGACATCATCAACGATAGCGTTCTGGGTAATACCGTGAACCAGGAGACGGTCAGCCAGGAGGAAGTCACTGGTTGTATGTCGTCGATTGCCAGAGCAGGCTGGGTAGATTCCGACAACCAATGTGGCGACGAGGAATAGGACGAATACGACATAATCAGCCCAGTGTAAGCCATTAGTTTGACTGATATTTGAAACGGAATGACTCCATGCAAGAGCACGTATAAATTGAGATGGAATAGGAATAAACATTTCGGCCTTTTTTTATCACGATTTTATTGTAGTATTTATCCACAGCACCTAAAGTAGCGTAGTAGTCAATGTCACTGTCCTTTGGATGATGACAACAACTAGGGTGAAGTAATAGATCCGAAATCAACCAGATGTTTCATTATTCCAGCTGACATACCTGCCATGTCCCGTGATCACTCGATTATGATAACACATAACAATCACTATAACTCACATAGCAGCACTATATCACACAGCCAACACTATAACAAGCATAACAAGCACTATATCACACATGCTCCAGTATAACAAACAACAAACACTGTATCACTCAGGCAGCGCTATAACACATGGCTAGTTCTGACATTCAACTTGCTCTATTTCTTGCAGACTGAGCCTCACCACTAAACCATATAGCTATTGCAATATCATGGTGCGAGTTAAGCAGCTTTAATCAAATAACACAACAAGTACATCATGGTAGCCTAACACTTTAAGTTTAGCAATCGTACCATCATACAACTGACACTACTGCTTCGGTAATTTCACAGATCTCACAACAGGTTTATACACAGCATGACTCCCATTTCCAACTGCATTGAGTTCGTACATAAATGTTATCACAATAGCAAGGCTGCTAGCAATGCAACAAATCATCACCAACTACAGTTTCATAGCTCTAAGATACGCTGTGTATGTAATAAATAGGGACCATCATTTGTGTTTGTACCTTGTATAACCGGTACAGTTTTTGTTGATGGCGTACACATCAATGAACAGAGAATTAACTTAGTCAGCCTCCACGCATGACCTAGCTGGAACCTAAATGTATGTATCAGTAAGGAATAAACACTGAAGTCACAGGACATGGCAGGTATGTGTGTTGGAAAAATCAAACATCTGATTGATTTCGGATCAATTACTTTGCACTAGTTGTCATTATCGAAAGGCCAGTGGAATTGGCTACTTCAATTTTTTAGTAGAGTGGATGAATACCACCATACAATCTTGACAATCGTCTTGGTCAAACACCGTCGATATGTTAATTTCATTTCAATAAATACTTAATCTCACATGGAGTCATTTGTTCCAGATATCAGTCGAACAAATGACTTACACTGGGCTGATTATTTCGTGTTCGTCCTATTGCTCGTCGTCACATTGGTTGTCGGGATCTACCCAGCCTTCTCTGGCAATCGACGACGTACAACCAGTGACTTCCTCCTGGCTGAACATCAACTCACTGTATTACCCACAACACTATCGTTGATGATATCATTCATTTCGGCCATAATAATTCTGGGGACTACAGCTGATAGTTGAGCGTCTTGTTGTACCGCGGTTGCTCCAATTAAAAGTGCATTTGAGGTGAGGCAACATTACGTCAACTATCAGATACATTTGATATGTTGGTTAATCGATGGTAGGGATGTTGTGGATTGATCCCTCTGTCCATTTATCATACTTCCGTGCTATTTCAGCACCTGGAAAGGAGGTTCCAGTCTGTTGCTGCAAGGGCCACTGGAGCATTCTTTGGAAATTTAGTCTGAGTAAGTGTGGTGATGTGTTATGATATAACTCGTCAATAACAGATATCAAATTATATTGCACGGGTTCTGCAATTTTAATACGGAACTCAATGATGCGAGCGCGTTTTGTGACAGATAATCTATAACGGAGTGGCCATGTTTGCGCCATCCGTAGCTCTCGAGGCAGGTGAGGAATGTTCTCTCTCTGATCTAAGTTATTGTAGAATAACATAGATTTACATTCATAGTTGCAGCGTTTTCAGATTGTATACAGTTGAATCATTGGTTTGACGATTTACAGTAATGCATTGTTTTTCCTTGATAAAGGAGTCGAAGCAACATTTAGGCTTGATAGGAAAACGGAAGTTGACTAGCATGACTCGTTATGCCTGAGATACAGTGACAGGCATCGATATCATGATCAGCATTGCAGTGATGTCTGTCATTGCCACGGTCTACGCGGCTGCTGTGAGTTACATTACATAACAACTATCAAAGGGTCTATTTCTGGAGAATACCATTTACTGTCTGTACGTTATCCTTGACATTCGTTCATGTCTGACATCCTGATTCTGAAGCCTTGTGAAAAGCACTGAATACACAAACTATTCACCCGTCAAGTATGAATGTCATTGCGGCGAGGTTTTGTTGTTGTTGTTGTTGTTGTGTGTTCAGGGTGGAATGAGAGCCGTTATATACGATGATTTTTTCCGAGTTTAACTTTTTGATTGATGAGAAGAGTAAATAGGGTTACGTATATGATAAGTATGTTCATTTGCTCAGTCAATTTCTCTTGTTTGATCTATAGAGCACTGAGCCAAGGCAATCCGCAATTGGTTTTTAGGAATAACTTAGGAATAACATCGTCGAGACCTCAACCTCAGTAATTTGGAATTGATTTACTTTCAGGCCCTCAAAATGCGTACAATTTAGGCAAGGAAACAGGTCGCCTTCAAGTCAGGTAAATACTCACCCTCGTAAGAAGTACAGTGAATCAGACCAGAAGTATAGAAGATCTCAATTGGCCTATTCGGTCATTCGATCCCACTGTGCGGCATACAATATGGGGATTTCTCCTGAGCTTCACCGTTAAACAGCTCGGCATCAGCCAAACATCTGTGCAGTGATATTCATCAACCAAATGTCAAAGAGATGCAAGTAGGATTTAGCATGGATGTTCATAAGAGGCCGCATATATGTCAGTACAATAGGCTAAGTGTGTATATTAATGAATGTGCATATTTCTTTTTTCCATAGAGTCATGTTTTGAAGCATTCCATTGCTTTGGTCCTGCAAGTTGTCTATGGGATTTCTAGTCTCAATACATACGCATTCTTCTAGCAGCTTTAATGTGATCCCCTTATGACGGGAGTTGTTGCTAGTGCTAACCAGGTGCTCTCTTGTCATCCCATTGCGAAACATCAAGAAACAGTATGTCTAGGATATGTATAAATACCTTGGGTTGGTGTCGACTGATGCACAAATTATATGCCATATGACTGTTTCAGGTCCTTCCTTACTTTGTAAAGATTGAAGTCAGCTCATACGAAGGTTTCCTCGGACTAACATTGGCTATGCTGTACAGCAGTGCTCTCAGGTATAGCATTGTAATGGAATTTTGACATGAGGTTTGATTTCTTCCAACGATGTATGTACAAGGTGAGCTTAAATGATAACACGAATATCCGTAATTTTCTCCAACCACCTGTGCCGTAGTTGTGTCATCGATTATTGGGGATGGATGTTACCCTTCGTTGCAAATCACACTATGTTTACAGACATTAAAAGCTTGCAAAGCTTGGGTCTAGACTGTCAGAAACAGGCGGTCATAGTAAATAAAATATTAGGCATCATCATTTAGCACTATAGGACAGCCATTACGATGATTCAATAGCACATTAATATTATTCAAAAAGTCTTAGCTTAGTTCCGTTGCTTTTACATCCTTCACTTTTTTTCCCATTTGTCATCGTTGGAGTGGCTGCGATTGGCATGGTCATGGCGTGTAGTGTTCTATCGGGAACCCTCGTGCAGGTGAAAACAGTGAAAAGGCATCTCATACAGGAATAAGGTTCTAATGTGAATATAAATTTAGCACTATTGGTGCATTATCATTTGATCAACCACAAGAATTGCTTGAATTTATTAGTTAAAGCAATTTCAGTTGTACATGATCAGTTAATTGTCAGTATGATGTGCTACAGCACCACAACTTTGACAGCTGTGTAAGCAGTATTTGCGCCTGATGGTTAGGTTGGCTCACTAACGTCAAGGTTATTATCAATATACCGTTCAGAAATTACTTTAATCGCCTGCTGATTCACTGGTGACAAGTTCATTACCTGTATACCGATTTGCAATAACTTGAATTCACTAATAAGCATATAACGGAATCGAGTTGTATTATTGTACATTTGTGTTTACAGAGGAATTGGGAGTTTCTATCAAATCTCCTATATCTGGTTCGCTATGATCACAGTGGCTGTGGCTGTTATCATGGGGATTGTTGTATCACATATAGCTCGTGGGTACTCTTCTGTTCTGTTTTAGCAGCTCTTGGTTATTACCAGGGATCCATGGGTTAAAACATTGATCATCTACGTATACGATACATGATATTGTCAGTGAAGATTGCACAGTCTTTCCATTAAACCTCGAGGTAGGGATGTGGTGTAGGTATCTACGTTGACAAGTCGCTAATGTGCACGAGCTTTTGATGTACATATATATGTTGCATTTATATATTATCAAGCCATACATTCTGGCGTTGACACTATGGCCAAGCCTTGACGAAAGACGAAAGTCTGACTTCACACCATCTGATCAATACAATATGCATTCTTGCACTAAGAAGATGGATTGTACCTTGACTATATTACCTCGACACTGGCAAATAATTAATCGGGGATGCTATCTGGTGTGCGAACCTGGCGGTCGCATTGTAACGAACCCTTCCCCTATTATTTGATTAATATTTTGCGAGAGTTCGTAGAGCTTATGATTTATTTTGGATCGGAATGATACGAAGCACGTTAATGTTCTCAAAATGTCGGATGAGAATGATCAGTTGACTGGACACAGTCCTTGAGATCCATTGAAAACACAAGCAGTATGTCACAACGCAGCACAACGCGATACCATTGAGTCACGAATCGCTTATTATGTCTTGGTCTTTTTAACACTGAATTCTCTTGGCAGTCAAGGTCAAGGACCAAACATTATTCACTCGGTTTGAAGTAGCAGCAAAAAGTTTATTGCTCTGCGGTGAACGCTTCTCTAATCATAATACATTGCAATCGTAAGGTGGCGCTACCGTGACACAAACAAAATCGCATCGGAATACTGGACTGACGTCATTGTAATTGTTGAGAACGGGAAAAATGTCTTTTCACAGAACCTTGCCTTGGCCAAAACACGTCGCACAATAGGGTTATGAAATGCGAAAATAGCAAGTACTCTACTAAACGAGATGCCCATGAGGACATGGGTGAACTTGGCTAACAGTGTCGGAAACTTTTTAAAATTTCAATATTGACCCAAAATTGACCAAGTTATTCTAGATTTATCGATAAACTATGATTCAGAGGCTGACACAAGGAAAAGCATATTTTCATATTTAATAGTACCACGGCCTGCCGTACTTGCCGCGCCACGCGCCCCGCGCACCCCGAGCGAGAGCAGATTCCTTTGTTCAGCGCGAGAGGCAGGCTGTTGTAAAGAAGCCAGCGCCGAGCCATCAGAAATGACACCCACTGTACTTCAAATTTACTTTATGAGAGAACTGTCATATATTTTGAGCAGAAAATTTTACACATTTGTTCAGAATTGAATGGGCTTCCTTCGAGCGCAGACAAATTCACGATACGACCATTCACGACGGACGAACGACGCTATAACTTCAGATTTGAGTACCGTTTTTGCTTTGATTCGTTCGAAACCGGAAGTGACGCAACCGATATCAATAAATTTTGCGGATTAGATTCGCGCTGTTGATGTCAACATCTGATTTAATTTTTATCACTATTGAACTTATATTTACGATTTTATTAGCAATCGAAAATTTGACGAAAATTTACTAAGTGAAATTTGCTTTTTCAACTCAACGCGCTTTGAAAAGGACAAATATATTGATAGCATATGTCCATTATTAAAGTTTGGTTATTCTATCAGCTTTCAGGAAATGTAAATTTTGTTACGATCGGACCATAATTAATGAATCTATTGCGAAATTAAAAAGTTTAGAGATTTTGGCTACCAGAAATTTTCGACATGCTACGATTTTTTTTACGATGCATTATTTACAACTAAGTATATTTAGAAAAAGTTTACAATTACATTACACTTTCAGAATATGTTGACTGTATTGATATTTAATTGTAAAGCATGGACATATTGAGCATTGAACTTGTGTCATTTTTTATAAACTTTGATGCTTTCGTAACCGGAAGTGACGTCATCGACATTCATGAAATCTATGGATCCGACTTAAGCTGTCATGGAGCACATGTGACCCAATTTTTATCATTATCGGACATGTATTGACGGTTTTATAGGCGCTCAAAATATTCATGAAACTTATGTTGTCATTCGGACCCATACCGCGATTTTTCGACCTTAGACGCTTGGGTAAACCGTTGGTTGGATGGCCCCATATGAAATTAGAAAAAGTTTGCATTTAGAATGAGCTACACGATGATGTAAATTTTGTAACGATCCGACCATTATTAACGGAGTTAGACGAGATACTAATTTTTCACTTATTCGATGACCCTGACCTTAGTTTTGGGTCAAGGTCAAAACAAAACATCTCGGTTCTGCGAATTATTAATGCCTAGCGATTGAAGAAAAAATCAATTGAAAATATCACAAATTGCGACCTGTATCGCGAAACAAAAAAAATGTTAACAAACAAACAAACATCCAAACATCCAAACATACAAACGCGACTGACCAACATAACTTGGCGATTTCAATACGCCAAGTTAACGAGATGCCCATGAGGACATGGGTGAACTTGGCTAACAGTGTCGGAAACTTTTGAAAATTTCAATATTGACCCGAAATTGACCAAGTTATTCTAGATTTATCGATAAACTATGATTCAGAGGCTGACACAAGGAAAAGCATATTTTCATATTTAATAGTACCACGGCCTGCCGTACTTGCCGCGCCACGCGCCCCGCGCACCCCGAGCGAGAGCAGATTCCTTTGTTCAGCGCGAGAGGCAGGCTGTTGTAAAGAAGCCAGCGCCGAGCCATCAGAAATGACACCCACTGTACTTCAAATTTACTTTATGAGAGAACTGTCATATATTTTGAGCAGAAAATTTTACACATTTGTTCAGAATTGAATGGGCTTCCTTCGAGCGCAGACAAATTCACGATACGACCATTCACGACGGACGAACGACGCTATAACTTCAGATTTGAGTACCGTTTTTGCTTTGATTCGTTCGAAACCGGAAGTGACGCAACCGATATCAATAAATTTTGAGGATTAGATTCGCGCTGTTGATGTCAACATTTGATTTAATTTTTATCACCATTGAACTTATATTTACGATTTTATTAGCAATCGAAAATTTGATGAAAATTTACTAAGTGAAATTTGCTTTTTCAACTCAACGCGCTTTGAAAAGGACAAATATATTGATAGCATATGTCCATTATTAAAGTTTGGGTATTCTATCAGCTTTCAGAAAATGTAAATTTTGTTACGATCGGACCATAATTAATGAATCTATTGCGAAATTAAAAAGTTTAGAGATTTTGGCTACCAGAAATTTTCGACCTGCTACGATTTTTTTTATGATGCATTATTTACAACTAAGTATATTTAGAAAAAGTTTACAATTACATTACACTTTCAGAATATGTTGACTGTATTGAAATTTAATTGTAAAGCATGGACATATTGAGCATTGAACTTGTGTCATTTTTTATAAACTTTGATGCTTTCGTGACCGGAAGTGACGTCATCGACATTCATGAAATCTATGGATCCGACTTAAGCTGTCATGGAGCACATGTGACCCAATTTTTATCATTATCGGACATGTATTGACGGTTTTATAGGCGCTCAAAATATTCATGAAACTTATGTTGTCATTCTGACCGATACCACGATTTTTCGACCTGGGGCGCTTGGGAAAACCGTTGGTTAAATGGCCCCATATTCATATGAAAAGTTTGCAATTAAAATGCGCTACACGATGATGTAAATTATGTAACGATCCGACCATTATTAACGGAGTTATTTGAGATACTAGTTTTTCACTTATTCGATGACCTTGACCTTAGTTTTAGGTCAAGGTCAAAACAAAACCTCTCGGTTCTGCGCATCAATCACGCCTAACGATTGAAGAAGAAAAAAATGGAAAATTTCAAAAATTGCGACCTGTATCGCGAAACAAAAAAATGTTTACAAACATCCAAACAAAACATACATACCGGGCCGATCGCCATAACTTGGCTCTGAGCCAAGTTGATAAATGTCAACTTGATAAATTATGAAAAACAGTTCGCCTCTAACACCGTCCGTGCAGTTTACGACCCTCGATCTTTCATGTCCGCACTGTGGATGATAGTTTTAGATTGTCCATAAATATCTGAAGCGAGGGAACTGCTCGGGGGTTGACATAAACATGTGTGGCATGTCTGGGGGATGTGAAGGTCTCGAGCGAAGAGTTTATAGCTACGCTGAGCTGCGTGACGATTATGAAATTACTCGAAAGACACCCCGACATCAGGCTACGATACCATGGAATCAACAAAAACACATGGGATTGTTGATCCAACGTCTCGGGGTTTGGTGGCTGTTAAAGATATGGAGTCATCTGTTTGGTCGAGGCGACTACAGCTCCAGCGTAAGCAGAGCATTCAATGTGGTTTTAAGAGCCGCTATGACTAGACGCTGTGACAATAACGCTTCGGCTAACAGGTGTCGTCTTCATATATTTCCTCAGGCGAAAGCCTCCAGTGAGATATCTTAGCGAAGCTATAAACTCTTTGGTAGCAGATATAAGTAATATTCAAAGGCGCGCTATAATTAATTCCTGACAATGTTCCTACCTTTAAGCCTCAAATATATACAATGATCATGGTACGGATAAGCATATGAACCATCTTACGATGAGGTGTCTAGCGTACCACGCTATATATACCGTCGAGTATCACTACTTAAACTTAGGTGGATTGAATAAAAGTCAATGAAAATATTTAATCGGGTGCTATGATTAACTGTGTTAAGATTATAATTAAACTCTGTAACAGCGTTCTTGATCCTAAATTCCTGGTCGGTAAGACCGCAGAAAAAACAATAATGTAGAAACATAAGACTGAGAGATGAATTTGAGATTTACAGAAAAAGTCTTGCAAGGAGAAATAGAAATTTTATATCAACAAATCGATGGAGCAATACAAAAGATGACGGCCAATGCAAAGTTGAAGCTTCCCAGCATAGTCTAAAACATAGCTAACACGTCAACACATCTTAATCGGATCGACTAACATACTTGTCGAAAAGATTCTTCTTGATGTAATGAGGAATAGATGTTAGAAGAAAACGACTGTACATCAAAGGTGTAAAGAAGCAGCTTGATAACCCACTTTGGACCCTTACAAGTTCACCTTTGAACGACGCCGTCAAACGTTCCAGAAGCTGGCTAGTATCGTGATCAGAATAGACTGTGATTATGCTGCTCTTGTCCCCGATAACGTTGAGAAAAGGATCTACGTTAACTGGGACCTGTTCACCCACCATGGAGATTGTTTTGATGTTGGGCATTTTAAGAATTGCCTTTGCAATCCGCTCCAGTACTTCGTTCGTTGGTGTTTTCAAGAATGAAATCCATAGTTCCTGCAGGGATTCGACATTTGATATGATATTCAGCAGAAGATCAATTGCATTTGGCTCATTGGGATCGATATACTGGATGACACATTTGATGCTGCCTTTCTTCTGTAAGCTTTTCCACAACTTGTTGCATTGCTCTTCGTGGATATATTCACCAAACCGAAAACCGAAAGCCTGTAGCGAAGGCAGCTGTTTTATAAGGTCTAGTATGTACTCAGTGCGACCCGGAAAGTATAAAGAAACTGTGAGAGCGCGAAGAGACACGGCGTCCGCAATCGTCTTAAATGTATCCTCATCAAATTTGTATTGGCACCCATGTATTTCCTCCGTGTGCTTTGGAATGACCAGGTGCGGGTTCAGGGCGGTGTGTTCCTGTATGACAGCAACGCAGAGCATGGTCCAATGGATTGCAGCACAAATGTAAACAGGACATGAAAAGATAGGTAACTGCAAGCTAGTAAATGTAAGATAAATTCTAATAATTATTCTACTCACTGGTACACGACAAATGTATTCAGGTATTCGATTGTGATGTTATGTGAGTGGCAGAGTACTCACGTCATTGCAAAGACAGAGACATTTGCAATTATTGTTCTGTATGATAGCTGTAGCTTGTTCCGAACTGACATGACCATGCATCATCAGCAAGTCTGGAGATTCCGTCGCCTCGCTACCTTCTACTCGCACTTACAACACACCACATCATATTTCATTTCTAATCGGCATCCAACGAGGCCAGAATATAAATTGATTTATTACTGCATGATCTTATTATAAATGTTGCAGTAAAACCAATCTAACTACTATTCATGATGAAGAACGGCAGTAACTCTACCTG
The DNA here is from genome assembly GCA_034190875.2 of Urechis unicinctus. Taxonomy (NCBI): domain Eukaryota; kingdom Metazoa; phylum Annelida; class Polychaeta; order Xenopneusta; family Urechidae; genus Urechis; species Urechis unicinctus. The sequence goes on from CM067353.1 coordinate 49,930,603, forward strand.
CGTTTCCGGTTTTGAGCCATTCCAGGATTTCCTCTTCAGATTCAGATTTAGAGGTGTCTATAATATGTTCCCTGGCAACGGCTTGCAATTTATCTAAATCTTCCACTGGCCCTAAAATCGCAAACGAAAATTTAGTATGACTATAACTTTCCGTTTCTGTAGAGCCTTCAAGCAGAAAGATAAGATGGATATCAAAGAAAAAAACGAATGTACCCTCCAATACATGGTTCATTTCCTGTCTAGCTATCTTTCGGTTTTCATCGTTACATTGCTGTAGGTAATTAACCAGTTGGTATCCTATTTTTGCTTTAAGAATCTCTGTCGGGTCCTTTAATTATGTGAACAAAATAAATCAAATAAGTATACATTAATAATGTCCATGCGACATTGGATGCCCAAGAAAAACGTAATATGAAGCAGGCAACTCAACCGTAAGGAATGCAACCGAATGATACTAACCAGCTCTGGACTAGATTCTAGCACTTGACGCCAGGCAGCCACTACTTTTTCATCAAATTGTACACTCTTCACGATTCTAAAGTCATTTTTAATAATGCTGCTGTCATTTTTACTGTTTGTCCGATCTGAAATGGATTCACCTCGATAAGTTTTTACAACAACAAATAATAAATCAACAATCAGTCACATATTTTTGTCGAAGCAATAACTACTAACGTTTAGCTGCGTGTGTAAGAAATCAATAGCCATATTACAACATTTCTAAATCTCCCAAAAGTAAAGTTTGTGATTAATTGTAAGATTTGTAAATCAGGTTATAACGTACTTAAGTGTAAGTTAAAATGATGGCACGGTATAATCGACGTACTTGGGAACATTGGTGTTGCAGATTCCTCGTCAGGGTTTGATGCGCATTTCTTTCTGTAACCAACGTAAAGTGTGCTGTTTTGTTATCTGACGTTTGTTATCACAAAGGACTAAGATCCAGCCGAACCACATATCTACCTTCTACATAGAAAAGCTGATGTTACTCCCGCTAGAGCGAGGATGACGAGGACGGGAATGGAGATGGATTCTGCTATAACCGAATTATTGAGATGGGCTGCTTCTGATGTCGTGGTGGGATCAGCTGGAGTAGCGTCCATAGTTGTCACCTCCATACTTGTGTATGATGTGGTCTGTTGCAAGATTCTGTATACATCTGAAAAACACCAGAACTGAGATTGACACTTAAGCTACGCTGAGAAATATAGCTTGAAGGTCCAATTTGACTGATTTTTTATGGTTAAAGTGGTGTATTCCAAGTCTATCTAACAGGACGCATTTCTATCTTATCTTTAGGCAATACTTCAGATGAAATGATAAAAACATCATCTGGATAATCGAAACTTACCATAGCAAAAATGTCTACACTTTCGTAAATCACTGCAGATACTTGAACAAGGATCACAGTTGACTGTTTTACTGTTGCAGAATTCCATAATATTGCAGTCTTCAAAACATTTTTCTTTACATGCCCGTGGTCCTTGGTACCCGTCTACCCTGTCGGAACATATCTGCTCCACGGCGCATCTGAGTCCACCACAGTCATCAAGACAAACATCCCTCTGCTCGTCGTAATATTCGTCATCTTGGCAGATAGGATTTCCGATAATGCCACTACAGAGATAACAACAATGAAAAAGTTTCATTGACCTATTTCCTAGGTAAGCTATTTCAACTGGGAGAGTGAGTAGAATCACAAGTAGAACTATTGAATACCTGTTTACACCATTAAAAGGCAAACATATCAGGAGTAAAATAAGTAGAAATCTGTGTCCACTCAGATTCTGAAAACAAAGAGATAAAGAGATATTAATCCAGCATAATATTTTCTTTATCATCACGATACCCTTACCAATATAACATCAAGAGACCCATGAACACATGAGAGAACTCGGCATACTGTATCAGGAAGTTTTAAAAATCACAAAATCGGCCCAAAAATGACTTAATCATTGTGGATTCATCGATGGTCTAAAATTTCTTTCGATGACCTTGACCTTAGTTTTCAATCAAGGTCAAAATAAAACTTTTGGTTCTTCATATCTTTGACACCTTCATTTTAAAAAAAATAAACAAATATTTATTGAATATTGCCTTCTGTATCGTGAGACAAAGAAAGTTAACAAACATTGATTCAGAAGCTAACCAACGTTAAACGTGACCAACATAACTTGGCAAATGCGAATTCGTCATGTTAACAAAAGGCCCATGGGGACATGGAAGAACTTGGCTAAATATATCGAGAAGTTTATCAAGTTTAAAAATCGGCCCAAAATTGAATTGAACATTTTTGGAAAAGTTTTATGCTTTTGCAACCGGAAATGACGTCATCAACAACCATAACAATTAACGATTTAACTTACCATGTTAGCATAAGCATAGACTCATAACGCAGAGGAGATCAAGTTGTTGGTGACAACACACACAATGGCACATAGAAACCGCGGACGCTTATATTGATCGTCTGCCAATCACAAATATGCGTTCCCTATGCGTCCACATGCTTGTTGACGGCCGATCAAACAAAGTGTTCATGCCAGAGGGATTAATTGTTGAGCGTATCCAATCGATAAAAGAGCTTCGGCACACAAATAATGCCTTACCATTAACTACGACCAATCAGCTTGTTTTTGTCAGCATATATTTGCTAAAGTCCCCCACGTTTCCTTTATGGAAAAAAAACCAGCCTTCGGTCGACCACAAGAGCATTTTATTGTGGACGGAGCTCTGGCAAACAACCTTTATTGCTTTTAAGACGAGCGTCTCAAGCATAGCGATAACTATGCAAAATAATTCAACTATGCAAAATAATTCAAGGGACATAATGTATATTCCATGGCGTTACTAATGGCGTCATCTATTTACCTGACTCAAAAACTATCTGCTTAAAATTCAATCCAGTTGGGTAAGCATTACGCGGAAATTCAAAAGAGACACTTCTACTTCCAAGAAACACTCAATGGACCATAACAAGGGGCTCGACCCCCACCACTGACGAGAGCTGACATTAGCCAAACGTTTTGAGTTGGTGGTCGAGTATAATTGGATGGGAACGATTTGCCGAGGCCCTAGCTAGTACATTACTTGACAGTCACTCGGCACAAACGTGACACGGAGGTGGTATGGCGATGTGACGTCCTAGTCCAGTTAATCTCACGTTAGTAGTCAACCATGGTTCTAACGACGAGTGATTGTTAAAAAATGTGTCTGGAAAGTTCAAATCAATATCTGATTGCATTAAGATGCCACAATGTAACTGCCATGTGCTTCGTGGTTTCATACCTATTAAATCAACAAAACGGTTACAAATGCATTTGAAATGGGGTAATCGAGTGATAATTAACCTGATGACGCTCTGAATCAAATCCAAATAAAATGATCAAGCCCACTAAAAGGGTATGCTATCACCATGTGAACATTTTTCAATCCTTCACGACATACAAAAGCTGTAAACATAGATATGGAAATGGGATGAATTCATTTTTGGATAGATACATAGCTACTAAATATTTGGATTATTGATTTGCTGACTTTAAACACCTAACGCTGATATGACGCCATGACTTTAACACATCACGTTAATACGACTCCATGACCTTAGCACATTACGCTCGACACCATGACTTAAACACATCAGGCTGATACGACGCCATGACTTTAACACATCAGGCTGATACGACGCCATGACTTTAACACATCACGCTGATACAACGCCATGACCTTAGCACATTACGCTAATACGACGCCTTGACTTAAACACATCAGGCTGATACGACGCCATGACTTTAACATATCATGCTGATACGACGCCATTACTTTAACACATCACGCTAATACGACGCCATGACCTTAGCATATTACGTTAATACGACGCCATGACCTTAGCATATTACGTTAATACGACGCCATGACCTTAGCATATTACGTTAATACGACGCCATGACTTTAACACAGAAACATGTTCATATACTTCATCAAATGAAGGCAGTATATATTTTCAGATTTCGAGTATTTTTAGTTCTGAACTACTCATATAAAATGGGCGGCAAAGGACTGCGCATGCTGCCGATAAAATGGTCGTCCTCTGACCCATCTCATGTGTGACGTCAACAGATCAACGCGGTCGAGTTTGGTCAGTGTGGGGTCCCATCTACTAGACAGTTATTTCAGAATTCGTCTGGTTGCAACAGCCCCACAGTGTCACAGTGTCCTTCACCCTACAGCTAGTTGCATTTATGGTAAATATATTACTAAATCATATCCATTTGCATATAAATTGAAAGCGATTGAGCGGAGATCAATTACTAAAGAAGTCAAAGACATGTCATATCAAACACTCAAAATTTCTCTACAAACTGAATTTAAAATCGATTAATATATATCAGGGTAAGCGTATTTTGCCCTCACAAAAAGTTTAATTTGCCTATAGAGATAGCAAGTTGTTTGAATGGAATTTCCCAAAGGTAATTATATTTTTATTTGAGAACGTCAGCCAACAACACTAAATATCCCCGTCTACCTATCATTTTCCTTGAACTCTTAACGCGTAGATCAAATGTTTGCTCGACTTCATTATGGCATGCAGCCGTCAGGTTTATAGATAACAATGCATTAAATATCAAGGAGTTGAATAAAGGTTTAGCCGCTCGACAAAAATGACATCGATTTGTCCGCGAAAACCTGCTGGCGAGGTTCACCGTCTGTCAAACCACCAATCGCATTGTAAAGCCGCCATCTCACCGAATGCATTGGCCCGGGTGCTAACACAGATCTTTGTAATATAAAGATTATGAAGCTATGACGCTAATCTAAATTTCCCGGCGCCGTCACTTTGAAATCTCTTGGTATAACAAAACAAGAATTGAGTCTATAGGATAGATGTTAAGTAAATAGTGGCTTATCGCGTACCTTTTCATTTGCTGTCAGGTGAGTGTGGAACAGGCGTGCCCAATTGAATGAAGATTTCATAGTTCAAACAAATTCATCGTTTTCTGTGCGTAGAGCAACTTATCTCAAAGTACTAGAAGAACATGTATAAGGTGGCTCGGTCTTCAATAAACAAAGAAATGTTGACGCAATGAATACGTGATTAGCGCAATGAATACGTGATTCTTGTGATTAGCAGGCGATCAATATTAGCGTCCGCTGTTTCTATGTGCCATTGTCTGTCGTGTCTCCAATAACTTTATCGACATCACATTTCTGCTCTGAACAACAAACGGCTTACTCTTGCTTATTGAAACTCTAACCCGCAACCGTTTCAAATGTGATTGCATCGGTGCACTTAGTCATTCTCGCACTAGCACATATACCATATACATTCACTAACTACCCGTTTCACTAGTCAACCCAGTAAACCCAGTCAACCAATCACTTACTCGATCACATACCAACTCACTCCTGCACTTATCTGTCTATTCACTAATATCTCCCCTCCCCACCTTATGACATCCCCTCTCAACTTACGATATTCGCAGATCCCCTCCCGCTTTACGACATTCACTGATCTCCTCCCGCCTTACGACAATCACTCTCTCATCATTCCACTAACCAACTTAATAGCCAATCCACCTCTGGTGTATTCCATTATTCACTCACCCACCATTTTTGATCAGATTCTTAACACGCACAAATTCACTAACTTACTCACTCATTCATTCGCTCACTCCCTAACACGCACAAACTTACTCACTCACTAACACACACACACTCACTCACTCACTCACTCACTCACTCACTCACTCACTCACTCACTCACTCACTCACTCACTCACTCACTCACTCACTCACTCACTCACTCACTCACTCACTCACTCACTCAATAACACGCACAAACTCACTCACTCACTCGCACACACTCACGCACACAATGAATAACACGCACGCACGCACGCACTCACTCACTTACTGTTACACACACACACACTAGCTCAATCTCTAACACGCACACACTCACTAGCTCAATCACTCATTCAATCACTCACTAACACACACAAACTCACTCACTAACGCACACTCACTAACTCACTAACATGCACAAACTCATTCATTCACTTACTCACTAACACGCAAGCTCGAACTCATTCACTCATCATATACTCACTACCACGCACAAACTCACTCACTCTTTCACTAATACGCACAAAATCATTCGCCCACTCACTCTCCAGCAGGCAAAAAGTCACTCACTCACGAATACGCACAAAATGGCTCTCCCGTTCATCAACGGGCACAAACTCACTTGCTCACTCACTAACACGGACACGCTCATCACACGATGGGCCGCGCACTACAGCTATAATGCAATGTCTCCAGCATTCACTGGTTGTTTAGGTTGAGGTTTGCATGAAACTGGGGTTACATAAGATGGAGGCTTACATCACTTCTAGGTTTACACGATACTGAGGTATGCAAAGCTAAGGTTGTCATTATATCGAAGTTGACATGAATTTGACGTTTGAACGCGTACGTTAGTTATAACGGTTGAAGGCTTTGATCCATTTAACATGATATAGTGGAAAGCGTCACAGGATTCAATCGATAATGTGCTCCATCATATGGCTGTTACTGTTCCAATGACTGCATTCCATCATCTTATGTGGCGCCTGGCGTCCCCTACTTGTGCATTCTAACGTATCTTCCTATGTAAGCCTGCCGTCATCGCCGCCTCCTGTTAACGTATCTTCCCGTGTAAGCCTGCCGTCCACCATCGCCGCCTCAGTTAACGTATCTTCCCGTGTAAGCCTGCCGTCACCGCCGCTCTCTGTTAACGTATCTTCCCATGTAAGCCTGCCGTCACTCGCCGCCTTCTGTTAACGTATGTTCCCGTGTAAGCCTGCCGCCACCACCGCCTCCTGTTAATGTATCTTCCCAGGTAAGCCTGCCGCCACCGCCGCCTTCTGTTAACGTATCTTCCCAGGTAAGCCTGCTGCCACCGCCGCCTCCTGTTAACGTATCTTCCACATAAGCCTGCCGTTACCGCCGCCTCCTGTTTTTATAGTACCCCTGGGATTGAAATGAATACAGTTATTTACGCGTTTTGAAAGCAACATGCTGCTATGGAGACGTCTCTGTCACTCGAACAACACTGTTTATTTTCCCTGAATGAAACCCTTGATCAATGTTATTTAAAGAGCAATTACAATCAATCACCCAACGACTTTCTCAAGACAACAAGCAATGTCAAGGATTTACTTGTTTCTTTTGGCGCAACGCCTATTTTACAGCACGTGACTTAGTGAGATAGTGAGCAATTGAGCGAAAGGGTGAACGAGCCGGTGAGTGAGAGAGAGAGACAGTGAGTGAGGGAGTGAGTCAGTGAGTGAGCGAGTCAGAATCAGTGTGGGCTCTGGGGATGAGTGCCGGAGTGTGGGTGTGTCAATGAGTCATTCAGTTAGCTGGATGATAGGATTGAATGAGTCAGTGAGTAATCAACGAGCAAGTGATTCGATGAGTGAAATAATGAGGGAGTGGGTAGGTGAGTGTGTCAGCTAGTCGTTGAGTAAATGAGTGATTGAGTTAGGCATCTAGTCGTCGACTGAGTAAGCGAGTGAGAAGTCAGCATGGGGGAACTTAGAGAACTGTATCAGGAGGTTTGAACTATTCCATAAACGGCCCATAATTGACCTAGTCATTATGAATTTTTTGGCAACCACAATTCAACTAATTTTCGTAACCATCACACGTATACTGATGATTTTATTAGCGATCAAATTTATGAAAGAAATCATGCTGTCCGGGCCATCACAATGATTTGGCCGACTCAAGGAACAGGTTTCTTTTTAAATATTACCGCAGCGTGCCAAACCCGAGAGCATGCCGGTGAGGCGAGCAGATGACATTTACACTTCCCATTTTTTTTGGCGATACGACAATTAATAATGCAGAAACGACGTGTTAACTTCAAATCGCACTGCTGAATAACATTTTTGCACTGCTGAATATATATATATATATATATATATATATATATATATATATATATATATATATATATATATATATATATATATATATATATATATATATATATATATATATATATATATATCATTCTCCAATGAAGATGATAAACATAAAAAAACTCGCCATTTTATTGTCTGTATCCAGCGGAAAATAGGGCCAACTACACTCCGCAGTGCGGCCAACAAGTTGCTGATGATTCAATATCCGGTCTGTGTACAATCTGATTTGCTGAATACACGGTCGATACTCAATGCAAGCAAGATGCGATATGAGTTAGTTGATCACAGGTATGCAGAATTCCATTTATTTTTACAAGCGGTGGTCCTTCACCCAACGAGCCTGTCGGAACATATATAGCACCTCCATTGAAATGTCATTTGTGCCGATTACATCCATCTTAGGAGCAACAGCAGCATCGACTCACTGTCTGCTGGCGTCATGTTCCATGTGACCAGGCTGTAGGTCAGAACGCATCAGAAATGAGGACCTGCTAGCTTGATGCGAAATGAGAAGTTGATAACTGGTATGTGTTTATATTGAGGAGAGGATGCACTTTTTATGCAAACTTTGATGTGTGAACATCGAAAAACATCTATAACACTGTGATCGAATAGTCGATAAAAGTGCTGAAATATATATGGACATTTTTTTAAAACAGTACTTGAGCGATGTTTGTGTCTAAGATAAGACCCCCATTACAATCCAGCGGTACACAACCACGACTCGGGAGACTTATGTGCATAAAGAACTAGAAAAACGGCTGGCAGACAGTAGTATGGTGGCGCAGACACTCTAGATCTACTTAGCTTTATCGCTAAATGAGATGTTACTCGTTGAAGAAGTGTCACTCGACTTCGACCTTTTCCTTTGATGAGTACCTGAGTTTATGACTAATTTAGCCTCGTGCGACCAGGCTGTAGGTCATAACGTGTCGGACATGAGGATCGGCTAGATTGTCTCAATCATCGGAACCAGCTCTATCCCGTTATTACCATGGTATTATGCAATGGAACATTCCCCAATGCCTCAAGACAACTAACGCGCCCTCGCAATCATCAGTAAACTTGGCGAGGGGCATGTGGTGGACAGCGTTGGTTCTGTTAGTGGTCTGATAAGTGCCAGATATAGGACGATTTATATCGTTCCTCTGGCGAGCAGTCAAACGGTTTCATTTGGTATTGGCAATGAGGTTGCATCTGAATGAAATTGATGCGCAGATCCTGACATTTCGAAGTCATGCATTGCCTGGGCTTTATGGTCATCCTAGTTAAACTTAAGTTTGACGTCGCCATGTAATGTTTCGAGATCAATGTATGACATCATCCAGTAGTAATAACTACCACGAAAAAAAATCGCATCTGAGTGTATGAATGCATGTATCAGTGTGTTTGAACGAGAAATCGTTGCGTAAGAATGCGAAGACATCGATGATTTTATCGGTGGCATTCGCTATGTTTGACACAAAGACCAGCTGGTCGTGAATGCGGCCTTGACCAGATGAGCAGCCAGTTGTGTCCACGCCTAACAACATTATCAGGGCTGCAGTCTAATAACTAGCAACAGTCACTTGACGTTCTTGGTCTTCGATAAATAATGAGTGTACTCGGTTACGCGTTCATGGCGTGTTCAATAAAATAGTCTTATACCCAACAACTCCCACGAGGACAACGGGGTAATAAAATGGAGGGTGTTAAAAGAAAGACAACTATCAACATTTGAAGTTGCTAATGAAGTATCATAATGGGTGTCCTATTGTGGTAGCCTAACACTGCTTCAGTAATTTCACATATCTCACATCAGGTTTAAATACAGCATGGCCCATTCTTTCCACTGCAATGAGTACATAAATTTGATCACAATAGCAATGCTGCTTTCAATACAACAGATGTCTACATGGATACAATCAATATCTACTAAAGTTTCATAGCTCTATGTTTCAGATGCTCTGTGCGTGTAATAAACAGAGAGCATCATGTGTGTATGCGCCGTGTATAACAGGTTAGTGCTTGTTGATGGCGCACACAGCAATGAACATAGAATCACCTTAGTCAGTCTCCACGCTTGATGTTGCTGGAACCTATATGTGTATATCACTAAGGAATGATCAACGAAGCCAGAGGACATGACTGGTATGTTAGTGGGAATAATCAAACATCTGGTTGATTTCGGATCAATTCACCATAGCTGTTGTCATCATCCAAATGACAGTGGCGTGACTACAACGCTACTTTAGGGTGCTGTGGATAAATACCACAACTGTTGATATGTTTATTTCATTTCAATAAATACGTACTCTCGCATGGAGTCATTTCGTTCCAGATATCAATCGATCAAATGTCTTACACTGGGATGACAATGTCGTATTCGTCCTATTCCTCGTCGCCACATTGGTTGTCGGGATCTACCCAGCTTGCTCTGGCAATCGATGTCTTCCTTGTGGCTGACCGTCAACCAACAGTATGACCCACTAAGCTATCGATGACGTGTGTGTGCGTGCATAATATGAAAAATCTAATTACAAATTAATGGCAAATCCTGCGATGGCACAAACATACGGGGGAAATAAAAACTTAGTCAAAGACTTTGCGTCGATATGATACTTCACCCAATTGCAATTTGTGAGCTTCATTCCCTAGCCAACAGTGTAGACCAAAAGTTTATTAGATTGTGGTAAAAGCAATAAAGCGAGGCAGACATTTCAGAATGAAGCCCCAATCGACCAAGCACAATTCGCCAGCCTTCTAGTTGTCATTATTCCTACAATCCACGAACAGAACATATCGTGTATCATTTTAGAGAAGATATACGATCTACATGGACTGGGACTTTGTTTTGCGAGGAGGCGAAGCTGGTTGTTACTCCATTCATCATCGTTAAAGTATTATGGCGTTGATTAAACCCCATGTGTCATAAGAAGCGTTATCAAACAGAACAGTATTTATTTGATCGTAGATGAGCGGCCAGCATGCTGCGTCGCTGTATGTCTTTAAATGGGCTGTTAAAACTGGCTTAGCTAATTTCTTGTATCCAGCCTGGGAGGCGCGTGGACGGGCTGGCGGGTGGACGGGTGGACGGGCTATAGCGGAAAATTCCAGCCCGACCAAATTTAGGACTTACCCGTCCATTGGACGGGTGGACGGGTCTCTGGCTAAGACCCTGCTTTCGGGGCTTGTTTCTCATACACGCTGATGAGCTTAATAGTAGAACGTCTTATTGTACCGTGGTTGTTACCATTAAAGATGGATTTCATCAAAAAATCACTCGATTTTTAATCGAAAAAAAGTTGCTAAATGCAAGAGTATCTTGAATGGTGCTGATATCCGGAATCCAAAATTGGAATGGCCATATATATTTCTTGTTGTTCTTAAATAAACTTTCAGTTCCTTATTTTCCCCGTCCCGTCAAAAATAACCCTTATTTGGAAGCTCATGTATTATCAATTCTGGAAGCGCAGAACCGTCATCACTCTGTGCCGTTCGCCGCCGGCGGATGTCTAGTTTGCGCTATTTTCATTGCGATAATGGACGACCAAAGCAAGAAACGAAGAAAAATCGGCCTGTATTGAATCGACTTGTGTAAATGTCACCGATTACTGTTAGTCCATTGCACTATTTGGATTTGTTAATTGTTGTTGCAAACATACCTTACTTTGTAAATTTCAGGTAGATACATTATGGCATCCTCTTGACCCTAATTCAATGGCTGGTGTTCAGGTGTTCGTCATACCTTGCCCGAAATGAAGTTGTGACAATGGACCACAACAGGCATAGGGATCTGGCATATGCACTCAAGAAGGATGGTCAGCCAATGTAAGTCTCTCATGACCACTCAACTACACACTGACTAAATGTCCTATCAAAAAATAAAATACTGATGTCGCACATGTAATGTGTTCTAGCTATTTGGCCATATAATGCCATTTTGTTGTGTAACAGGTACAGCACTCGCTTCAACAAGCATTCAAAGACGTGGTCATCGGTTTAGAGGCCAAGACTTACGCCCATATACCAGATATGATGACAGATATCTTAAGGCCCAACCAATCCGACAGCAATCACAACAACACCCACAACGCTCTGCTGATGATCCCGCAACATCAGTCTGAACATTGCCCCTGTGCCAAGAAACAGTTGAGCTGCAGGTGTCTCGTTTTGATTAAAAATATGATTTTGATTAAAAATATGATTTGGAAATTTGTTTTTGTTGAAATGTACAAATCTGATTTTAGTCACATTCTTTTGTCTGTAAATCCAAACTGTAATAGAAGAGCTCATGGAATTGGCAAATAAATAATACATGAGCTCATTTTAATGTCACTTCTTTTTTCATCAGGGCTAGAATTATGAACATAAAAAGTCAAATCTAAAGATAACGTGTCATGACTAATTGACAAAATAATGTGTGCATAATTATTTTCTTCTGTGTTTGAGAGGCTAAAAATTGACTAATATATGAGTTCTCGTTCCATAAAACAAATAGACAATAAATTATGAGATTGTTGAAACAAAAATGTTCAGAACAAATAATACCAAATGTTTTGTGAGGCTAGGCAATTTCAATACTGGGACTTACCAATATAATCCACACAAAAATACAAATCAGAACAATGAGATATTTTCTGATTAAAATTACAAATAAAAAACATTTAAGCTTAGTTTATTACCAAAACCTACTTTGTATTAAGCCTGTATACTGTCAATACTTGTCAAGGAAGAGGTCTCTGATCTTCTACACACAACAGGAGGGAGTTACCCTCCTGTTCTACTCCCCCAAAAAGCCATGAATCCACAGAACCAATTGGGGGTCCTCGACAACCACATCTAACTCCCATAGCAAGTCCACCCGGAACCTGTTATTAACCTCAATGACCATCTGGTCAAGCACAACTCCTTCCATCTGCGGTAGTGCATGTGTGCAAAAGTCTGGGCTGTTGGTGCAACATTGCCGCTCCACAGGGATAGGCATTTCCCCACATTGAAATAGAAAGACTTGAATTTATCAGTTAAAGCAATTTCAGCTGTACATGATCGGTTAATTGTCAGTATGATGTTCTGTAAATCCAACTCTTTTTCACACTAATATACTCCATCGTGCAGATAACAACGCCTGTGTTACATGTGTTTAGATAGCTATAGCCTTCATTGGTGTTTGTGGTGGTCCTGTCTTAGGCATGTTCCTGTTAGGCGGAGTCAGCAAATCTGCTAACTGGATTGTGAGCATTATTGGAAAATGAAAGAAGCGATTGCAAATCTGCTAACTGGATTGTGAGCATTTGTGCGAATGAAACTAAATACACAAGTGCAAATTGTGCTCGTTAATAGATATGCAACTATCATAAGCTTAACCACTCTACACCCTCTCCCCTACTCCCACACCCGCTGCCTGCTGTATATATGAATAAAGGGTGCAGTGGCGGGTGGTTGGTCGTCCTTTGTTTTCATCCTGTGGCTGAGTATTGGCACCTTATCAGTTCAGCCCCGTGCCCGGATTTCCCCTCCTCCTCCCTCAGATAGTTGCAACAACAACACAGCTATGTCGATTGGACCTTCATAACCATATGCATAATCGTACATATGTACTTTGACCCTTGTTACTGAATAGTGTATCATACGAATTGTTTGTTGTCTTAATTGATCAAATAATGCTTCATTGAGTTGGCATTCACTTCGTTATTTTATTATATATGTAATAAAATCCAGTAAATAGCAAGTATTTATTGTCAAACAAGGAAACCTACACATTCCATACGTGTTTATACAAGTCAAAGTTAAAAATGATATGAAATTAGCATACGATTCAATATCTATATTTGGCATGCTTTCAAAACCAATACGAGAGGGGCATCAAAATATTGACAAAAAAATCCTCTATCAGCGACTACTACTAATATTATATGAATATTTGCAAAGCAGACTATTAAATACATTATGACTACACAAACAGGCAAAGTAGACTATAGATACATTATGACCACACAAACATGTCACCCTGACATATTTGTGAGAAGCACACCACTTGAGCAGGTTCATCAAGCAAAGCTCACTCAAATTAGGCAAAGTATCAAATGCGCCAACTGCGTCATATATAGCATGTTATATTAGGGTATGGAGTTCATGTTTTTTGGAGGTTTACTTTTGCCTCACTGGTTACACGTCGTTAAAATGAAGATTATAGTTGGTTTGTTTCATTATGGTCAATAATTGCCAAGTAGGAGTTTCTTGGTGACGAGTCAACTGGGTCTGAGAGGGTTTGTTCAGACACATCATCTGGCTCTGTGTAGATGTGTGATTGAGAGTCGTCCACTGGATCCAATTCAGGACGCATCGGCGCATCATTGACGGGTTGTAAGTAGACTAATCATTTTAGATTCATTGTTTGTGTGTGCAGAAAGACTTATATAATCTGACGACAACAGCAGCCAGACAAGCGGTGGCCAAGACTGATCCAGTTGTACTGATGAGGACGGTTGTGAGCGCACTCGCTGTGCCTTGCTTATATATTAATTTGCTTTACTTACACACATACACACACATACACACATGCAAAAATATATACATACACACATACATGCATACTTATATACGTACATACACACATACACACACATACCCACATACACACATTCACACATACACACATGCAAACATACACACATACATACAAACATAAATGCATTAATGCATTCATGCATACATACATACATACATACATGCATGCATGCATGCATGCATGCATGCATACATACATACATACATACATACATACATACATACATACGTACATACATACATACATACATACATACATACATACATACATACATACATACATACATACATACATACATACATACATACATACACAGACATACATACAGACATACATACATACATACATACATACATACATACATACATACATACATACATACATACACATACATACATACATACATACATACATACATACATACATACATACATACATACATACATACATACATACATACATACATACATACATACATACATACATACATACATACATACATACATACATACATACATACATACATACATACATACATACATACATACATACATACATACATACATACATACATACATACATACATACATACATACATACATACATACATACATACATACATACATACATACATACTAGCCGTGCACGACGTTTATTAACGTCGTGCAAAGATCGTAACCGAATGCGCGTGAACGATACATGAGTTCCAATTATACACGATAATTACACAAATGTACATATGAAGAATAATTTTTCACATAAATGAATGTTTATTAACAAGTTGAGTTAGTTTACGTGTGAGATTTCGTCAAAGGCGATTTAATCCGGCCACACAAATTCTGAAAAGTTCATGTTTATTTTGAAGGACAAGAACATGCGCAGACAAGGTTCCTCGCAAGCAAACTTTTTCTTTTTGAATTTTATTATTTGAGTATATGTGTCATTTTGTCAATGATTATCTTTTGGAAATATCTACTTTGAAGGGCGATATGTATTCAACGATATCACATTGACATTTAAAAAAAGATAAAACTTATTGATTCCCGTAGTCTGGAGGGGGCACTTGGCCTTGTCCTACGTAGGGTTGTGCCCCGGGATCTCAAAAACCTGTACCCGTCATACAAGGTAGAAATGGCAAGAGCATACCCCATCCTACAATTATGAGGTCAACAAAACCCGTCGGGGGGCCGAAAAAAACCTACTCCAACACATGTATACTACCTCTATATACTTAAGTGCCCCCTCCTCCGGGACCTGCAGCCACATGGCGAGTGAAAATGAAACTGCGTAATGTGACGTCATATCTCCACAACTGGGGCTGCCGTGAATGAAAGTTGTGATTCTAAATGTTCATTTGACAATTGCTAAATAATCACGAGCCAGTGGATAACCAAAATAGTGCGGAGAAGCGAATATTCATCTCATTTGTCGACATATATATTTATGTGAGTACACAACATTGATGAGAAGCTATATGCACGCGAAATACAAAAATTGCCACACGACCCACATATCCTCAATCACGACGGTATATATTTATATTACCGTCGTTCGCGGCTAACATACATACATACATACATACATACACACACACACACACACACACACACACACACACACAACACACACACACACACACACACAAAAAAAAAAAAAACAAAAAACCACCATACATACATACATACATACATACATACATACATACATACATACATACATACATACATACATACATACATACATACATACACACACACACACACACACACACAACAACACACACACACACACACACACACACACACACCACATGTCACATACATACATACATACAGGCATACATACATACATACATACATACATACATACATACATACATACATACATACATACATACATACATACATACATACATCATACATACACGAGCATACATACATACATACATACATACATACATACATACATACATACATACAGCGGCGTGTCTGATTTCTAGATTACCCTATTTTTAATGCACATGTATCGTCTTCAATGCAACAGTATTGTGTTCTACTGGCCTGCCGGAGGGATTAAGTTTTTTTTTCAAGGGATTGTGCATATCAAAAAGAGAAAAGATGGTTAAATAGAACAGCGCGTGACATCCTGTTGAGCTCAGTCTAAATTTATGAATACTTTCCCGCTATGTATCTCGCTGCCGCAAGGTCACTGTCTGGTAATTCAGGTGGACTTCCTTAGTCTATGATAGAAATATGATCTCAGTGTATATATATAACACCATTTACTAGTACGTTTCGCAATAATGGACAATCACTGTCGTCCCGGTATGCTCTTTATTATTCCGTAAAATTCCAAATCATACATGTTCGCATCATGATGGGGAAAAGACGATTTGAAAACATTTGCATCCACACAAGTGAAAAGTACCGATCCTTTTCGCGCCACAAACTGGACAAGACCACTTTCTCACACACACACACACACACACACACACACACACACACACACACACACACACACACACACACACACACACACACACACACACACACACACACACACACACACACACACACACATATATATATATATATATATATATACATGTATATATATATATATATATATATATATATATATATATATATATGTATATATATGCATATATTTATATATATTAATATATTCATGTACTTATATGTATATATATTTATACATATATATATAAATATAATTTAGTTTATATATATATAAATGTTTATATATATTCATTTATATATATATATATTTTTATATATATATATATATATGTGTGTGTGTGTGTGTGTGTGTGTGCGTGTGTGTGTGTGTGTGTGTGTGTGTGTGTGTGTGTGTGTGTGTGTGTGTGTGTGTGTGTGTGTGTGTGTGTGTGTGTGTGTGTTTATATAAGGTTAAGAGATTGATAAACGAAAGTTTATTGAGACAATTCGATGGACCTATACCAATGAAGAAAAATTATGATGAACAGTAGATTTAAAACTATCTATCTAAACTGCCAATTTGAAGTTGAACCATTGAAGACTGACGTGCGAATAGTTAAGGATTGAATAAATAATCTTCCTAAATAGTGTCAATGTGTTTGCTTAGCTTATGGAGATATGAACAAATTCTTGTCCAAAATTTTACTCATATAGGAAATCTTGTCATCATTAGTGGTCTTGCTCACACATTCCAAATTGATCAAAATAAAAGTATGCCAATTCTTACATGCCATCAGGAACGCTCATCACAGGTTAAGACCAAATATTTGCTGATATACTCTGTAAAATAGCACGTCTACACATCCTAATCAAATTGATTAACATACTTGTCGAAAAGATTCTTCTTGATGTAATGAGGAATAGAAGTTAGAAGAAAACGGCTGTACATCAAAGGTGTAAAGAAGCAGCTTGATAACCCACTTTGAACCCTTACAAGTTCACCTTCCGGAAGCTGGCTAGTATCGTGATCAGAATAGACTGTGCTTATGCTGCTCTTGTCCCCGATAACTTTTAGTAAAGGAGCAATGTCAACTGGGTCCTTTTCACCCACCATGGAGATTGTTTTGATGTTGGGCATTTTAAGAATTGCCTTTGCAATCCGCTCCAGTACTTCGTTCGTTGGTGTTTTCAAGAATGAAATCCATAGTTCCTGCACGGTTTCGACATTTGATATGATATTCAGCAGAAGATCAATTGCATTTGGCTCATTGGGATTGATATACTGGATGACACATTTGATGCAGCTTTCTTCTGTAAGCTTTTCCACAACATGTTGCATTGCTCTTCGTGGATATATTCACCAAACCGAAAACCGAAAGCCTGTAGCGAAGGCAGCTGCTTTATAAGGTTTAGTATGAACTCAGTGCGACCCGGAAAGTATAAAAAAACTGAGAGAGCGCGAATGGACGAAGCGTCCGCTATCGTCTTTAACGTATCCTCATCAAATTTGAGATCGCACACATGTAATTCCTCCGTTTGCTTTGGAATGACCAGGTGCGGGTTCAGGGCGGTGTGTTTCTGTATGACAGCAACACAGAGCATGGTCCAATGGATCACAGCACAAATGTAAACAAGACATGAAACGATAGGTAACTGCAAGCTAGTAAATGTAAGATGAATTCTAATAATTATTCTACTCAATGGTACACGAGAAATGTGTTCTGGTATTCGATTGTGATGTTATGTGAGTGGCAGAGTACTCACGTCATTGCAAATACAAAGACATTTGCAATTACTGTCCTGTATGATAGCTGTAGCTTGTTCCGAACTGACATGACCATGCATCATCAGCAGTTCTGGAGATTCCGTCGCCTCGCTACCTTCTACTCGCACTTACAACACACCACATCATATTTCATTTCTAATCGGCATCCAACGAGGCCAGAATATAAATTGATTTATTACTGCATGATCTTATTATAAATGTTGCAGTAAAACGAATGAAACTACTATTCATGATGAAGAACGCCACTAATACTGCCTGCGTTTCCGGTTTTGAGCCATTCCAGGATTTTCTCTTCAGATTCAGATTTGTCTATAATATATTCCCTGGCAACGGCTTGCAATTTATCTAAATCTTCCACTGGCCCTAAAATCGCAAACGAAAATTTAGTATGACTATAACTTTCCGTTTCTGTAGAGCCTTCAAGCAGAAAGATAAGATGGATATCAAAGAAAAAAACGAATGTACCCTCCAATACATGGTTCATTTCCTGTCTAGCTATCTTTCGGTTTTCATCGTTACATTGCTGTAGGTAATTAACCAGTTGGTATCCTATTTTTGCTTTAAGAATCTCTGTCGGGTCCTTTAATTATGTGAACAAAATAAATCAAATAAGTATACATTAATCATGTCCATGCGATATTGGATGCCCAAGAAAAACGTAATATGAAACAGTCAACTCAACCGTAAGGAATACAACCAAATGATACTAACCAGCTCTGGACTAGATTCTAGCACTTGACGCCAGGCAGCCACCACTTTTTCATCAAATTGTACACTCTTCACGATTCTAAAGTCATTTTTAATAATGCTGCTGTCATTTTTACTGTTTGCCCGATCTGAAAAGGATTCACCTCGATAAGTTTTTACAACAACAAATAATAAATCAACAATCATGCATATATTTTTGTCGAAGCAATAACTACTAACGTTTAGCTGCGTGTGTGAGGAGTCAATGGCCATATTACAACATTTCTAAATCTCCCAAAAGTAAAGTTTGTGATTAATAGTAAAATTTGTAAATCACGTTATCACGTACTTAAGTGTAAGTTAAAATGATTGCACGGTATAATCGACGTACTTGACAACATTGGTGTTGCAGATTCCTTGTCAGGATTTGCTTCACGGTTCTTTCTGCAACCAACGTAAAGTGTGCTGTTTTGTTATGTGACGTTTGCTACCATAAGAAGAGTAAGATCGAGCAGAACCACAAATATACCTTTTACGTATCACAGCTACTGTTACTCCCGCTAGAGCTAGGATGACGAGGACAAGAAGGGAACAGGATACGGCTATAACCCAAGCATTGAGATGTGTTGCTTCTGATGACGTGGTCGGATCGGCTGGTGTAGAGTCTATAGTTGTCATCTCCATGCTAGTGTGTGTTGTGGTCTGTGGCAAGTTCCTGTATACATCTGAGGAACCCCAGAACAGTGATTGACACTTAAGCTACGCTGATTAATGTTACTTAAAGTTCGATCTGAAATCTGTCAAGTTTAATCCAATTTGTTGATGGCAAAGGTGGTGTACCCCAAGTCTATTTTCCAGGGCTCAAGCCTATCTTATCTATAGACCACGCTTTCCGGTGAAATGATAAAAACATCATGTGGATAATCAAAGCTTACCATAACATAAATGTCTGCACGTCCGTAAATCGATGCAGATACTAGAACAACGATCACACTGCCTTGTTTTACTGTTGCAGAATTCCTTTGTGTCGCAGTCTTCGTAGCATTTATTTTTGCATGCGCGTGGTCCTACGTATCCATCCAGCCAGTCGGAACATATCTGCTCAACGGCGCATCTGAGTCCACCACAGTCATCAAGACAAACATCCCTCTCCTCGTCGTAATATTGGTCATCTTGGCAGATGGGATTTCCGATAATGCCACTATAAGATAACAACAAGAAAAAGTTTGCATTGACCTATTTCATAGGTAAGCTACTTCAACTGGAAGAGTGAGTAGAATCACAAGTAGAACTATGGAATACCTGTTTCCACCATTAAAAGGCAGACATATCAGGAACAAAAAAAGTAGAACTCTGTGTCCAATCTGATTCTGAAAACAAAGTAATAAAGAGGATAATAATCCAGCATAATGATTTCTTTATCATCATGACACCCTTACCAATATAATAACAATATACATTGGATAGGATCACAAACGGCTATTTGCCCTTGCCTGCAACCTGATATTACGTTCTGTATTGACCAGTACTGAGGCTATGTCAGATTGCTACTTTTAACGAGCCCACCCATGACCCAATTTGTGTTGAGTTATAACTATATACATGCATATATATATATCTATATATATATATATATATATATATATATATATATATATATATATATATATATATATATATATATATATATATATATATATCATGTATATATATATATATATATATATATATCTATATATATATATATATATATATATATATATATATATCTATATATATATATATAATATATATATATATATATATGACCATTATATATATATATATATATATATATATATTTTGCTGACCATTTACATACTGCTAGTTATATTTTTACAAAAAACGATAATGATCATTCTCCAGTTAAGATGACAAATATAAAAAAATCGCAATTTTATTGTCTGTATTCTGCGAAAAATAATGCCAACTACACTCTGTGCCCAGTAAACTCCGCTGTGCGACCAACAAGTTGCTGACGAATCAATATCCGGTCTGTGTAACAATCTGATTTGCTGAATACATGGTCGATACTCAATGCAAGCTAGATGCGAAATGGGTTAGTTGATCACAGGTAAGCAGAATTCCATTTATTTTTACAAGCGCGTGGTCCTTCACCCAATGAGCCTGTCCGAACATATATAGGAATTTGGCAAAACAGTGCTTGAGCGTTTTGGCAAACAAATGGCTTTCACTCTGATCTACTTATCTTTATAAAAATTTGACGTCACTCGTCGAAGAATGATCATTCGACTTCGACCATTACTCTCAATGAGTACCTGTGTTTATTACTAATGTCAACTTGCCGAGGGGCTGTGGTGGACAGCGGTGGTTCTGTCAATGGTCTTATTAGTGACAGATATAGGACGTTATATATCGTTCCTCGGGTGAGTAATCTAACAATTCCCTTTTATTTGGGATTGTCAATGAGGTTTCATCTGCATGAAAATGATATGCGGATCCCGGCAGCATCATGTCATGCATTGCCTGGGCTTTATGGTCGCCCTAGTAACTTCAGTTTGAGATCGCCAGTAATGAAATGGACACATCCTGATTCGAGATCAAAGTACGACATGTCACATCTTCCACATGGTAATAACCACCAAGAAAATAACTCGACCCTTCTCGCATACGAATTCGCATAGAGGATGTGGAAGATGGCGGACATTTGCTTTATTTTGTCGGCCAGGCATAGTAGTGTATGAATGGAAAGGCATTAAATTGTATGAATGCAGGCATCGGAGTGTACGAATGTAGGCGTCGGACTGTAAGAATGCTAAGACATCGACCATAAACATACTATATGTAATATATTTTCAACAAACATAATTATCATGCTACAGTGCAGATGATAACTCATCATTGATAAAAACCCACTTTGACTCACCATTCTACTGTCTGTATTCAGAGGAAAATAGTACCATTTCACTAGTCGCCCACTCAACTCCGCTGCGCAGCCAATATTTTGGATCAATATAGGGTCTGTGTAACAATCTGATTTGCTGAGTACACGGTCGATACTCAATGCAAGCTAGATGCGAAATGAGTAAGTTGATAACTGGTATACTTTTTATACAAACTGTGACATGTGAACATCGAGAAGCGTCTATAACACTGTGATCGACTAGTCGATAAAGGTGCTGATCCATATATAGACATTTGTCAAAACAGTACTTGAGCGACGATTTTTTCTGAGATACGACCCCGATTACAATCCAGCGATACACAACCCTGTCTCGGGAACCTTATGTGCACAAGGAACTAGAAAAAAGGTTGCAAAACATTGTAATCTTCTCGTCCGCTTTAACACGACGCAGACACTCTGATATACATAGCTTTATCACTAAATATGACGTTACTTGTCGAAGAAGCATTACTCGACTTCCTTTGATGAGTACCTGTGTGTATGACCAATTAAGCGTCATGCGATCTGGCTGTAGGTCAGAACGTGTCAGGCATGAGGATCACGGTCGATAATCAATGCAAGCTAGATGCGAAATGAGTTTGTTGATCATAGGTATGCAGAATTCCATTTATTTTTACAAGCGCGTGGTCCTTCACCCAATGAGCCTGTCGGAAGTTATAAAGCAATTCGTCAAAACACTACTTGAGCGATTATAGTGTCTGAGATAAGACCCCGATTACAATCCTGCAGAACACGTCCAGACAAGGAATTTGACAAAAACAGTGGCAAACAAATGGCTTTCACTCTGATCTACTTACCTTTATTTTCAATCTTTACGTCACACATCGAAGAAGTATCACTCGACTTCGACCTTTATTCTAAATGTGTACCTGTGTTTATGACTAATGAAGCGTCGTGTTTGTAGTATTAATGCTTTTCCACAAGTGGTTCCTTTGGTGCCGTTGGCAAACATGCATTGTGTTCAATGTCAGAGAATGATGCCTTTTCATAACACTCGTATAATACCAATTACTCTCGATAAAAGTTCACCGAGCCTGACAATATCTCTATATAACAACCGCACTGTATGCTGGCGTCATGCTCCATGTGAGCAGGCTGTAGGTCAGAACGCATCAGAAATGAGGACCTGCTAGCTTGATGCGATATGAGTAAGTTGATAATTGGTATGAGTTTATATTGAGGAGAGAATGCACTTTTGATGCAAACTTTGATGTGTGAACATGAGAAAAGTCTATAACACTGTGATCGAATAGTCGATAAAGGTGCTGAACTATATATAGAAATTTTTCAAAATAGTACTTGAGCGACGATTGTGTCTGAGATAAGACCCCCATTACAATGCAGAGGTAAACAACCACGACTCGGGAGCCTTATGTGCACAAGGAGCTAGAAAAAAGGTTTGCAAACAGTAGTAATATTCTCATCCGCGCAGACATTCTGATCTACTTCACTAAATGTGACTTAACTTGTCGAAGAACTATCACTCGATGAGTACCTGAGTTTATGACTAATGTAGCGTCATGCGACCAGGTTGTAGTTTAGATTGTGTCAGGAATGTCGATATGCTAGCTTGTCTCAATCATCGAAACCAGCTTTATCCAGTTATTACCATGGCAATATGCCACGGAAAACTCCGCAGCGCCTCAAGACAAAGAACACACCCTCGCAATCAATAGTCAACTTGGCGAGGGGCCATGTGGTGGACAGCGTTGGTTCTGTTAGTGGTCTGATAAGTGCCAGATATAGGACGATTTATATCATTCCTCGGGCGAGCAGTCAAACGGTTTCATTTGGTATTGGAAATGAAGGTTGCTTCTGAATGAAATTGATGTGCAGATCTCGACAATTCAAAATCATGCATTGCCAGGGCTTTATGGTCGCCCTAGTTAAACTTAAGTTTGATGTGGACAGTCATAAAATTGAGAAGTCATGTTTCGAGATCAAAGTATGACATCATCTCGAGGTAATAACTACCGCGAAAATAACTCGCATTTGAGTGTATGAACGAAGGCACCGGTGTGTATAAATGCAGGCAAATGAGTGTATGAATGCAGGCATGATTGTGTATGAATGCAGGCATATGAGAGTATGAATGCAGGCATCGGGGTGTATGAACGCAGAAAGCGGAGCATAAGAATGCAAAGACATGATGACTTTATCAGCGGAACTCGCTAAGTTTAACTCCATGAACAACTGCTTGTCAATGCGGCCTTTCACCAGATCAGCAGCCAGTTGTGTCCACGCATAACAACCTTATCGGGGCTGCACTGAAATAACTAGCAACAGCCACTTGACGTTGTTGGTCTTCAGTAATTAATGAGTGTATCTGGACTCGGGTACGCGTTCTTGATGTGTTCTGTGATATCGAGACGATACTGAACGAGAATGAACAAATCATTGAGAATATCGGTGGTGGATGGTGGTGACGAGCTGTATTTAGTATTTTATCAAAACAGTACGTCAGAAAAAGACCCACATCTCAACCCAGCCGATATCTATAACATATCACCATCTACTGTACTGTTATTAATAGATGCATGCAAGTTATGTACCCATTTTATAAGAAAATTATAAGAAAAACCTCCCTTGTCAACTATATAGAACATAAAGAGGTTCACTGATCTAATCACAGGTGAGTTGTGGGAGACTTACTACGCCACATTCTATGACGCAGCTATAAGTCTTCCTGTCTTTTTATACTATATCTTCTAGTTTATTCTATTGCTGTTTGTGGCTACAATATATAATGGCGTATTCCCTTCGCACTAATGCGAGGCAAGGGAAGTGAGAAGAAGCGAAGAGTATGTTAGCATCGGGAGTTAATACCAACCGGCGCGGCTTTTGTGGGTAGGGAGCTTTACACTGGGTGGCTTATGGGGATGGGATGCTTTACACTTGGTAACTGTTGGAAGTAGGCTTAGATGTGTTTAAATGTATTCGCTGACCCAACCTAGTAACAATATTAATAACATAGGCTCACTGCAAACAACGATTAAGCCTATAACAATCTAAACACTTGTAACAGTGGCGATGCTATCTACACGAAGAAGTATATTCATTGGATTAACAGCTGACATTACAGTACATCATGCTTATATTAATAGATCTTGTATAAATGTTAATTTCGTGAACGGATATTGTCGAGCAACCCTACTGATTGTTCAATTGATGAGGCACCAATGAAGCCTAATTTAATTCAAAACGAAATTCAGATATATATAAAAATCACTTTCTCTGATTTTACAGCGACGCTTTTTCAATTGATTCAACTGCACGAGGGTTCCAGACAGAACATCTCTCCATGGCTATGCTTAACCCAACAACTCCCACAATGACGACTGGGTAATAAAATGAAGGAACTGAGTTAACTCTCAACCTTTGAATTTGTCAATGGAGTATCATAATGAGTGTTCTATTGTTACACATGGAGGTTATGGGAGACACAATGTTGAATGTCACCCCTTACAAAAACATCGCTGTCAATAAATCACCCAACTAGTGCTGTATCACGCATCCAGTACCACATGAAAGCATAGCGCTATCACAGACATAAAGCTGACGTGAGCTATACGACAACTAACAACATGTCATATATCCTGGCACTTTATCAAACAGCTAGCACTATAGCACAAAGGTTACCTCTTATCATGAAGTCAGCTTTTATCACACAACTTATACTTAACTCGACAGCTAGGACTATACCATATGACCTTGTTATATGATCACAAGATCAGAATAACACATCACAAGCACTGTAACACACATAACAAGCACTATATCACACAGGCAACACTATATCACACAGGCAACACTATAACACACAGGCAGCACTATAAGAAACAGCTAGTACTCTGACATGCAACTTTAGTCAAAGATCTTATAACAAGACCTTTGCTGTAGTCGCCTCGACCAATCAGATGACTCCATATCTTTAACAGCCGCCGAACCTCGAGACGTTGGATCAACAGTCCCATGTGCTTTTGTTGATTTCATGGTCTCGTCGCCTGATGACGGGGTGTCTTTTGTGTAATTTCATAATCGTCAAGCAGCTGAGCATGGCTATAAACTCTTCACTCGACACCTTCACATCTCCCTGACATGCCAATAATGTTAATGTCGACCTCAGGCCAGTTCCCTCGTTTTAGACATTTATTGATAATCTAAAACTAGACTATCATCCACTGTGTGGACATGAAAGATCGAAGATTGCGCGGACGCGGTTAGAGGCGTACCCCAGACCTGGTAATTTATCAAGATGACATTTATTAAATAGAATACTTGCTATTTTCGCTATTCATAAGCCTATCGTGTGACGTGTTTTGGCATGGGCAAGGCTCTGCGAAACGACATTTTCCCGCTCACATCAATCACAGTTATGTCATCCCAGTATTCTCTTTTGCTTTTGTTTGTGTCACGGTTGCGCCACCTTACGATTGCAATGTATTATAATTTGGGAAGAGATCACCGAAGAGCCACTTCAAGCCAGTGGCGTGGTGGTTTACTGCATCGACTTTCGACCCACAGGCTGTGGGTTCGACTCAAAGGTGTGACAACCTGACTTGTTACTCGTGATCACGTACAAATGGCGGTCCCATCTCTGAAAGGGGATGTAAAAGATCCTCTGAGGACGACGTGCTCCCTGGCAGTGTCCGCCCTCAGAGATTCACTTACTGCAAGTCAAGCATAGCCCAAGTTGCTGAAAACCCATAATTAAATAAACAAACAAACAAGCAGAGCTACACTAAGTGAGCCCTCTTAGCGTAGTTATAAACTCTTTAGTATTACCCAGAACGCTATCGTTGATAATGTCATTCATTTCGGCCATTATGATTCTGGGAACACCAGCTGATATGTATTTGTATAGTACTGATTACACATTAAAGGCTTGTTTCTCTTAAACACACCGGCTCTTATAGTTGAGCATCTTTTAGAGTGCATTTGAGGTCAGGCAACTTTACGTCAACTATCAGATACGTTTGACATTTTGGTAAATCGATGGCGTGGATGGTGTAAATTGAACGCTCTGTCAATTTGTCATAATTCCATAGTATGCTTCAGTACTTGGAAAGAAGGTTCATATCTGTTGCCGCAAGGGCCACTGGAGCTTTCTTTGGGATTTGAGGCAGTGAAAGTGTGGTCACTCTATCCGACAATGTGTACTGATATAACTCGTCAAGAACGAAATATCAAATGATATAGCGGGTTCTGCAATTTCAATACAAACTCGAAATGATTCGAGCGCGTTTTGTGACAGATAATCTATATCGGAGAGGCAATGTTAGAACCATTCATAGCTCTTGAGGCAGGTAAGGGATTTTCTCTCTTCAATCTATGGTGCTGGGGAACACATGGAAAATCGGATTTACACCAATAGTTGCAGCATATGCAAATTGTACACAATTGAATCATTGGCTTACGATTGATAGTGAGATATCGTTTGCTAGTGATGCATTATTTCGGCTCGATAATGATAAAGGAGTCGATTTTGAAGCAACGGTTAATCTTGATATGAAACGGAAGTTAATTGGCATGTCCTTGTGACTCGTTATGGCTGAGTTACGAGACAGGCATTGATATTATGACCAGCATAGCAGTGATGTTGCCACGGCCTACACGGCTTGTAGTGTGTTTAACTACATTTCAACTATTACGGGTCATTTTATCATGAAAATACCATTTACTGTCTATACGTTATCCTTGACATTCGTTCAAGTCCGATGTCCGGTTTCTGAAACCTTGTGAAAAGTTCTAAATACACAAACTATTCTCCTGTTTAGTGTGAATGTCATGGCGGCGTCATGTTGTTGTTGTTGTGCCATTGTTGTTGTTGTAGTTGTGTGCAGGTGTGGAATGAGAGCTGCGATATGCACGGATGTCTTCCAGGCTGGAGTGAATAGTCGCGGTCCTCATTAAGGTAGGAATTGTTTTGCCTCGGTGTTTTTTTCTTTGATGGATGAAAAGAACAAATAGGATAACGTATCTGATAAATGTGTTCCGCCCTAAATCGTTTGTTGTTCATTTGCGCAGTCGATTACTCTTGTTTAATCTATAGAGCCATGCACAACTCTACAGTCTGCAATTGGTTTTTGGGGAAAACATATTTAATCTTGTATTTCACGTCATTATAGGGCATCACCCTCTCATTGTGATACATCATCCTGGTAGATTATGTAAAAGAGTCTAGAGTTCAGGTCGCTCTAACCCTTAGCTCCATGTATACCATTGACATTTTGGGTTACAGCACAGCTAGGTGCCGGCTTATCTTCAGCAGCTTCTCTTACCTGTACTCGCCTCTTTATCGCTAGATCTTGCTGCTCCCACTACAACATCCGTACATCAATCTTGGTAAAACCCCACACATTCCTTATTGCGTTCGTAGTCAAACAGCTCCATTTATGCTGGAACGTTTATCAATCGTGCAATGCATTTAGAGATATAGGCAAATCAAACCTTATCAAGGTCATTTCCAATAAGCGTGCTACTTAATTTATTCGGAAATGAATACCTAACAAAATAATCCAAAGCTTTATTGTCTTCACAAACACCATGTTATAGAGAATATTGTGGATCAGAGTAATCGTGCAAGGTCTGAGCGGTTGTTATGTAATGTAATAAAACGGTAAGTACGATTACAAATACATTATGATTACACAAACAGGCGAAGCAGACTATAGATACATTATGACCAAACAAACATATTTATATATGACATATTTATGAGAAGCAAACCAACTTTAGTAGGTTCATTAAGCAAAGCTCACTCACATTATGCAAAGTACCAAATGTTATATTCGGGTATGGAATTCATGTTTTTGGGTGGTTTACTTTTGCCCCACTGGTTACACGTCGTTTAAATGGAGATTGTAATTGGTTTGTTTCATTATGGTCAATAATTGCCAAGTAGGAGTTTCTTGGTGACGAGTCAACTGGGTCTGAGAGGGTTTGTTCAGACACATCATCTGGCTCTGTGTAGATGTGTGATTGAGAGTCGTCAACTGGATCCACTTCAGAATGCATCGGCGCATCATTGACGGGTTGTAAGTAGACATTTGCTTCTGAAGCATCACGTGTATCCACACAGAGGGCCTTTTGCTGGTCAGTTGATTGTTTACGAGTAGACGTCACGTCGTCGAGTACGCCAATCATTTTAGATTCATCAATTAGATCATATAAAGGTTTATCATGGTCACACGAATCAAGCGTCATGTTATAAACAGGCGACCGCATAAAGAACTGAATCGCATCTGGGGACGTGTTCGCTTGTTTGTGTGTGCAGAAGGACTTGTATATTCTGACGACAACAGCAGCCAGAATGATGACGGTGGCCAAGACTGATCCAGTTGTACTGACGAGGACGGTTGTGCGCGCACTCGCTGTGCCTTGCTTACCCTTCCTCGCTTGTATTTGCTTTACCTCTCTGCAAAAATATGTCTACACCTCCTGTTGTTATGCCTCTACCGGCCATACTTGTAATATCAGAGCAGTCATATATTATACAGCTGACTGACGAAATGGTCACGGCAACTTTAACCAACTCGCACGCTCTACGAAAGCAAGCTTCATTCGTGGTAAACCAATCGATTTGAACCACTACTACAGTATGTGGCCACAGCAGCTTTGTCGACAATGTGACTTTCAAACCATTTCCAGCAATCTAGAACAAGAGCACGGCATTATTCAGAGTTTACACTTAACTATTGATACAGTAATAGCTTCCGTTCACAGTATAGTATTGGCGTCCTTCGTACTGTAGCCACCAAATGCATCACTGCACGTTTACACAAGAACCATGACTTACTTACCTGTTCCATTGCACGTCTGCATATCGTCGTTCAGACTAAACCCTTCAAGGCAGCTGCACTCATAGCTGCCCAGCGTGTTTCTACAGTTGACACACGCTGGGTCTAGGAGACTTTCGTCAGCACATTCGTCAATGTCTGAAATGTTATATCAGTTGATTCTCATTTGTGAGGGGGGAAATACGTTAATGGAAAGCGTGGAATGTATTCCCAAGGTCAATAATACCAAATAATAATTTGATTGGTTGGTAGCATCGTTATTGTATTGGACATCATCTTTATGAAATTATTGATTGATTTATGTTCGCATGGCCACACGCATACGGCTGAGATATCTACACACCTGTACACCCAGAGCTACTCTGCCAGGTGTAACCATGATGACATTCAGAGGTCTCCGAGTCTTTTGTGTCGGTGCAGGAATCGCAATGCGCCATTTCTTGTGATCATAAGTTATGAACATAATCACAGATATCATGGTAGCTTTACGGACAAACTCTGCCACTTGATACATCATAACACTAGGTGTGTAACATAGTGTAACTAAACACATCTATATAATTCTGAAACACTTAGGGAAAACCATATCGTACATTTACCTTCACATGCACTCGTATTAGACGTGTCTTTGGTGTACCCATCAACACAATGACATCCATCTCTGGAGCCTTCGCTGACACAAATCTGCTCACATCCCCCATTGTTGATGCTACAATCTGAAACACGAAAGTATTATTTCATGAAAACTGACATCGACACTAGTTGTTCATACTCCATCAGTAATCGTGATAAATAATGTAAGCGCCAACACCGCAAATAGTGGAAGAAGAAATTAAATGTTGTGAGCGTTAGCATTTTTAACTTTCTGCCCAAATATCATTAAACCAACTTTGGCGCTACAATAGCACACTTATATGGTTCATGGTCTTTCCCATAAAAGGATATCTTTCATTGGGTCACGATGTGGTCGAGACAATCCATACGATATCGGTTATGTCAACAAAATTCACCTCTGGTATTGCAGGCCGAGCCCGTCCAACCCGCCTGACATGGATATGATGAACACAAGCCTGTGACGTAATCACAGATGGAGCCCCCCCGCACACAGTGACACTCATTACCACAGGGGTCGCCAGGGGAGCCTCGGTAAAAGCCGAGCGGACAAACTGGAACAGGAAACTCTATTAGTTTATTCCAACATATTGACACGTGGAACACTACCTCCAACTAATCTCACTAATTCAGGACCAGTTAATGCACAAAGGTCGGTCTTCCTGTCGAAAGAGTAAAATTGTGTTCTATTTCATTACCTCTGAACACTTCAATGCGTCCATCGCCGCCACATGTTTCATTGGTGTTGCCGGGGCAAGTATAATTACAGTGAGCAGATGATACTGGTCCCGAAGGTCTGAACGTGGTTGAGCAGAGACAAAACTCGCCTTTCTAACATACACAGATAGCCAAACTTGAGGTATTTAATATTGTCTGCATTATTGGAACGTGAGGTCGATAAACAAGCGCTTTGGACTTTTGCACTTACCATTAATCCTGCATATGTCTCGTTCTGACGTTTACAATTTTCTATACAAATCTCCACCGACCTCACTAATGGCTCATCACCTTGCCAATCGTTTCCATTAAACACATGGCACCCTATCCACCTTGAATCAAATAATATGCGTATCCAGAATCACATGCATGTTCTATTACATTCATCGCAATATATTGCATCGTTCTGCAAGTATTTCTATACATTATACTGCATTATTGGAACGTGAGGTCAATAAACAAGCATCATCACGTTGCCAACCATTAATCCATACATACAAATCTCCACCGACCTCACTAATGGCTCATCACCATTCAATCGTTATTGATTAAACGTACATGGCACCCTATCCACCTTGAGTTACTGCATCAATATATAATGATATGCATAATATCATGCATTTTACATGCATAGTTTCGTTAACATACATACACGCCTAACACACATATTTGCATACACATATGCATACATTACACACGTACACACACACATACATATACATACACATGCACCCTATACACATATACACATACACATATGCATACACATCATACATACATGCACACATACATACATACATACATACATACATACATACATATACACAGACATACATACATACATACATACATACATACATACATACATACATACATACATACATACATACATACACACATACATACATACATACATACACACACATACATACATACATACATACATACATACATACATACATACATACATACATACATACATACATACATACATACATGCATGCATGCATACATGACATGCATACATACATACATACATACATACATACATACATACATACATACATACATACATACATACATACATACATACATACATACATACAGACATACAGACATACATACATACATACATACATACATACATACATGCATACATGCATGCATGACAGACATACATACATACATACATACAGACATACATACATACATACATACATACAGACAGACAGACATACATACATACATACATACATACACACATACATACAGACATACATACATACATACATACATACATACATACATACATACATACATACATACATACATACATACATACATACATACATACATACATACATACATACATACATACATACATACATACATACATACATACATACATACATACATACATACATACATACATACATACATACATACATACATACATACATACATACATACATACATACATAAATCCTTACCTTTGCAGTACATCTTGTCATCACTCACTGTATACCCTTCTGGACAACTGCATTCATATCCACCTGTGCTATTTTCTTCCCCGTGACACGTTGAGAGTGCTGCCCATGCCCCATGATCTGTCATTACAAAGACGATAGATCTCGTTACAAAAAAGTGAATTGGTCAGTAAGTCAATAACAGTACCCATGATGTAGACGTGGACTTACCAATACCCGTGGTGATCAAGGCGACAGAGAAGATGCCCAAGGGAAGTCGACAGAAGCACGAAATCATCGTCTGGCTGGTTAGCCTCAACATGGCGAGCAAGCATTGAAGGTTTCGCGCCCAGGGATAGTGCGCGGAATGTGTCTGATTTTTAGAATCGGTTTCTTGTTACAATATTTTTATGCACACTTATCATCTTAAATGCAACGGTATTGTGTTCTACTAGCCTGCCGGGTGGATAAAGTTTTTTCAAGGGATATGGGGTTGTGTATTTCGAGATGAGAAAAGATGGCTTAATGGATCAGCGCGTGATATCCTGTTGAGCTCAGTCTAAGTTACTGAATACTCTCTCGCTATGTATCTCGCTATCGCAAGGTCACTGTCAATTAGTTCAGGTGGACTTCCCATGATAGAAGCGGTGACAGAAATATGATCTGAGTGGATATATATATATATATATATATATATATATATATATATATATATATATATATATATATATATATATATATATATATATATATATATATATATATATATATATATATATATATATATATATGAATATTTATATGTTTATATATGGTTAAGAGATTATTTTGATATCGAGAAAGTTCATTGATCGATTGACTAAAAATAAAAAAACCATTTCAGATAAACGATATGTATATATTCTATATGCAATAATATTAAGTCATTTGCGACATCTTGTCATCGTTAGTGGTCTTGCACACAGATCCGAATTGATCAAAATATTACGCAGCCAAAAGTATGGCTATTCATTACATGCCATCAAGCATGCTCATCACCAGCTAGGGCCAATATTTGCTATTATTATACTCTGTCAAACAGCACGTCTACGCATCTTAATCAAATTGATCAACATACTTGTTGAAAGGATCCTTCTTGATATATAAAGGAATGGAAGTTAATAGAAACGACTGTACATCAAAGGTGTGAAGATCAAAGGTTGACACCCCGCTTGGACCCTTACCCCGCTTTGAACGACACCCGTTTTGGCGTCCTTACAAGCTGGCTTGTATCGTGATCAGAAGAGACTGTGTTTATTCTGTTGCTGTCCCCAATAACGTTGAGAAAAGGAGCCAGGTTAACTGGACCTGCTCACCACAACGCTCCAGTAAATCGTTCGTTGGTGTTATCCTGAATGAAACCCATAGTTCTTGCAGGAATTCGATTTTGATGTGATATTTACCAGAAGATCAATTTCATTTGCCTCTCTGGGATCGATGTACAGATGAGACATTTGATGCTGCCTTTTGTCTGTAAGCTTTTCCACAACATGTTGCATTGCTCTTCGTGGACATACGGACCAAGCCGGGTTACAATAGAGTTGTGTGTATTGGTAAACATAATTTCTGGGTATTATAAAATTACTTTGTAGCAGTGGTGTTGTAGTAGTTTCCTGATCAGATAATTCGCCATCACATTGTTCACTCTTCACGCTTCGAAAGTTGGTCGGATTTAAAATGACTTCACGACCATCAACTTTTTACAAAATAATGATAAAACAACAATCATACTTTTGTCAGAGGAAATATCTACTAAGGTTTAGCGTGTCTGAGGAGTCCATAGTCTTGTTGCAACATTTCTAAATCTCCCAATAGTAAAGTTTGCGATTAAAAGTAATAATTTGTAAATCAGGTTATCATATAGTGATGTTTAAGTAAACATGATTCATCTGAGTAATGAAGTTAGTAGGCAACATTTGTGTTTTCTGGCCACGTTTTGATCCGCTGTTCGTTCTGAAGCCAACCTCAAGTATGCTGTTTAGTTATCTGACGTTTATTTCCACAAACACTAAGATCAAGCAGAACCACATATATACCTTCTATATATCACAGCTGCTGTTACTCCCGCTAAAGCGAAGATGACGAGGACGGGAACGTAAATGTATACGGCTATAACACCATTATTGAGATGCGCTGCTTCTGATGTCGCGTTCGTAACGGCTGGCGGGGAGTCTACAGTTGTCATCTCCATGCTGGAGTATGCTGTGGTGTGTGGTTTGTGATTAATAGTAATGTTATGTAAATCCGGTTATCACGTACTTAAGTGTAAGTTAAAATGATTGCTCCGTATTATCAACGTACTTGACAACATTGGTATTGCAGATTTCTTGTCCGGGTTTGATCTGCTTTTCTTTCTGTAACCAACGTAAAGTGTGCTGTTTTGTTATCTGACGTTTGTTACCACAACACACTAAGATCAAGCAGAACCACACGTATATCTTCTATATATCACAGCTGCTGTTACTCCCGCTAGAGCGAGGATGACGAGGACGGGAATGGAGACGGATGCTGCTATAACACAATCATTGAGATGCGCTGCTTCTGATGTCGTGGTGGGATCAGCTGGGGTAGCGTACATAGTTGTCACCTCCATACTTGTGTATGATGTGGTCTGTTGCAAGATTCTGTATACATCTGAAAAACACCAGAACTGAGATTGACACTTAAGCTACGTTGAGACATGTTACTTGAAGGTCGATTTAACCCAATTTGACTGATTTGTTGATGACAAAGGTGGTGTACCTCACGTCTAACTTACATGACACATGACAGTCTTATGTATAGGCAATGCTTCAGATGAAATGATAAAAACAACATATGGATTATCGAATCTTACCACAACAAAAATGTCTACACTTCCGTAAATCACCGCAGCTGCTCGAACAAGGATCACAAATGCCAGTTTTACTGTTGCATAACTTTGTACTGGTGCAGTCTTTGTAACATTTCTCTTTACATGCGCGTGGTCCTTCTTACCCATAATGGTGCATATCTGCCCCACGGCGCATATGAGGCCACCAAGGTGATAAATACAAGCATCCCTCTCCTCGTCATAATATTCGTCATCTTGGCAGATGGGATTTCTGATTTTGCCGCTTAAGTGATAACATTGCACTGACCTATTTCATGGATAAGATACTTCAATTGAAAGAGTGTGTGTGTGTGTGTGTGTGTGTGTGTGTGTGTGTGTGTGTGTGTGTGTGTGTGTGTGTGTGTGTGTGTGTGTGTGTGTGTGTGTGTGTGTGTGTGTGTGTGTGTGTGTGTGTGTGTGTGTGTGTGTGTGTGTGTGTGTGTGAACTGTGCACCCAACTTGTTGCTGATGAATTTATGTGCGGTCTGTGTCACAATTTAATTTCTTGAATACACGGTCGAAACTTAATGCAAACTAGATGCGAAATGAGTAAGTTGATCACTGGTATGCAGTATTCCATTGTAGTATGTATGCCATCGCAATCATCAGTCAACTTGGCGAGGGGCATGTGGTGGACAGCGTTGGTTCTGTCAATGGTCTGATTAGTGCCAGATATAAGACGATTTATATCGTTTCTTGGGTGAGTAGTCAAACGGTTTCATTTGGGATTGTCAATGAGGTTGCATCTGAATGCAATTGATGTGCGGAACCCGACAACTCGAAGTCATGCAATACCTGGGCTTTATGGTCGCTCTTGTTAAACTTCTGTTTGATGTCGCCAGTTATAAAAGGGACAAGTCAAAGGTCAACATACAACATGACACATCACCCACCGCGAAAATAACTCGGACCGCATGAACGCAGAAATCGGAGTGTAAGAATTCAAAGAACAGCTGCTCGTGAATGCGGCCTTACACAAGATGAGAAGCCGGTTGTGTGCCTTAGATCACTTGCCTACATCTAACAACCTTATCAGGGATGCGCTGAAATAACTAGCAACAGTCACTTGACGTTCTTGTTCTTCAGTAATT
This sequence comes from Urechis unicinctus, assembly GCA_034190875.2. Taxonomy (NCBI): domain Eukaryota; kingdom Metazoa; phylum Annelida; class Polychaeta; order Xenopneusta; family Urechidae; genus Urechis; species Urechis unicinctus. Next base: position 49,967,592 of record CM067353.1, read on the forward strand.
AATGAAGGTATCTGGACTCGAGTAAGCGTTCTTGACGTGTGATATCGCGACGAGATTGCACGAGAATGATTTCATCAAAATCATTGACAATATCAGTGGTAGATGGTGGTGACGAGCTATAGTTAGTATTTTATCAAAACAGTACGAGCGACAATGGTGTTTCAGAAAAGACCCACATCTCAAACCCTGCCGTTCGCCGCAGACACTCAGCTCGTTATCTACCTTGATTATCACCTGTATTAGGGGGCATCATGGCTTAGACGGCATCTCGACGCAAGTGGGATCGTGTCGTGTCCAATATACTCAACACACACACTTCACTTCATTATGCTTAATGCGGTGTCGTGCTTGTGGTAAACCATGCAGATCTGTTAGTTTCTGTAACAATTTACAGATCAATAGAAAATATCTTTATGGTAACTATCACGTACCAGACACAATTTTTAATTTTGACGACCATTTCCCATTGAAGCAATTTACTCAATTACCACCTCGTGATCTCTTGTGTCTTTCTTATTTATCCAATGGAATTATTGGAAAACCTAGCAGCCAGGATGGGGAGAGGGATGTTTGTATTGGTGACAGCGGCGGACTCCGAAGAGCTGTGGATCCGATATTTACCGCCAGGATGATGGCTTCTGGGGCACTGTAGTCCAGTGAAGACGCCATTGGTAGCATGTATTATATAGCGTCCTTGTATCAGAGCGTGATGCAGAACGTCATAGTAACATGGTTGTTATCACTGAACGACAGCATCTTGGTCATGTCAGGGCGATAATAAAGGTGCATTAAATCCAAAATCATCGAAATTCTGTTTTGAAAACAAAATTGTTGATCGATTCCCTACTAAGTTTAGTACTGATATTCTACAACTCGATTCCAATCCGTAACCCCAGCTATGTTTATGGCCTTCGTTAAATTCGATTTTTTTGTTATTTTTGACGGGACGTGAATTTTAAGCGAAATATTGGACACGGTAGACATGCGAGGCTGAAAAGTTGGAGCGATAATACCAGAAAATGGTAGTTTAGCGCATGCGTAGTTACTGTTCCAGTTTGCTATTCATTTGCATTTTTTTTTGTAAGCAAGGTTCGGAGGTTGTTTTCAGTGCGCCTTGATCGATTGATCATTAATGATTTGGTGTTCCCAGTAACATGTAAGGATTATGAACGAGTCATTGTAGCGACTACACATAAATGGAAGGCTTGATCTGTTAAAAACACATAAATCTGTTATCATCGATACAAACCAATATTTATATTTCATTCATCAGGACAGGATGGAGAAATAGAAAGCAAAAGAAGAAATTGTCTTAATGGGGGGCCACCACCTTACTCCATTTCATGTGCGTCGCAGTGGGATTTAGTAACAACTCTGTATGCATTCATTCAGCGAGGAGATAGATATACTTTGACGCTTATTCGTTCGCGCCATCCCTCTGTGAATCAAGAGGTGTTCGTATTTCTCATCCTGACTATTGTCACCTTCTACTTTGTGTTCCTGTCAATAAATCCGACTCTTGTAATATACTCGTGTAAGCATTCACTTTGAATACTCTTAAATTATAAGAAAAAACAGCGTCTGTCCTTCTTGTCAGCCATAAAGAACATAGAATAGATTCACCGATTGAATCACAGCTGCCCACTTACAAACACAAACCTGTTAGCTCTCACAACTTCGAGCACTTGTGGTTCTCATACGTGAATCTTTCTGCGTTATTAAACGGTGCCTTTTATTTTATATACCACTTTTACTGTTTGTGGCTTACAGGAGCAATATATAATGGCGATTTCCCTTCGTATCAATGCGAGCCAAGGGAAATGCGACGAAGTGAAGAGGTTGTTAAAATCGGGAGTGAATCCCAACCGGCGCGGCTTTTGGGGTTGGGAAGCTTTACATTGGGCGGCTTATAGGAGCCACATGAACGTAGTTAGCCTCCTGGTGGAGACAACTGGTATTTCTGTAGATGGCTTGGATTGGTTTCTCCGAACTCCCCTCAATTTGGCGGTTGATAAAGGCACACCTCAAGTCGTTGGCAAGCTTCTTCAAGCAGGAGCTAACGTTTTGCTGTGTGATTGGAAAGACAATATACCATTGCATCTGGCAGCTGCTCGTGGCAATTTGGAAATTGTGGAGCTTTTGGTTCGTCAGGATCGCTTGACAATAGAGCGTGTCGACAATGGTGGCAGAAAACCGGTGGATATCGCTCGCAGATCAGGCCATACAGATGTTGTCAACTATTTCAGTCATTAAAATGGATCTACTTTTTGGCTTACTGGCGGTAGCAGTTGTGCACGCGGACAGTTCTCGAAGCATTTATATACTGTTCAGTTTTAGATAATTATCAATCGCTTGCATTGGTAAAAGTATGAAAAGGTTGCATTTGCGTGAGACAATATTAATACCTATGTTCATCCATTCATGAAAAGACCGTCGTCACTCAACAGAAATGACTACGTGTGAATTCGACAGCACTCTCTTTTTTCTGAGCATGTTTGAATAATTGTACTTACCAACGGAACACAAGTGTTTTTATGAGACACGCATCTTGTTTATGAGACCCGATTAGCTGCGTTGTATTGCACAAATTTGCATGTTTATATATTTGCACATACACACACACACACATATATATATATATATATATATATATATAGGTGTATAAATATATAAATATATATAAATATATATATATATGTATATATATATATGTACATATTTATATATATATGAGTATCTATATATATTTATGCATACATATATGCATATATATATATGTATGCGGCATATCAACACAGCATTCTTCTTGGAATTGTATTTTATATCATGTTTGATACCATATGATTCACAGGATTTTAATAACTGCATTAGACGGGCTAAATACAACCAGGTCATCTGCATACATCAGATGGTTTACAATTTGATCACCAGCAATACAACCCGTGGAACAGTTACTAAGATCATACCTCAGGTCATCCATGTAGACATTAAACAAATAAAGGGAGAGAATCCCTCCTTGCCGAACACCATTTGATACAGTAAATTTTGCTGATAGTGTTCCACCCCATCTTACATACATAGTTTGATTTGAGTACCAATACATTAAAAGCCTAACTATATATAGAGGAGCACCACTCTGTCAAATGCTTTAGATGCATCAAGAAAGCGCATAAACATACAACCATTCAATTTTCTATAGTTATCAATCAACTCTTTGATACACATATCAGTACCAAGCTTGCGTTTAAAACCGAACTGATTACACTTAGTAGCGAGGGAATCAGATAATCTATCAAGAAGTACTCTCTCTACAACTTTAGACAGGATACTTGCCAAGGCAATGGGTCTATAATTATCCATACTATTGATGTTACCAGCTTTGTTTTTAATTATAGGTATAAGTACAGCTGATATCATAGAGTCAGGTAAGTGACCATGGATAAAAAGGCCAGTCAAACACATTGCCAGGAGTGGCAATATTTTGCTGCACACAATCCGTCCAGTCCACAGGATTTGATTTTTTAATAGCATCCTGAATATCCGTCACAGTAACAGGGATGTCATTTGAAAATTCAGTTCCACATTTGAGTGACCTCAAATCGTCATGAACACAGTTAAAGAGATCCATAAAATGCTCTCTCCATTTGCGCATCTATATGAAGCGCTCCAGAAATGTCCAAAGTAAGTAGGGGTAACGTTCGATGCTGTCTGTCGTTGGCACATTTAATTTTTGCAGATATGTCCTGAGGTCACAAAAAGGGGTAAACGTCACTATTGACCCTATTGACTGACCAGCCTCCGATAGTTGATGGTGATAGGAGACGCCGAGTACAATTTCGTTCAAGACAAGACAGGTATCGGGATGGGTCCCCGGGGGAAAAATGATAGGTCATCGAAGTCTATGGAAAGCCACAATGGATCTTTTGTTGTATTCCGTGAGTGTGGTCTATTACAATATACAACCATCCATTAAAAAAAAATAACTGACTTTTGAAGTAAACTTGGTAATATGGTGCAGTAATAAATGTACTGTGAACAGAAATTAAAAACAATGATAGGTCATCGAAGTCTATGGGAAGTCACAATGGATTTTTTGTTGAATTCCGTGAGTGTGGTCTATTACAATATTCAACCATCCATTAAAAAAAAATAACTGACTTTTGAAGTAAACTTGGTAATATGGTGCAGTAATAAATGTAATATGAGCAGAAATAATAAAAAATTTGACCGCTGACTTTTGAAGTATACTTGGTAATATGGTGCAGTGATATATGTACTATGAACAGAAATTTAAAAAAAATGATAGGTCATCGAAGTCTATGGGAAGCCACAATGGATTTTTTGTTGTATTCCGTGAGTGTGGTCTATTACAATATTCAACCCTCCATTTAACGAAATTTGACCATTGAGTTCTGAAGTAAACTTGGTAATATGATGCAGTGATATATGTACTGTGAACAGAAATTTTAAAAAATGATAGGTCATCGAAGTTTATGGGAAGCTTTTCTGTTGTATTCCGTGAATACTTTCGTTGTCATTGCAAAGTGTATGCACTTGGCGAACTATAATGAATTTTTTTCAATCATTAGTATCATAACTATTATCATCATTGTCATCAAAATCACCATCATCATTATCAAAATCTCCATCATCAATATTATCAAATCATCATTGTCATCATAATTATCATCATATAAACTTTGTAGCGATCGAAGTATTATTTTCGGATACGATTGTTTGCAATTGACTCAGACTTTAATTATAAGTAAACATTTTAACGATCAGACCGTTATACGTGGAGATATTGAAAATTCAAGATTTTCACTTTTCAATGACCTTGACCTTAGTTTGATGTCAAGGTCATGAAAAATCTCTCAGTTCTGTGCTCTATTGATGCCAACCTCTTAAGAGATATTCCGAAAAAAAATCGAAATTGCTACCCGAGTCGCGAAACAAAAAAAAAGTTTATGAATAAACATACATCCAAACTAGCTCTTTCGAACTAAGTACGGGAGTGATGCATGCACTCCCTCTTAAGGTGATAAATAGAACCTGACGTTGGTCGTTTGGGCTAATCCAAACCCACGGATGGCACAGATCAAGTTGACAAGGCGCAAGCATTCGCCAAGTTAATAAGGGAAGAGGCTGCATCACGGGAAATCAAACTGTGGGCCCCTCTTACCTCATTCCCTGTGACGTTTGCATCCGATTGATTCGTAATGTATTTTTGGTGGGGTTATAACAGTAATAACCACCAGACCGCAGCGTATATCGTGACGCTATCTTATCCGAGTACCGCGATCCTCGTATGAAGCAACATAAGATCAGTCCGGAATAATAACGTGTAGTCCGGGATAAACGCATGTTGACCCGTCCACATCTCCGTTGGCCCTCTGACTCGCCGGGTTGTCAAACGACGAGCGCTGGTGGTAGATTGGAACAAACGTTCACTAATATTAGTATAAACATGTAGGATAGGACGTGTGTAGCGCTCTTATCATGCGCTGCTAACACCGACATGCTTGCCTCTCACGAGACAATAGGACTACCTGCCTGTCGGCGGATATCGAGTAAATATTCTATGGAGAGGTGCAGTACGTAGTGGAGGTCATATCCACATCATACCAGAACCAACAGAGCTGTCCAATAACCTAAATCTAAAAATGACATGATTGCACGACTTTGTAAAACGTACTTGGTAACAAGAAGCTGACTCTATGAGATGGGGAAAGTAATGGAGCTTATTAACTGTGCATCGGAATGGAAGGAAATATATAGCAATCGTCTCTTCATCAGCACATGAGAGTCAGGAGGGCTTATCATCATCTATGGTCAGAATGCCAATAAGAAATCAGCATTGTGTTGAGGGTATGGCTGCGATTGAATTGTAGCAAATAAAATTACTAATCATAGATCAGCGGCATTGACCTATAAATCTAGCGCTATTATCTTCTTGTCCTAACACATGGAGATATGCATGCCTACAGCTACTGAGTTGGCGGTGAGACTTGCCATACATATGCAAACACAATTTATTACAACTGAAAATTTAAAGCACAGCAATCAAAACATAAACAGCATAACAAGTGATGGTTATAATAGTATAACTGACAAATAACTAACAAATAACATATTTGTATTATTAATACACTAGTCACTGTAAAACTACAACTTTTAACCTGAAATCACATTAAACAGCAAAAGTTATTTATATTTATAAAAATACTAAACTTGAACACATTTGTATAAATGACATAAAAGCAAGTGAATAAGCTCAACACTGATGAACACAAGACTGCATATCAACATTTCATAAATTGTTGACAAACAGGTCAACACAGAAATCACTTGACAAAATTAATGTAGAGAGAATTTTAAAAACAAGCACTGGTAAATAAGTGGACCAAAGTTCAACATGGTGGTGAAAAAATTATATGCAGTGTAGCCAAGGACTGTTGCAATTGTTTTTGTACATATATGTTACTGAACACAAGTGGAGCTCTATACTAGCAATACACATTCATATGCCAAAAAAACCCTGATCTGCCAAGGAAGAGAATGGACAAGAATGAACACACGTGGTCGAGGAGTTTCATGGGGATGAACACGCCTGGGCTAAGTGGTCAACATTATTGGGCTGGAGGAAAACACATGGTCAGAGTTTCTAAGGCAACAACTGGGCTTAAGTGGTCAACAATTGGGCTTAGGTGGTCAACAAATGGGCTTAGGTGGTCAACAATTGGGCTTAGGTGGTCAACCATTGGGCTTAGGTGATCAACAATTGGGCTTTGGTGGGTCTAGGTGGTCAACAATTGGGCTTTGGTGGGCCTAGGTTGTCAACAATAGGGCTTAGGTGGCCCTAGTTGGTCAATAATTGAGCTGGTCAACAATTAGGTGGCCCTAGTTGGTCAACAATTGAGCTTAGGTGGCCCTAGTTGGTCAACAATTGAGCTTAGGTGGCCCTAGTTGGTCAACAATTGAGGTTAGGTGGCCCTAGTTGGTCAACAATTGAGGTTAGGTGGCCCTAGGTGGTCAACAACCCTAAGCCCCTAGGTGAGGTTAGGTGGCCCTAGTTGGTCCAATTGAGCTTAGGGTAACTAGTTGGTCAACAATTGAGGTTAGGTGGCCCAGTCAAAAGTGGGTCCTTCAGCTTAGGTGGCCCTAGTTGGTCAGGCACCATGTGGATATATGTGGTCAACAACTGAACCTAAGAGCCAATATCAATAAACAAACAATAGATATACTGCTAATGCAAACTAATTCCATTACAACATAATGGTAGATATGGACATATATGGAAAAGGCAATACGCTGTGATATAGAGCAGCTTAAATCTATCGCAATAAATTATACCATAAAACATTATGCACACAGCACTAACAGAACCATATTAATTTTAAAACAAATGTTTTCAAAATATTGTATACAATATTTAAAAAATTATTCATAATAACATAGAAAATTCAAAAGATTTCTTGATTCAATCACAAAAACTGTTTGTGAATCCATGCAGCATTGTGAGTAGACCTGGCTATGGTGGCCATGACCAGAACACATTAGGCCATTATAAAACATGCTGGCTCCTGTGTTTACCTCCTTGGTCTGAGGGGCCCAGTTGTCCTGATGAGGTATTTGTCAAGAGTGGGACAAGTTCATCTGAAATCATGACTTACATTAGCAAAAAAAATGGCTTTATATACATGATTCATACACCATACTTAAATTTGGAAAGTAATTAGAAAATATATTCTGCCATTAAATTGCCGAAAACACATCCCGACACTTGAATTTAGAACATATTCATTAATTTAACCGCAAAACATTCTGCTCATCGTAGGTGACTGTAAAAGTTATTCTAACATATTCAGAACAACCATTCTGACACTTAACTACAGAGCTAGGAAGACATCATTATGTCGTGTCAAGAATATATAATTCTACATTACTTCAAACTCAACTGCTTTAATCAAAACATAACTTTTCATATCACATACATTTGGTAATTTTTGTAACCTGACTCACTTGCGGCTGCATTAAGGTTGGATTGGCGTAGCACTTGTACAAGTTCTGCGGCATGATTGACACTTGAACTCCTCACAATCCACAGCCGCATGGCCTGGTAGGCCTGCACAACAATGCTAACATTATTCTATCCCCACAATTCCAACGTAACACAGAATTCATTAAGCTCAGAGATTCGTCATCACTTGAAGGGCCAATAAGGAGAGGATATAAGCCACCTGTTCTCTTAGAGAGGGGTATTCCACTGTGACATGTACCAGGTCCGCCTCAGACAATCCAAGAGACCTCGCAACAAAACGCCACTCTCTCAGCAGACCGGAATGGCCGGTTAAACGGTGCAGGATCGGTTCTGGTATGGACGGTGCTGGGTTACAAACAGAGAAAGATTCATCTCTAAAACCAAGGAGAGGCAGACCGCGTAGATGGCTATGGTCGGTAAATGCCAGACGATCACTTACCGTTAGTCAGGTTTGTGTCCTTTGTTTCAGATATTTTGGTAAGTTTCCTCGGAGGTGCTGGAGCTAATACACACCAACAACAGATTAGCAGATTCATTCACAATGATGATAAATTTATCAGATATAAGATGACCTTATTGCTTCGTATAAAGAGCTCACCTGAGTCTGATTTACGGAGTGATTTGCGTTTTAAGGAGAGGAGAGTTTTCTGGTTCTGCTGGACGGTATCGGAGAGGACGTGAAGCAGCTGCTCAGTACAGCTGACACTACGCTGGATGGACTTGAGCGGGCTCGATAACTCACTGACCCCTGACCTGATGCTACAACTCACAAGGACATTGCACTTAGTATCAAACAATAATAAACTTCCTGTTGTTATTATTCATGATAAAGCTAAACATACCCTTTGGTTGAATCCTTTACTTCATTACGTATGATTTTCACATCGCGCTTGACCTGTGTCAGCTCTTTCTCTTGACCTCTCCCCTTGACCTTGTCAAGGTCATCTACTTTTTCCAGCATCAGACTCAGCTTCTTGTCAGTTGAACGGGTTGCAGTGATGGACATTTTGGTGAGAGCTCGCAGGTTTGGACCCCCAACCCCATACATGCTCCAGAGTTTCTTCTTCAGTGAGTCTGACTCCTTGATCCAGCGCACTAGTGTCTCGTATCCAACGACGACCACATGGCCACACCCTGCCTCGCTGAACATACGCACTATCTCTTGCTCTTGTATGGCTGACACTCTGTAATTGGTCACGATGATATATGTGTTTATTTCCCCATCAGCCACCAGACGTTTAACTTTAGGGAGTTCCTTTGTTAATAAGGATTGGCGAGTACCAGAATCCATTTTACGCTGGCGAGCTCGGGTGTGTTTCACTTGTACAACAATGTTACTCAAGCCAGGAGTTTCGCTGTTTATTGAGAGAGGCACATTTCTGGCAGCAGCATCACGACCCCCCATCGCGACCTTCAGAGAAGCTCAGCAGTGGTATCTGGTACTTGTCCTGTATGACTGTTGCCGCCAAACTCTCAAATCCACGAGAGCTCAGTTGGAAAAAGTTGAACTCTTCCTCCTCCATGGTTCACATGAGGTACTCTGTCAATCAAATCAAATGTACACTGCATTGCTGACACATGCACCATGAAGGAGCAAACAGAGTTGGTCATAAGTAGTGGTTATATAGGTCGTCTTCTGCTGGACTTGAAACATTTACAAGTCATACGAAAAGATGCATAAAGCATTACTTCAACTCAGGCTCTTGATAAGACACTGTTGACTAAGCAGGTGACATCTACAAAAAAAAATCTTAGCAGGTGACATCTACACATTGTTTTGACTAAGCAGGTGACATCTACACATTGTGTTACCTTAGCAGGTGACATCTACACATTGTGTTACCTAAGCAGGTAACATCTACACATTGTGTTACCTAAGCAGGTAACATCTACACATTGTGTTACCTAAGCAGGTGACATCTGCACATTGTGTTACCTTAGCAGGTGACAGCTACACATTATTGTGTTACCTAAGCAGGTGACATCTGCACATTGTGTTACCTAAGCAGGTGACATCTACACATTGTGTTACCTAAGCAGGTGACATCTACACATTGTGTTACCTAAGCAGGTGACATCTACACATTGTGTTACCTAAGCAGGTGACATCTACACATTGTGTTACCTAAGCAGGTGACATCTACACATTGTGTTAGGTAATCTAGGGACATATACAGGTGTCACGTCACACTGGTCACGTCGGCAAGAGACATAGCCAGGTTAATAGACCTAACTACTACCTCTACTGCAGATATAGGGGTCTACTACAAGAGACCGAGAGTGGAAATAAAGAACTCATTTACGTTTCGTTATATTGCCAATAACAACAACATTGAGTGATACGACATACAGCGGAGCTATTGCAAAGCCTAAATCAAACTCAAAGACCCCGAAGGGCCTGACCACCTACGGTACGTGGAACGACACGGTCGTGTGGGACGGTTCTACCAGGTCTATATGTGTAATATGGGAGTTCGCGTCACCCGAGCAGGACAGTTAGTCACCTCAACTTACCAGGTGACCAACTGGCCACCTGAAAATGGATTCACGTATAAATTGCAATTTTATTTGGTATTTATCTGCTTTTGTTTCCCTGTCATAAACAACCATTAACATTAATCAACAAATACACTCTGAGCGATAACAGAACTCACCAACTCGCCGGCGAACCACTCCTTCTATGTAAACATGTCTGGAACACAGTGAACTGTCGCTTGTACTTGTTATCATAACGTGCCAGCTGGGTCTTACCGTCTGGACGACCGGTCGATAGAGGAAACGGTCGTGTCTTATAATGTGCGCTAATATCTGTGAGCTGTCGGCTTTATTCACCTAAGGGTCATCATAATTGATACTTTCACGTTAATTAGAATAATTACAAGAACTTATACAGCTACATTCCCGCTTGCAATATAATGCCTCCGCTGTTTTGATTTTAATGGTTTACATCTTAACACTGGAGACATATTTCTATATCCATTGTCACTTTTGTGCATACTCGACTGGACACCAGATGGCTTAGTTAATTTAACCGCAAAAATCTCTACTTAGAAGAAAGCTTCATTAAATGCTTAACATGGTAACCATTTTATAATCCACTAGACACTCAGTTGGCCTCTGGAATGTCAACTGCATTAAACAACACAAACAAACAGTATTGTATATCAGACAGAAGGTAAACTATAAAGGGCTGTTAATTTCATAGAATGCCCATCAGAGCAAACTTGTAAGGAAATAAAGCCATCAATCTCCTCAAATGACACAGAGCTTTTAATGCATTTTCAAAAACAATAGATTCATATTTTTAATGTAATTTATTGACACATTCATGATCAGAACATTTTCTGAATGACAAAACAAACGTTACAAGAAGCGCGGACAGTTATTCTGGCGAGGAATTGAAGTCGGAATTATTCCCGTCCCTTTATGGTATGACATGATTGCTGAGGTAGAAATGATGATGCTATTGGTAGATGGCTTGGAGCACCTGTTGCTTGAGAGCTGTGTGTGTATCTAAAGATGGGTAGGACCTGCAAACACAAGATACCTTATAATCAAGTCAAGATGATACTTTTGCATTGAGTCAAGATGATATTAAGGTTGGTTGCTGGAGTTGTTGCTGATGGGCTGACTGAGTCATGGGAGCATGTTAACCATCCTACCGTGAGAAGAAAGCAATAAAGATGTCCTTTGCCAGACGGGGGAAATAGCTCTGCCTCACTGCATGAGAGACCACCAGCAGAGCTCCCTTCATGTTTTCAACTTTTACCAACTTCTTATCCTCACTCTGATGGAAAGGAGCACATGAATAGACGTAAGGGGTTAGAGGTCATATTACAGTCATTTTTCTGGGGTGATGTAACATATTTGAGATCTTGCAAGAATAATATTATTATTATGAGTTACTTTAACAAATGTTTTATCATCAGCGACGTTTTTCTGAGTTCAGACATCAGATTTTGTAACAGAGGTATCAATCCAGTAAGTGACACAGAGGTAGGTCAGAGTTGGGTTGTGACCTGACTGACCTTGAGGAGACCCAGGTGGACAAGCATCTCATTAGCAAGACAAGCTGCAGCATTTTCCTCTCCATATTCCAACGTCTTCTTCAACACCGCATCTGACAAATATACAGAGGTCATTCAAACATTATATGCTAACAGCTGTCATAAAAATATAAACAGCTGTCATAAAATGGCCTCAAGACATGAGAGGAGACTGCTGTCTGGATGAGAGAATATTCCATACCAGTGCATCGGCAGGCAGCATCATAGACGTCTCCGACGTCACTGCTAACAACAGAGGCAATCTGATACACACGTACACGACAATCATTGCATTGTGGTGCTCTGGGCCCTCCCCTGCCTCCCACAATCAACACTGATTGGGATTGACAGACAACACTGTAAAACAATCAAAGCAGTTAGACCTGGAAGTGGAGGGGGTCAGTTTTTATCATACATGGACGTACCTTGAGTATGAGGATGACAGCTTCACTCGGCTGAGATTCACGGAGCTGAAACAAACACATTAAACTGTGTTAACCATTCAAACACAGGCTGTGTATCTGACCTGAAATAAATTCACACACAAACACTCATCATCATCATAGTGCAATAAATTGCACATTCCTATCACTAAAACATGCTGTTTTAAAACATGCCAATCACCAACACACCTGGAATTCATACATACATAATTAACACATCCTCCTCACCTGAGTACCTGTAATGAACACACATATCATAGACTCACCTGTTGACAGAACAGCTGATGTGACTGGTGACCCAACATGAGTAATGACGCAGGGGATGGTCGCTCTAAGAACTCATCTACTCTGATTGTCTGACACACAGTCACCATGGCAACATCATAACAATGATTATACCACAGAGAAAGGTAAGACAACTACAGCAGCCCAGGTGGGGCAACCTGAACATGCATCACTAAACATGAATGCTCCCTTTATATCCGCACTAAGCAAACACAATATCTCAATGTCAACACTGATCATCAAGACTCACTTCATTTAAACATTCCTTAAATTCAACACTTACTATGGTCTCTCAATTCCAGCACTAAACTTTAAATTCAAAAATATGATCCCTAGAATTGAGCACTGATCATGAATGATGCAATGACACTCAGACAGCATTAAACAACTGATGGAAGAAATGCAATCAGGTTAACCATGAAAGGTAGCAACAGATGGCTGGGATTTTTCTTGAACAGCAATATTCACATTTTTCCTCACAAATTACACCATTTAGTGTCTATTGATCCCAGCAGCACTTTTTAGGGATTCCTCAAATGGTTGAAACAGACAGCTTTGATTGCACAAATAGGGATTCAGTGTCATGTACAAAGAGAATCACCAGGGAGTCAGTGATTTCCAGGGTCTTAGCGTTGTCGTTGCCCCCCCCCCCCCCAACTCGGTACAGTCAACGCGCCACCTACATAAAGCCATTGACCCTGGTCTCCCCCTCGCCATCCCCACCCAACCGCCCCCATCCCCCACAACATTAGTATACACTGCAGGGCTTTCCTTTCACAACACCCTCATCGCGATTGTGAGAGTTTGCACGGCGTTAACTTGTGCTGGCAATATCATTTGGCCAGTTCTGCAAAATAAAAACCTAATTAAAGACTTACTCGATATGACATTTTACCAAACAGAGCAGACCAAGAGTTTATCAGAGCATGGCAAAAGTAATACTGTTAGGCAGACATTTCAGAATGATGCTCCAATCGACCATGAACAATGTATGCCACCCTTCTAGCTGTCATTATTCTTACAAACCTTGAACATATCGTATCATTTCAGAGAAGGTATAAAATTGTTTTGCGAGGAGACGGAGCTGGTCGCCACTCTATTCACCATCATTAAAGTATCATGACGCTGTTTAAGTCCAATGTGTCATAAAAAGCGTTCACAAACAGCAGTATTTTGTCTATTTTGCTATTGTATCTGGCCTGGGAGGCGCAGACGGGTTGGCAGGTGGACGGTCTTTGGGAGAAAATTCCAGCCTGTCCAAATCAACGATCACCCGTTTAATGGACGGGTCTCTGATTGAGACCCTGGTGATGACCCACTCACCTGAGAGGCTCAGATGACCCACTCACCTGAGAGGCTCAAATGACCCACTCACCTGAGAGGCTCAAATGACCCACTCACCTGAGAGGCTCAGATGACCCACTCACCTGAGAGGCTCAAATGACCCACTCACCTGAGAGTCAGAGATGACCCACTCACCTGAGAGGCTGAGCTTGTGTCTGGCTGACGAAGGCTCTCCGTCTCTTCTTCCCCACTCTCCTCATCCTCCTCCTACACAATAGCATGGACCCTCAATTTCACCAACCCGATCACCATCTCATATCTCATCTTGACAAGTATATTGATCTAACGCTGTCTTCCAATCAGGTTGGTACTTAAAGATGGAGACCTACCTCGTCTTCCTCGTCCTCTTCTTCAGAATCATCATCTTCTCTGTAACATAATAATACAGGCGAGTCAGAATCCAATCACAAAGTAGAGCCCCAGCAGGACAACACCGGCAGGAAGCACAGATTGACCCACCTTATGACCAGCAGACTCCCGCGACCTGATGCTTCCATCAGAGCTTCAATCTTCTCTTTTTCTCTCCGACTTAATTCATTACCTACAAACAGGAAGGAGGAAAATCAATGTCATGTCCTTCCATTGTGTCCTCACATGGGTGTAAACCCACTGACCTTCTCTGTGCTGTTCATAAGTTATGTAACATAAGTCAACTTACCACAGAGATCTAGTTTGATGAGCGAGTCTTTCTTTGAGAGCGCCATACAGATAGCTGATGCACCAGACATTTCTATCTCATTGAATGATAACACCACTTCCTGTACATACATACAAACAGTCACTGACCACACACATCACAGGGTGACAACCCTGGCCACAAGCAGATTGAATACCACCTTCACCAACACAGAGCATACTGATGAAGGAGGAATCAGAGCAATTCTTTACAGTTTGCAAACAGATTTGATTCTATTGTTGGCTTTGTCCAAGTTGTATAGTCTTTGAATGCAAAACTGTGCAAACCAGAAGTAAGTGTTTGAATTATCAGTTATGTGCAGTTGGATCATTTTGTTTCTATCGTTCAAACTCTATCCAATTTGCAGCTTGTATGTGTTATCCAATCAACAACATGCTTACCAAATACTATCAACCAGATGTTTTTTCAACATCAGATTTCAATTTTAAATGCACCTTTAACACGCACACAACTCTCAAGCTACATGCCAACCTGTCATCAGCTGGGGCTACCATTGATCCGTATCTACTAACCTTAAGCTTGGGATTACTGTCTGCCATAACCTGGGCAAAAGCCTGGACACCTTCCGTCTTGATGAGGCAATCACCAAAGTTCATATATTGCAGGTCCGTCATCTTGGGTAACGACTAAAATCAGAACAGAATCAGGATAAGACATTCATTCAGGTTGGGTGACTTTGTACAGCCTCATTTGTGAACAGCACAATCATGTACCTTGGCCATTGCTTTGGCTCCAACCTCAGAAAATATATTGTCGTTCAAATCTAACTTCCGCAACTTGGGGTTTTGGGCAAACGCTGAAGCCAGGGCTGTGATTCCCTCGTGGAATATACCATTCTGTGGCATGGAAACCTCCTCCAATGTTCCGATTATCTGAACATACAGCATATGGCAGATGTTACCACAGGCAAGTATAATATCACTCAAATAAGGTAGCTATTTAACCAGCAATTGATATCATATAAAAACCTCAGATACAATCGTTTAAGTCCAACCTTGAAAGCCTCAGCCATACAAGTGGCTCCCTCATTCTCTAGTCGTCCTCGACCGGACACAAACACTCTCAGCGCCAATGGTTTACCGACAGCAGAACTCTTCTCGTGACACTCGAGCAGACTCTTAGCCAGCATCTGACCAATCAAATCATCAAATATATGGGTGTCACACCAAAACCACCATAGGCAATGTTAAGGTATAAGAATCACATACTATGTTAAAAGTAAGCATATGTCCTGGCAGTTTCACTAACCTTTCCTCCAGTTCTCCCGAGACCGTTGTTGTTCAGCCGGAGCTCCTGCAATGTGAAACAACTCTCACTGCTAAGGAAATCTACAAGACCCTCCATGCCATTTGGACCAAATGCATTGTCACTCAGATCCAGCTCCACAAGACGTGCTCCCGCAAGCATCACTCCATTACCAAGGAAACGCTACAGCAAACACAGACGCATCGATGAGAAAACCATGGAATCATTTCATCTAAATTAGAGTAATTGATAATGGCTTCATTTATCTAAAAGTTGTGAGTTGATGTGGATCAAATGAATTGTTAGACTTAACAAAACCATAACTGATTCGGAATTCTCAGTGACATCGAGAAAAATGGCTTAATTTAGGCACACACTTACTAGTGCATCAGGGATTTCTGATTTCAGTCTTCCAGTGAACATATCACTCCAGTGCGCTCTCTGTAGCAAAGGCAAATATTAAATCATGAAAATTATAACCATGTTTACAAAGATATATGAACTAATACTATGACAAAATCTAGGTAGTGATGTATTTCTAGTTTCTAAATAATGCGCACCTCAAATTCTGGATGTTTTTCGAGAGCTTTGCCAATGGCCTTAGCAGCAACAACACCAAGTGTGTTTCCTTCAAGTCGGAGCCACTGTAAGGTACTACAGGTCTTCATGGCTTCTACAATTGGTGAGGCTGGAGTGTACATATAATGTGATCAGTACAAGTCTGTGGTTACGTGCTCACAGACATTAACTTGCCAGTAGTCCCAAACTCACAACCCTGTCTGATTTGTTTACAATTCAACATATCTGAGTAAAAACAGGAGGCGATAGTGTAGCATATCATGTTTTATGTCTAGCCAGTATCAGGTCAAAAACGCCCTTGGGGTGCCGGGGGTGAGGGTGTGTTGAAACCTCAAGACTTACACTATTATACGAATGCTAGTATGTTAATACAGTTTACTCGAGCATTCAGATCATAGGAACATGCAGTCACTACCGGCAAGGGTGTTATGAGAGCTTTCCACATGGCGATGAGGACACTCGCTGCAAGCCGTGAGGAGACGTCCTCCTAACGGCCTCACGGCCGGCAGAGAGCGTACTGACAGCTGTGGGGAAAGCCCCCATAACGCCCTCACGAATGGGAGTCCTCCAAACGCCCTCATGGCTGGCAGCGACTGCATGTTCCTATGATGTGAATGATCAAGTAAAATGTGGTTAACATACAAGCATTTGTTTTTTAGCACAAGTATTGGGGTCTCAACACACCCTCGCCCCCACTGGGCCCCAGCACCATCGAGGGCGTTTTGTCCCGGCGAGGGCGTTTTGTCCCAGGGGCGTTTTGACCCGTAATCAAATAGCCACAAAAGTAGTGGTGAGTTCCTTTTTCATGACACATGCCATGGTATTCTCGGTCACATCTAAATGAAAAAAATTATCCAAACATCAACGATTTGTCCCGTCTATTCACCGAGAAACCATGAGAAGTACTGCATCGAATTCAGGGATGTAAAATTGTTCATGCATTTCTAAACTCACTATATTATCACTCACCATCGGCTTCGGTGTCCATTTTTATCCCTTGACCAGCGAAACTTAACCCCATCGCATTCTCAACTTTTGTTTCCGCCAGTCGACCAACTAATGAGTCTATATCTGAACCAGCCATTGTCATGTATATGTGATTTTTCACTTGAATTACCAAATAATAAATTTCACAATATGTAACCCGGTGAAAATTATGGCGCAACCCCTCGTTTGAAATCACGGGATTTCCGTGACGTCATTTCTTCAACGAAACGGTTTTATCATGCAGCCGCAAACATCTCCATTCACGATTTGGTTTATAATACAGTTTTTACATGAGAGCATTAAATTTCATATATTACAAGCCTGTCAAGATATTATAATTTTGAATTTACTGCTGGTCGTTGCAGATTTATCGAGAAATGTAGAATGACTTTCTTGAAATTCTTGCTTCTCTGCTTTCCATATTTTAACATGGTCCTCTCTACTGCAATTTATCCAGATGATATGAAGCAAGCCAAAGTCATCCCAACATCTAAAGGAGGTGACCATATTCTGCCAGAAACTGTATACCCATAAGTTTATAATCATGATACAACAAACGATAATTTTTTTTAAAACTAACAATACCTTATATGAATATCAATTTGGGTTCAGAAAAGGCCATTCAACAACCCAAGCATTAATAGAAGCAACTAGCAATGTATGCAAACACCTTGATAAAGGAAGATATTTTCTTGGCCTGTGTCTTGATCTCAAAAAGGCATTTGACACTGTCGATCATCCAATTATGTTGGATAAACTTCAATCAAATGGCATAAGAGGAAAGGCCCTTATCCTAATTTCCTCATACCTTTCTAACAGCGCATGTATGTTAAAAAAAACACTGTCTTAACCTATGTATGTAACCCTAGGAGTCCCTTAAGGCTCTGTCCCAGGTCCATTACCTTTTTTTATGTATGTCAATGACATGAAAGATGCCATAACTAATATAACATTAAAATTATTTCCAGATGATACCACTATTTTTGTTCATGATTCTAACAATGAAACCCTGATAGATAAAGCCAAAAGTGCCATTACCAGTCTAATGAAATGGTTTGACACCAATAGAATAATTCTACTTCTTGGCATAACCACCTATACAATTTTTCAACCTATCAACGAATCTGATAAATTATGGGAACCATAATTGCGCAAATATATATAAAACAGACTGTATCAAATTTCGGGGGTTTCATATTGACGAAAAATTATTCTGGAACAAACACATTGATGCTCTGAACAAAAAGCTAACTAAAAACACAGGCATTTTCTACCGACTGAGATGCCTGATACCGTTCAAGGTAACTTTACAAATATATTATGCGTTCATCTTCTCAAGAATATCATATGGGATAGACTATAAGATTTGTAGCTTCAAGCCACAACAAACTATGTAAAATAGAATACTAAAAACATTAACATTTAGTCATAAAAAATACCCTACCCAAAATCTGTACAGAGACCTAGATTGACCCCAGGTCAAACAAATTCACATTTGTAAAATTTCAAGTTTAATCTACAGACACTCATGCAGCCACCTTTATTCGATCAAATGCCCAATCCAGAAAAGAAGATGCCATGAATCATTGAATAAATTAAATATGTTGTTCACAACAACCAACCACAACAGAACCCATGGGAAAATGCTGATGAATATTTTTTGCTGTCTGGGAAAAAAAAGCCTGGAATGAAATACCTAGCAAACTAAAACAAACTAAAACATTAAATATTTTCAAAAGACAGCTTAAAGCTCATTTGAAAAGCCTATAAATATAAGGTAACTTACTCAAATCCTGATACCTACCTCTATTACTTAATATTTGTTTTAATTATGAATGACCTGCGTAATGCATGTTTCTATATTATATATGTATGTATAAATATTGTTTTTTCTTCTTTGTATTTTTCGTTTCTTTGTATATATAAGCCCTTTGTAGATGACAATGAACACCATAACTGGATACGTTTTTATCATATATATTTTTAACACTTTTCAGTAACAAATGGAAATATATGTATGTGTATTGAAGTCTTAATTGTATCATACCTTTGTGTTGCTGTCTAATGCTATAATCAATATTCGTTGTTTAACAATTACAAAATATTAAGGTCACCAGCTCGATAGGTGCAAGCCTCTCTTGTGTCCGGTTATGCGTCTCTTCCTACTTATGTTTGTTCTTGTTTACACATAACGAAATAAATTATCTTATGTTACAATGCAGCATCCTTATATCAAGCTGATGTGGAACTTGTCACGTAGCTATGATTGAAACATGCTTTACGTCTCTAATCTGGAATGTAGTACCCACAAGAGTAGCAATTTCCTGCGATTTCATCGTGAATGATTCGGTCGGATTACGTTCTGCCTTAAAAAGACTGTGACGTTGTATATATATAGAATGACACTGGGGTAACATTACATAGAACTTGCACAGACAACGGGAATTGCTTCATTGAGGGATGGGCACTCATTCTGATGAGCTCAGGCTTTTTTGGACAGTTGTATTTTATGATAACAGACAATGTACTGATGCTGGAGTAAGCCCCGTACCAGCATATGCAGAAGATCTAAACCCGGATTGTTTATTTTGATGTATATTGAACATTTCAGACAACTATGGCTGGTAAAAAAAATATTACAGATTGCCGGTTTTGCTTGAAGTGCACTGAATCAGCGTCCTACTTTCCGACTGTATGGCTTCGACCTTCACCAAGCGCCGTTCATTAATGTGTCCAGGATGGAATGGTGCGTCGCTGATGCCTTCATTTAAAAAGTGATAAGCCAATTATCTACCGCATACACCGTTTTAGCGACATGATCAACCAAGAGAAAGCTAGCCGAACTCCTACATTTTATGGCATATTGGCAATTTTGTCTCACACGGTGAAACTCAATATGAAAAGCGTCAATGTAATATAGCAAAATATAGCAGCATTACATGGCAGCAACATCATCACATTGTAACAACGGGATGTTTATTAAATAACATACACCACAGATTGACGTCAGCTTTGTAAATTTACACTTCGTGACATGGAACAGGAAGCAGCAGACGCCGGCCACTTAACCTGCCATTAACCTTCTCACCTATTCCCGCTGCTGTTCGGGAGCAAAGTACCAAGCGAGCAGCCCTGTGGATTGGCAACATTTTGATCTATTTCCCGAGATGCTCATCAAATGTCAAGGCTTCCCGCGCAAATAAATAACAACGAATGAGTTATCGCTTTGGGACGGTTTTATTGTGGTGTGCGGTTCAAAAGAATGCTGTGTCGATTTCCGGGTTTCTCGGTCTGTTTTCCCTAATTATGAATGCCGCTGTTGAAAGTAAATGGGTCGTGGAATGTTGGGTTTGTATATTTCATTGTTTCATGGTTAATTATGTTTACATTTAATGGATGGTTTTGTGTGTTGATGATAAACTGGTCGCTCTTGTTCCACATTCCAGAGAAAACCCACATGCCCATGACTTCCACAATCGAAATGACAGCTGCCTTACTGTATTGCATTGAGTTACTTTCAAGACTTGGTGCATCAAAGGCCCTCGAGTCTTAAAACGCCCCTCCTCTTCTAGTATATCAAGATGTAGATGCGAAAAAGGACAGACATTTTAGACTCAAGTGCTTGTAGGGTGCATATACTTTCAGCTTAGAGTAATCAAACCTCAAGTTGTATTTGGCCGTTTAGTTTCAAATGGTCACATTTGCGTAATAAAGCATTCTAGGTGAATCGTCTGTGAATAATAAAGTCGCTCTTTTCCATAGAAAATTTAATATAAGACTCACTGGAAAACACCATAGGCTTTCTTGAAAGCATGAATAGCATAACACTTAAAGGTCAAAAGGTTAAAAGTAAAAAATGCTTACAGGATATGCGAATATATCATCGACATTCTTAGAAGGGTTGTGATAGTCGTCAGGGATTATGCGCTTTCACCAATTAAATGTTTAGTATACTGAGATCAAACATATCATTATCAGTGTACTTCTATGGCAGCCCAAATTTCCGTAATGCCAACTTCCGTCCGGTCATTGATACAAATCCCACTACCATATTCTTGCAGTGGACGGTTAAGGCCGATACAGTTGTAGGGTTGTGAACTATTTACAGCCAATATCAAAGTCTGTGCTTTGTTTGTTGTTTGAGTGCCCTCTGTTCCTAAAGCAAATGATGCCTTTTTGACTGAGCTGTGAGATGGAAACTACCGTGTTGCGGAAAATATTCAAATTGAGGTATAAGCTAAGGTGTTGAAAGCAGAAATGAAGAAGCAGCAATGACAATCGGACGAAATATGATTTTTCTATGAGAATACAGAAATAGGTCGACACAAATCTCTACAAAGATATACATATGCAAGTGCTCCTCCCCCGACTCCACCCGGCTTACACCGTAGCACGATACGGGTGTATCAATAGGAAGGGCCGTTCAAAAACTACGTACCGCTTTTTATGCCTATTTTTGAACCCCTGTAACGCCCCATCACACCCCCAAGACACCAAGCACCGTTACGTTACTCTAACACCGTGTTACAGATAGGTAATGGGTAGAACACAGCGGAGAATCGGGATACAAGGTAAGACAATCTCTTAAAGGGTACAAATCCCTTACCTTAAGCAACGCGCCGACAAAGAACTATTTGTATTTATTGGAGCGCTCATTATCCCTCTACATCCCCCACCAACCAACCACACAAGATAAATATATTGCAACGTTACGTAAAGCTGGAACAGATACCCAACCCCCACCCAGGTAATGGGTAGTAAATGGGGGGTGGGAAAGAGGGGGATGGCAGTGCAAGTTTGTACGATAGTGAGTTGGGGTACACAATCTCTTAAAGGGTACATATCCCCTACCTTAAGCAACGCGTCGGTAAAGAACTACCTGCTCTAATTAGGTTCTGTTTTATCAAATTGAGTGCTAATTGTTTTCAAAAAGGGTAATTGCACCATTATTCTGTTTTAGGAAGGTGTAGGGTTTACCGGCACATCTACACTAGTATATCATATGGTGCCTAAGTGTTTAATTCTACGGTGATTGTATTTTATGATGATTCCTCCTCGCAGCGCAAATATTTACCTTTACTGTCTTTGTTTGTCTGTGTAGTTCGTGTTATTATATTAATTTCGTGGCAGCGTGGTAAATGCCAATAGGTTGATTAACGCAATACACTACTTTTATACCTCCCATAACTAATACTTGATATGCTGGGTGTGTCACTGGCTTCGTCAAGCATTCAAACAAGCTTACGGAAATTACCCAATTAATTTGGAAACCGGCTCTTCGAAGATCAACCCCAACCGTACATCGTGGCATTAACGCTGACACTGCAGTAAATGTCAATATAATTTTGATTACTGCAGCCGGGAATGAGTCACGTGGATACAAATGGTGATCCGTGAGATTCCAGAGCGATATTAGCCACACTTAATTGCCACTGCGGATTAATTGTCCAATTCAAGATCCCCTCATATGTTATCTGATGTGAAAAGCTATCCTCCTCGACACCTGCCCCGCAAATAACCCCAACACAGACGCTGTTGTTAAGCTCTTCCTCCCAAATATTACGACGCTCTGCTATTTTGTATCTACGACCGATGAAGCCGGTAACGGAGCCGAGTAACCATGGAAACCAGTCGCCACTGTTGTTGAATGAATCCACTATTTTCAGAGGTGCCGAAATAATCGTTTATGATACTAGTGTATGTTTGGTGTTCTGTCCCAACGACAAGGAGGGACACTCTGAGCAGCTGTACCACATGCCCCATTACCAGAGGAACTGCAAGTCGCATACTTAAAGACACAGTTGAACCCCATATTTGTAACGAGGTTGCCTAGCTTGGCAACCGCACCTTGGTAAACAAATGTTTTAAGTTTTCAGACTTTCAGTCGCTACGCGAAAATAGATCCTTACTTCGACTGTCGGAAATTACCCTTTATGCTTGTAGGTCTAATTTATGGCGCAATGATGCCCACTACTTTTATAAGTGAAGATTTGATGAGATATACATTTTGTAAACTAAGCGGAAGTATACACGTCGATAGCGAGGTAGTTAAAGAGCGCGTAATGATTTACAGCTAACTTTCGTGTGGTTCATTGTTTTAGGCAGGCACCGTTATCGTTGGAACGACACAACTAAATTAAACATATTTCTACAGTACATCGTGAATATTTCCAGTAAAATAATAATGCGGAAAATTAATCAGCATGATTTTCGTCGAGTAAAATTTGCGACACAAATTAAAAGATGGAAGTGTTAAACGTAGTAATGTTTTGACAAAATGACCCTTGAGTACCCGATATGGGAATGAACGGCCTCGTTAAATACCTCGTCGCTTACATCTACGTTTTCATTTAAATGCGGCTGTACAATTTAGCGTGCAACCGCATATCGCATGAGTACAACCACAAGTGTACGACGCTAAAAGACACAACATGCCATGTTTAAACCCACGAAATTAACAAACACGGGACCACACGTATAAGGCACTCAACCATTCACCACAAGCGCCTGATAAAACTAGCCACAATTCGCCGCAGGCATAATTCAACACACGCACCTGATATATCGCACAACCATTCACCTCACGCGCCTGATCAAAACAACAACCATTCACCACAAGCGACTCACAGCCATTCACCACACGTGCTTTTTAACTCACGATTCCCCACACGCGCCTGATAACTCCAAATCATTCCCCACACGCGCCTGATAAAACCAACAACCATTCACCACAAGTGACTTACAACCATTCACTCTTAACCCAATCTAGTCAAAATGACTAGCTAACCTGGTCACCCAGCTATCGAAGTTAGTCAAACTCTGTAACGACTAATCACATGGTCAAATCGACTTAGCAACATAGTCACAATGACTAGCAAGGCTGGTCAGGTGTTATTTGACTAGTTACCTAGTCAATTTGACCACCCTGAGAGCGTTATCTTCTCTTTGTTGTGAGACCGCGATGCGCGGATCACACGGGTTGGTTACATAACCACAGATGCGCGCCGCGGCATACCGGAAGCTTGACCTTTGCGGCGGTTCTTTAACCAGTTGCTGCAGGAAATTGGAAATCTTCAGTTGAAATTTTCTGACAATCGCCTCCATACTATTAGGTGAGAATATTAAATAGTTTTCTGTATTTTTGTATGTATTGTCGTGTACCATTGCTGGTATCAGTACTAATGAGTGCTTAGCTTCAACCATAAGTCTATTATGTGTTTTAGAATGTCGCAACGCAGCAAGACACCAGTAATAACATCTGTTGGAGAAGCTGTGGATGTAACAGAGGTCATGGCCATGGGCATGCTGATGGCCGCCATTTATGTGTTTATGTGCCTTACCACCTATCGACCAAAAAGACGTTTCGTTATGTACAGAAGGTGATGCTGGTCGTTGATGATGAGGCTAAAGACCCAGTTGATGCGAAGCTTCTTTGTGTCAGGGCTAGTATTAACAAGGGCATGCATGTAAGTGTATATATACAATAAAGTCTACTTGTTTTGCATATTATGTTGTCTGACTTGTTTTTACACTGGTTCTTACACTGGTTCGACCTTTAATCATAGTCAAACTGACCTTCATTCATAGTCAAACTAACCAAATCTTCTAGTCGGTCTGACTAAGTACAATAGTCATTACTACTTACGCTATAGTCAATGTGACTAATGAGATAGTCATAGTGACTAATAGATTAGTCATATTGACCACTCTTTACTTGACTAGGTAGATTAGTCATTTTGACTAATCAATATTTGACTAACTGCATTAGTCAAATTGACTAACACATTAGTCGTTTGGTGGACAGTCAATATGACTAGCCAAGTTAGTCAAGTTGACTAGATTACATTAAGAGTGAATTCACCACACGCGCCAGACAGTATGTTAAAGTTAACTGGGAAGGTAAAAAAGGAAACGAGGCGACATAAAAGAGTTTATTAGCGGCGCATTGTAGCACGATCCACCAACATCATTACAGAGTCAACAGACGTAATTAGGTGCGAAAGGTTATCACATGAACATTCATGAACTTTGACAAAAAGGTTACAGTGAGAAAGTCGGGAGGGATTTTAATTGGAGGTGCCTGAACCTTAATTACCAAGGAGACGTAAAACAACTGGGTTAAGTAATTGTCTGAGAAATGTATGTTTGGCAACGGTCGTTTACAAAGTCGGTAGAGTGAGTCTTATTCTTTGAATTTTTGTTGAAATCATCGCCACACAACAGTAGAGGGTCTTAAGAGACCAATCAAGTCACGAGGTACAGAAGAACGCGTAAAGCATTGTAATATCCTGACTCGCGTCACGGAGAAGGGTCAGTAGCGTCTGAATATACAATTATGGAACAAAGTGAAACCTGGGATATATGTTATGAGTTTGAAACAGAAAGGTGCGCCAGACACTGTAAATGCGAGGACGGAACTACTACACAAGCCAGGTCGTCATATAAATAAACATACCTCATTCAATGTGGGCAATTCATATAAAGACCGAAATGTACATATAATACATATAACTTATATTTATAAATTGTATACAATCTATGTAGTGGAATGTTGCTGGGATGACAATATAACACGTGTATTATTAGCTTGCAATGAGCAACGACTACCCCCCCCCCCCCCCCCCCCCCCCCCCCCCCCCCCCCCCCCCCCCTCGTCAACGTACCAATCCCATACACAGCTGTATGTAATATGGTGAAAGGGATTAACCTTGAACACATACTTAAATGCTCTGGATTTTTGTCATGGCCATCAATATATTTCCACATATCATTTAACATAAATCACGTACTAACGCCTAGCACATTATGACACTTGGCCGGAACCCCACAAGGCAGTAATCAACTGAACCTGACCAGCAGTAACAGAACACCTGGCTACCTTTAGCTCATCGGATGTTATCATGCAGTTGCTGTTGAAGGGTTACCAGTGTGTGTGGCGACTTCTACGTAGTGATCTACCGGAACCACGTGGTTTGCTGGGACATGACCTATCCCGGAATTCACCATAACGACACTCGGGTGGGTGACATTGGCCTTCAGCTACGCATCTGTAAGGCCAAGCAGAGGCAGGATAATGCTGTTATTGGTTATTGCCAGTCAAGTGGAAAGCAATAGGATATGAAGAGTGATAACGATATCTTTTGACATTGATAAGTTAGAGCACGACAACAGAAATATGTCATTTGGTATACACTTGAACAGGAATACCGGAACATATGTAAGTATAACTCGACCTCCAGAAACTGCGTCTCGACTTACTTGGCTTGATCCTTAGTAAACTGTCGTCTACCCCGCTTCAGTGCATTGCATGTTCTGTCTTTCTTCATGTCACAGTCGCATACACATCGGCGACTGACGCGCCGCACAGCGAAGGATGTGTGTGGGCACCTCAGGCACCTGCCAACACACATCATACACACGTGAACACACCACGACATCATACACATGCCAAAACACACCACGACATAATACACATGTCAACACACACCACGTCATCATACACATGTGAACACACACCACGATATCATACACATATCAGCCCACCACGACATCACCATGACCTACATACGCCGCATCTAGTGTTTTCACGAATTATTTACGATAACCAAGGAAGTGAATGGCTGACCGGAAATTGTACAAAATCGTGAATGGATCGAGACATGAAATTGAACATATTGGTACGATTTAAAAAGTAACCTTATTTCGATAGATTTATATATAGTCCACGCACTCAGTTAGACCTTGCTTCCGGCGACACTCGCATCGTGTGTGATTCGTGAAGGTCAGGGTGCGGACCATTTGCGCGTCGGGGATGTATCCAAGGTGCTGGGGGTCGTGTCGCAATACCTAACGACACACAACACCTTTCCACGAGCTGACAAAACAATCCCACTTAGCGGTGGGTAAAAAACAGCCACACGTATACAACTTAAAATTGTGATTGAGAGTCAAATACCCAGCTGTCCAATAACATGTTTTTCTCTTCGTCTGCTTTTCCACAACATACCAAAGTCAATTGTTCGTTTGAAGTTTTCAAAACCTAATAGCCTCATAGAACGAACCACGTGATCTAGTTATTGCATAACTTATCCATTAGCTATACACTATGATTGAAGATCCCGACTAACAAAGAACTGCCTCTGTATGGTCTCCTGGGCGCTGGGGATACACTCGGACGACGGGTCACAGCAGCCAGAAGCGGACGAGCACCGGTAGACGACCGTACATGACGGCATGTACATCAACTCATCGGACTCGCCCGACGATTGGCGAGCTTCATTCATATGGATCACGTGGGCCACCGGGTTCGAGCAGCGCCAGTGCTCCTGTATTTCCAACATGTGTTGACTGGCTTGTGTGAGATCTGAAAATGAAGTCGTTAGCGTTTGACAAAGCATCGACCGCGTGATCGTAGCGCGGTTCCACGAAGGAGTTAGTGAAACAGCAGCGAAGCAGAGCAGAAACAGTCAATAAGGTCAGATAAATGTGCCTATTTACGACCACTCTCCGGGTTATTGCTTCTCGCACACATACCCAAGCAAATTAATTTAATTGATAATCATTAAGAGACAAATTTTGCGACGATGTTCACCTTTGTGATCGTAAATAGGTTAAAAGGTGAGATTGGTTGTCGCCATGACAACCAGGTAATCAAGAGAAGCGTTAAATGCGGTGGATTAATATCATAGCGAGAAGAGAGGGTTGTTCGTATGTCGATGGCACATTTATCTCACCCAAGAGTTCATCCGTGCTCCGTTTCCGACGTCCGCTTTTCTCCATCACCGCTCTGTCATTATCTGACCAACGCCATTTTAACTTTACGCTGGTTTCTTCGGCTGCAAGATGACACTTATTGCTTTGCTCCTTTGCTTCAACATGGACAATCGGTCTATCACGACTGAAATGATTATCCGTTTGTTGCTTACCTTCCACAGTGGGTCTCTGATCCACAACGCTCATCCCACCGATTCTTCCGCGCATGCTCCTGGGATTGATATAGTACCCACCGCTATGCTCGGATGGCGCCACTAGTACCCGGTCTATGACGTCATCGGCGAGATCGCCGTAGAAGATGCGGAAAACATCGTAATAGCTGTTAATATGTTCCAACTGTGATGTAAAATACGGGACGGTGACTGGGTATGGTCCATGCACCTGTAACAGTTCAATCAGTAAACAACTGTATCTAATGAGTGCGTTTTCAATTCAGTGAGTACAAGAAGGAGGGTGTAATGTTTGCTGTTTGAGAGTTTATAACTCAGCAGACACTCTCATAACAACATGAAGCTGGTGAACAGAATATATGAACATTGGTTGGCATGCGACGATACGTTGACATTGGATTTACAGAACGACGGACAATGACGCGATTGATGTCGCGGAATTTATGGGAGAAAATTGCTAAACAGCTGTGACATGAACAAAACGCATCTGCTGCTAAGATGCGATAATGTATTGAACTTGCATTCGACGAATGAATAGCCATAATTGCAATCTTGCAAAGGTATCATCAATACACCAACGCTCGCGTTTGTAGAGGCATAAGTCCATGTACCTCGTCCCGAGACTTGAAAGCCCATGATGAATAATGAACGTGCCTTGTCTGGCAAATAACCCAAGTGTAAGCACTTAGGCCGTGTGGAAGTTCCCGGTTGGCGTAATGGTGAATAAAACACGGAGGGATAGAATTTTATATTCACGATTACGGAAAATCACAGGATTAGCGAATATGACTGGAGCGAATAACGCTACCAAAATAGCATTCCATGTCAATATATTGAGTTTCAACTGAAATATGACTTTGGAACACTGAACCCAAAAGTAACTGACTTTTTATTATCATCCGGTAAAATTGCCAGTGAAGCCGTTTTGTTTATGACAAAAAGTTTTGTTTTGCATGAAATGAACGGTTATATCTGGCGACCAAGACATAGCGGCCCTTCAATGCGTTGAGATATTTCTCTGAGTAACACTAGAAATCTACAGAGGACGACACGTATATACCAAGACTCATAGAATTGAACTAGTTCTTCTCCACGTAGAATAGAAAGCTACGTCTTTGATGTATGCACGGATAGCCTCAGGCAGAGTGGCCGTGTTTCATGTTGAATGGGTACCGATAAGCTATCTGCATAGCTCCGGTGAAAACATTATGCAGATATAATGTAGATCAGCCCAGGGGAAATGGATAGGGGAATAGACAGGGAGATTGCCATGAGGTTGCTGCCTTGTTGATGGCGATGCTAGTGTATTGGTTAACTGCAATTCAACCCACCGATTGTGGGTTCGATTATGAGGTTGGACAATTTTACCGGTTACTGCTTTCCATCTTGTGGCTCGATGGTTCCGCGGTAGACCTTCGCCCCAGAGGCGTGGGTTTTGTAGCCCAGTTTGTGCAACGTGTTAGAACCAGTGGGCGATGGCTCATCTTCTTGTGCAGGATTCACGGGTACAGCCGCTCAACCAAACCCATGTTCTGAACATAACACGACCCTAGGCATGGCCCGCGACAAATGACATGACCGCATCGCCACTCTCGCTTAAAGAGACTGTTCAGCCCCTAATTTGTAACGAGGTTGCCTAAGCAAGCTGCTTAGCAGCCGCACCTTGGAAACCAAAAGTTTTAAGTTTTCAGACTTTCAGTGGGTACGCGGCGCTGCGGTCTCAGAAAATAGATCCTTACTTCGGCTGTCGCCATTTATGTTGTCCGAAATTACCCTTCCTGCTTGTTGGTCTAATTTGTGCGCATCAATGCCCACAACATAAATGAGTGAAGTTTTTATGAAATCTACATTTTGTATCCAAAGCGGAAGTAAACACATCGATAGCGAGGTAGTTATAGAGCGCGTAACGATTTACAGCTAACATTCGTGTGGTCATGGTTTTAGGGAGGCACCGTTATCGATGGAATGACACAACTAAATAAAACTGATTTCCACAGTACATCGTGGATATTTCCAGTCAAATAATAATGTTGAAAATTTATCAACATGATTTTCAATCAAGTAAACTTAGCGGCACAAATTAAAAGATGTCATTATTTATGTCTGCGTTAAACGTAGTTATGTATTAACGTAATGATCCCTGAGTGCCCGATATGGGGCTGAACAGCCTCTTTAAGATTAAGTTGTTAGACTGATCGGCGATGGCAGACGAGTACCAGCGAGGATATACAAGTGACTAGTCCGAATTTAGAGGGAGATGCTAAGCAAATAAGACCATCGAATCAGGGCAACATTCCATCCGGTTTAAGATATGTTCCACCCATGACGAGGTCGACCCCCTCCCCAACCCACACCCTCACCACCTAAAGCATCCAGAAAGCACAAGTCACGTTCACAGGAAACAGGAAGCTTCTCCCATTAGCGCCTTGGTGTCAGTTACACAACCTGGCACGAACGTAACTTGGCCAGTGTCGTATAAACCAACACAAACACCAATCGTTAGGAAAACGTCCGCTTTAGAGAAGTAGTTAAAGAGACTGTTCAGCCCCATATAAGGAAAGTGGTTGCCTAGCAAGCTGCTTGGTAACAGCACCTTGGAAACCAAAAATGTTACATTTTCAGACTTTCAGTCGCTACGCGGCGCTGTGGTCTCAGAAAAAAGATCCTTGCTTCGACAGTC
The DNA here is from genome assembly GCA_034190875.2 of Urechis unicinctus. Classification (NCBI taxonomy): domain Eukaryota; kingdom Metazoa; phylum Annelida; class Polychaeta; order Xenopneusta; family Urechidae; genus Urechis; species Urechis unicinctus. The sequence continues at coordinate 49,998,882 of CM067353.1, forward strand.
GCCATTTATGTTGTCGGACATTATCCTTCCTGCTTGTCGGTCTAATGTGTGCACAATTATGCCCACAACTTGAATGAGTGAAGATTTTATGAAATCTACATTATGTAACTAAAGCGGAAGAATAAACATCGTTAGCAAGGTAAATTAAGAGCGCGTTATGATTTACAGCTAACATTCGTGTAGTTCATGGTTTTAGGGAGGCACCGTTATCGATGGAACGACATAACTGAATAAAAACAGATCTCCACAGTATATCATGAACATTTCCAGTCAAATAATAATGTTAAAAACTTATCAACATAACTTCCATCATGTAAACTCGGCGGCACAAATTAGAAGATGTCATTACTTACGTCTGCGTTAATCGCAGTAATGTAATAACGAAATGATCCCTGATTGCCTTATATGTGGCTGAACAGTCTCTTTAAATGCAGTGACTGGACACTGAATTAGCTATACAGTAACTGGGCGCTCTGTATTAGCTGAACAGTGACTGGATACTGTATAAGCTATACAGTAACTGGGCGCTCTGTATTAGATGAACAGTGACTGGATACTGTATTAGCTATACAGTAACTGGGCGCTCTGTATTAGCTGAACAGTGACTGGATACTGTATTAGCTATACAGTAACTGGGCGCTCTGTATTAGCTAAACAGTGACTGGACACTATTAGTTATACAGTGACTGGACACTCTGTATTAGCTAAGCAGTGACTGGACACTGTTTTGTTATACAACGACTGGATATGGTATTACCTATATAGTGACTGAACACTGTATTAGCTATACAATTACTGGACACTGTATTAGCTAGTAGGAAGGCAAAGCGGGTTGATTCTTCAGCCAAAAAGAAGATTAACGATAGTCGTATTGGCCTTGAATCTCTGCTCCGCTTGGCAGGATTTTTAAAAACAACTTATGACAAGATAAAATCATATCTGATTTGGGACAGCTAGCTGGCTTGGTAAGAAATCGCGTGTTTACGAAAGGACAGACGACACGGACGTACAGACGGACGTACAGACAGACGCCGGAGTGAAGATATATGATAAGATTTGCTGAACAGCAGAGCTAAAAAAAGTGCCATAAATCTCCTTCCTCACTCGGTTTACATTGTACAAAATATTTTTTCTCTGATAACTTGAACTGTCACGCAAGACTGATTTTATGTTTGCAAGCAACGATTAACATCAAAAATGATCCATGTGTAATTTAGGCCAGCTATCTTGCTTTTTAAGAAAATGTGCCATCGAAAATTATTCTCCATTGGGTTTCACAAAGCGTTTCATCAAATGTTATTCTCCATTAGGTTTACATAGTTTTCTCGCAAAACTCTGGGGTCAAGAGTCATGTGAAGCTGATTCTTAGCCCTCCACACAAAAAGGGGTCCATGTGTAATTTTTTGTAAGGTACGTACGTTGCTTTATAACGAAACGTGGGAACAAAATTTACGAACAGACGAACGCCGGAGCAAAGGTATATGATAGGACTTCGGGCATGGGTATTTCCACCACCACAGTAACACCGGACGTCGTGAATCTGGTAAGAGTTGAGGACAGAAGTTAGGTAAAACTAAGAATTATTTTTTGTAGCAATTAGTTTTTGACAATCAGTCACAAATGTGGAAGTGCATATCGTGGCTTTTAAATGTGAGCAACATAATTATAACGGCAGCATCTTTGGCCCCCCGCCTTGGCGTAACTGGTATATGGCTATAAGCATCCCACAAGCTACTTGAAATCACTGCGTATCACGTGGTTAGAATCGGCTGCGTTATGTTAACCGGCCCGCTAACTGGCTAAGTTGCCTCTACAGACGGGGAACATTTGTTATATTTGAGTACTCTGTTATTGAAAGCTAAAAAACGGACAAAACGTGTTGTGTTTGGCCGATGTCTTCCGGGGGTCTGTGTCTGTACTGGTTTAACCCGGGCTTCTGAGTTGTCTGCTATCTCCGAGCGGCGTTTGATACGACCCCCCAGTGTGCATGTTTTGTGCAGGTCCGCTGCATAACATCATAAAGCGAAGAACAGCTACAGGACGAGTTCTATGCGGGACAGTTTTGCATTTTATTCACATAGTAGCTAGATAAGCGACGGACAGTGGCGACGCAATGCTTCGACCACAGAGAGAAGGGTCAGACCGGTAGTGACGGCATACCTCCCAGGGCGACGGGGTCCCATGGTGATTGCGTTCCAGGGTTGGCTACCACGACTATCTCTTAGAGTAGTCAGCGTGGTCTAGGGCAGAAGCGGGTGGACATATCACATTCAGCACCATTTAGATTCGATGGGTAGAGAATGAATTCAGGTTTCTTTGTCACAAATGGGCAGGAATCTCTCGTACAATATCTGACTTGGGCAAATACAAAAGAAACAGAGCCTTTAAAAGATTCAGCGGTTAACTACGGGCAGAAACACATTTCTTATAATGAAGATATGTAACGTAATGATATTTAAACATCACTTAGCTTCGGCTGCGATATAAATGCCTAATTTTTCTTGAATAAGTTGTTTAATCTAGGCTTTTTATCGAGATATAACTGGTTCTTCGTCGTATCTTTGGTAACGGTTTCTCTTGTGCTTATTGAAGGCCCGCCCCCCCCCCCCCCCACACACACCCCACCCACCGATGCAGACGACCGACAATAAAGTCACGATCCATGATACACGATTTACACGGTGATGACGTCACATGGAACAGCTCATGTGATTCACGTCGTTTGGTAATTGACATTAAAAGGAAAAGGTTGCAGTTGAATTAAGCTACCAGCTTACGCCAACTATTTAACAACCAGCGTGTTGTGCTCTGAGATATTTGGAAATAAATTTGCAACATTGTTTATTATCTCTGGTGCGTTCGCAACCGGGTGTGACGTCATCGACATCCATAAACTTTTACGCTGCGATTGACATTATTACTGACAACATTTTATCCAATGTCTATCATCATCGGACTTATATAACCAATCACGATCGATATTTTACAACTATTGCGGGACTTAAACACGAATTGGCTTGGTTGGGAAAACTAAGGATTTATTTTTTTCAATTACAGATAGTAAGAAAATGTCTGCAATATAACTGTGCTCTCATAACATGCAAATTATTGGACGATAGAACTATTTTCCATGGAGATATCGATGATTGAATTATTCTTTCAATGACCTTGATTTTAGTTGTAGGTCAAGGTTATTACAAAACCTCTCGGTTCTGCGCACCATTGATGCCTTTCTTTTGAAAATTGCGACCTACATCGCGTCCTGAATAGAAGTTAAACACACCCACAATCAAGAACTGTGATGGAAGTTTGGGTAAGATACACGAAGTGGTTACTGAATCGTGCAATAATAAGACAAAACATTAAACTCGGTTGTCTCTCCAAGGTCAACCGTGTGTTAGGCTGCGATGTGAGGGAGTGCAGTGCCATCTCGCGGAGTGCTTCACACTCAGCCTGAGTGTAACCTGCTTAAATTATGCAAAGCTGGCATTTCTCTTGTGGTTTTCAGGAGAAAATAGCACGAAGGTCGACATGCAGGGCGAGTTCTTATCTTGTCAAAAAGACCAAAACTCCTCTGAAACGTTTTTGTACATGACAGCATCTTCAATATTAGCGAGCGCACGCTAATGATGTCATCGGTAGGGAAGTCATTTATTGCGTTTTTTAAGAGAAGACGTCATCATATTGATAATGAAGCCGTTACCGGACAGTAAGGAATCAAGTCGACGTGTATAGCGAAACGACTTTATGCCACATGACGGGCAAGAGCCGACGTCTTTATATTCAACCGCTCTATTAAGCTGTCTAAGCCATTCTGAGAGAAACTCGTTGGGACGGTCACTCGATAAAAAACAAATTATGCCAATAAATTTACTGATGCTGTTTTATGGAGGCAACGAGACGCTGTCTGCGATGTTTTTCATCCGGGCTCTCTGTATTCTATACATCGCAAGGGGGCGTTGTATACGGCTCATTTGTATAGAAGCAGTGCATAATATCTATGTTTTTGACTCGTACTAATGAGAGCAAACAAGACGTCTGAGCGCTTTATGATCGAATGAGAGGAATGAACGCTGCAGGGTGTTCTGAGGAAGATAATCTGATCATCCCCTTCAACATTCCCGTCTGAAATCCCGCACCGATGGAGGTGGCCACACGGGATAGGCGGAATCTGTAACCTTTTGTGTGGGGGGAGTTGAGAGTGCATGTTGCATCCAACATAACCAGAGCGACCTTTACTGAGGCTTACGTTACAGGACATGCCAATGCAGTGGTATGAACCAATCAGGAGTGGAGCAACACAATCCCGGAACGACTCGAAGCAAGACCAATTCGCATCAATCCAAGTGGATAAACTTGTCTGATTGTACTCCCCTGTGCATATAATTGAGGGGTAAAAAATGGTGCCAAAAAAAAGCTGTTTGTTATCTCACTTCCCCGAACGCGACTGAGAATCGGCAACCTCAAACAAACTATATACAACAGCTCCTGGTCCTTACATCCATGGTGTGATGAGGCCGCCACAATCTACCATCCCTCACGTCCATGGTGTGATGAGGCCGCCACAATCAATCATCCCTCACATCCATGGTGTGATGAGGCCGTCACAATCAATCATCCCTCACATCCATGGTGTGATGAGGCCGCCATAATCAATCATCCCTTACATCCATGGTGTGATGAGGCCGCCACAATCTACCATCCCTCACGTCCATGGTGTGATGAGGCCGCCACAATCAATCATCCCTCACATCCATGGTCCATGGTGTGTGATGATGAGGCCGTGGTGTGACAATCCCTCACATCAATGAGGCCATCCATCCCTCACATCCATGTGTGATGAGGCCGCCACAATCAATCATCCCTCACATCCATGGTGTGATGAGGCCGGCATAATCAACCATCCCTCACATCCATGTGTGATGAGGCCGCCACAATCAATCATTCCTCACATCCACGATGTTATGAGACCAACACGATGATCCAGCAGCGATACGCGGCATCAACTCCGTACAAATGTAGATTGGCTGGAAAATGCAAACTATTACATAAAAAAAATAGATACTAACTATGTAACCACATCAAACAGCCCCTCCCGTACATACAAACTATACCACAACATCAAAAAGCACCCCCCCTGTTCATAATAACTATGTGACCACCTCAAGCAGCACCTCCCGTACAAACTGACTATGTATCCACCTCAAACAGCCCCTCCCGTACGTACTAACTATGTCACCACATCAAACTGCCCCTCCCGTTAATACTAACTATGTATCCACCTTAAACAGCCCCTCCCGTACATACTAACTTTGTATTCGCCTAAAACAGCCCCTCCCGTTTATACTAACTATGTAACCACCTCAAACTGCCCCTCTCGTTTATACTAACTATGTAACCACCTCAAACAGCCCCTCCCGTACATACTAACTATATATCCACCTCAAGCAGCCCCTCCCGTACATACTAACTATGTATCCACCTCAAACAGTCCCTCCCGTACATACTAACTATGTATCCACCTCAAGCAGCCTCTCCCGTACATACTAACTATCCACCTCAAACAGTGTACATACTAACTACCCACCTCAAGCAGCCCTCCCGTACATACTAACTAACTATCCCGTACTACCTATGTAACCACCTCAAACAGCCCCTCCCGTACATACTAACTATGTATCCACCTCAAGCAGCCCCTCCCGTACATACTAACTATGTAACCACCTCAAACAGCCCTTCCCGTACATACTAAATATGTATCCACCTCAAGCAGCCCCTCCCGTACATACTAACTATGTAACCACCTCAAGCAGCCCCTCCCGTACATACTAACTATGTATCCACCTCAAACAGTCCCTTCCGTACATACTAACTATGTATCCACCTCAAGCAGCCCCTCCCGTACATACTAACTATGTAACCACCTCAAACAGCCCCTCCCGTACATACTAACTATGTAACCACTTCAAACTGCCCCTCCCGTTTATACTAACTATGTAACCACCTCAAACAGCCCCTCCCGTACATACTAACTATGTAACCACCTCAAACTGCCCCTCCCGTTTATACTAACTATGTAACCACCTCAAACAGCCCCTCCCGTTTATACTAACTATGTATCCACCTCAAACAGCCCCTCCCGTTTATACTAACTATGTATCCACCTCAAGCAGCCCCTCCCGTACATACTAACTATGTATCCACCTCAAACAGTCCCTCCCGTACATACTAACAATATAACCACTTCAAACAGCTCCAACCGTTCCTTCTAACTTTGTAACCACACCTCATATGTCCTCCTGTACATATTAACAATGCAAGTCTGTTCATTCGGGACTTGATACGGGATGCACCACCTTTGGCAAGCTTTTACAGGCATCAACCAATGTTGAAGATGGTCGCTAGCGGACGAAGCATGAATCAGAGACTTAAACACGGCAAGGGACCTGGTTACATTCGAAATGGCTTTGATGACAAAATAGGACGAAGCATTTCGCTTAATAGGATCAAGCGTTGCAGCAGGAATAATTGACGACTGTTGTGTACTTGATGGTGGAGGGGAGGGTGGGGGGGGGGGTTAAAAAGACATTTATAAGCGAGTATTATCGAAAATGCATAATAGATATGACGATGAGGTTTGCAGTAATTTAATGCAATAATATTACGCTGATGGTATATGGCTGCCACACATTACAAACGATGATGAATGAATATGGAGAATTGACAAAAATACAAGCCAGCTGCAGCTTAAACGGGATGATGTATTGGATGCATCACAACAGAGCCTACGGTGCATAATGAAGCAGGGTTCATACTTGTGCGATGCATTCTCTATACAACTTGTGACTATTGGCTTTAATATGATTTTGCATTTGATTTAACAATACACATGGTAGTTTTGATCCCATAGAGCTTTGAGCCCCTGGAATATAACCGTTACATTATGAAGGGGTTCCGTGTGGCGGGGAACCAGGGCAGCTAGTGCGCTACCATGCAGCCATACGGCGCATCGCTGAACCTGCTTGAATTATGCAGAACAAGGGAAAGGCGCGAAGGTCACGCCCTGACCTAGAGAGGGTGCTGATTAGACCGTTACATACACGTCAATTTTGGTGCACAGTTGAATGACTGTCGATCCGTAAGGTCCTCGTTTTTCTGTGTGACCAACTGATGTAAGTTTTTGAGGGACAACAGTTTTGTAGATCAGTTTACGTTTCTCACCATTGGTCAAACTAAACGCGTTTTGTTAAGACACCAAAGGTCTTAATTTCTACTACGAGGATATTAATATCTAAGGACAGGTTTACTGTGGCTAGTATATCTGCAATACAGCAAAATGTCCATACAAAATCTCATTGAATCGAACAGGGTGCTCGTTGCATATAAGACATCCCCACAAATTCTCCTGGTAATTCATTCCATAAATATAGAAAGAGAAGCGAATGTTTTTGCTAATTTTTGGCAAGGGACTTTGTCACCTGGTACACCATTCCGACGTTTTGTGTGTGTGAGGGCGTGGGGGGGGGGGTGACGGAATATCAGACAATATTCATAATATATTGACAGGGAGCAAATGATGCTGCTAGCTTGCTTAATAACAAAACGTGCCACCTTCAATTTACGAACGGACGGACGGACAGACCCACGGACGGACGGACGGACAGACCCACGGACGAACAGCATAGCAAAATGAATGTGCAAACCAACCAACATTACCAGCCAAGACATTCAGTAAATGGCCCTAGACCCACTTGATGGTACGATAGTTAGTCCCTCTAAGTGTACAAAAGAGAGGGATTAGACTGTAGTGTGCAGATAATTCCCTGGTTGAAACGACAGGAAGTGACACGCGATTCGTGACAAGCAGACACAGGAGCTCAACAAAGAGAACAGCGGCTTGCTTATTGGCCAGTTTTGGATGCAACCTCTTTTTTCCTGGGCGGAAAAGTCCAACATTCGAAAGACATTGAAGTGACATGCAATATCCCTCACCGATCGTGGTCGTCCCACGTGGCGCTGCGCCTGTCCGCTTACAGGATTACCCTCTGATGGGTCTCTTCGAGACTTGGTCAGGGCACCAACGTCAATAATTCATGGCTGATTAAGGAAAGGTACCTCGTAAAGGGGCCTCGGGGTAAAGGGCTTAGACCGTGTACAGCTCATGAGGGACGATATAGCTGAGGTAACTGAGCCAATGACGTATTTCCGGGTGATGGCGTTATGTAGGACAGACACGTTGTGTTGTAGGGGGACAGACGGTTATAAAGGGGACCTCAAGACGCCAGGGAGAATAGATGATAACCTGATTACGTAAGATTACCTGGATCTACAGATAATGACAACCTGATTGCAATAGGTCTAAACGGTCCCCTTGCTGATCTCACGGAGTAATGACGTCAAGGACATATTACTAAATTGACGATTAGACACCTCTGACAATCTGCCTGGACGACAAGTACAATCACTCTCAGTGACTGGTCCGGCCAAAATAGGCTCTTAAAACCACCGACATCAATCAGAATCTTGTGGGGCTCATTTCTAGTTTGCAAGGTTCAATCATTACGAGAGGAGTCTATGTGTAATTTGAAGTTGATAGTTTTCTTAATAAGATAAGAAATTCTTTTTTTAAAAAGAAAGTCTTTATTTAATAAGTTTTACATAGGTAATTTGTAGGTTGAAAAGGCTCTATGACTGATTAGAGACCGCCTGCTTCCATTAACGTGTGATATCAAAACTGCATTAAGTTTACATGATACAGGATACAGGGTTTACGTGGCGCAGGATATTCTTCTACGTTTTTCAATAATAACTCAGTGGTTAAGATCATTCAGGGTTGATATTTAGTTTGTTAGTGACCATCAATATAAGAATAGTCCAAGTGTAATTAGGGGCTGCTAGCTTGCTTAATAACAAAACGTGCCACCTTCAATTTACGAACGGACGGACGGACAGACCCACGGACGGACGGACGGACAGACCCACGGACGAACAGACAGACCCACGGACGGTAGGCCGGACGCCGGAGCAAAGATATATGATAAGCTCTGCTGGAGAACAGAGCTAATAATAATGAAAATCAACAAACAAATGAAAGATCAATTGATTATAATATGACGAAATAAAAGCTGATGGTTTAAGAAAAACTAACTGCTTTAATAAATGCCGGGCCAAATAGACAAATAATGAGGCATAAGATTATATAACCCATTTCACAAAATAGCATGACGCATAAGGTAAATAATATACTGCTTTTGATCGCGTTGGATGAAGCAGTGACTCTCACACGACGACACATTGGAGTCGGTCGTTCATTCGATTAGAGACTCTATAACGGCACTTTGGCTGAAATACATTTTTTGATAATCATGAGTTATCATACAATGAATGATTGGATGAATACAATGAAGCATTGAGTTAAACATGATACAGGACGTGCGTAACGACGATGGAACATTAGCGGGAAGGCATTGGTTACGTTACGACGAAGTAGGTGATCGTGTGACTTCAATATGTTGAACTACACAGCCAACATTTAGCCATTAACATGGTAGGCAACATAATAATACGCTTGAACTGCAATGCGAAAATACCCAAGATACTTTGTTTGCATAACTTATTCACATATAATGTGGCTAATTGGCTTCAATTATGCAGTTGTCTTTTAGCGCGCAGGAAAGATAACGAAATAAAACAGCATCTCATAGTATATGGTTCCATCTGGAAAAAAAAAACTATTGTACAGTGAAACCAATGGCGTTTTTGTTGTGAAAACATCAATTTGTAAGCTGTAACTGTTTTTGTACGTCCGACAATACCCGGTCTGACAGCGGACTAGTTATGCATGTTATGGTTTATTTCTACAAAGAGAAACTGCAGATAACAATAGTGAATCGTTGTTGGAATTAGTGCGAATGTGGTGAACCTGGCAGTCAACTACTGGTGCCTTGCGTTACTCGAAACAACGATACTGCTCAGCGTTAACGCATATTTTTCCGCTTAGTGGGTGGTTGGCGAGTCTGGGATGCGTTGTTAGCCTAAAAACTAAGATGGTGGTTGCCGAATCTTTTTAGACATTATCCAAATATCAAATGGCCAGATGAGTTGGTATCGTATCAGCATGGTTATAGAAGGCTATATATATATATATATATATATATATATATATATATATATATAGATATATATATATATATATATATATATATATATATATATATATATATATATATATATATATATATATCTATATATATATATATATATATATATATATATATATATATATATATAGCCTTCTATATATATATATATATATATATATTTAGCCTTCTATAACCATGCTGATACGATACCAATCATATATATATATATAGAGATATATATATATATATATATATATATATATATATATATTCTATAACCATGCTGATACGATACCAGCTCTATATATATATATATATATATATATATATATATATATATATATATATATATATATATATAGCCTTCTATAACCATGCTGATACGATACCAGCTCATATATATATCTCTATATATATATATATATATATATATATATAATAGATAGATATATATATATATCTATATATATATATATATATATATATATATATATATATATATATATATATATATATATATATATATATATATATATATATATATATATATCTATATATATATATATATATATATACCGGCTTACATCGTCGGGTGTTCTTGCAATAATGTGATACTCTCATTATCTGGCACAGTGTACCGAAGCTACCACCTTTCTCAGAGAAGCAGTTACTGATACAAAGAAACGATATCATCCTATCTGACAGCCTATTTCTGTCTGACTAGACAGCACGTCAAATTCACGTTAGAATCAATTTATTCCTAAATTGGTATTCAAAGCACGTATATTTGTCACACAGGTGGCGCCCATATAACAAGCCAACAAGATTACACCCCGTGAGGCTCCCCAAGAGGATCAGGCAGCTGCCCGACAGGAATTATACATTAGTCACAAGAAAAAGGTCCCCTGTAAAGATGTCCAAAGATGCCACGGGAACTTTCCATGAAGCAAGGATTAGTCAATTTGTTGATGCACAGCGAAGCATGGTAAAGAGAGGTTGATGCATAGCGACGCATGGTCCACAGAGGTCGATGCATAGCGACCGCCTGGTCCAGAGAGGTTGATGCATAGAGGCCGCATGGTCCAGAGAGGTTGATACATAGCGACGCATGGTCCACAGAGGTTGATGCATTGCGACGCATGGTCCACAAAGTTTGATGCATAGCGACGCATGGTCCAGAGAGTTTGATGCATAGCGATGCATAGTCCACAGAGGTTGATGCATAGCGACCACCTGGTCCAGAGAGGTTGATTCATAGCGGCCGCCTGGTCCAGAGAGGTTGATGCATAGCGGCCGCCTGGTCCAGAGAGTTTGATGCATAGCGACCGTACGGCCCACAGAGTTTGATGCATAACGGGCAGGTTCAGGCAGCCAATTAAATAACCACTTAATATGTGTAAAAAACGAGTTTATTAAATTTTGAAAGTCTACGAAACATTCTGAAAATGTAGCTACACCATATAAGCACTCCAGCGCATACAAACGATATAACCACACCATAAAGGTACTCCAGCGCAAACAAACCATATAACCACACCATATAAGTACTCCAGCGCATACACACCATATAACCACACCATATAAGTACACCAGCGCATACAAACCATATAACCACACCATATAAGTACTCCAGCGCATACAAACCATATATCCACACCATATAAGTACTCCAGCGCAAACAAACCATATAACCACACCATATAAGTACTCCAGCGCATACAAACCATATAACCACACCATATAAGTACTCCAGCGCATACAAACCATATAGCGATACCATATAAGTACTCCAGTGTATACTAAACATATAACCACACCTAATAAGTACTCCAGTGTATACTAACTATGTAACCACACCATTTAAGTACTCAAGTGTATAGTAACTATATAACCACACAAGTCCTCCCACGCATACTAATCATATAACGCCTCAATATAACTATTCCCGTGTATATTAACCGTATAACCAAAGCATATAAGTCCTCCCACGCATATTTACCATACAACCACACAATTTCAGTCCTCTGTGCAAAATAACCACACAATACAGATCATCCCGTGCACACTAAACACTAAACATCACTTTCAGGTCCTCTTGTGGACACTAACCATATACATTCACTATAACGTACACAATAGCCATGTTACCACATCAAATATCTCCTCCCGTATTAACAAGCCATGTTAGCAAACTTAATAGCTCGTCTCATATAAACTAGCCACGTCACTACACTAAATAGCCACTCCCGTATAATCTAGCCATGTAACCACCCTAAATATCACCTCTTGTATAAACTAGCCATGTTACCACACTAAATAGCTCCTCCTGCATAAACTAGCAATATTACCACACTAAATAGCTCCTCCCGTATAAACTAGCCATGTTACCACACTAAATAGCTCCTCCCGTATAAACTAGCCATGTTACCACACTAAATAGCTCCTCCCGTATAAACTAGCCATGTTACCACACTAAATAGCTCATCCCGTATAAACTAGCCATGTTACCGAGCGATACAGCTCTTTTCAGACACATTTTTTTTCCCGCTGAGCCAACTGTGAAAACCTGCTTGTTGATATATCGTATGAGACTTGCTCGCTCTCGCCGCATCCTCTTGCATGCTCACTCAAACGAGTTCCGTGAGATCCAAGCATTGCCATGAGGTCACCTTAAGAAAGCATTGGTTCTATCTCGCGGGTGTTCGTGTGGGAGTCAGGACCCTTGAGATGTTGCTTTAGTCGTAAAATATTTCAGTAGAATTTGTCTCGACCTCGATCGCTTTGCCGAAGATAACGTAGTCATGTCAGCGGGTGGTTATAGTCGGACCCAGACTGGAGCAGATGGTTGTGTTGGTTAAGCAGATGAACGAAACAGAGAAAGTAGTTATTTTTTTTTACTGGTTGTTTTGTTCAATATCAGGGCGCTATTTCAGTTGCGTTGAACTGAACCGCGACCTGGTTGCACTTGTGAGGATAAATTAAGTTAATTATTGTGGGTTTAGAATGAGGTCGAAGGCAGGACTAATTGACTTCGTGTCGTCAGTAGAGATAACTGGAATGTGTATGACTTTTGTGTCGTGGTTCGTGTATTTGTGAGATTTGTGCGTGCATTTTGTGAGGGGGCCATGAACTCTGCAAGGAAGAAATAAAATGGTTGACTGCAATGCCTCAGTGCGTCACATCAAAGCCGACCGCGAGATAACCACGTTGGATTGTAATGTACTAGCCACGAGGCACGGTACACTGAGCGATAATGGGGCGCTGAACAGCATACTTATGCAAGACATACACCAGCCGTGTTGAATATATGGATAGATACAGGCATCATTGTTGCCCGAAGCAAATGATATCTTGTTATCACCAGCAGACGTTATCCATTCGTTTTATCACATCAGAAAAAGAACAAAGAAGATCAAAAAGATCTTAAAACAGGATGCAAAGTGCAATTCAGCGACTTGACAAACGATCCCACAATATATTGATTCTAATAATTCAAAACGCAAATTTATATTAATCTTACAAGGCAGTACTTATTGGTTTGACAGCAATTCAGGAGATAAAATATACTTAAGTAATTTTTGGGATAGCAATCTGTGCTTCCGTCAAGTCAAGTAAGTCAATGTCTGGTTAACGCTCCTCGACAGCCTGGGCTCTGTGCCAACCGTTCGAAAACAGGGAACCAGTCTCTTATCTCAGCTACATCAGTAAAGAGAACAAATCTGTGATAAGTTCAAATACATGGTCTTATCCATCCATCCATCTTATCCATCTATGTCAGAGTATATTGAATTACTCAAACAAGCTCAAAATGGATGGGACTGGCCAGGTGTTGGTGAGACATATTAATGCTAGTGCGATATATCGACTGCAACTTCACACAGGTGCTGTTCGGTACTATTTGCTGAGCTCGGCACAACTGAGTGTTATCATCATCAGCATATTAACAGGTGATGTCTCGTCCAGACAAGAGGTGTTTGATCCGGGGCCTGACTGCTGACGGATATAACCACATAGGCTTAAATATGATTGAGGAATAACAGCTGACGGAAGATATAGGACGCTTCCCTGAATCCCACATGATACGCGAATGGAACTAATGTACCCAGCAACCCGTCAAATCTGCCTCTTGTGAAAAAGTAGATAGATGTTATCTCCGACTCCATGCATAACTGGCACATTATACAGATGTAACAACATAACAAGGCTAAAGAAGATCGATTCGCTTCCGGAAGACCCCCTGCGTAGACTGAGCATGGAACTGACGTGAGACAGAGTAATTATTCGAGAAGCATATTGAGTTACAGCTTATACTGAGCTGCATTCATTTGATTAATGTGATGTGCGATGACAGACGAAGTCAGTGAGGCGGTGAATGATGAACGGTCGATTAGCGAGCATTATGTACGGATGAATGTCATGGGCCACCATGCACACGGCAACAATGCCTAAATACACCATGACAGCAAATGACAAGGAACGAATGACGTCATCTAGAGCCGAGGAACAAGAAGGTAGCCTGAAAGACGCTCTTCTGTGATGCAAAGGGCCATATATATATATATATATATATATATATATATATATATATATATATATATATATATATATATATATATATATATATATATATATATATATATATATATACATATATATATATATATATATATTTATATATATACATATATATATATATCAATATATGTATATATATATATATATATAAATATGTGTGTGTGTGTATATGTGTGTATATATATATATATATATATATATATATATATATATATATATATATATATATATACATTTGCCTGTGTGTTTGTGAATGTGTTTGTATATGAGCGTGTGTATGTGTGTGTGTGTGTGTGTGCGTACACATGGGTAGGTATGCATGTGTATGCATGTATGCACGCCAGAAATACGCCAGTTTACCCGGCGTTTGAATGGCTAATGCAACCATTTTTTCAGTAATAAACTTTATCCATTTTTATATAATGTAGCAAATGATTCAGTATACTTACGATGTCTTGTGCTTCTGGATCTCCTACACTTATTGACCTTTCATGGCGGCCTTTAGGAGACGGCGTACTTTCACTGTGGATAGTGGTAGGGGGGTGCGAGTCGTCCGTGTTAAATACAGGTAAAATGTCCTCTCTTTCGTCCCAATTGTAAATAACAGAAGAATATTGGTCGCTGTGTATCTCCCCGGGTTCGACTTTTACTCCCATGGAGGCCTGTAAAAACGTGAGAAGCAACAAAAGCTTCAAAGTCACAGACGGCATTCCATAGTGTAACTTACCACTGGCGCTGGGGGGCAGTGAATAACCATGGGAGACAGACGGGCCATTACGCGGGTAATCTCCGTCTGACAGGCCGCGAGTAGGTTTCGTTTTTGAGGAACGGTTCTTATTAAGTGTCCAGATAATTTGACATTGCAGACAGTGCGTCTGAATCAGCTCATTGGCGTGTGTTCGGCTAGTATTTGCAGGCAACATTGGCGTTCCCTCGGGAACACAGCTGCATCTCCTTCCATCCTCTTCAGACAATCGAACCAATGCTACACCAGACGGTAAAGGGTCAGATGACTGGAACGCTGACTCACCAGAGGGCCGTGAATATTCCTGTCGTGACCGAAACACTTGCACACAACTTTCATTCGTAGATATTACTCTGAATCGCTGCCTCGGTTTGCTTTGGGTCTCCGCCTGACACATGACAGCACACCGAGGAAATGTGCTGAATCTGCTGAAATTACAACTCAAGTCACAGGGTGGCCTGCCATTTGTACTCGGCAAACAAACAGAGAATATAGCATGAGGATGAGTGCGAGTGGTCTGGCCTGTTATACCAAGCTACCCTATGGACTTCTCATCCTCGCATATTATGACATCAGTTGTCGTCGAACAATAGCCAATAATCAAGAGCTGTGACGTCACACGGCATCTATACCAGTATTCCGTTACTCTCAAAGACGCACATTTCGTTGACACAGTTTTACTAGACGGAAAGCATCAGACTTTTAGTGGGCGGCACGTGCCTGTCGCGGCCTGGTCGGCTTGCTGTCTGCTTGACGATGACGTTGTCGGGTGACGAGGTGGATGGAGAGAGTTGATGATACAGCAGCGTGGCCGATCATGGTTGAAAAGCGGGGTGGGCTGTGAACGCGTGTGCCACAGTACAGCAGCAGCAGCAGCAACAGCAACAGGCCAGCCCCACTGAGCTGTATCTCTTCCACCAAATAGCCTCTTCCTCCTCCTCTTCCGCCACTATCTCGCTCACAGTCGCAGCACGCGCGGTCGCCGCCGGCTCTTTACTGCCACCTCCGCCTGTCTTGAACACGAACATAGATATGCCCACAGACCAATAACAGACACCCTGAAGTGAACTTACGGGGACTGATCGTTTAACTCGACAGAAGGCCACAACTGAGGCCCGAAAGACTTGAAATAAGTCCTGGGTGATTAGCGGAAAATGATAGAATGGAGAGGTAAAGCCAGCATCTTAGAGTCTTGTCAAGTCTTGGTGTGGGGTCGGGTTAGCAAGAAGAGGTTGTCGCGAAATCGGGTTATCCATTGCCTATCGAGTGGCTGTCTTTTACCTGACGTTTACCGTATAGACCTGATGTGATCAGACCGCTCAGTGTGTCTCATTGCCCTTAATGAAATCAATCCCCACACCGAACCGAAGTCCAATTCAATGAGGCTCAACAAACCACGCATGAATTCACACACTGAAAGCAGTTATCTACTTCGGTCAAATTTTCACCCGTGAATACCGAACGATTAGTATTTACTCCCATTCGCATAAAACAACCTTTGTCGTCCTAAATTTTGCGGGTTTTTCTTTGAAAGGAAAGCCGCAATATGCTTGACACGTGACTCCAGCTCCACGACGAAATAGAAAAACCAGATTGTTGATTATCTAGATCACCTGCATTACGCCTTAGACATGGTAGATTTGAACTAGTAAGTGAATAATGTTACCTTTTATACACTGCATGCCATGATATCACGCCAGCATTTGCTTGATATGACGGTGATGTGTTAACGTGGGTTATTGCTTGAAATGATGCGCGCAGCTGAAGACTTATGATAGCAAGGAGCCTGGTGTTCGTTTGACGGTGATGTGTTAACGTGGATTATTGGGCAGGACGTGTTGATTTAACGCTAAATGGTGAACATGTTTTCTCACACTGTTTTGCACCCCATACATCTTCGAGCAAAACATGTGGACAATCATAGAACTCAATATAACAGAGATTTAATCTCCAGGGACTGCATTGACATTGATTCTGCACCTTGTGATGCGAAGGGTTCATTCAAACATGGTTCTTACTTTCAATAGTGGCTGAAGAAATTCGGCTTGATCATGTTTACAAAATCATATAATCTCCACCGTCAAACAACTGCTACCTCCAGAATTCCCTCTGACGTACACCCACATTTTCTCCCCCTTCCCCTCGCTCCTCGTCAGTAGCAATATACATCAAGCGTGCATATTCTCAACTTGGATAAAAAGTGGTTAAAGTCAAAGCATTTTAAAAAATAGCATAGCTGATGTAAAAACAAAATTGTATTAATTGAAGCATTTTGTGTTTAATTCATTTGTTTTCGTGAAAATAACCGCCACACTAATGCACGGAGAATTCACAAGGGGTCTGTACTGTCTTAAAAACATGGTTCTCTGGGAATCGTCCCGACATAAATCACATTTTACGGCCATAGCAATCATGGATCAATTTGAGTTTATAACCACAGTTCAACCCGGGGCTTCCACCTGAGTTCCGTTAATTGAGAACTGCGCCAGATGGACCTAATGAACTGCTGCATCGCACATTAGTGTGTACCATGCAGAGATAAGGAAAGAGCAATTTGCTGAACTCAGGCTATCCACCCCCACCCCCCCCACCCCTACCCCACAAACACCCTGTTGATATCTGGATAGAGAGATGGATCACGTAACGCGAGCCAGCTGTCCAATTGGAGACAGATGGACGCCCACTCCATGTTGTTATGTTTTATCCAGCTCATCTCCTCTATTCAACATCATCAACCGCAAGCCCCTATGTTGTTTCACCTAGTGGTTCAAGATGCCTATATCGCTTTCCTTAATAAAAACATCTTCTCGTTTTTTTGACATTCTCCTCTCGATATGCTGTTCGGGTATAGCAACTAGCATATGCAATATATACAACTCTTTGCTTAAAAAGGATAGGAAGATTGACCACGAAAGTGATAAATCGATATCCTTTAGACTGAACAGCCATACGTTCATTGCCTCAAAAGCTATAGGTAAACATCTGCATATATCACACTCATCACTTCCGGATCAGCATCATTTCCAGGTCAGCCATCTAACACTGTTCCCGAATTATTTTTGTCCCTGGCTTGTTTATCAGCACACTATGCGGTGCGTTGTCGGCACTAAAAGGGTACACATTGCATGACGTCAGCATTAACATAATGCACACTGCATGACGTCAGCATTAAAAGAGTACACACTGCATGGCCTCAGCATTAAAAGAGTACAAACTGCATGACGTCAGCATTAACAGAATACAGGCTGCATGACGTCAGCCTTAACAGAGTACACACTACATGACGTCAGCTTTAACAGAGTACAAACTGCATGACGTCAGTACTAACAGAGTATACACCGCCTTACGTCAGCATTAACACATATAATTGACATAGCCAGTGCTGTGTTATACCGGATAGGACAAATCTTGTGAACACAACGTACACAATGTAATGTCTACATTTCCACTACCTACTTCATGTTTAGTGAACAATTAGGTATCTTATACAATACAATGTCAACCCGAATCCCCACTGTCTTAAGGGAACATATCAGTGGCTTCAGAATATGATGTCATCGTGAGCAGAATGAAGATGGAGCTAAGGGAACAGTCACACCATCCTCTACAAGACAGGATTTCAACAATTACAAAAGCTATATTTTGAGGTGTTACACTTATCGAAACCTGCATTATGTAATGTTAGTTGTTTCAGAACCTGCATTGAGTGATGTAGTCATTTACAAGGCATTTTTTATGTGATGTAAGCAAAAAAAAACCCATCTATATATCGTGAATATACGGAAACTTTATTCAGTCATGTGAGTTATTTTTATTTTTCAACGCCTGTATTTTGTGATTTAAACATCTCCAAAAGTATATTGTGTTATGTTAGCATTTACAAAACCTGTATTCAGTAACCTGGATTATACAAAGCAAGTATTACCAGCGTCCAAGGCATCGTCTGTTTTCACTGATGGCCCGGATGTTCATTTGACATTGCGCACTACCAGTTCCATGGGACAAAGTTATGGATGTATGTAGAGAACAACCCCTTATGTTACTAACATAAACAGACAGGGCCTTCATCTGGAGGGTGAAGCACATTAGCACATTCATAAATGATATATGTTTGGAGACATACGATTGGGTCGATGTCAATCAGAAGCAGACTAGAACCAAACTAAACAACGCGGTTCCTTGTAACTCGCGCGACAACCTAACACTCGTTGACATCCCTGACGTAGCGGAGTTTGACCTCACACTGTATTTAGCGAACTGTATGGCGGATGTGAGTTCTTGGTTGCTTTCAAACTACCCTTGACTAAATATTAGTTGCATTGCTGAATGTGACTTAACGTTATGATGATAGGTTGGTTGTTAAGCTTTACTTTTAACAAGCAGACCACCTCGTCACTAAGATAGCCATTGTGACAGTTGAATTCCGTATTAAACGTTGAAAAAAACGTATCATGTTCAACGGGATCTTGTCCAACATAAACTCTACTCAACTATAGGTATATTTTTCTTTATATGCGTATGCCCAAATAAAATTGAATAATTCAACCAATGAATGAATTGATCGAACAATCAATCGATTTATTTAACAAGTTGACCTATACAAACTACATAACGTGACTGTATGTACGATGTGGCCATGCAATAACAGATCACCGTTGCTCGCCGTGCTGTAGATGCAAGCATCACCAGGACAAAACATATTCGTGACAAAACATCGCGCTGATGCGGTGAGGGAATAGACAGGCGCGTGTTAGTGGACAGTAGGGGTGTGTGTACGTGACATGCGTTCGATGGTGCAATATCCATCAGTTTTTCTACTGATAGATGCAGTCATACTGCTTACGGTGTTTATCTTTATCTATGCGTCACATCTTCCCTAACCAACTGGCTGTTTAAGTTACGTTTTAGTCGCCAGTGAGAACTACTGCGCGTAATGTTTGCTAGAAATCGAGGCATCGGTTAATCATACACCACCACCCCCCCCCCCCCCCCCCTCACTTCCAGTCACCCTAACCCATCTCTGCTTAGTCATACCGAGTGGCCACCAAAGATGCTGCAGAGACGAGACAGACAAATATTTGCTAAATCAGCTACTATGTTACTAAGGGCAACCGCTATCATGGGAAGATCGACATTGGTATTGCGATAGGAGATGTGGCTTCGCGTCGCTAGATGTCGTATAGCGACGTCAGCGCCGTCTGGTGAGTAATACAACCTAATATGGATAACTGGCCTGTCAAACAAGGACTATCTCTTATGATCGATGAAAACGTGTTATTGCCCAAAGCAGACGGCTGATTGGTGTTGGTTCTGCTGTCGCTGGGAAGCTTTTAATGGAGTATCTTTACAACCAACAGTGCGGTCGCGACTGTTGAATATATCTGGCCAACTCACCGCACTGGACTTAGAGCTAAATAACAAATGGAGTTAAAAAAAATATAAATGCGACGTACATTATGATAATATAGAAGTTGAATGCGGTTAGATTTCGTTATGATCTAAATACATAGCGCTGTGCAGCCTAGACCTACAAGACGTCTGGGTATATATTCATATTACCGTTCGACCGGAGCTTCGTGCAGCCCAGATCATTAACATATAATTTCATCCAAAACATCAATTATCAAGCAAGGCCATGTAGCGACGTAGATATTTAGTTGGAATTCATAATTAAGGAAATTGGTTGAAGATAGGATATTATGTTAAAAAGATGCATTATGAAAAGGTGTCCGCAACCAGTCATTCCACCAACAACACCGCTGTTTCATCATCTAACGGAGACGAGATGAACCAGTCATTCCACCAACAACACCACTGTTACATCACCTAACAAAGACGAGATGGACCAGTCATTCCACCAACAACACCGCAGTTTCATCACCTAACAAAGACGAGATGGACCAGTCATTCCACCAACAACACTGCTGTTTCATCACCTAACAAAGACGAGATGGACCAGTCATTCCACCAACAACACCACTGTTACATCACCTAACGGGGACGAGATGGACCAGACATTCCACCAACAACACAGCTGTTTCATCACCTAACGGGGACGAGATGGACCAGTCATTCCACCAACAACACCGCTGTTTCATCACCTAACAAGACGTGATGGACCAGTCATTCCACCAACAACACCACTGTTACATCACCTAACAAAGACGAGATGGACCAGACATTCTACCAACAACACCGCTGTTTCATCACCTAACGGGGACGAGATGGACCAGACATTCCACCAACAACACCGCTGTTTCATCACCTAACGGGGACGAGATGGACCAGTCATTCCACCAACAACACCGCTGTTTCATCACCTAACAAAGACAAGATGGACCAGTCATTCCACCAACAACACCGCTGTTTCATCACCTAACAAGACGTGATGGACCAGTCATTCCACCAACAACACCGCTGTTTCATCACCTAACAAAGACGAGATGGACCAGTCATTCCACCACCAACAACACCACTGTTACATCACCTAACAAACCAGACGAGATCACCTAACAAAGACGACCAGACATTCCACCAACAACACCGCTGTTTTCATCACCTAACGGGGACGAGATGGACCAGTTCATTTCATCACCTAACAACAATTCACCAACACCGCTGTTTCATCACCTAACAAAGACGTGATGGACCAGTCATTCCACCAACAACACCACTGTTACATCACCTAACAAAGACGAGATGGACCAGACATTCCACCAACAACACCGCTGTTTCATCACCTAACGGAGACGAGATGGACCAGACATTCCACCAACAACACCGCTGTTTCATCACCTAACGGGGACGAGATGGACCAGTCATTCCACCAACAACACCGCTGTTTCATCACCTAACAAAGACGAGATGGACCAGTCATTCCACCAACAACACCGCTGTTTCATCACCTAACGGGGACGAGATGGACCAGTCATTCCACCAACAACACCGCTGTTTCATCACCTAACAAGACGTGATGGACCAGTCATTCCACCAACAACACCGCTGTTTCATCACCTAAAAGAGACGTGATGGACCAGCCATTCCACCAACAACACCGCTGTTTCATCACCTAACGGAGACGTGATGGACCAGTCATTTTCCACCAACAGATGGACACCCACCAACAACACCGCTGTTTCATCACCTAACAAAGACGTGATGGACCAGTCAGTCATTCAACACAACCAACACGAGCTGTTTCATCACCCGCTGTTTCAACAAAAGACGAGATGGACCAGTCATTCCACCAACAACACCGCTGTTTCATCACCTCACCAGCCATACCAACAAACCGCTGTTTCATCACCTAACAAAGACGAGATGGACCAGTCATTCCACCAACAACACCGCTGTTTCATCACCTAACAAAGACGGGGACGAGATGCTGATCACCTAACGGGGACATTCCAGCCATTCCACCAACAACACCGCTGTTTCATCACCTAACGGGACGAGATGGACCAGTCATTCCACCAACAACACCGCTGTTTCATCACCTAACAAAGACGAGATGGACCAGTCATTCCACCAACAACACCGCTGTTTCATCACCTAACAAAGACGTGATGGACCAGTCATTCCACGGACAGTAGGCGGTGCCACAATTTAAAAGGCAAATATGACCGACTCTGTAAAACCGGCCAGCTGCGCCTGCTAGGAATTCATTAGAAACGGCCGGCTTCTGACCGATTGGCTTTAGGGGGCTTTCGGGTACATGAAGGTTTTGCAAAGGTTACTGTCAGCGAAATTCCGTGAATGAGCAGAACGATTTCCCGAGAGGCCGGGACCAATTGAAGACAAGCCATGCGACTGCATGGCACCCATCTGATACCATGTGTGGTGAGCGCTAACAGGGGAAGTCTTCTCATGGAACACACATAGGTGGGATGCGAGGAGGCGTCGGATTCGATGAAGAAAGAGGAAATCCTGGTGCAAAGGCGTCACCAGAGGGGGCTTCCCCCTGCATCTAGTCGAGACGAACGAATCGCTTAAACTAAGAGACTCCAGGAGTCCATTCCTTGAATGTGTGACTACGTTTAAGTATGGTAAAAAACGTCTGTCAGATGATCATACCGAGCCATTGACTTATTAGTCTGACCAACTAACAAAAACGAACACAAATATTAACGTTTTTACCATCTTTACTTTCCGTTTCCAATGCCTGCTTTCGTCACCAGTTTCCCCCTCATGAGGCTCGCTGATTCCTATGTTATAGTGGATACATCGATTGTGTATTGCATGTGGACATGTTGTACAATGGTGCTTCGATACCGAAGTTGAAATTGAATTGATTGAATTGAGGGCAGCCACGTTAACGTCACACAGAAGAGGATATATAATGGGGTCGGGGGTCGGGGTGGGGGAGCTACGCCATCAGTTCCTGACCGGGGTACTACATATTGATAGGGCACTGTATTATGCTGTGTGCTTTGTGATACTGAGGCGATAACTCGCAGTTCAATGTGTATGTGGTGTAATAAAATCACTAATAAATATTCAAGCCATACATTACATAAAAACCCATGATATTGTAATTGTAGGGCTGTTAAACAGGAAAACAGACTACAATGTGGCAGTAGCAGTTAACCATTCCTGACGTACGCTGATTATACAGTCATCACCAGTTAACCATTCCTGACGTACGCTGATTATACAGTCATCACCAGTTAACCATTCCTGACGTACGCTGATTATACAGTCATCACCAGTTAACCATTCCTGACGTACGCTGATTATACAGTCATCACCAGTTAACCATTCATGACGTTAGATGATTATATCGTCATCATCAATTAACCATTGACGACGTACGCTGATTGTAAGGAGCTGATTATATTTCCGTTTGCCTAACTCTCCAATGTTTGCGGGGGGGGGGGGGGGGCGTCGTTCGTCGTTGTTTTGAGCAACCCTATGTGCATTGATCTTGTTTCTCGATTTTATCGCGAACTCAGAAGTCACGTGAGTACCAGGTGACTTGATAAGGCCCACGCAGGTGCCCCACTGCGGCCATATTCTACCGCAATTGACCGATTGCTCTGTTTACTAAGCACTGCAACTAAGACGAGACGAAGTGCTGATTGGTAGAAGCCTTTCCTCGTTCAGTTCTAAATTTCTCGAGTTTCCAGTAAGAATTGAGCCCTTTTCCTCGTGATGGCGTATAACTGTCGTAGCAGCGCGATATAGCAAAGCAACAACTAAACATGATTTAGCCTACTATGTAGAACAGTGAAGGGATGCCTCGTTAAAATACCGGCTCGCAGGTTTACGAAGTGTTTTGTGGTACGTTTCCGCTGGCACACAAAGCAGTTGCAACGATCAACGCGATTAACGAAAATGGACACAGCGACTGCATCTGGGACGAACCATGGGATTCCGATATACAGTGAGTGTCCTAGAGGTGTCCTGTTCGTCTGGGATCATGGTCATCTTGGATCATGATCAGCAAATAACTCGTCGAACATTTATTTCTATATATTCAGTGAGTTAGAGTTTAGTGGTAAGGGATATTGGTGGGACTGGGAGGGGTGTGGGTGGTGGTTGTGACGTGTTCTTTGCTTCAACTTTACAATATGTACATAATACGAGCACATTATTCTAAATCACCTTTTGATATAACTCGATGATGGTATATATCTAGACGCTAATCATAGTCTGACATTAGACGTCGATGAAATCGTTCATCTTTCATCTGCTCAGCAAATTACAATTCACCGTGCGAGATACCCTAATTTATTCTCTGTCTGACGATATACGATTATCAGAGATACGCAACAAAGTGAAGATTACATCTCGCAGGTGCATAGTGTCAGCAAAGCGATTTGTTTGACTCGAAATACTGAACCGATACAACATTTCATCCGCAACACTCTTCCGTGCGACCCAGGATATATTATAAATCGAACATGCATATTCAAAGTCAAGCGGTCTCTATCTTATATTAATGTCGCTAAATAAAAGCCGCCACATTGTACATTGTGTTCGATGCCCCCTCTCTCAAATAAGTTCAGAAACGAAATCTCATCCTTTGAAACTGTTTCTCTTTGTGTTATTTATATCTTCTTTCATGCACATACGTACATTATTTGTTACCTTTATATTGAAATGAGTAATACAAGTAGTCATCATGGGGACGGGGAATCCTGGCGAAATGTTACTGGCCAAGATCATCACCACCTCTGTTGTCATCATCATCATCATCATCATCATCATCATCATCATCATCATCATCATCATCATCATCATCATCATCATTCTAAATAACAAAAGATGAAATGACATAAGAATAACACTTGATAACAAGCAAATCCCGTCCCATTCAACAATTCTGAGTGTCTGTCCTGCCACAGTGGCTCTGGCGTAACATGCTTGCTTCGCAGGAGCGTTGATCCGTACACTTTGATTTCATCACCGCAGACTGATAGAATGTGCACGTGTGTTTGTTGGCGTGTAGGGACCGGGACAGTTTATCTGGCCGTGCATTACGGCGTGGCTAATTACCTGCTGTGGGCGCTGGGTGCCGCGTTACTCCTAGCTGCAGCTGTATCTCTCGTCGCTCTCTTCATCCTACATCAACGTAAAGATAGGAAGATCAAGCGTGATATGATGCTGAGGCGGAGACGTAAAGCTGCTGAGTATCTACGACCTTACAACGCCGAGGACTCTAACTAAGGACTATATAACGCCGAGGACTTTCACTAAAGACTCTATAACGCCGATGACTCTAACTAAAGACTCTATAACGCAGGGGACTCTCACTAAAGACTCTATATTGCCGAGGACTCTTATCAAAGACTCAATAACGCCGAGGACTCTAACTAAGGTCTCTACAACGTCGAGGACTCTAATTAAAGATTCTATAACGCCGATGACTCTAACTAAAGACTCTATAATGCCAAGGTCTGTAACTAAGAACTCTATAACGCCGAGGACTCTAACTAAAGACTCCATAACGCCGAGGACTCTAACTAAGGACTCTACAACGCCGAGGACTCTAATTAAAGATTCTATAACGCCGATCACTCTAACTAAAGACTCTATAATGCCAAGGTCTGTAACTAAGAACTCCAAGAACTAAAGACTCCATAACGCCGAAGATTCTAACTAAAGACTCTATAATGCGCAGAACTGTATCGAAAGACTCCTTAACGCCGACGACTCAAGCTAAACTTTAATGTCAGAGATGTGGCGAGTTGTAGTTTTCATCTGATAAAATGGCATACAAGCAGCAGTACTCAAGGCCGATGGCTCTACAGTATTCTATACCCTCTTGATAAAAAATGTGGATATCTAATTCTTAATTCCTCTTCCATGCTGCACTAAAACAAATCTGTGTGTGTCTGACTCGCCAAGCTCTGTCCTTGACGTATTTTTGAAAGACTTGACGAAACAACAACTTCCTAACTTCATTGAAACTCAAACAAGTCGACCATTTTAACATAAACTCAAATGGGGGTATCTGACAGCTTGACTGAAGCGATGAAAGAGGTAGTGTAAGAGAAACCGACATTTCATTTGACAAAATAATCATGCATACATCTTGCCACCTTCCACTGAAAGAACACCCTCACGTAAAAGAGGCATTACTCGGCTTTACTCATTAATTTATGATCTCGTTTCCGATAATGTGTTGTTGCTGTAGTGTCTATCATGTGCTATATTTGGTCTTTTCTCCATGTCCCATCAAAAAATAAAGTACAATCCCAGAAAAATCCATAAAAAGAGCTGAGGTAACCAATTGGACTCTTTGGGTATCAGGTCCTACATAATTTGGGAGAATATCGATGATTTTTTAAATGATATGTATACTTAAATCAACTTCACCATTCGATAGCTGTTCAGGGGCCAATACCATAAACCACTCTTTCCTTTTGGCCTATTAAATTATATTATTAATTCCGCTTATGATTGTTGCTATTTTATGTATGCTAAGTTATTAACGGATTTTGTGGCTTATCGAATTATTCCTTACTGTACACATATCATGCATATTACTGGTGATAAAATGATGAAAGGTGGTTTTAACTCTGGACTGCCAACCTTTGAACTGATGATTCAAAATCGCTGAATATTCACGAGTACGTGCTCCTGATAAATAAAATATATGTGCATATGTTATTCAGTGTTTTTTTTTTCTTGAGGTGTTAAATTTTTGGTGAATGCTGTGTTCATCCTCCTAATAGCCATGAATGCGATCTAACTTACCCGACGTGTGGGACACGCCTCTCACAAATAGGAATTAACGAGCAAGAATACTTCATGCCCACGCTAGTATATAGCACTATCATCTTATCTATGATAATATGTCTGATTGTTCGTTGGTCCGACTTAAAATGAGCAAGCGATTAAAATCTGGGAATTTGTCTTCACTTGTAACTTGTTATAGAGGAATCAAAGAGTTTATAGCTACGCTAAGAGAACTCCCACTTGCCTTTCATACGAGGAAATATGCGAAGACGCCACCTGTTAGCCGAAGCGTATTGTCGTAGCGTCTTGTCATAGCGTCTTTTAAACCACGTTTTATTATTTTGAGCTGTAGTCGCCTCCATCAATCAGATGACTCCATATCTGTAGCATCCGCCGAGCCCCAAGAAGTTGGATCAGCAGTCCCATTAGCCCTACAAGACGTCTGAGTATAAATTCATGTTACCGTTACGACCGGAGCTACAGTCCCATGTGCTTTTGTTGATTTCATGGAATCGTTGCCTGATGAAGGGGGTGTCTTTCGTGTAATTTCATAACCGTCACGCAGCTCAGTGTAGCGATAAACTCTTTGCTCGAGACCTTCACATCCCCCTGACATGCCAAAAATGTTAATGTCGACCCCAGGCCAGTTTCCTCGCTACAGACAGTTATTGAGAGTCTAAAACTACCATCCCCTGTGCGGACATGAAAGATCGAGGACGTTGTTAGAGACGAACTGTTTTTGATAGGTGTACCCCAGACCGGGTAATTTATCAAGTTGACATTTATCTACTAGTGTACTTGTTATTTTCGCTATTCATAAGCCTATTGTTTTGGCAGCGGCAAGGCTCTGCGGAACGACATTTTTCCCGCTCTCATCAATCGCAGTGACGTCAGCATATGCTTTAACTTGTGTCACGGTAGCGCCACCTTACGATTACAATGTATTATAATTCGGGAAGCGATCACCTCAAAGCCACTCGAAGTGAGCCCTCTTAGCGTAGCTATAAACCTGAAGGAATGGCGTGGAACATGAGCCGTTGGCAAAAACGCCATTCGTGCTTGAGAGGCCGATGAAGATTTGATCATACAGTTCCTTGACACCACATTCAACATCCATATAGATAAGTAGAACGAACCCCCATGCGACTTCAAGTACCCTTACATGTTCATCACATTCCTAAAAAATATTGACGGTGCAAAATGCCAAGCAACATCATTCGATTTTTCAACCCCTCACCGATCGCGGGGCTAGTCGACAAGTGTGAAACGTTATGACGTGTAAAGTAGAACACGGGCTTGATAAAATTTATGAAGCGATTGGTTGTTGTGGCGAAATGCGCGGTGCGCGGTTTTTGTTTTACAAGAGAAGTCGGTGAAAGTTTAAAAATATACGTAGATAATATCTACGTTATACTTCGAAAAATACATAGTGTCATTTATTGAAAGAAGATGTTTAAAACAAAATCGCAAGTTGACCGGCACGTGTCCAACGTGCTTAACCAGCTGAGGGACCCCAAAGAGGTAACGATTTTGACAGTTGATTTGATCAATTGATGTTGATTGGGAGAGTAGACTAGCTCTTTCGAACTAAGTACGGGTGCATGCACTCCCTCTTAGTTCTGACGCGCAACGCTATATTCCCGGCGTAAGTCAACGGAATCATCACGAGTTCCGCTGCTTTACCTAGTTTTAGCTAATTAAATCAACTCGCCAAACATTTAT
The DNA here is from genome assembly GCA_034190875.2 of Urechis unicinctus. Taxonomy (NCBI): domain Eukaryota; kingdom Metazoa; phylum Annelida; class Polychaeta; order Xenopneusta; family Urechidae; genus Urechis; species Urechis unicinctus. Next base: position 50,028,249 of record CM067353.1, read on the forward strand.
TGGACCAGAAGCTGAATTTCAGCAACAACAGTATCCTGTGTATAAGTATTTTGGCCTAAAACACACCAAACGGTAATATCTGAGCCCGACTTGGCAACATGGCGGCTAGGCGGCGGAAACTGACCAGCGTGAGCATTCACCAATTGGAACATAGGCGAGACAGCTCACAAGACGCGGGTTCACAGGGACTATTTGTGGCATTCTTTGCTTTGAATTATCATGAAAATAAACTTTTGAAACAGCAGTTATAAGGTTTAAAGAATATTTTTTATAGCCCTGTTGAATGTTCAGGCTTAAAATTAGGCAATGAAACAGTTAAAAATGGAACATGCTGTTGAGCTGTACACTTGGGATAGACAGTTTCACTTTCTTTTTGTGAAAAGAGAAACTTCTTGGAATTTTTCAATTATTTAGCATGTATTTTGTGTGTGTGTGTGTGGGGGGGGAACTTATTGTTATTTCTCAGAATAAACTCCTGATAAGTGATAAATAGGATTGAATAAGTATTCTTCATTATGCACTGATCTTCACAGGGAATTGCTGTGATATATTGATACATAATTTTCTCCAGTATGGTTTAAAATTCGTGTCCAGTCATAAATGAGAAGCAGGCGTAACCAATTACTTAATGCAGTAGTGAATTGGTTGATTTTTTTTTAACAAGAATTATGAAAGTTGTGATGAAAGGTAATATCAGACCTTTCCAACCAACACTTATAGTTTCAGTTTAGTTCAAGTTCTTTTTGATAGCGAACGCCATTTCCCCTAGTTTCTCATCGTTGCTTGGCTAATTTTGCAGAGAAATGTGAAGGGTCTTGCATTTGCCAGCCTCTACTACAAGATCAATGAATATGATGTAGCACTCAGGTGAGAGGACCTCAAGATTTGGATATTTTGCCCTATATATCAGTCTGGGCTTACATATGTGACCCCCATCATTCTATGCTCTGATAAGCCATGAATGACAGGAGCATGTCCTCTCATGCATGACAGGTGCTTGTAAGAGTACCCCCCCCCCAAAAAAAAAAAATAACCTATTTTTTAAATAAAGTGTGTCTGTTACAGATATCTCCAGGGGTTCCTCACTGTGAAGGAAACGTACGCCTCTGCCCATAAACTCCTTGGTCAGATTTATGAGGCCAAGAAGCAGCCGGCTAAGGCGCTGGATGCATACAAACGGTCACTGGAGCTGGATGAAAACCAGCGAGATGTGCTGAGGAAAGGTCAGCTAGAAACATGACGCTCCCATGAATGGCCTTAGTGATTGTATGGCCTACAAAAGCAGTACAAAGATTATCCCTAATAGCTCTCTATGCAAATGGACTCGAGCCATCCTTGTATACTACTCATTCTTGCTGTGAGGTTATTTTAGGGACAATACTTTTTTAGAGACAGTACTTTTCACCGCTTACCTGTTACTGGAATCATTACAATCATCATCTTCATTTTTATGTATATAACACAGTAGATTATTTGATCAATGTTGGTGTAGACTGCATTGAATTGGTGTACAACTGTCTGCTGAATCTCTTGCAGTGTGTGAGATGTGTGTACAAGTGGATGTACCGCCAGACATATCCCAGGTAACCACGGGCTTGTTGCAACCTACTTGACAATAACACCTGATTTCACTGAACTCGCCCACATCAGATGCATTGTGTGTGTATGTGTGGCCAGTACTGGGTGGAAAGGGCTAATAGGTCGATCAGAGGAGATCCCATTGTACTGGCACTCAAGGTAATCTCTTTCATTTGGTGAATTGTAGTGCATCTTATGTAGGTAGGTTGTAGATTCCATGTAGGAAATGCGACCTTTATTCACTGTTGGAAGTTTGCTTTTGAATAGGTTCAGCCTTGCCAACATCATGATCTCAGTAAATAAGGTCGGTGTTTATGTTTGCATTTTTGCTTTGCAGGAGAAGATCTGCTCGGGTGGCCACGACAAGTCGGAGGGTGACGAGGATGACCTTGAGGAGTTGCTGGCTCAGCAGCTGGTGAGTTGAACTACAGATGTCGTCCCATCATCACCTCATCATAATGCACTTGACCTGTCATTGCCCTGCTGTCATAATGCAGTTTGAAAAGCATATATTTCTCAATTGTCTTCACAATGACATTTTCTTTATTTATAGAGGTTCTATGCAATGTGTATTTCTGCCAGTTCACATTATATAATCACCATCCATGTTGGACGCCGAGCTAAATTGACCTGTCTGTGGTGGCGTGATTGTAGGTGAAGCAGCCCCGAGACACATCACTGCGCTGCCGACTGGTGCGCCACCTGCTGGAGCGAGGACGAGTCGGTGAGGCTCGCAAACATGTACTGGAGGTGGAGCAGACTGGAGTCCTCGTGGAGAACCTCGAGTGGGGTCGTGTTGTGCGGCAGGTGCTCGAGGTACGTGCCCCTGGGAGGCAGTTATGGAATGTCTACATCGTGGGTTCTAGAGTATGGAGAAGTGGGCTCTATTGAGTCGGGTTTAAATAACAGGTGACTGTGTTAAAACATGCGAGTTTGCGTGTTAGGATGTGAAGGTGACCAGCATATATTGCCAGGGTGAGGAGTTGGGTTGCAGTGTGACAAGGTGATTTGGGTTTGCGTGAGGTTGTTGTGGAGATGTTGTACAAAACAAGAACATCCTTATCATGGTTTGAAATAATGATATTTTTACAATTGTCAAAAGTCATTGATTGGCTGGTTTGAGTTAAGTCATTGGTTGGCTGGTATGAGGTAAGTTATATATGACTCTGTGGTCCAGGAATGCATTGAGCGTGCCGGGCCAGGTGCAAACACAGCTGCGCTGGATCAACAGCGGCTCCTGACCTGCTTGTGTCGCTTGTCTTCCCTAAGTCTACGCCACGGCAGCATGGGGGAGAGCGTCAGAACCATTCACGAGTAGGCCACAAGTCATTATCTCATGCTGGCCACGGTCTTATGTAGCGAATGTACACAATCTACCTCAACATAATCAATTGTGTTTGTATAACGCCTGGTCTGAGATTATGATATTGATGGAGCTTAATATGAGAGATTGAGTATAGCACAGTTCTATTACTAATCGCTGTATGTGATCTCAGTACTACTATTTGTATATACATGGTCCTGCATGGTTAACTCATGTAGGCTGGTGCCGTTTTTGTTGTAGGTTTGACTCTGCCATTGAAAGATGCCAAGAGTTGCGGCAAGTCTCCGAGTCGTGGAACACTCTACACATGGAGATGCAGGCCCAGCTCTTCTATTTCATTGGCACACTCCTGCTGAAGAAAGCTGTGTCTGTAAGTCGTACAATTGTTTCGGTAAGACTTGTACATGTAGTAGGCCTGTAGGATGTGCAGGGCATGAAACTTAGAAAATTTGCCACCGGCCAACCTGGCTGGTAGTTCCAAAAATCCACCGGCCCAGAAAAAATTCCACCAGCCAACAAAATTCAACACAAGTTTATGTATATTTATGAATACTTTATTTTTTTTACCCATAACCCACATAATATAACTCACAATATACACGACAAAAATTAAAATAAAATTGCACCAAATTCAATCACTTGATAAACACAGCATGAAAAACATGACACTCGGGTAAGAACATATAATACACACAACAATAACACCCTACTTAACAACAGGCTTTCTGGTATGTGGCCTTGAGCGCCCAGGACAAACCAATGTAAACAAAGTCCTCTTCTGGTCCATCCTCCTCCTCACTTTCACGTCGAATGTTTTCCTTGTAACTGGAGCGTCGATACCAGGTCCCAGTAATCTATAACAGTTCTATAGCATGCTCAGGGTTGCAGTCGGCGGTAGGGGGCGACACAAGAAGCACAGTCATCAGGTCGTTGAGGGAGTCTGCGCCAAGACTGGATGTCCAGTCATTTTTTATGTTGAATCCTCTTTCACACAGTTGTAGAGGCAGGAAGGGTCAGAATGAGGTCCATGAGGGCTAATACATCACAACAGTCTGTCCTATGTGCCCTGTTGATGCTTGCCCTGGACATCTAGTCAATTCCTGGACCTCTGCTGCTGTCTGTGAGAATCTGCACAAGACATATGAGCACACTATAGGCAATGATTATTTACATAACACAAATGATAAATAGGTTTATTCCGCATCAGCTCACCTGTGCTTTAAGCATTGCCCACTGGTCTGGGATATATGCAGTGTCAACACCTGCACGAGAGAGTACAACACTGAAATGTTCAACGAGTGTGGCTGCTGCCTGATCACCAAAATCTGAAAGCATATTCAGACAGCTGCATATCTTTGGTTGCATATGTTCTGCAGCAATCGCAAAACATTACATCTTGCTTTTCATCGTGTCGCAGCCAACCTCTTTCTTCTCCGCAGTCTGTTTTCAGCCAGCTAGAATTCCATTTCCTGCCTCTTTTTTTTTTCTCATAATCTTTACTTTGAAGCCTTAGCTCTTCTGGTAGCTTGCGCTTACTCGACTGGGGAGGCTTGGCCCCTTCAACGAAATGCCACATAGTGTAGAAAAATTGGTGATTTGGACGCTGACGATTTGACTTGGTCGTCTCGTAGAACAGAGCTTGATGATTTATCATGATCAAACGAAGCCTTATTTATCCAAAGTTCGCCGAGACCCAAACACAACGCGCGACGCTACGCAGCGACCGACGTTTCGCCCGTGTCATGATGTGGACACGTTGATAGCACGCGTCGCATCGTGACGCGCTGACCAGTTGAAATCGCGAGCTCCTGTCACAGCTTCTCAAAAGCCGAGCCTAACCTTGGAATCATACCTCCGTGCACCTACTTACATTATTACCTGAAACAACAACAATAAATTGGCACATCCCAGCCAACAGCGACACATTCAAAGATGAACAAGCACTCAAATACAATTCTAGCACAACAAATTCACGGCTGCTCGTGAGGGGTGTTTTTACGATTTCGGACATGGTAATGGAAGAATGATATTGTTTGAATAAAACAAACACAGTTATATTATATATAAAAGACCAGAAATCATATGAATGAGGATGCGTCATGTTAGTATTACCGTCACATTGCTGCGTAAGTTATTATGTGAACAAGTCGTCAGCTAAGTGAGCGACGGTATATTAGCGCCCAATTAATAATACCAACGGGACATCCGATAAAGTCGTATAAGGTGTCCAAATCTGTATATTTAATACTACAATGAAGACCAGAGACCCTCTAAATAAATACTCGCTGCGTTTGGAGTAAGCAATCACTGGTGATCTCAGTCAGGGTTCGGGGCTTAAGTGCGTGTTAAATTAAAGGTCGGGCGTTTCAGAACGTGCTGCGAGCGGGCGCATCATAAAAACTTAATACAGGCTATTTGTTGACTCGCCACCCGGCGACCAGTTTCGTAATTTCTACCCGCCCGAGCCGATTTTGACTCGCCATTGGCGGGCGGGCGGGCGTTAGTTTCGAGCCCTGATGTGTAATACTGATGTTTTATAATACAATCATTAACAATTTTTTTAAATTATACAGGAATCCTTGCTTGTCAGATCTTTGTTGTGTTTGAATGCTCCTCTATTTGCGTTATAGATAGGTGACTTAGAGGTAATGGTCATGTGGAGTGCCAGCTCGTGTTGTATGCACTATACTTAAGCGTCTCTTATCCTCCATGATCTCTGCTGTGTTTACACGTAACCTTGTTGTTTGTAGGGTGACCTGCGTTGGGATGAAGCGAGGAATCTAGCGGGGGCGTGTTACGGTGTCAGTGTGGGCGTAGAGCCGTTCACAAGACGTGCTGCTTGGTACAGCAGGGATGGAGATGAAAGACAGAAGACGTACGATACCTGGCGGAATCTGGCCATCCGCAGATACGTCATCACAGGTGGCTGCTAGCTCTCATCATTTTTAGGAGTCCATTTGGGCACACCTTTATTATCATGTTTTCAGATGTAGGGCTTACTTGTCACAGGTGTCTATTGTAGGTCACATGATGTGTCTTTTGGGTGTGTTGCAGGCCACATGATGTCAGAGCTGTCCATCGGAGCTAGCTGGATCTCTTCCCTTCAGGCCGAGTACCTCATACCACAGGTAGTCCTTAATGTTCCTCATTTAGTCCCTCATACTGTACGTAGTCCTCAATGTTCCCTATTCAGTCCCTCATACTGCAGGTAGTCCTCAATGTTCCTCATTCAGTCCCTCATACTGCAGGTAGTCCTCAATGTTCCTCATTTAGTCCCTCTTGCTGCAGGTAGTCCTCAATATTCCTCATTCAGTCCCTCTTGCTGCAGGTAGTCCTCGATGTTCGTCATTCAGTCCCTCAAACTGCAGGTGGTCCGCAGTAGACCTCGTTCAGTCCTTCATACCACAGTCAGACCCTCATCCCGCCTGCCTCCCTGTTTGTGTATATGTGAAGCTGGTGGTACAGGATAACAGTCAGACCCTCATCCCACCTGCCTCCCTGTTTGTGTATATGTGAAGCTGGTAGTACAGGACAGCAGTCAGACCCTCACCCCGCCTGCCTCCCTGTTTGTGTATATGTGAAGCTGGTAGTACAGGACAGCAGTCAGACCCTCACCCCGCCTGCCTCCCTGTTTGTGTATATGTGAAGCTGGTAGTACAGGACAGCAGTCGGATCCTCATCCCGTCTGCCTCCCTGTTTGTGTGTATCAGGTCCAGCAGCGGTTGGTGAAGCTCGTCTACACTCTACCTGACATGGCGTCCACCGCTAACCAGACCTATCTCTCCCAGACCACACTGTACACCTCGGTCACTCTCACCTTGCCCAGTAATATCACCATGACCGACATGGAGAAGGGTGGGTCATTTGTAGCATGCGAAGCAGGATGACTGAGCAGTACGCTTGTGCATCCACTCTCAAGATATGATCTTTGATGTTCAAAATATTGGTTTCATTATCTTATTAATGGTATTGTGTTTGGCTCAATGGTGGAGGTGTGGCTCCTTTGTTTGAGCATTTGGTTACTGACATTGGCATTTCAGACACTGTCAGTGTCATTGTGAAAAGCCACGTTCCTACCTCAATATTACCTTTCTGCCTCATTGGCACAGCTTGAGTGGTGCAGCTTACTGGATGATCATAATTATATGTGTTTGTCTGTCTGTCTGTGTGTAGAGCTAGCCAACAGTGAGGTCAGTGACCTCTCCCTACTGGTCTGGCTGGCGGTTCAACATCGACACGAATCTGCGTTCCATCGGCTCCAATGTAAGCTCTGACTTTACACTTCCTGTTTCATTCCATAGAGCAGCGTATGAGTGAGCATGTGGAATGAAGGCCAGATAGTCAACGAGTGTTCTGTCGGGACTGTCGGTTGATACATGATGTTTAGTGGATGTGGTTCAAGAGTGAAGCAAGTCTTCTGTGAAAAGTGCCTCCAGCATTGACATGTGCTGTGATGTGGTGACTTGTGTGGTATAGATAGCTACAGTCATTTTGCTGGGCTGGTGATTGACGGCTCGGAGCTGAAGCACTGTTCCCTCCAGACACTCAGTCAGCTCGATATACAGGTGGTGCACCATTCAGTTTATCTTTGTTCTCTCTGTGCCGAACAGTTCAAAGTGGATCTCTGGATGTTTGATCGCGTCAAATCTAACCCTACCATTTTGAATATGTTAAGTTGGTCCTTATCATCATGTGTATTCTGGCTGTGAACAAGTGTGTCCGGAATGTGTCGTTAATTCTCATGCATTTGTATGTAATAAGACTTTCTTTCGGTCATATGTTATCATCCTGTCATATAATCTGAGTATCTATGACTAAGATGATTATGTTTCCATAGGCGTTTGTTAGTGCGGTTGTTTGGGACTCCGTGGCAGAACTGGAATTAAATTCTGTTGACCGGAGCCAACCTCTGGTGCTACCACCAGAAATAGCTCCGCCCCTCTGCAGAAAGGAGCAATCCGATTGGTGGACAGCTGCATACAAATTGGTCAACACCTCGGCCAGGTTGGAATGATACTCAAACTGGAATGTGCGTAGATGTTTAAGTATGATGTTGAGGTCGATGTATGATGTGGTGTGCTGTTGTGAACCTGTGTCAGGGTGGGTGAGGACTGGAGTCTGCTGCAGCGTACGTTACAGCGAGGTCTTGACGAGATGCATCTCGTTGGCAACCACACGATGAGTCTCTCCCTCCTAGTACACCTGGCTCGGAGCTTCCAGGACACGGTAGGTAACCAGGGGAAGTCTCACAATGTCACCTGGGGAACACGTCAACAATAGTGATGCTGGGTACAAGGGATATAGTTGTGTAAGGGTTTGTTTGCTATTGCAGGAAGAAGCTGGTTCCGAGTACAGCAAGTTGAGTGAGGCGAGGTCTGTCTTCTATTGGCAGGCCGTCCTCGACATGATAGTCAGGGTGAAGAAGTGAGTGGGCATTCTAACGGCAATCATTGGTTTTGTTTTATGGCTTTCTCCAAGTTGGTGGACTTGAACACTGAGTAGCCTATAGTGAACGGGATTGATATCAGTGGTGATTGAAGTGATAATAGTGGTGATTGAGTGATATCAGTGGTGAATGATTGAAATGATACCAATGGTGAATGATTAAGTGATATCTGTGGTGATTGAAATATAATCAGTGGTGATTGTGTTTTACTCACAGACAGAAAAAGATGTGGATTCCCAAGGAATGGCTGTTCCGCCCAGAACCCCAGCTCCCCCTGGCTGAGCGTGACTCCTTCATCAGACAGAGTGAGTTGTCGGGAATGACGTACCTGGCAGAGGTCGATCTAAGACATGGCAGGTTGGAGGCAGCGCTCGAGAGGTTCTCTAAGGTAGACACAGCAGAGGCATCCTACCAACAGGCAAAGGTAAACACACCTGTAATTACTGTATATAAGAGGCATCCTGCCAACAGGTGAAGGTAAGCACAACTGTAATTGTTATAACAAGAGGCATCATGCCAACAGGCGAAATTAAACACACATGTAATTACTATATACAAGAGGCATCCTGCCAACAGGTAAAGATAAACACACCTGTAATTAACATGTTGATAACCGCAGCATTTGGATATCTATTGAGTAAAATAGAAGTGTAATGATGTTACAGTCTTTCTGAATCCTGATCAAGTTGTGAAATATTTCTATGCTCAGTTTAGAATGAAAGTACATTTATATTCTGGTTGAATATTCATTTGAACAATACAACCCTGCCAGACTGAGTTCAACTTTGTCAGAGGTATATGGTGAGGTGGGGGTGGGGGCAGATAATGAGCCCACCGAGACATGGGTGTAATACGACTCTCTCTGGTTCGTAGATCTACACCACTATGGCAGCAGAAGCCCCATCAGGAGACGACCGGGATTATCTGGAACAAGCCAGAGAGGCACTATGCCTCACCCTCGACCGCTTACGTGGCAACCAGCACAATGTAGGTTGCATTGAAATTGGAAATACTCTGACACAAATTAAGTTTCCGTAATGAGCCATCCATATAGTGAAGGGCTGTGTGAGTTTAGCTTTATGATATATTGATCTCTACACCTCTGTCTTTGATTATTCCTGAGACGTGGTTGTATATTGTGAGCCGACTGTTGTGTTTTTAATGATAGCTTGGCTATATAATATATAAATCTCTACACCTCTGAGACAGTGTCAAATTGTGAACTGAATATTGGGTATTTAGTGATGTAATACTGGTGATGAATGTAATTGAGGTCATATGTGTGCTCTGTGAGCAGCCACTGCATTATGAAGTGACTGAGTTGTTTGACTCAGTGGAGACGCGACTCAACCGAAGCACCTTAATGAGAGGTAAGTGTCTGACCAGTACAGCCCGCCACTCCTGTGACAGCCTGTTGACATGTGACTATTCTTTCTGTGACAGCCTGTTGACATGTGACTATTCTTTCTGTGACAGCCTGTTGACATGTGACTTCTTTCTGTGACAGCCTGTTGACATGTGACTATTCTTTCTGTGACAGCCTGTTGACATGACTATTCTTTCTGTGACAGCCTGTTGACATGTGACTATTCTTTCTGTGACAGCCTCTTGACATGTGACTATTCTTTCTGTGACAGCCTCTTGACATGTGACTATTCATGTTGGGGTTGTTTTGTTGACAGACCCTTGTGAGAGTGAACTGAGTATCCGACCTGGCCCTGAGATTCCCCACAGCACCCCACGATCAGTGAGGCGCACCCTCTACCCCGTACTGACCTCGCCTGCATCTAGAGTGAGGCTCTACTGTTGTCTTGATTATTGGCTGCCCCTGGTGGCCTGCTATTGTAGTTGTTTACATCGCCACCAGGTGTCACTAATATTCTTCTATATCATATGGATATGTAGAGCTATGGCCTCACTTGTGCATTAAAAGCTGCCTGGTAACAGAATAAGTCACGGGTTAAACATTCGCTCATGTAAACCATGTCAGGAAGCCTATTCACATTATTTATGATTATTGCACGCCTGTTATACAGAATCCTCTGCCGGACCTGTCAGCTGAGCGCGCCCATGTGGCAGCCAGTCCTGATAGAATAGATGCCCAGCTACGTGCTCTCACCGTCAAACATGACGGGGAAATGAATGAAATCCGCGAACTCGTCAGGAGTCTAACGGTAGCTTGACAGTTACATGTGCTTCATCCATTTAAGATGTCATTCAGTCTAATGTGTCAGCATATCTGACGTTGGTCATCCTGTCACTCAATACTTTGTCTAACAGCTCACCTTGTCTTATGCCTTACACCTGTCTGATATTGTCACCTGGTGAATGTCACCTGTTCTATTCTATTATCAGGATAAAGTGGAGGATTTGAGAGAGGAAGTAGCTGAGGTCAAGGAATTGGTGAAGAAAGTACCACAGGCTCCGCCCCCAGACCCAGCGCCGGCCCCTGCCCCCGCCCCTGCTCCAAGTGGCCCTCCTATTATACCTCCAGCCCCTCACCAGGTAACAATCATCATCCAATAGGAAGTTGTTCAAGTTCAGATGTTGTCATATGAGAGAGGCTTGTTTAACATGACAAATGTCTGTCATTCTCAGTCTGGCATTACGTTTGAGACATTAATTGGACAGAGACCTCGTCATGTGTAATGGAAGCCACTCTTTGGATTGATTGTGTTCTAGATGGGCTTGCCATACTACGGCTACCCGATGCGCGACTACGACTTGCTGGCACCCCACGCCTACCCTCCAGGCTATGCCTATGCCATGCCCCTACCACCTCAGGCACTAGCTCCACTCCACCACGGCTATGGAGCCATCAATGCCATGGGGGTACGTCCCCCGCAGCATCCTGCTGCTGCCGGCCTGGTACCGCCCCCTCCCCCTGCCCAGCATGACGTGTATGAGGAAGAGGAGGACTACCATGACCATGAAGGGGTGGACACCAACGACTGGCACCAGCCCCCCTCCGTCTCACACCCCCCTCCCGCGCACCCACACCACTCCCGCTACCAGGCCCCGGCCATGTTCAGCCCACGGGCAGATGCAGGTATAGGCTCTAATGTCCCAGCCCCTGGCTTCTTCTCTAATACTCCCGACAGCTCCCTGGCTGGACTTCCTGTAATGTCGGCTCTGCAGGCAGGGGGCGCTGTTAGACCTTCCCTGGTCGCTGGAACGGGCGTTCCTGGTTCAGTTGCTACTCGATTCCCTATGAGCATGCCACAAGGGGTCGCCACTACACCCACAGCGACTGTCAGCCACACTGCTATCTCATCGGCTGGCAAACCCTCGGCGAGTGTCGTAGTTCTGTGCCTGACCCCATTGCCTCCACGACCCCTCCGACTATTGTCACAGCCTCAACACCAGCAACCAACCTTCTGAGGTCCATGGCAGCTCAGGGCACAGATGTCAAGGTCACTCAAACCAGCTCCGTCAAACCTCTCCCAACATTTGGGAGTGATAGCAATGCAGTTGTTGGCAATGAAAACAAGTCTTTGAGTACAGTTGGTGGGTTTGTATTCAGTGGAAAGCCTCCAGTAGTAGAAGACAAGAAGGTTGCCCCTGTTATAACCCAAGCTTCCCCAGTTAAACCAAACCCCTTCTCCAACTTCACGTTTGGCGCCCCGACTCCAGCTCCAGTTGCAGCTGTCACACCTGCTAGCGCAGTCAAGACTCCTGTCAATCACTTCACCTCCCCAGTCAAGACACCAGGGACCCAGTATATTGCCCCAGCCAAGTCAACTACCACCAAGCCTGGGTCTGCCACCAAGTCACCTACTGCTAAGCCTGGTACTGTCCCAAGTCCTGGTGGGGCTGATGGTGCAGATGACCACTTTGAACCCAACGTGGATTTCAAACCGATCGTGGAGCTTCCTGAGCAAGTGGATTTAGTGACGGGCGAGGAGAACGAGGAGAAATTGTTTGGCGAGCGAGCCAAGTTGTTCCGTCAAGATGCAGGTCAATGGAAAGAGAGGGGCAAGGGTGAGTTGAAGGTCATGCGAGATATGACCACAGGGCGTTGTAGGATTGTTATGAGACGAGATCAAGTCCTCAAGCTCTGTGCCAACCACACCATTACGAAAGACATGGAGTTGAAACCCCTGAAAAGCTCCGAGAATGCTGTCTGCTGGTTCGCCCAGGATTTCTCAGAGGAGGAGGTGAAACGGGAGAATCTGGCTGCCAAGTTCCAGACCGGAGAAATCATGGCCAAGTTCAGGCAGGTGTTCGAGGACTGTCGTCAACAGATGACCAATGCAGCTGTTAAACCTGTTGTAAAAACCAGCCAAGACAAGCAACAATCTCTGGGAGCTCTGTTCAAAGCTAAACCTGGGCAGTGGGAATGTTCGACGTGTCTTGTCAAGAATGAAGACAACAGCACCAAGTGTGCGGCATGTGAAACACCCCGACCTGGGGCCAAGCAGCCAGTGGTTAAGACAGCGACTCCATCTGCTGCTGGAGCCAGCACTATCAGCTTTGGGGTAGGACAAGGCCAGAATAGTAAGGGCCAGTCACTGGTTGACCTCTTCAAGGTCAAACCAGGTCAGTGGGAATGTGATATGTGTCTGGTAAAGAATGAGGACGGCACCACCAAGTGCCCAGCTTGTGAAACACCTCGGCCAGGCTTTGCGCAACCCGAGGAGAAACCTGCCACAACAGCCCCATCCTTTGGGTTTGCATCTGGGGGTGGGTTTAAGTTTGGAGGGTCTGCTACTGGGGGCTCACCGTTTGCATTTGGTTCTCCAGCAGCGAATCCTCCTGTAACAGCCTCTGTCACCAAGGCAACAGATGCTGCTAAGCCAGCTGCATCCACCATCTCATTTGGATCCAAGACGCAGGAAGCTGGCGCAGCTAGCTTTCAATTTGGCTCCGGATCCTCAGTCAAATTTGGTGCAGTGGGCCAGTCCTCGGTACTAGCTCCTGCCAACTCTGCGCCAGTGGACCTCTCTATCAAACCAACAGCTGTTACCCCAGCTCCAGCTGTCAAGGCAGCTGTGATAGGCACAACACGACCTTCTTTAGGTTCAGGGACATTCACATTCACACCCACCAAATTGGACACTGGCAAGTCCCCTTCTCTGGCCTGTAAATCGCCCCAGTCCCCTGATGGGGGATTCTATGTGAACAGTGAGGGAGATGATGAGCACATCACCTTTGAGCCTATCGTTCAGTTACCAGAGAAAGTCGAGCTCATGACGGGAGAGGAGGAGGAAGATGTGGTTTACAAGGAGAGAGCCAAGCTGCTGAGGTTTGTTGGCAGCGAGTGGAAGGAGAGAGGGGGGTCGGGGAGGTGAAACTACTGCAGCACAGACAGACAGGGAAGGTCAGGGTCGTCATGCGACGTGAAAAGGTCAGTCGGAATCAAGGTTGTGTGACAGTGATCTTCACCTTGTTAACCTGATCGAGGGAAGTGCAGTTTGATCTGTATTTATGTGTACAGGTTCACAAGCTATGTCTGAACCACCTTATCAGTGAGTCCATCATCCTTAAATCCATGCCCAATGGCAAGGGCAAGGCGTGGACATGGCAGGCAGCAGATTTCTCTGAGAGTGCAGACAGTCCCTCGCATGAGACGTTTGCGATCAGATTCATGACAGAAGACGCTGCCAGCCTCTTCAAGAGCGCTGTGGATGCTGCCAAGTCGACAGAGAGCAAACCCGCAGTGGAGTCGGACAACCAACCCAGTCTGCTGGCCAAGCTGCTCTCTTCACCGGCTGAAGGTAGGTGTATAGAGCGTGTGGAATGTGTTATAAAGGTAACTAAGAGTTGTTATAGCTACAGATGTAGGATGGGGTAAAGTAACCTATTTAATTGCTATCAGCTTGTAATATTTTGGGTCGCGGGCAGACAGCACATGGTTTGTAGTTTTTGGCTTTCTCCCAATCAGCTCTATTGTATTCACAGGGTCACAGTTAAAAGCCTCTAATTCAGTGGTAACACATTCAATCAAGTTTCCCTTTCACTTCTTCCTCACCATTTTCACTGATCTTAACTTTGTTATTCCCCATAACGTGACACATGCTACCCCTTACTTGACCAAAACAAAGTTTCTAGGTTTTTTATGATTCCCGTTTAATCCTGTGAATTGGCTGGAATGTGGCAGATGAATCAGACTCCGACATCGAGTTAGTAAATGAGGAGATGCCCTCACCGGACAAAGTCAAAGTGGCCCGTTCCTTCAAGCTGCCTGACACTTTCTACAATTACGAGAAGTGCGCCGACTGCTCAGGATGCCTGGGTTGCATGGAGCCTCCGTTTGACTTCAGCAAGATAGGCCAGGCGGGAGCGTATGCTGGAATTATTGCACAGCAGGGTGGGTGTTATCTTACACACATTGTTGAATGCTATATGGTTATTTGAGTGACCTTATTCTGACCATGACCTCTGTATATTGTGTGAAGGTCTTCCCAAATTGGATAAGAAAGAGCCGGAGACTTCCAAAGCATCTTGTGAGTGTCATGGGGAACATTGTTGCGCTGCTGTGTGGGAGCAGATAGCTGTATATGTTATCCATGGCATATTGCCTATGGGGGTGGTTGAGTTGGATGCAATCAAAAATTCTTTTATTCTATCATAATGTATGTGCTGTTGTAATGTCAGTGGGTTTATTGAAAGAGGTACAGGTATTATTATAGAAAGTATGCAGCATAACCTCCCAAATAATACATAGAATGATAATTAACATCCGTGTGGTTTGGAAAGAGTTGATTTAGCTGTATGACATTTGTGTTTACAGCCACACCTGCTAGCTGTATGTTTGGTGCAGCCGCGGGGCTGGTGGACTTTGCTTCTCTTGCATCAGGATCCACTAATGATATGCCTTTTACCAAAAAGACTGATGGTAAGTCTTCTTGTGGAGTAACTCTATTTGTGTAGTATTTGCATTGTTGAATTCTTCAAATGTTGAGTTCCAGTGATTGCTTGGAATGTTTGAGTGGTCATTTGGTAACTTATTACTTATATCTTTTGGTTTCTAATTCCATTGACCGCTTGATATCTAATGGTATTTAACCCTTGTCAATATTGATACAATCCATTAGTCTGCTGTCTGTCATTTAGGAAATACTGAGTTCAAATGGGCCGGATCAGGTCGGACGGTTTTCACCTCTCCCACGCGTAACACTGATGCAGGCGATGACGATGGCGACGATAGCCATTATGAGCCGGATGTGGACTTTGCACCAGTTGTACAGCTGGCTGAGGTCACTGACCTGAAGACTGGGGAGGAAGACGAGGAGATGATGTTTAAGAGTCGTGCCATCCTGTATCGCTTTGACGTAGGGTCATGGAAGGAGAGGGGGCGTGGTGACATTAAGATCCTCAAGGATCCCTCCACAGGTGAGTCACTTGGTGAACAAGTCATGCTTATTTGATAGTCGATTATGTAATCAGAAAAACTGATTGATCAAGCTGCTGTTGATGTGAAATACAGTCAGATATCTTTATCCTCAAAACTGTTTTCTTTAGGATAACAAGTAAGATATAAAAAAATAAGGGTGCTATCAGTTTTGAAACTAGATTGCCACAAAAAATGGAACACTAATTCACTATCAAACAATTAATTAGAAATCTAAAAAAATCAATTGTCCAATTGATGTCATGTGCTGGGTGTCATTGTGAGGTGAAACTGGTTTCAGGGCGGAGTCGTGTTTTGATGCGACGCGATCAGGTCTTCAAGGTGGCCTGCAACCACAAACTCACTGCCGATATGAGTCTTCAACCACTGGCTACATCGGAGACAGCATGGTGCTGGTTTGCTACGGACTATGCCGAGAATGAAGCCAAAAATGAGCAGTTTGCGGCTAAATTCAAGGTACGTGCTGGTGTTGTTTATCAATCATAATCTAGTTGCCATGAGTGTGTTGTTAGCAATAACAGCATCCTGAGTGTCATTAGCAATAACTACACCCTGAGTGTGTTTTTAGCAATAACTACACCATAAGGGTCATTTACAGTAACTACACCCTGAGTGTGTCATAAGCAATCACTACACCCTGAGTGTGTTATAAGCAATCACTACACCCTGAGTGTGTTGTAAGCAATAACTACACCCTGAGTATGTTGTAAGCAATAACTACACCCTGAGTGTGTTTTTAGCAATAACTACACCATAAGGGTCATTTACAGTAACTACACCCTGAGTGTGTCATAAGCAATCACTACACCCTGAGTGTGTTATAAGCAATCACTACACCCTGAGTGTGTCATAAGCAATCACTACACCCTGAGTGTGTTATAAGCAATCACCCTGAGTGTGTTACACTACACCCTGAGTGTGTTTTAAGCAATCACTACACCCTGAGTGTGTTTTTAGCAACACCCTAACTACACCCTGAGTGTGTTATAAGCAATCACTACACCCTGAGTGTGTTATAAGCAATCACTACACCCTGAGTGTGTCATAAGCAATCACTACACCCTGAGTGTGTTATAAGCAATCACTACACCCTGAGTGTGTCATAAGCAATCACTACACCCTGAGTGTGTCATAAGCAATCACTACACCCTGAGTGTGTCATAAGCAATCACTACACCCTGAGTGTGTCATAAGCAACTACACTACACCCCTGAGTGTGTCATAAGCAATCACTACACCCTGAGTGTGTCATAAGCAATCACTACACCCTGAGTGTGTCATAAGCAATCACTACACCCTGAGTGTGTCATAAGCAATCACTACACCCTGAGTGTGTTATAAGCAATCACTACACCCTGAGTGTGTTATAAGCAATCACTACACCCTGAGTGTGTTATAAGCAATCACTACACCCTGAGTGTGTCATAAGCAATCACTACACCCTGAGTGTGTCATAAGCAATCACTACACCCTGAGTGTGTTATAAGCAATCACTACACCCTGAGTGTGTTATAAGCAATCACTACACCCTGAGTGTGTTATAAGCAATCAATACTACACAATCACTGAGTGTGTCATAAGCAATCACTACACCCTGAGTGTGTCATAAGCAATCACTACACCCTGAGTGTGTTATAAGCAATCACTACACCCTGAGTGTGTCATAAGCAATCACTACACCCTGAGTGTGTCATAAGCAATCACTACACCCTGAGTGTGTCATAAGCAATAACTACACCCTGAGTGTGTCATAAGCAATCACTACACCCTGAGTGTGTTATAAGCAATCACTACACCCTGAGTGTGTTATAAGCAATCACTACACCCAGAGTGTGTCATAAGCAATCACTACACCCAGAGTGTGTCATAAGCAATCACTACACCCTGAGTGTGTTGTTAGCAATAACTACACACTGAGTGTGTTATAAGCAATCACTACACCCAGAGTGTGTCATAAGCAATCACTACACCCAGAGTGTGTCATAAGCAATCACTACACCCTGAGTGTGTCATAAGCAATCACTACACCCTGAGTGTGTTGTTAGCAATAACTACACACTGAGTGTGTTTTTAGCAATTGCTACACCATGAGGGTCATTGACAGTAACTACACCCTGAGTGTGTTGTTAGCAATAACTACACACTGAGTATGTGATTACAGTGTTGTTATCAGGGCTATCATGCACAACTGATTTTGTGCTTACGAGCTGGTTTCTCCGGTGGTATACAAACCAGCTGTTGCCCCATCAAGTGTATATGATTGATGCTGGCATATCAAGTGTCCAGGGCATTGGAAATCAGGAGAGGGATATTGAGAGTTGTGATGAGAGATTAACCATGTAACTATATTGCACAGGAATAACTTATCACACCAAGGCGGGATGAAGGAGTGATGGAGGTGAAGGGGGGGGGGGGGGGGGGGGGGTACTTTCCAGTGACATGAGGCGTGTTACTGAGCAGTGATTAGTAGGATTGAGGATGTCTTAAAAGTAGTTGTAGGTAGGAAAATGTTATGCATTTTTGATAGATTAGCCTGGTAATTGACGTGCATGTTGCTTGGTCGGGTGGACATCGATCAGTGTCAATAGGAGGTCCATAATTAGTCGATAGATTACATGTGTATGTATCGATCAGATGATCACATCTAATGATAGATTAAACTTTAACGTGTCCCGTCCATTTGACTCATTGATATGGACAAACATGCATACAAGCCCATTCAGGTATGGTATTTATAGGAATAGACCGTTCATATTCTAGGTTCATATCTGGTATTGGTATTGATAGGAATAAACTTTAACGTTCATATTCCGGTCCATTTGACTCTTGTATTGAAAGGAATGTACTTAAACATTCAGGTATAGCATTTATTGGAATAGACTAACGATCATATTCTTGACATGGTTTCCAAAATTGTGTATAGATTGTATCCCCCTATTTGTAATTAATTTTTCCCCAAAATTTTGTGACCCATGCATTACTTGATATGGTATTCAATTGTATAGTAAAACTGTGATTTGGGGGTTTCAGAACAAAGGGACAGCAGCAGAGTTCAAAGCTCAGTTTGATGCTTGTCGCACCATGGGAGCTGCCTCGCCTGTGAAAGGTTTGCTGAACTTGCTGTTGTAGTTAGCATGGTACAACAACCTAACTGGCTGTATAATGTACACTGGCTGCTTCTGATGCTGGTTGTACTGTATCTGTCATTGTCTTATTCATAAACTGATTGTATGAACCTCCATAATATAAGATCCCGGCTGTAGCATCTTTTGTTCTGTGAGTGCCATAGTTCTGAACCAAATTGCTTTGTAGACAATTCCAGCTGCTTTATTGAGGCCAATAATTCACGTTTCAGGGACGGTCGCAGCTAATATTGCAGATACAAAGGTGGCTACCAATGAAACAGTCTCATCAGCAGCATCCTCAACGTCTGCCTCCGTACCAACCTCAGTTCCAGCAACTGCTGTATCATCTGTAGCATCCACCACTCCTGCCTCTGTACCAGCTTCTCAGCCAGCCGCAGCTCCCTTCAGCTTCACCCTACCATCCACACAGAATGCTGGTGGGTTAACAGCCACCGCCTCAACCACACAAGGCCCGGGTTTATTTGGTTTTGACAAAAGTAAACCCGGCCCAAGTCTATTCACTGGTGAAAAAACTTGCCCGGGTCCAGCTCTATTGTCCAGTGACACCTCCAGTCAAGGACCTGGTCTTTTCTCCATCCAAAGTGACAGTAAAGTCCCCAATGCTAGCTCTGCTTCTTCAGGATTCAGCTTCAAGATGCCGGAGTCGAAAGGGCCCCAGGGCTCTGGTTTCAGCTTCCAGAACCTGGCGTCAAGTCCCGCCTCACAGCCGGCTGCTACCTCTGGTGTGGCTGGCTTCTCCTTCAAACCTCCACAGTTCGGTGCTCAGAGTGTATTTGGTCAGGCCGCTCAGACAGTGGGAGCTGGAGATGCTACTGCTGATAATGCTGCTGCTGACAGTGATGGCCAGGAGGAGTACGAGGCCGGAGAGGAAGATGGCTCTGTGGTCTTCAGCAAAAGGATGACTCTCTCTGCCTGCGGTACTGATGAGGACACCTTACAGGTGACACAACTGCCACATGTTACCTTGAATAACATGTTGTGCTGAAACATTAATATCATACAATTGCTCCTGTAGGTTAAGACAAGTGATGTATTATGCATGGCGATAAATTCATGTAATTACAGTGCGTTATGATAATTGTGGATTGATGACAATTCTTTGTGATTTGTTCTGCAGGTGTTGGGGCAGGGTGAGTTGGAGCTGGTGTTTAGTGAGACAGGCAAGCCTCAGCTGTACGCGGAGACTGAAGAGGGTCTCGTTCTCTGTGATCACTGTGTGGAGCCCCATCATGTAGCTACTCTGTGAGTCAACCATCCCACATGCACGTGCCAGGTGCTGCTTAGTGTCTTAATCAACTCACGATGACAGCCTGTTGACAAAGAAGGCAGGGTAACAATGATGGGGGGGGGGATGGTCGCAGGCGTATGAGGTCTAGGTGAATGATGTGTGTGTGAATGAGGTAAATAAGAGGTGTGTGTGTGTGGCAAATGAATCAAATGATTTGCTGATGTGAAGTGACTGGTTTGGATGTTTATATGATGTCAGTTGGTGTGAAGTGACGGGTTTGGATGTTTATATGATGTCAGTTGGTGTGAAGTGACTGGTTTGTATGTTTATATGATGTCATTTGATGTGAAATGACTGGTTTGGATGTTTAAATGATGTCAGTTGATGTGAAGTGACTGGTTTGGATGTTTATATGATCTCAGTTGGTGTGAAGTGACTGGTTTGGATGTTTATATGATGTCAATTGGTGTGAAGTGACTGGTTTGTATGTTTATATATGTCATTGATGTCAGTTGATGTTTAAATGATGAGTGATGTTTGGTTGTTTAAAGTTGGTGTGATGTGACTGGTTCGTATGTTTATATGATGTCAGTTGATATGAAGTGAGTGGTTTGGATGTTTAAATAATGTCAGTTGATGTGAAGTGACTGGTCTGGATGTTTATATGATGTCAGAGACAAGAAGAAGAAGCTGGTAATGTGGGAGGCGTGTGATGAGAACTCGATGCCTCCCGGTGACACCCGCTTCTCCGCTCAATTCAGCTCCAAGGCAGCTGCAGAAGAGTTCATTACCTGCTTCAATGATGTGAGTAATTACTTGGTTCACTTGTCATCAATGGTTCCTCAGGTGAATTCTGATTGGAATAGCGGTACACCAGGAGAAGGTTAGGATGTCATAGCTACTGTGTGTTGTTGACAGGCTGTTGAGATGTCCAAGCAGGTGGTTGCCAGCAAGAAGGGCCAGGATGTCGAGAACGTGGGTGCCCATGAGGCTGATTACGACGACGAGGATGAAGATGAGGAGCCGTTATTCACCTGCCAAGCTCGCCTCACTCTGCTGACAGGCAACCTTATCCAGGTAATACATATTACGACGCGTTCACATCCCCATCAGCGCGGTACCCAGTTTCCTAATATTTTAATCCCATTCTACTAAATCCTGAAATATTTCTTGAAAATGGAAACTCATGTGGTATTTGTATTTGTTGAAGAGGCTTTTAAAAACTCAACTGTGTGTATGACTAAATCTAATTTGTAAAGTGCCGTTTCTAAAATGCATGGATTGCATTAGGTCAGATTAATTGGCAATGTGCACATGATAAGCATGATATACACTACATTGTAAAACAGGTGTCCAGAGATGAGATTGTGGTGTGTGTGGTTGTAGGAGGTGGGAGAGGGAGAGCTCTGTGTGGTTCACGACGATGACGTACCAGGCTGTCGTATCTTAATGGAGTCGGCTACTGGCAGGAAGATGGTGAATCATATAGTCTGCAGACAACACCGCCTCCTTTCCATCACTGATGATACGGGGTAAGTGCATTCCCTGATTCACAATACCGGTGGAGGACACCTTATCGACAATGCTTGGAGCGGAGCTAGTTCCAGATTCTGAAATTTTTCATGATTTTGATTACCTTGATACATACAGATAGTACTGGACTTTGGTGATCAACTTCTGTGTGAGAATCATAACGTTTCCCAATCATTGGGGATTACCGTTTGTAAAAATCATCTGTGCGATAGAATTAGGGATATTGTCAAAATAATTTGTGTGCTAACATCCATGAGTGAGAAACACTGTTTCCTGTGTAGAATCTAACAAAACAGTCAAAAGGACATGATTACATGTACACCGAAAACATACCAGCTCGTCCTTGGGTTAAAGTTTCTAGATATGTGTAATACTCTGTGTGTGTACGTGTACCAGAACCTGTGCTGTACAGTGGTCAGCTAAGGACTTCAGCAGTGATGAACCAGTGAAACAAACCTTCAAGATCACATTCAAATCAGAATCAGAAATGATTTCCTTCAAGGAGATGTTTGACCAGGTCTAAGTTCATGCCAGATATTCCGTATTTTCCAGATAATTGGCTCCCTATTTCATAAGCAACATGAAGAGATTGCCCAGATGAATTTTTTTCTATTTCTGATGCAATTTGTATTTTGCTTCAATTTGTGTGTCGTAGCTCAAATGACTGGTTTATAATGCTTTCATGTTAATGGGAACACCAAATCAACGATAATTAATCGATAAAGGCACATTGAAAACACCCCGCGAACCTTGTTTACAATAACATTCAAATATATAGCGACATGGACCAGTAACGCATGCGCAACTCCACCATTTCCTGGTATTATCGAACCACGCCCGTTTTCAGCCTTTTTGGTCTACCGGGCGGCATTTTTGGTTCACCATTTGAGTCCCGTCAAAAATAAGAAACAGACCATAATTTTTTTCTAAGCAGAATTCTGATGATTTTTGATTAAATGCACCTTTAATCATAGTGTGTTGCATTGTTTTCAGGCATTGAAAATGTCACAGGAGGGGCAATTCGATGAGTTGTGAGAAAAGATACCGGTGCTGATACAACCCCCATCATGTGGTTCACTAAGCTCCTGTTGCAGTTGCAGTGTTTAATGTCAATCAATCTGTCGATTAGTGAT
This sequence comes from Urechis unicinctus, assembly GCA_034190875.2. NCBI lineage: Eukaryota > Metazoa > Annelida > Polychaeta > Xenopneusta > Urechidae > Urechis > Urechis unicinctus. The sequence goes on from CM067353.1 coordinate 50,050,991, forward strand.
CATAATGTACTATACACTCTGTCTATTGGTGATCATAAGGTTCTATTCACACTGTCTGTTGGAGATCATAATGTACCAAATCCTGAGGCGTTGGAGCCGTCTCATATGATGTCACATTCAGATATTAACCAAACCTATGAGCAGATTATGAACAATATAGATATACATAAGTATACCCAAGATGTTTCAAAGGTAGATCTTGTATAAGATTTGACTGTGTTCTCTGAACTTGTTGGCATTTTGCTTATCCTCAATAAATGTACATTCCCTCCCTGTGTTGGTTGAGCCGGTAATATCACTGGGGGGGGGGGGGGGGGGTGTCAGGCTGGTAGAACATGTACTCAGGGTTTCCTGTGCTATAATTAGCTCATCATTAACACATCAACAGCACTAGTCGATTTCATTGGATCAGTGTTCATTACTGTGAGAGTTATGGTTGGTGGACAGGAGTGGGTCCTGCTGTTTGTTGAAACTGAACAAACCAGCTCATATGGCATGTTCTTATCTGTTTAAGGGTTATAATGGGTTGTGGTCGATATTCAGCAGTAATTTGAGACTCACTCCTGATTAACGCGTATATTCCAGGTTTGATCCTGATTAACGGGAATATTCCAGGTGTGATCCTGATTAACGGGTATATTCCAGGTGTGATCCTGATCAACAGGAATATTTTCAGGTGTGATCCTGATTAACGGGTATATTCCAGGTGTGATCCTGATTGTACAAGCCCAAACCTTTTCAAACCTATGTAATAAAGGATCAACATATCACGTGGAATATTCACACTTCAGTTGTGTCGAACTGAACACTTTGTCATCAATATTGATGAGAAGAACTAGTAATAACAGTTAAACTAAATATATACATATCTTGAGTAATAGCTGAGTACCATTTCAATAGCCGGTAACTAAACATCTCTTATTCCAAGCGTTCGTCGTGTATACATCACTCTACTCATTTAAAAAATCATTAGAAAATGAGATCAAGTAATATTGTGGCCTTGATTTGTAGCGAGATTCTCACGTCATGCCAAGCTGGTTCAGCATTGTCCCCCTGTAGACCAACACATACTTTTAGTTTACAAGACATGATTAAACCATTACACCACATAACCACCACATGATCAAAACATTACACCACATAACCAACACTCGATAAACCATCACATCACATGATAAAATCATCACACCACAAAAACATGATGAGCCATCACGCCACATAAGCACCACGCGATAAAACCATTCACACACACATGAGCACCACATGATTAAACAATCATGCATAGATATTTGACACCTTGCCACACCCTACAATCACCACCACTGATAGTATCATTAAACCACAAAACCATTACATGTTCAAACATTAACACCACAAGAGCATATTTCATAATTAAACAATCATGCGATATTATTTGACCTCCTTGCATTTTGTCCTAGAATGCTATTTCTAGCTGGTGATAAGGAGCCAATTAGGACCCAGTGATTCGCGATGTGACCATACAAGTATCATATAGCCCCATTCGTAGTCACCGATTATTTGCCAAGGTTGAGACATGACTAGACTGCCGTTTAAAATTGTTGTAGAACTCATGCATAATATTGGCCCATATGACAACCAAGGTCGGACTTTTTCAACTTGGGGATCAGTTCATAAATGTATATTGGGATTAATATTGGTGATATGACACCACCTTAATTTCTTGACACCGTTTAATACATTACATTCGTTCGATAAACTTACAGCCCGTTGAACGGATGTAGTTTTTCTATCGTAATTATCTAGAAGAAGCCTAACAATTAGCAGACACATCACCTGTAGTAGTAACAATTTACCATAAAGCACCCTATCCATCGCTTTACTGGCAATGTCAAATGTGGGATGCTTTCGAGTCCAACATCACTCCTAGGATTAAACAGCAGGTGCGGGGAAAATATAACGCTGACATGGCGGTGATTTCCGATGGATACACCAGCCAACAACAGGCAGCAGATGTCTCAAGGAACAAGCCATTCAAGAACAAGCTGGAACCAGGGATGAACGTTTTCAGGCACTCAATGAAGACTCCCCTACGTTTGATGAATTCTAGAAGGACAAATACAATTGAACACGGATTTACATGATAACCTGACGAGCAACTCAATTCACAGATACCCTTCCCGAAACCACCCTGACTTATTACCACAGCCCAGTAGGCCATTAAATTGTTTTTCTTGCTATGTTGATCAATATCGTTACTTGTCGTGAATAAATAGTAAGAGTTCATTCTGTGTTGGTGTTATGATATTGTTTTCTCATCCAACTTTAAAAACTTGTTAGCATGAGTTAAAACCCCACCACATTATGGGGGTGTAATCTGACAACAGTGCTGGCCGACACTGATCCCATAGGTTAATGGCTGTATGAGTCCACGCCCCATATGGACCCGTTAGGTAAAGAACTGCGTTGATTGGTGGGCCTTGTCTGACCAATGGCGTGGGCTGGTCGAGTGGCCCTGGGCGGAAATCCACCCGGCTACACGATACAAGCAGCCCACACGCATCGGTTAAAGGAGACGAGGCAAGAGACGAGATTCTGAAGAAGATTCTGGCCCAGATCGAAGCAAAGTGTCATGGTTAAACTTTAATAAACTACAATAACTCAACTCTGCATTCTCTGGTTAGTCCCAACTCTAGCAACAACAAGCAGCAACAAAAACCATAACAAAGGAACACAGTACAAAACAATGAAACTAAAGTATAAGATGGGTCTTTCGTAGGCAAACATGAGAGCGTATGCGGAGCTGGTCGTACGATTTTATGGGCGTGCGTAACGAACGCACTGTTGGGAGGAAAAGCCAGAATGTTGGGGAGAGGTGCACTTGAATTAGGTACGGCGCTTATTCAAGGTAGAATATGGTAGGTGAATTGTAGTGTGTGTTAGGTAGCTTGTAGGAGCCAGAGTTTGGCAGCTTCAGGCCTGCCATATATTGATTCCATGTGGGCAATGCGACCTTTATTCACTGTTAGAAGTTTGCTTTTGAATTGGTTCTGCCTTGCCAACATCATGATGTCAGTAAATAAGGTGAGTGTATACTTTTGCATTTTTATTTTGCAGGAGAAAATATGTTCATGCCGCCACGCCACGATGAGGATGATCTTGAGGAGTTGCTGATTCAGCAGCCGGTAAGTTGAACTATAGATGTCATCCAATGATCACCTCATTATAATTCACTCCACCCGTCATGACCGTGCTGTCATAATTCAGTTTGAAAAGCATATATTTCTCGATTGTCTCGAACAATCACTATTACATTCACATTTTTATAAAGCTTCCATGCAATGTGTAATCATCCTGGTCAACACATAAAATCTCCGTGTTTGAAAGCTGAGCTAAACTGACTTGTGTGTTGGGACTGATTGTATTTGAAGCAGCCCCGAGACAAATCATTACGCTGCCGACTGATGTGCCACCTGTTGGAGCGAGGACGAGTCATCAAGGCTGTGAACATGAACTGGATGTGGAGCAGTTGGAAGCCTCGAGTGGGGTCGTGTTGCTTGACAGGTGCTCGAGGTACCTGCCCCTGGGAGGCCGCTATGGGATGTCTACACTGTGGGTTCTAGAGCATGGAGAGGTGGGCTCTATTGAGTCTGGTTGGAATAAACCTACTCTGTGCTAAAAACAATGTAATTCATCAGTGCAATCGGAAGTTAACACGTCATTTCTCGCTCATGCTATTCCGAACTTGTAACTAATACATCCATTTGTATACTCTCGATGCTCTCGTACCAAAACGTCCCCAAAATGTATTAACATCCGAATACCTTTGTTCATACTGGGTTGATTTTGAAAATGTTTCGGTGTATTTGTAGGTAACTCTTCTGGAAACATTTCGTTTGCCCCATGTCTTCACGAATTAAGCGTAATTTTCTTTTGAACTGCAGGTAAAAGCTAAAATCGGAAGAAATTTTCGATCACTTATAAAATCGACAATATGCCTTCGATGTTAATAAAACGTGGGTCATATGATATTTAGACAGAGTCATTTCCGGTTACGAACAAATCAAAGTTAATACGGGCCGCAGGGGTAGACACTAACTTCCAGCATTCACATGTCCCGTAGGACAAGTGAATGGCAATTTGTACTTGTCCCATGTGAAACCTACTTGCCCCATAAGGCATGGAAGTTCACATGGTATGGTTGTTTTTCTTGATATAAATTACAAAATCTTATGTAAAAAGATTATTGCATTAAAATTATTTATACTCCAATCGGTAAATGTTAAGTATCATTAAAATTTCTGTACAGCTTAATGAAAACAGGTTTCCAAAAATATAAAATGTTACAAATCCACCCCTTGTAAATGCAAGATATTCGTGGCTTCATTCCTTTGTTGGTCATAGCAGTTGAATTTACCAGCGGAGGTCATATTGGCCCTTTATATGTATTTTGTGTTTGTTGCGCCATCAGACTCGCAGATTGACACATTGGTTGTACAGCAGTATGTATACATAGAATATAGCGGCTGGCAGGCCAATGTAAATCCCTGTGGTAACAAGTGCCTCTGTTTTCGATTCATCGGGTACTGATAGAATAAAGCAACTTGCGGTTGAACCGTAAATGACTGAGTGAGTCTTAATTAATTGCAATCAAAGAACTTCACCACACACGAAACTGGCGTATGGATCAGTGCTGTACGGTTACTGATTATTGTGTCTTACACGCTCGCGGCTGCACATTGAAAGATACTGAAACCTCAGTCTTCAAGGCTGCAGTGTTTGCTCGAGATTACATTCGCAATCGGCGAAGTAATTAACATGTCCGTCGGACAAGTACTTGGGACTTTTCACTTGTCCCATAAGCAGAACCACCTGCTCAGGGCAAGCGGACAACCGTAAGTGTCTATCCCGTCGGACGGGACTCAAATCTGAAGTTATCGCGTTGTTTCTCCGTCGTTAATGGTTGTATTGTAAATTGGTTTACACTCGAAGCCCGTTTAATTCTGAACATAAAACTAAATATTTTCTTTTGTAAATTACCGACAGTTTTCTCACTAAATAAGCTTCAATTACAGCGGGTGTCATTTCTGTTGGCTTTTCAATGGTTTGTTAACAGCCGTCTACATATCGGTTAGTACAAAGGTCATCTCTGCTCTGTGCTCGCTTCATTGGGATGCTGTCAAGTATGGCACACCGCTTTAAAAGCAAAGGTGGTCCTTGAGTCGGCCATATTATTGTAAGTCTATCATGACAGCATGATTTCTTTAATAAATTTGATTGCTTATGAACTCATCAATATACATCCGATATTCATGAAAATTGGTTGAATTGGGTTGCCAAACATATAAAATCCATAATAATTTAGTCAATTATGTGTCGATTCTGAAATTTTAAAAACTTCCTGATACAGTTCGCCAAGTTCCCCCATGTCTCATGTGCCTATTTTTTACCTGGCAATCAAACAACAATCTACAATGGTATTACAAATGGTATGTACCGGTAAAATGAGTTCTCCCCACCAAGAAATAACGTACTTGATAACCCAAACTGGCAAGCGCAAAGCTGAACGGACTGAGAATATCGCCTTAAGACACTATGATCAGCTTTCATCATAACTGTACACATATGACTTTGATCAATGTTTAACATCCTCTGGAGATAAAAAAGTCACCATACATATGAGTGTTGTGTCAGCAATTACAAAGGTACAGTCCAAACTAATCCGGCATTACAACATAACAGGTAGAACCTAGTACGATTCAAACAACCGGAAGCTGCTGGTTAATAATAACAATAATAATAATAATATCTATATTTCCCGTGATACAACACGGTACAGTAACTTTTACTACATACGACCCTAAATATCCTTTAAACCCCTTATTGGTACTTTTTAACCCCAAAAATATACTCAGGCCCAAAGACATCTTATCAGGAAGGTAACTATCAAAAATGATAATACTACATAAAACATAACCAAAACCGAAACCCGTGTGTTGTCAGGTACAAGAGTGCGCCCTATAAAACGAAACATATAAACAAAGTATTTTCAGAAAAAGGGCAGTTACTACATATGTATGGTGACTTGTTTGATATAGATAGCTTCAGTCATTTTGCTTGCCTGGTGATTGACGGCTCAGAGCTGATGCACTGTTCTCTCCAGACACACAGTCAACTCGATATACAGGGTGCTACACCATGCAGACTATTATTGTTCTTTTATACTTCATTATCTGTTTCTCTTTGTTCTCTCTGTGCCAAACATTTCTCTGGATGTTCGATAGGTAAATTCCATTATGAATATATAAATCACTCATTATATATATATCTATGACTAAGATGTCTATTGTTTCCATAGGGGTTTGTCCGTGTGGTTGTATGGAACTCGGTGGTATAACTGGATTTAAGTTCTGTTGCCCAGTGACCACACCATGAGTCTCTCTCTCCTCGTACACCTTGCTCAGAGCTTCCAGGGAAAGGTCAGTAACCAGGGCACGTTTCAGGAGGTCACGTGGCTAACATGTCAAAAATATTGATACTAGGTACAAGAGATATAATTGTATAAGGTTTGTTTGCTTATGCAGGAAGAAGCTGGTTCCGAGTACAGCAAGTTAAGTGAGGCGAGGTCTGTCTTCTATTGGCAGGCCGTCCTCGACATGATAGCCAGGGTGAAGAAGTGAGTAGACATTCAATCATGAAAAATGTAGGTTGTCTTACTTCGTTCTCCTAGTTGGTTGACTTGTAGTCAATTGGACTGATATCTGTGGTGCTTGAAGTGAAATCAGTGGTGATTGTGTTCAACTTACAGACAGGAAAAGATGTGGATTCCCAAGGAATGGCTGTTCCGTCCAGAACCCGAACTCCCTATGGCTGAATGTGACTCCTTCATCAGACAGAGCGAGTTATCAGGTATGACGTACCTGGCGGAGGTCGATCTGAGACACGGCAGGCTGGAGGCAGCGCTGGAGAGGTTCTCGAAAGTGGACACGGCAGAGGCATCCTACCGACAGGCTAAGGTAAACGCACCTGTAATTACAGGGTTGATAACCGCAGAATTTATCAATCATTTAAAATGGCAGCTTAATAATGTCATACTGCCAGTCTGGATTCTTGACCAGCTTGTGGAATGTTCCTATGCTCAGTTTAGAATGAAAGGAAATTAAGATTTTGGTTGAATATCAAGCTGAACAATACAACCCTGCCACAGGTTTAACTGTGACAAAGGTATATCCCCATTTGAGGGTTGGGGAGGTGGGGGGTGAATAATGAGCCCACCGAGACCTGGGTTTAATACGACTCTATCTGGTTCACAGATCTACACCACTATGGCAGCAGAAGCCCCATCAGGAGACGACCGGGATTATCTGGAACAAGCCAGAGAGGCACTATGCCTCACTCTCGACCGCTTACGTGGCAACCAGCACAATGTAGGTTGTATTTGGATAGAAAATACTCAGAGATTGATTTTATTTCAGTGGCGAGGCATAACGAATAATGTAGGGCTATATGAGGACTGCTGAATTCTAAGCTGTTAGCTTGGCTATGTAGTATAATGATCTCTACACCTCTCAGACAGTGTCATATATTGTGCGCTGAATATTGGGTATTTAGTGATGTATTGGTGGTGACGTGCGTTATTTAGGTCATATGTGTGCTCTGTGTACAGCCACTGCATCATGAAGTGACTGAGTTGTTTGACTCGGTGGAGACGCGACTCAACCGAAGCACCTTAATGAGAGGTGAGTGTCATGACAGTGTCTTACCAGTACAGCCCGCCACTTCTGCAACAGCCTATTGAAATGGTCTGGACAGTTTAGCCCGCCACTCATGTGACAGTCTGATGACATTTTGTGGCTAGTACAGCTCGTCACTTCTGTAACAGCCTGTTGAAATGGTCTGGACAGTATTGCCCGCCACTCCTGTGACAGTCTGTTGACATGGTGTGGCCAGTACAGCTCGCCACTTCTGCGACAGCCCGTTGACATGTTCTGGCCTGTACATGAAGCCACGACAGCCTGTTGACATATGACTATTCTTTCTGTGACAGCCTGTTGATATGTCACTATTATTTCTGTGACAGCCTGTTGACATGTGACTTTTCTTGTTGGTGTCGTTATGTTGACAGACCCTTGTGAGAGTGCACTGCGTATCAGACCAGGTCCTGAGATTCCCCCCAGCACCCAGAGATCAGTATGCCGCACCCTCTACCCCATACTCACCCCATCTGAATCCGGAGTGAGGCTCCACTGTTATCTTGGTTATTGGCTGCCCCTGGTGGTCTGGTATTGTATTTGTTTACATTGTCACCAGGTGTCTTTTATATCATTTGGACATGTGGAGCCATGGTCTGACTTACTTTATGTATAAAAAGGTGTTTTTGGTTACACAATAGGTCGAGGGTTAAACATTCGCTCATGTAAACCATGTAAGGAAACCTACTCTCATTATTTTTGATAATTGCACGCCTGTTATACAGACAGCTCTGCATAACCTGTCAGCTGAGCGCGCCCCTGCGACAGCCAGTCCTGATAGAATAGATGTCCATCTACGTGCTCTCACCCTCAAACATGACAGGGAAATGAATGAAATCCGCGAACTTGTCAGAAGTCTACAGGTAGATTGACAGATACGTAGGTCATTCTGTTTCTCACGTCGCATCCATTTTCTATCAGCTCACCTTGTCTTATGCCTCAATCTGTCTACGATTGTCACCTACCTGGTGAATGTCACTTGTGCTATTCTATTATCAGGATAAAGTAGAGGGATTGAGAGAGGAAGTAGCTGAGATCAAGGAATTGGTGATGAAAGAACCACAGGGTTCGCCCCCAGACCCAGCGTCGGCCCCTGCCCCCACTCCTGGACCAGGTGGCCTTCCCGATATATCCCCAGCCCCCAACCAGGTAGAAATTGTTATCCAATGGAAATGTTTTAAAGATCAGATGTTGTATTATGAGGAACCATGTTTAGTTAACACGACAAATGTGTGTCATTCTCAGCGTGGATTTACAGGGGGCGCTGTTAGACATTCCCTGTTCGCTGGAACGGGCGTGTCTGGCTCAGTTGCTACTCGATTCCCTATGAGCATGCCACAAGGGGTCGCCACTACACCCACAGCGACTGTCAGCCGCACTGCCTTCTCATCGGCTAGCAAACCCTCGGCGAGTGTTTTCACGGCCTCAACACCAGCAACCAACCTTCTGAGGTCCATGGCGGCTCAGGGCACAGATGTCAAGGTCACTCAAACCAGCTCCGTCAAACCTCTCCCAAAATTTGGGAGTGATAGCAATGCAGTTGTTGGCAATGAAAACAAGTCTTTGAGTACAGTTGGTGGATTTGTATTCAGTGGAAAGCCTCCAGTAGTAGAAGACAAGAAGGTTGCCCCTGTTACAGCCCAAGCTTCCCCAGGTAAACCAAACCCCTTCTCCAACTTCACATTTCGCGCCCCGACTCCAGCTCCAGTTGCAGCTTTCACACCTGCTAGCGCAGTCAAGACTCCTGTCAATCACTTCACCTCCCCAGTCAAGACACCAGGGACCCAGTATATTGCCCCAGCCAAGTCAACTACCACCAAGCCTGGGTCTGCCACCAAGTCACCTACTGCTAAGCCTGGTATTGTCCCAAGTCCTGGTGGGGCTGATGGTGCAGATGACCACTTTGAACCCAACGTTGATTTCAAACCGATCGTGGAGCTTCCTGAGCAAGTGGATTTAGTGACCGGCGAGGAGAATGAGGAGAAATTGTTTGGCGAACGAGCCAAGTTGTTCCGTCAAGATGCAGGTCAATGGAAAGAGAGGGGCAAGGGTGAGTTGAAGGTCATGCGAGATATGACCTCGGGGCGTTGTAGGATTATAATGAGACGAGATCAAGTCCTCAAACTCTGTGCCAACCACACCATTACGAAAGACATGGAGTTGAAACCCCTGAAAAGCTCCGAGAATGCTGTCTGCTGGTTCGCCCAGGATTTCTCAGAGGAGGAGGTGAAGAGGGAGAATCTGGCTGCCAAGTTCCAGACCGGAGAAATCATGGCCAAGTTTAGACAGGTGTTTGAGGACTGTCGTCAACAGATGATTAATGCAGCTGTTAAGCCTGTTGTAAAAACCTTCCAGGACAAGCCACAATCTCTGGGGGCTCTATTCAAAGCTAAACCTGGGCAGTGGGAATGTTCGACGTGTCTTGTCAAGAATGAAGACAACAGCACCAAGTGTGCGGCATGTGAAACACCCCGACCCGGGGCCAAGCAGCCAGTGGTTAAGACAGTGACTCCATCTGCTGCTGGAGCCAGCACTATCAGCTTTGGTGCGGGACAAGGCCAGAATATTAAGGGCCAGTCACTGGTTGACCTCTTCAAGGTCAAACCAGGTCAGTGGGAATGTGATATGTGTTGTAAAGAATGAGGACGGCACCACCAAGTGCCCAGCTTGTGAAACACCTCGGCCAGGCTTTGCACAACCTGAGGAGAAACCTGCCACAACAGCCCCATCCTTTGGGTTTGCATCTGGGGGTGGGTTTAAGTTTGGTGGGTCTGCTACTGGGGGCTCATCATTTGCATTTGGTTCTCCAGCAGCGAATCCTCCTGCAACAGCCTCTGTCACCACGGCAACAGATGATGCTAAGCCAGCTGCATCCACCATCTCATTTGAATCCAAGACGCAGGAAGCTGGCGCAGCTAGCTTTCAGTTTGGCTCCGGAACCTCAGTCAAATTTGGTGCAGTGGGCCAGTCCTCGGTACTAGCTCCTGCCTGCTCCGCCATTGGACCTCTCTATCAAACCAACAGCTGTTACCCCAGGCTCCAGCTGTCAACGCAGCTGTGATGGGCACAAAAAGACCTTCTCTAGGTTCGGGGACATTCACATTCACACCCACCAAATCGGACACTGGCAAGTCCCCTTCTCTGGCCTGTAAATCGCCCCAGTCCCCTGATGGGGGATTCTATGTGAACAGTGAGGGAGATGATGAGCACATCACCTTTGAGCCTATCGTTCAGTTACCAGAGAAAGTCGAGCTCATGACGGGAGAGGAGGAGGAAGATGTGGTTTACAAGGAGAGAGCCAAGCTGCTGAGGTTTGTTGGCAGCGAGTGGAAGGAGAGAGGGGTCGGGGAGGTGAAACTACTGCGGCACAGACAGACAGGGAAGGTCAGGGTCGTCATGCGACGTGAAAAGGTCAGTCGGAATCAAGGTTGTGTGACAGTGATCTTCACCTTGTTAACCTGATCGAGGGAAGTGCAGTTTGATCTGTATTTATGTGTACAGGTTCACAAGCTATGTCTGAACCACCTTATCAGTGAGTCCATCATCCTTAAATCCATGCCCAATGGCAAGGGCAAGGCGTGGACATGGCAGGCAGCAGATTTCTCTGAGAGTGCAGACAGTCCCTCGCATGAGACGTTTGCGATCAGATTCATGACAGAAGACGCTGCCAACCTCTTCAAGAGCGCTGTGGATGCTGCCAAGTCGACAGAGAGCAAACCCGCAGTGGAGTCGGACAACCAACCCAGTCTGCTGGCCAAGCTGCTCTCTTCACCGGCTGAAGGTAGGTGTATAGCTTATGTTCCTTCGTAACATTATTATTGTGTTAGCTAAGGTTGTAGGATGGAGAAAAATGCACTGATTTGGCAACAATGCAATACGAGGGTTGCCTCTGTAGCGTAGCTAGCCTGTTGAAATGGTCTGGACAGTATAGCCCGCCACTCCTGTGACAGTCTGACAACATGGTCTGGCCAGTGCAGCCCGCCACTTCTGCGATAGCCTGTTGACATATTCCGGCCAGTACATGACGTCACGACAGCCTGTTGACATATGACTATTCTTTCTGTGACAGCCTGTTGACATGTCGCTATTATTTCTGGGACAGCTTTGTGATGTGTCACTATTATTTCTATGACATCCTGTTGACTTGTGACTATTCATGTTGGTGTCGTTATGTTGACAGACACGGATATGGACTTTGCACCGGTTGTACAGCCAACTGAGGTCACTGACCTGAAGACTGGGGAGGAAGACGAGGAGATGATGTTTAAGAGTCGTGCCATCCTGTATCGCTTTGACGTAGGGTCATGGAAGGAGAGGGGGCGTGGTGACATTAAGATCCTCAAGGATCCCTCCACAGGTGAATCACTCGGTGAACAGTCATGCTTCTTTGATAGTCGATTATGTAATTAGAAAAACTGATTGATTAAGCTGTTCCACAAAACTGTTTTCTTTAAGATAACAAGTAAGATAACAAAATAAGGGCGCTATCAGTTTTGAACCTAGATTGCCACAAAATATGGAACTCTAATTCGCTATAAACAATCAATGGGAAATCTAAAAAAATCAATTGTCCAATTGATGTCATGTGCTGGGAGTCATTTTCAGGTGAAATTGGTTTCAGGGCAAAGTCGTGTTTTGATGCGACACGATCAGGTCTTGAAGGTGGCCTGCAACCACAAACTCACCGCCGATATGTGTCTTCAACCACTGGCTACATCGGAGACAGCATGGTGCTGGTTTGCTACGGACTACGCCGAGAATGAAGCCAAAAATGAGCAGTTTGCAGCTAAATTCAAGGTACGTGCTGGTGATGTCTATCAGTCAAAAATGCATTACTTAGCATGGTATTTTATTCTATAGTAAAACTGTTATTTGGGGGTTTCAGAACAAAGGGACAGCAGCAGAGTTCAAAGTTCAGTTTGATGCTTGTCGCACCGAGGGGGATGCCTCACCTGTGAAAGGTACGCTTCACTTGCTGTTGTAGTTAGCATGGTACAACAAGCTAACAGGCTATGTTATGTAAATTGGCTGCTACGGATGCTGGTTGTACTGTATCTGTCATTGTCTCATTTATAAACTGATTGTATGAACCTCCATAATATAAGATTCCGGCTGTAGCATCTTTTGTTCTGTGAGTGCCATAGCTCTAGACCTAATTGCTTTATTTATTATTTGTAGAAAATTCCAGCTGCTTTATTGAGACCAATTATTCACGTTTCAGGGACGGTCGCAGCTAATATTGTAGATAAAAAGGGGACTACCGTACCAACCTCCGTTCTAGCAACTGATGTATCTTCTCTAGCGTCCACCATTCCTGCCTCTGTACCCACTACTCAGCCAGCCACAGCTCCTTCCAGCTTCAACATACCATCCACACAGAATGCTGGTGGGTTAACAGCCACCGCCTCGACCACACAAGGCCCGGGTTTATTTGGGTTTGACAAAAGTACACCCGGCCCAAGTCTCTTCACTGGTGAAAAAACTTGCCCGGGTGCAGCTCTATTGTCCAGTGACACCTCCAGTCAAGGACCTGGTCTTTTCTCCATCGAAAGGGACAGTAAAGTCCCCAATACTAGCTCTGCTTCTTCAGGATGCAGCTTCCAGAACCTGGCCTCAAGTACCGCCTCACAGCCGGCTGCTACCTCTTCTGTGGCTGACTTCTCCTTCGAGCCCCCACAGCTCGGTGCTCAGAGTGTATTTGGCCAGGCCGCTCAGACAGTGGGAGCTGGTGATGCTACTGCTGATAATGCTGCTGCTGACAGTGATGGCTCTGTGGTCTTCAGCAAAAGGATGACTCTCTCTGCCTGCTGTACTGATGAGGACACCTTACAGGTGACATAACAAACACATGTTACCTTGAATAACATGGTGTGCTAAAACATTAAAATACAATGCTCCTGTAGGTAAGACAAGTAGTGTATTATGCATGGTGATAAATTCATGTAAATACAACGCGTTATGATAATTGGGGGTTGATGACAGTTCTTTGTGATTTGTTCTGCAGGTGTTGGGGCAGGGTGAGTTGGAGCTGGTAATTAGTGTGACAGGCAAGCCTCAGCTGTACGCGGAGACTGAAGAGGGTCTTGTTCTCTGTGATCACTGTGTGGAGCCCCATCATGTAGCTACTCTGTGAGTCAACCATCCCACATGCACGTGCCAGGTGCTTAGTGTCTTAATCAACTCACGATGACAGCCTGTTGACAAAGAAGTTGACAAACAATGATGTGGGGGTGGGGGGGTCGGGCGTATGGTCTAGGCAATGATGTGTGTGTGAATGGAAATAAGGGAATGCGTCAAATGAATCAAATGATTTGGATGTAAGTGAGGTCGAGGTTTATGATGATGTGTGGTGTGAAGTGAAAGAGGTTTGGATGTTTATATGATGTCAGTTAAATAAGAGGTGTGGTGTGGATGTTTAATGAAGCAAATGATGGTTTGTTGATGTCATTTCATGTGACTGACTGGTTTGGATATTTATATGATGTCAGTTAGTGTGAAGTGACTGGTTTGTATGTTTATATGATGTCAGTTGGTGTGAAATGACTGGTTTGGATGTTTAAATGATGTCAGTTGATGTGAAGTGACTGGTTTGGATGTTTATATAATGTCATTTGGTGTGAAGTGACTGGTTTGTATGTTTATATGATGTCAGAGACACGAAGAAGAAGCTGGTAATGTGGGAGGCGTGTGATGAGAACTCGATGCCTCCCGGTGACACCCGCTTCTCCGCTCAATTCAGCTCCAAGGCGGCTGCGGAAGAGTTCATTACCTGCTTCAATGATGTGAGTAATTACCTGGTTCACTTGTCATCAATGGTTCCTCAGGTGGATTCTGAATGGAATGTCTGTACACCAATAGAAGGTTAGGATGTCATAGCTACTGTGTTGTTGACAGGCTGTTGAGATGTCCAAGCAGGTGGTTGCCAGTAAGAAGAGCCAGGATGTCGAGAACGTGGGTGCCCATGAGGCTGATTACGACGACGAGGATGAAGATGAGGAGCCGTTATTCACCTGCCAAGCTCGCCTCACTCTGCTGACAGGCAACCTTATCCAGGTAATACATATTACGACTCGTTCACATCCCCATCAGCGCGGTACCCAGTTTCCTAATATTTTAATCCCATTCTACTAAATGCTGAAATTTCTTGAAAATGGAAACTCCTGTGGTATTTGTATTTGTTGAAAAGGCTGTTAAAAACTCAACTCTGTGTATGACTAAATCTAATTTGCAAAGTGCCCTGTTTCTAAAATGCATGGATTGCATTAGGTCAGATTAATTGGCAATGTGCACATGATAAGCATGATATACACTACATTGTAAAACAGGTGTCCAGAGATGAGATTGTGGTGTGTGTGGTTGTAGGAGGTGGGAGAGGGAGAGCTGTGTGTGGTTCAGGACGATGACGTACCAGGCTGTCGTATCTTAATGGAGTCAGTTACTGGCAGGAAGATGGTGAATCATATAGTCTGTAGACAACACCGCCTCCTTTCCATCACTGATGATACGGGGTGAGTGCATTCCCTGATTCACGATACAGGTGGAGGACACCTTATCGACAATGCTTGGAGTGGAGCTAGTCCCAGATTCTGAAATTTTTCAGGATTTTGATTACTTTGATACATACAAATAGTACTGGACTTTGGTGATCAACTACTGTGTGAGAATCATAAAGTTTCCCAATCATTGAGGATTACCGTTTGTAAAAATCATCTGTGCGATAGAATTTGGGATATTGCCAAAATAATTTGTGTGCTAACGTCCATGAGTGAGATTTAACACTGTTTCGTGTGTAGAATCTAATAAAACAGTCAAAAGGACGTGATTACATGTACACCGAAAACATACCAGCTCGTCCTCGGGTTAAAGTTTCTAGATATGTGTGTGTACATGTACCAGAACCTGTGCTGTACAGTGGTCAGCTAAGGACTTCAGCAGTGATGAACCAGTGAAACAAACCTTCAAGATCACATTCAAATCAGAATCAGAAATGATTTCCTTCAAGGAGATGTTTGACCAGGTCCCTAGTTCATGCCAGATATTCAGTATTGTGTGTCCCACGCCCAGAGATGTCGCTCAAATTACTGGTTTATAATGCTTTCATGTTAATGGGAACACCAAATCAACGATAATTAATCGATAAAGGCACATTGAAAACACCCCGCGAACCTTGTTTACAATAACATTCAAATATATAGCGACATGGACCAGTAACTACGCATGCGCAAATCCACCATTTCCTGGTATTATCGAACCGCGCCCGTTTTCAGCCTTCTTGGTCTACCGGGCGGCATTTTTGGCTGACAATTTGAGTCCCATAAAAAATAAGAAACGGACCATAATTTTTTCTAAGCAGCATTCTGATGATTTTTGATTAAATGCACCTTTAATCATAGTGTGTTGCATTGTTTTCAGGCATTGAAAATGTCACAGGAGGGGCAATTTGATGAGTTGTGAGAAGAGATACCGGTGCTGATACAACCCCCATCATGTGGTTCACTAAGCTCCTGTTGCAGTTGCAGTGTTTAATGTCAATCAATCTGTCGATTAGTGATCATAATGTACTATACACTCTGTCTATTGGTGATCATAAGGTTCTATTCACACTGTCTGTTGGAGATCATAATGTACTAAATCCTGAGGCGTTAGAGCCGTCTCATATGATGTCACATTCAGATATTAACTAAGCATATGAGCAGATTATGAACAAGATAGATATACATAAGTATATCCAAGATGTTTCAAAGGTAGATCTTGTATAAGATTTGGCTGTGTTCTCTGAACTTGTCGGCATTTTGCTTATCCTCAATAAATGTACATTCCTTGTGTTGGTTGAGGCGTTAATATCATTGGGGGGGGGGGTGTTGGTGTCAGGCTGGTAGAACATGTACTCAGGGTTTCCTGTGCTATAATTAGCTCACCACCAACACATCAACAGCACTAGTCGATATCATCGAATCAGTGTTCATTGCTGTGAGTGTTATGGTTGGTGGAATGGGTCATGCTGTTTGTTGAAACTGAACAAACCAGCTCATATGGCAATTTCTGATCTGTTAAAGGGTTAAAATGGAATGCGGTCGATATTCAGCAGTAATATAAGACACAATCCTGATCAACGGGTAGTTTCCAGGTGTGATCCTGATTAACGGGAATATTTCAGGTGTGATCCTGATTAACGGGTATATTCCAGGTGTGATCCTGATTAATGGGAATATTTCAGGTGTGATCCTGATTAACGGATATATTCCATGTGTGGTCCTGATTAGCAGGTATATATCAGGTGTGATCCTGATTAACTGGAATATTCCAGGTGTGATCCTGATTGTACAAGCCCAAACCTTTTCAAACCTATGTAATAAAGGATCAACATATCACGTGGAATATTCACACTTCAGTTGTGTCGAACTGAACACTTTGTCATCAATATTGATGAGAAGAACTAGTAATAACAGTTAAACTAAATATATACATATCTTGAGTAATAGCTGAGTAACATTTCGATAGCCGGTAACTAAACATCTCTTATTCCAAGCGTTCGTCGTGTATACATCACTCTACTCATTTAAAAATTCATTAATACATCAGAGAAAATGAGATCAAGTAATATTGTGGCCTTGATTTGTAGCGAGATTCTCACGTCATGCCAAGCTGGTTCAGCATTGTCCCCCTGTAGACCAACACATACTTTTAGTTTACAAGGCATGATTAAACCATCACACCACATAAGCACCACCTTATAAAACCATCACACCACATGTTAAACCATCACATCACATAAACACCTCATGATAAACCACCACACCACATCACCACCACTTGATAATACCATCACACCACAAACCCATTACATGTTCAAACATTAACACCACATGAGCACAACATGATTAAACAATCATGCATAGATATTTGACACCTTGCATTTTGTCCTAAAAATTGTTTCTAGCTGGTGAATCATCAAAACAATATAGCCCCAGTGATTCGCCAAGTAACAATAAAAGTATCATATTTCTCCCATTCGTAGTCACCGATATATTGCCTCCCAGACATGACTAGAATGCTATGCGAAAGGGTGTTAAGGAGCCAGTTAGGACCGTTATCAGCGATGTGACGTCACACTTTGTAGCCCTATATCGCAGTAGGTTATTTGACCAAGGTTGGGGTATACTGTCATTCCATTTAATTGTTGTAGAACACATGCATAATATTGGCCCATATGACAACCAAGGTCGGACTTTTTCAATTTGGGGATCAGTTCATAAATATATATTGGGATTAATATTGGTGATATGACACCACCTTAATTTCTTGACACCGTTTAATACATTACATTCGTTCGATAAACTTACAGCCCGTTGAACGGATGTAGTTTTTCTAGGTAATTATCTAGAAGAAGCCTAACAATTAGCAGACACATCACCTGTAGTAGTAACAATTGACCATAAAACACCCTATCCATCGCTTTGCTGGCAATGTCAAATGTGGGATGCTTTCGAGTCCAACATCACTCCTAGGATTAAACAGCAGGTGCGGGGAAAATATAACGCTGACATGGCGGTGATTTCCGGTGGATACACTAGCCAACTTCAGCCAGCAGATGTCTCATGGAACAAACCATTCAAGAACAAGCTGTAACCAGGGATGAACGTTTTCAGGCACTCAATGAAGACTCCCCTACGTTTGATGAATTCTACGAAGGCGAAATACGATTGAAACAGATTTACATGATAACCTGACGAGCAACTCAATTCACAGATACCCTTCCCGAAACCACCCTGACTTATTACCACAGCCCAGGCCATTAAATTGTTTTTCTTGCTATGTTGATCAATATCGTTACTTGTCGTGAATAAATAGTAAGAGTTCATTCTGTGTTGGTGTTATGATATTGTTTTCTCATCCAACTTTAAAAACTTGTTAGTATGAGTTAAGACCCCACCACATTGTGGGGGTGTAATCTGACAACAGTGCTGGCCGGCACTGATCCCATAGGTTAATGGCTGTATGAGTCCACGCCCCATATGGACCCGTTAGGTAAAGAACTGCGTTGATTGGTGGGCCTTGTCTGACCAATGGCGTGGGCTGGTCGAGTGGCCCTGGGCGGAAATCCACCCGGCTACTCGATACAAACAGCCCACACGCATCGGTTAAAGGAGACGAGGCAAGAGACGAGATTCTGAAGAAGATTCTGGCCCAGATCGAAGCAAAGTGTCATGGTTAAACTTTAATAAACTACAATAACTCAACTCTGCATTCTCTGGTTAGTCCCAACTCTAGCAACAACAAGCAGCAACAAAAACCATAACAAAGGAACACAGTACAAAACAATGAAACTAAAGTATAAGATGGGTCTTTCGTAGGCAAACATGAGAGCGTATGCAGAGCTGGTCGTACGATTTTATGGGCGTGCGTAACGAACGCACTGTTGGGAGGAAAAGCCAGAATGTTGGGGAGAGGTGCACTTGAATTAGGTACGGCGCTTATTCAAGGTAGAATATGGTAGGTGAATTGTAGTGTGTGTTAGGTAGCTTGTAGGAGCCAGAGTTTGGCAGCTTCAGGCCTGCCATATATTGATTCCATGTGGGCAATGCGACCTTTATTCACTGTTAGAAGTTTGCTTTTGAATTGGTTCTGCCTTGCCAACATCATGATGTCAGTAAATAAGGTGAGTGTATACTTTTGCATTTTTATTTTGCAGGAGAAAATATGTTCATGCCGCCACGCCACGATGAGGATGATCTTGAGGAGTTGCTGATTCAGCAGCCGGTAAATTGAACTATAGATGTCATCCAATGATCACCTCATTATAATTCACTCCACCCGTCATGACCGTGCTGTCATAATTCAGTTTGAAAAGCATATATTTCTCGATTGTCTCGAACAATCACTATTACATTCACATTTTTATAAAGCTTCCATGCAATGTGCAATCATCCTGGTCAACACATAAAATCTCCGTGTTTGAAAGCTGAGCTAAACTGACTTGTGTGTTGGGACTGATTGTATTTGAAGCAGCCCCGAGACAAATCATTACGCTGCCGACTGATGTGCCACCTGTTGGAGCGAGGACGAGTCATCAAGGCTGTGAACATGAACTGGATGTGGAGCAGTTGGAAGCCTCGAGTGGGGTCGTGTTGCTTGACAGGTGCTCGAGGTACCTGCCCCTGGGAGGCCGCTATGGGATGTCTACACTGTGGGTTCTAGAGCATGGAGAGGTGGGCTCTATTGAGTCTGGTTTGAATAAACCTACTCTGTGCTAAAAACAATGTAATTCATCAGTGCAATCGGAAGTTAACACGTCATTTCTCGCTCATGCTATTCCGAACTTGTAACTAATACATCCATTTGTATACTCTCGATGCTCTTGTACCAAAACGTCCCCAAAATGTATTAACATCCGAATACCTTTGTTCATACTGGGTTGATTTTGAAAATATTTCGGTGTATTTGTAGGTAACTCTTATGGAAACATTTCGTTTGCCCCATGTCTTCACAAATTATGCGTTTTAAACCATCCATTCTCACTGTTCCTTATGCTGTAATCCAGAGATAAACTCACAGAAATCCCAATTTCCTGACACCATGTGACAGATTCAACACGACAAGAAGGCATCCATTAAAGCACATGGCCTCAGCTTTATTCTGATTGGCTTACAAGCAACATGTGATAAGTATCCAACTACGAATAAACATTTAGGTGCCGCGGTGATTCCCGCCAAAACATCGTAATCATAATGTATCTAAAGTCACTCTGTAACATCCCCCTTCTTGGGAAAAGGATATCACTGTTCACTGTTGTAGTGCCATAATGTTCATAAGTAACACATACTATCATAATGTCCATAAAGTCACACTTGGAACATACACAATTCACGAACTATTGAAAACACTAACATCACTAGTAAACGAATTAACTATGGTGGGGCCAGAGGTTACTAACACATAGCCCACATACTTCAACTGGTCTTTACCACCAATTGTACATGTCACACAATACACACTACTGCAAATTGTAGTCACTGTACTTAGCAGGTAGCCTGACGTTGCGCCCACTCCTTGTGCGCGCTGGTGACCTTGGTGGAGCCGTGACTTTCTTGGGCAATTGGGGCTCCACTGGTGGTGCTGCTGGTCGCTGCACTTGCACCTCATCTCGTGGGACTGGCACATTATACTCGGAGACTGTCTCCGGCATGACTACAGGTGGTGGCTCCTTTGTGCTCATTAAATCCCTGCGGTTCCTGCGTAGCACCTGGCCGTGTCCATCTGTGATCTGGTAGGAACGTGGCTCGCCGCACCTCTGTGTGACCACGGCTGGTTCCCACTCACTCCCCCGATGTACTCTGACCACTTCCTGATCTCGGAGGCTCGATAGCAGCTTCGCTGTTCGGTCGTAGTATTTCTTCTGGCGCTGCTGACGCTTCTGCAGCTCCTGCTTGGACCCTACTATCTTAGGCTTCAGCAGATCTGGATGCGTCGGCAACTTGTCACGCAACATTCTGTTCATCAGCAACTGTGCTGGTGAATACTGAAGTCCTGAAATGGGCGAGTTACGATACTCTAGCAACGCCAAATACATGTCCTTTCCTTCAAGGCTTGCCTTTCTTAGCAACTGCTTCAGGGTTTGCACTGTCCTCTCACTGAGGCCATTAGACTGTGCATACGTAGGGCTTGATGTCGTCACCTTGATCCCCCAGGATTGCCCAAACTCCCTGAACTCTCTGCTCCCATATGGCATGTTATCACACATCACTTCCTCTGGTATGCCATGCCTAGCATAAATACTTTTCATGTGCCTAACGACAGAGCTGGCCGCTTTGTCCTCTAGCAGTGCAATTTCTGCATACTTAGAGTAGTAATCTACTACCACCAAATAGTCACGGCCTTGGAATGTCATAATGTCTGAACCAACCTTTTGCCATGGCCTGTCAGGTGCCGGATGTGGCATCATAGGTTCACTCTGCTGCTTCCTGCGATACTGTAAACAAATCGCACACCTGGCCACCATATTATCAATATCCTTGGGCATCCCAGGCCAGTAGATAACCGCTCTGGCCCTCGGCTTACACTTCTCCTCTCCAAGGTGACCCTGGTGTATCCTTGCTAGCATCTCCTTGCGTAGACTCTGTGGCACAATTATCTTCTGACTTTTGAACAGAATTCCTTCCAATTCATACAGCTCATCTCGGATATTTCAGTACTCCACTAGACGCTGGTCCACTGCCGATTTGGCATCAGGCCATCCTGACCTGATAGTTTGCTTCAGCGCCAAAAGCTCTTCATCAGCAAGAATACCCTGTCTGATCTCCTCGAGCCGCTGGTCTGACGCATGAAGTGTAGACATGAATGCGCAAACCATTATCCCCGCCTCTTCAGCCACTCCATCAATAGGCTTGCCTTTAAGAGGTTGTGACGCTCGGGACAGGGTGTCTGCCACATACATTTCTTTGCCTGGTGTATACTGCACATGCAGTGTGTGCTTCTGCAGCTTCAACATCATGCGCTGCAAACGTGGAGATGCCCTGCTCATAGGCTTGCGAAGTATTATTTCCAATGGCTTGTGATCCGAGAGCACTGTTGTCTCCTTCCCATAGATGTAACAGTGGAACTTTGCACATGCAAAGCATATCGCCAACAACTCCTTCTCTATCTGCGCGTAGTTGACCTCAGGACTTGTGAGTGTACGTGATGCATATGCAATGGGGTGCCCGCCCTGCATCAGACATGCCCCCAGTACCGACTGGGAAGCATCCGCTTGTATGGTACACGTCTGATTCACGTCGTAGTACTGTAACACCGGGGCTGATATCAGTGCTGACTTTACAGCATCCACCGCTGCCTGATGTTCTGGCTGCCACAGAAATGCAGCACCCTCTTTCAGCAATCCTCCAGTGGTGCTGTGATATCGGACTCATTGGGAATGTACTGGGTCAGATACTTCACCATTCCCAACAGGCGCTGTAACGCTTGCTTGTCCACCGGGGCGGCCATCTTGGCTATGGCCTCGACTTTGGCTGGGTCGGGCCTGAGCCCTGCTGCTGAGATAATGTCGCCCATGTACATCACCTCGCTGACCTTGTACTGGATCTTGCCAGGGCTGAACCTGACATTCTTGTCTCGCGCCCTGTCCAGCACTCTCAGAAAAGCATCATCATGCTCATCATCATTCTCTCCAGCAATGATGAGGTCATCAGCAATAACATATACATTGCTGATGTCACCAAATGTCTGATCATTTCTCTGCTGTAGAACCTCACTAGCAGAACAAATCCCGAACGGCATCCTAAGGAACCTTTTGCGTCCCCATGGAGTGTTAAACGTGCAGTAGTAGCTGGACTTTTCTCCTAGCACCACGTGCCAGTATGCATCCTTCATATCTATAACAGTGAAGATCTTCTTACCAGCCAACCTGCTGCGCACATCATTGGGTGTGGGGATGACGTACCTCTGCCTCTTAAAAGCTTCATTAAGAGGCTTGGGATCCAGGCAGATCCGTATGGTCCCGCCCTTCTTGTCTGTAATCACCAAGTTGTTTACCCAATCTGTGACACTTGGACTGTTTTAGGTTTTGGTTGCCCAGCCTTACACGTTTGTGCAAAATGGTGTAACTGCTTGCACCTTGCACATGTCTTGCCATATGCCGGGCACTTCCCTTTAGGATGATCCTTACCACAATATTTACAATCCTTTACCATGACTGGTGTGGAACTCTTTGGCTTTGTAGATTGTAGATTGGCCTTGTTGTTTGCCCTTGTTTCAGGTTCTGTTCTTGGACCTACGCACCTCGTGTACCTGGGCAGCACCGGCTGATGCTGGTGATGGCATGGCCTGCATCTGGACCTTGCTGATCTCAGCAGCTCTACAGATTTCCAGGGCTTTATCTAGGATTAAATTTGGCTCCCTCAGATATCTCTCCTTTACTCTGGTATCCCTTAGCCCAAATATGACTTTATCTCGTATTATCAAGTCTCTCTGGTCACCATACTCACAGGATGGGGCTTTGGTCTTTAGGTCTGTGACCCACTGGTCAAAGGGCTCTTCCTTAATCTGATCCCTTTGCCAGAACTTGTACCTCTCAAATACCACATTTTCCCTAGGCTAGTACAAGTCAAACTTCTCCAGCACTTTTTCATACTCCTTGATATCATCAGCTGGATCATACACAAATGTAGCATGAATCTCTTGGGCCTCTGCCCCAGCCACATGCAACAAAATTGCTACTTGGGTCTCACCCTCCTTCTTGTTCAGTTCTGTAGCCTTGTAGTAGGTGACAAACTGCTGTTTCCATTTATACCAGGTGGCACTGACATTACCTTGTGAGAAGTTCATTGGTGGAGGGGGTTTTAAACCATCCATTCTCACTGTTCCTTATGCAGTAATCCAGAGATAAACTCACAAAAATCCCAATTTCCTGACACCATGTGACAGATTCAACACAACAAGAAGGCATCCATTAAAGCAAATGGCCTCAGCTTTATTCTGATTGGCTTACAAGCAACATGTGATAAGAATCCAACTACGAATAAACATTTAGGTGCCGCGGCGATTCCCGCCAAAACATCGTAATCATAATGTATCTAAAGTCATTCTGTAACACATTCGATGCTAATAAAACGTGGGTCATATGATATCAAGGACAGCGTCATTTCCAGTTACGAACAAATCAAAGTTAAAACGGGATTCAAATCTGAAGTTATCGCGTCGTTTCTCCGTCGTTAATGGTTGTATTGTAAATTGGTTTACACTCGAAGCCCATTTAATTCTGAACATAAAACTAAATATTTTCTTTTGTAAATTACCGACAGTTTTCTCACAAAGTAAGCTTCAATTACAGCGGGTGTTATTTCTCTTGGCTTTTCAATGGTTTGTTAACAGCCGTCTACATATCGGTTAGTACAAAGGTCATCTCTGCTCTGGGCTCGCTTCATTGGGATTCAATTTTTAAAAGCAAAGATGTTCCTTGAGTCGGCAAAATCATTGTCAGTCTATCATGACAGCATGATTTCTTTAATAAATTTGATTGCTTATAAACTCATCAATATACACCCGATGGTCATGAAAATTGGTTGAATTGGGTTGCCAAACATTTAAAATCCGTAATAATTTAGTCAATTATGTCCCATGGACCTATTTTTTACTTGGCAACCAAACGACAAACTAAAATGGTATTACAAATGGTTATGTACTGGTAAAATGAGTTCTCCCCAACAAGAAATAACGTACTTGATAACCTTACCTGGCAAGCGCAAAGCTGAATGACTGAGACTGAGAACATCACATTAAGACCTCGATCAATGTTTGTTAACTTACTCTGGAGATCAAAAAGTCATCATACATATGAGTCTTGTGTCAGCAATTACAAAGGTACAGATCAAAAAGTCACCATACATATGAGTCTTGTGTCAGCAATTACAAAGGTACAGTCCAAACTAATCCGGCATTACAACATAACAGGTAGTGCGATTCAAACAACCGGAAGCTGCTGGTTAATAATAACAATATTAATAATATCTATATATCCCGTGATGCAACACCGGACAGTAACTTTTACGACATACGACTGTAAATATCCTTTAAACGCTTCTTAATATTGATTAACCCCCAAAATATACTCAGGCCCAAAGACATATTATAAGGAAGATAACTATCACAAATGATAATACTGCATAAAACATAACCAAAACCGAAACCCGTGTGTTGTCAGGTACAAGAGTGCGCCCTATAAAACGAAACATATAAACAAAGTATTTTCAAAATAAGGGCAGTTACTACATATGTATGGTGACTTGTTTGATATAGATAGCTTCAGTCATTTTGCTTGCCTGGTGATTGACGGCTCAGAGCTGATGCACTGTTCTCTCCAGACACACAGTCAACTCGATATACAGGTGCTACACCATGCAGACTATTATTGTTCGTTTATACTTTCTTATCTGTTTCTCTTTGTTCTCTCTGTGCCAAACATTTCTCTGGCTGTTCGATAGGGTAAATTCCATTTTGAATATGTTAAATCACTCATTATCATCATGAATATACTAATTTGACCTTGAACAAACTTGTCCCAAACGTGTTGTTACTTCACATGCATGGGTATGCGATAATCATTTGATTTGGTAATTAACGGTTGTCTTCACGTTATGTAAATATAATCTATATATCTATGACTAAGATGTCTATTGTTTCCATAGGCGTTTGTCCGTGTGGTTGCATAGAACTTGGTGGCAGAAGTGGATTTAAATTCTGTTGACCAGTGACCATACCATGAGTCTCTCTCTCCTCGTACACCTTGCCCGAGCTTCCAAGGCAAGGTCAGTAACCAGGGCACGTCGCACGGGGTCACCTGGCGAACATGTCAAACATACTGATACTAGTTACAAGAGATATAATAGTATAAGGTTTTGTTTGCTTTTTCAGGAAGAAGCTGGTTCCGAGTACAGCAACTTAAGTGAGGCGAGGTCTGTCTTCTATTGGCAGGCCGTCCTCGACATGATAGCCAGGGTGAAGAAGTGAGTAGACATTCAAACATGATTAATGTAGGTTGTCTTACTTCGTTCTCCTAGTTGGTTGACTTGAACACAGTGTTACCTGTAGTCAATTGAACTGATATCTGTGGTGATTGAAGAGATATCAGTGTGATTGAAGTGATATCAGTGGAGAATGATTGAAGTAATATCAGTCATGACTGATATATCAGTAATGCATGGTGTAAGTAATATCAGTGGTGATTGAAGTGAAATCAGTGGTGATTGTGTTCAACTTACAGACAGGAAAAGATGTGGATTCCGAAGGAATGGCTGATCCGCCCAGAACCCCAACTCCCTATGGCTGAGTGTGACTCCTTCATCAGACAGAGCGAGTTTTCAGGTATGACGTACCTGGCGGAGGTTGATCTGAGACACGGCAGGCTGGATGCAGTGCTGGAGAGGTTCTCCAAGGTGGACACGGCAGAGGCATCCTACCGACAGGCTAAGGTAAACGCACCTGTAATTACAGTGTTGATAACCGCAGCATTCATCAATCATTTAAAATGGAATCTTGATGATGTCACACTGCCAGTCTGGATTTTTGACCAGCTTGTGGAATGTTCCTATGCTCAGTTTAGAATTCCGGTTGAATATCAAGCTGGACAATACAACCCTGCCACATAGAGTTTAACTTTGACAAAGGTATTTCCCAAGGTGGTGGTTGGGGGAGTGGGTGATGGGGGGGGGGGGGTGAATAATGAGCCTAGTGAGACATGAGTGTAATACAACTCTATCTGGTTCGCAGATCTACACCACTATGGCAGCAGAATCCCCATCAGGAGACGACAGGGATTATCTGGAACAAGCCAGAGAGGCACTATGCCTCACCCTAGACCGCTTACGTGGCAACCAGCGCAATGTAAGTTGTATTTTGATAGAAAATATTACGACATTGATTATATTTCAGTGGCGAGCCACAACGAATGATGTTTGAGAACTGCTGAATTCTATGTTGTTAGCTTGGCTATGTAGTATAATGATCTCTACACCTCTCAGACAGTGTCATATATTGTGCGCTGAATATTGGGTATTTAGTGATGTATTGGTGGTGACGTGTGTTATTTAGGTCATATGTGTGCTCTGTGAACAGCCACTGCATCATGAAGTGACTGAGTTGTTTGACTCGGTGGAGACGCGACTCAACCGAAACACCTTAATGAGAGGTGAGTGTCATGACAGTGTCTTACCAGTACAGCCCGCCACTTCTGCAACAGCCTAGTGAAATGGTCTGGACAGTTTAGCCCGCCACTCATGTGACAGTCTGGTGACATTTTGTGGCTAGTACAGCTCGCCACTTCTGTAACAGCCTGTTGACATGGTCTGGTCAGTACAGCCCGCCACTTCTGCGACAGTCTGTCGACATGTTCTGGCCAGTACATCACGCCACGACAGCCTGTTGACATGTCACTATTCTTTCTACGACAGCCTGCTGAACATGTCACAATTCTTTCTGTGACGGCCTGTTGACATGTCACTATTCTTTCTGCGACTGCATGTTGCCATGTCACTATTCTATCTGCGACAACCTGTGACATGTCACTATTCTTTCTGTGACAGCCTGTTGACATGTGACTATTTTGTTGGTGTCGTTATGTTGACAGACCCTTGTGAGAGTGCACTGCGTATCAGACCAGGTCCTGAGATTCCCCCCAGCACCCAGAGATCAGTATGCCGCACCCTCTACCCCATACTCACCCCATCTGCATCCGTAGTGAGGCTCCACTGTTGTCTTGGTTATTGGCTGCCCCTTGTGGTCTGGTATTGTATTTGTTTACATTGCCACCAGGTGTCATTTGTATTCCTTTCTATCATATGGACATATGGATCTATGGTCTGACTTACTTTATGTATAAAAAGCTGCATGGTTACAGAATAGTTCGAAGGTTAAACATTCGCCCATGTAAACCATGTCAGGTAGCCTATTCTCATTATTTTCGATAATTGCACGCCTGTTATACAGACAGCTCTGCATGACCTGTCAGCTGAGCGCCCCCCAGCGGCAGCCAGTCCTAATAGAATAGATGTCCAGCTTTGCGCTCTCTCCTTCAAACATGAGGGGGAAATGAATGAAATCCGCGAACTTGTCAGAAGTCTACAGGTAGATTGACAAATACGTATGTCACCCTGTCTCTCACGTCTCATCCATTTTCTAACAGCTCACCATGTCTTATGCCTCAAGCTGTCTTTGATTGTCAACTACCTAGCACATGTCACCTGTGCTATTCTATTATCAGGATAAAGTGGAGGGATTGAGAGAGGAAGTAGCTGAGATCAAGGAATTGGTGTTGAAAGAACCACAGGGTTCGCCCCCAGACCCAGCGTCGGCCTCTGCCCCCACTCCTGCTTCATGTGGCCTTCCCAATACATCCCCAGCCCCCAACCAGGTAGCAATCGTTATCCAATTGAAATGTTTTAAAGATCAGATGTTGTATTATGAGGAACCATGTTTAGTTAACAGACAAATGTGTGTCATTCTCAGCGTGGATTTACAGGGGGCGCTGTTCCCAGGTCGCTGGAACGGGCGTTTCTGGCCCAGTTGCTACTCGATTCCCAATGAGCATGCCGCAAGGGGTCGCCACTACACCCTCAGCGATTGTCAGCCACCATACCTTCTCATCGGCTAGCAAACCCTCGGCGAGTGTTTTCACGGCCTCAACACCAGCAACCAACCTTCTGAGGTCCATGGCGGCTAAAGGCACAGATGTCAAGGCCACTCAAACCAGCTCCGTCAAACCACTCCCAACATTTGGGAGTGATATCAATGCAGTTGTTGGCAATGAATACAAGTCTTTGAATACAGTTGGCGGATTTGTATTAAGTGGCAAGCATTCAGATGTTGAAGACAAGATAGTCGCCCCTGTTTCAACCCAAGCTTTCCCAGGTAAACCAAACCCCTTCTCCTACTTCACGTTTGGCACCCTGACTCCGAGTTGTCATTTGGAAACTTATTCATTCTGTCTTTTGGTTTCTAATTCACTTGATATCTAGTTGTATTTAACTCTTGTCAATATTGATACAATCCAATAGTTTGCTCTGTGTAATTTAGGAAATACTGAGTTCAAATGGGCCGGATCAGGTCGGACGGTTTTCACCTCTCCCACGCGTAACGCTGATGCAGGCGATGACGATGGCGATGATAGCCATTATGAGCCGGATGTGGACTTTGCACCAGTTGTACAGCTGGCTGAGGTCACTGACCTGAAGACTGGGGAGGAAGACGAGGAGGTGATGTTTAAGAGTCGCGCCATCCTGTATCGCTTTGACGTAGGGTCATGGAAGGAGAGGGGGCGTGGTGACATTAAGATCCTCAAGGATCCCTCCACAGGTGAGTCACTTTGTGAACAAGTCATGCTTATTTGATAATCGATTATGTAATCAGAAAAACTGATTGATCAAGCTGCTGTTGATGTGAAATACAGTCAGGTATCTTTATCCACAAAACTGTTTTCTTTAGGATTACAAAATAAGATATAAAAAAAATTAGGGAGCTATCAGTTTTGAACCAAGATTGCCACAAAAGATGGAACACTATTTCACTATAAAAAATTAATTAGAAATCTAAAAAATTCAAATTGTCCAATTGATGTCATGTGCTGAGAGTCATTGTGAGGTGAAACTGGTTTCAGGGCAGAGTTGTGTTTTGATGCGACGCGATCAGGTCTTCAAGGTGGCCTGCAACCACAAACTCACTGCCGATATGAGTCTTCAACCAGTGGCTACATCGGAGACAGCATGGTGCTCGTTTGCTACGGACTACACCGAGAATGAAGCCAAAAAATGAGCAGTTTGCAGCTAAATTCAAGGTACGTGCTGGTGTTGTTTATCAGTCATAAGCTAGTTTCCTGTGACAAAACACAGGTGCCCTGAGTGTGTTGTAAGCAATAACTACACGCTGAGTGTGATGTAAGCAATAACTACACCCTGATGGTGTTTTTAGCAATAACTACACCCTGAGTGAGAAGTTAGCAATAACTACACCATGAGTGTGTTGTAAGCCTCAAGTATGTTTTTAGCAATAACTACACCCCGAGTGTGTTGTAAGCCAAAATTACACCCTGAGTGTGTTTTTAGCAATAACTACACCCTGAGGGTCATTTACAGTGACTACACCCTGAGTGTGTCGTAAGCAATAACAACACCCTGAGTATGTGATTACAGTGTCATTATCGGGGCTATCATGCACAACTGATTTGGTGCTTACTAGCTTGTTTCTCAATTGGTATACAACTCAGCTGTTGCCCCATCAAGTGTATATGAGCAGTGCTGGCATATCAAGTGTCCAGGGCATTGAAAATCAGGAGAGGGATATTGAGAGTTGTGATGAGAGATTAACTATATTTCACAGCAATAACTTCACACACCAAGGCAGGATGAAGAAGTGATGGAGGTGAAGGGGGCGGGGGGGGGGGGGGGTACTTTCCAATGACCTGAGGCGTGTTACTGAGCAGTGATAAGTAGGATTGAAGATATCTAAAAAGTGGTTGTAGGTAGGAAAATGTTATGCATGTGAGATTAGCCTGGCAATTGACGTGCATGTTGCTTGGTCGGGAGGACATCGATCAGTGCCAATAGGATTTCCATGATTAGTCGGTGATTGATCAGATGATCACATCTAATGATAGATTATATGTGTAGACAATGTCCACCATAAGGTATCAATTACAACGTTCATATCCTGGCCCACTAGGTACTGGTATTGATAGGAATAAACTTTAACGCTCATATTCCCATCCATTTGACTCTTGTATTGATAGGAATGGACTTAAACATTCCTATTCCAGCCCACTCAGAACTGGTATTTAAAGGAATAGACTAATGTTCATATTCTTGGCATGGTTTCAAAATTGTGAATAAATTGTACCCCCATTTGTTTAATTGATTTGTTCCCAAAATTTTGTGACTCATGTATTACTTGATATGGTATTTAATTCTATAATAAAACTGTGATTTGGGGGTTTCTGAACAAAGGGATAGCAGCGGAGTTCAAAGCTCAGTTTGATGCTTGTCGCACCGTGGGAGCTGCCTCAACTGTGAAATGTATGCTCAACTTGTTGTGAGTAGTTAGCATGGTACAACAAGCTAACTGGCTATATAATGTACATTGGCTGCTTCTGATGCTGTTTGTACTGTATCTGTCATTGTCTCATTCATAAACTGATTGTATGAACCTCCATAATATAAAATACCGGCTGTAGCATCTTTTGTTCTGTGAGTGCCATAGCTCTAAACCAAATTGCTTTATTTATTATTTGTAGACAATTCCAGCTGCTTTATTTAGGCCAATAATTCACGTTTCAGAAACGGTTGAAGCTAATATTGCAGATAAAAAGGTGACTGCCAATGAAGTAGTTTCATCAGCAGCATCCTCAACGTCTGCCTCCTTACCAACCTCAATTCCAGCAACTGCTGTATCTTCTGTAGCATCCTCCACTCCTGCCTCTGTACCAGCTACTCAGCCAGCCGCATCTCCCTTCAGCTTTACCCTACCATCCACACAGAATGCTAGTGGGTTTACAGCCATCGTCTCAACCACACAAGACCCGGGTTTATTTGGATTTGACAAAAGTACACCCGGCCCAAGTCTATTCTGAAAAACTTGCCCGGGCCCAGCTGTATTGTGCAGTGACACCTCCAGTCAAGAACCTGGTCTTTTCTCCATCCAAAGCGACAGTAAAGTCCACAATGCTAGTTCTGCTTTTTCAGGATTCAGCTTCAAGATGCCGGAGTCGAAAGGGCCCCAGGGCTCGGGTTTCAGCTTCCAGAACCTGGCGTCAAGTCCCGCCTCACAGCGGGCTGCTACCTCTGGTGAGGCTGGCTTCTCCTTCAAGCCTCCACAGTTCGGTGCTCAGAGTGTATTTGGCCAGGCCGCTCAGACAGTGGGAGCTGGAGATGCTACTGCTGATGATGCTGCTGCTGATAGTGATGGCCAGGAGGAGTACGAGGCCGGGGAGGAAGATGGCTCTGTGGTCTTCAGCAAAAGGATGACTCTCTCTGCCTGCGGTACTGATGAGGACACCTTACAGGTGACACAGCTGCCACATGTTACCTTGAATAACATGTTGTGCTAAAACATGAATAAGATAAGTAGTGTACTACGCATGGTGATAAATTCATGTAATTACAACGCGTTATGGTAACGGGGGGTTGATGACAGTTCTTTGTGATGTATTCTGCAGGTGTTGGGGCAGGGTGAGTTGGAGCTGGTGTTTAGTGAGACAGGCAAGCCTCAGCTGTACGCGGAGACTGAAGAGGGTCTTGTTCTCTGTGATCACTGTGTGGAGCCCCATCATGTAGCTACACTGTGAGTCAACCATCCCACATTCACGTGTCAACTCACGATTATCAACATGCTGACAAAGAAGGCAGGGTAACAATGATGGGTGGGTTGGGGGGGGGTGAGGGGGTGTGGTCACAGGAAATGTTTTAGGCGTATGAGGTTTAAGTTGAATGATGTGTGTGTGTGTGTGAAAGAGGTTTGTGAATGAGGTAAATAAATGGTTTGTGTGTGACAAATGAAGCAAATGAGTCGTTGATGTAAAGTGACTAGTTAGGATGTTTATATGATGTCAGTTGGTGTGAAGTGACTGGTTTGGATGTTTATATAATGTCAGTTGATGTGAAGTGACCGATTTGGATGTTTATATGATATCAGTTGGTGTGAAGTGACTGGTTTGGATGTTTATATGATGTCAGTTGGTGTGAAGTGACTGGTTTGTATGTTTATATGATGTCAGAGACAAG
Organism: Urechis unicinctus; assembly: GCA_034190875.2. Lineage (NCBI taxonomy): Eukaryota > Metazoa > Annelida > Polychaeta > Xenopneusta > Urechidae > Urechis > Urechis unicinctus. The sequence continues at coordinate 50,083,977 of CM067353.1, forward strand.
AAGAAGAAGCTTGTGATCTGGGAGGCGTGTGATGAGAACTCGATGCCACCCGGTGACACCCGCTTCTCCGCTCAATTCAGCTCCAAGGCATCTGCAGAAGAGTTCATTACCTGCTTCAATGATGTGAGTAATTACCTGGTTCACTTGTCATCAATGGTTCCTCAGGTGAATTCTGATTGGAATGGCTATACGTCAAGAGAAGGTTAGGATGTCATAGCTACTGTGTGTTGTTGCCAGGCTGTTGAGATGTCCAAGCAGGTGGTTGCAAGTAAGAAGGGCCAGGATTTCGAGAATGTGGGTGCCCATGAGGTTGATTACGACGACGAGGATGAAGATGAGTAGCCGTTATTCACCTGCCAAGCTCGCCTAACTCTGCTGACAGGCAACCGTATCCAGGTAATACATATTACGACTCATTCACATCCCCATCAGCGCGGTACTCAGTCTCCTAATCTTTTAATCCCATTCTACTAAATCTTGAAATATTTCTTGAAAATGCATTAGGTCAGATTAATTGGCAATATGCACATGATTAGCACAATATATACTACAGTGTAAAACAGGTATCCAGAGATGAGATTGCGATGTGTGTGGTTGTAGGAAGTGGGAGAGGGAGAGCTCTGTGTGGTTCACGACGATGACGTACTAGGCTGTCGTATCTTAATGGAGTTCAGTTACTGGCAGGAAGATGGTGAGTCATAAAGTCTGTTACAACACCGCCTCCTTTCCATCACTGATGATACGGGGTAAGTGCATTCCCTGATTCACGATACAGGTTGAGGATACCTTATCGACAATGCTTGGAGCGGAGCTAGTTCCAGATTTGAAATTTTCAGGATATTGATTACCTTGATACATAAAAATAGTGCTGAACTTAGGTGATCAACTACTGTGTTAGAATCATAACGTTTCCCAATCACTGGGGATTACCGTTTGTAAAAAATCAACTGTGCGATAGAATTTGGGATATTGTCAAAATAATTTATGTGCTAACATCCATGATTGAGATTTAACCCTGTTTCCTGTGTAGAATCTAATGAAACAGTCAAAAGGACGCGATTACATGTACACCGAAAACATACCAGCTCGTCCTCGGGTCAAAGATATGTGTAAAACACTGTGTTTGTACCTGTACCAGAACCTGTGCTGTACAGTGGTCAGCTAAGGACTTCAGCAGTGATGAACCAGTGAAACAAACCTTCAAGATCACATTCAAATCAGAATCAGAAATGATTTCCTTCAAGGAGATGTTTGACCAGGTCGTAGTTCATGCCAGATATTCAGTATTGTGTGTCGTCGCTCAAATTACTGGTTTATAATGCTTTCATGTTAATGGGAACACCAAATCAACGATAATTAATCGATAAAGGCACATTGAAAACACCCCGCGAACCTTGTTTACAATAACATTCAAATATATAGCGACATGGACCAGTAACTACGCATGCGCAAATCCACCATTTCCTGGTATTATCGAACCGCGCCCGTTTTCAGCCTTTATGGTCTACCGTGCGCCATATTTGTTTCACAATTACAGTCCTGTCAAAAATAAGAAACGAACCATAATTTTTTTTAAACAGAATTTTGATGTTTTTTGATTAAATGCACCTTTAATCATAGTGTGTTGCATTGCTTTCAGGCATTGAAAATGTCACAGGAGGGGCAATTCAATGAGTTGTGAGAAGAGATACCAGTGCTGATACAACCCCAATCATGTGGTTCCCTAAGCTACTGTTGTATTGCAGTGTTTAATGTCAATCAATCTGTCGATTAGTGATCATAAGGTTCTATTCACAGTGTCTGTTGGAGATCATAATGTTCTAAATCCTGAGGCGTTGGAGCCGTCTCATATGATGTCACATTCAGATAATAACCAAACCTATGAGAAGATTATGAACAAGATAGATATACATAAGTATACCCAAGATGTTTCAAAGGTAGACCTTGAATAATATTTGGCTGTGTTCTCTGAACTTGTTGGCATTTTGCTTATCCTCAATAAATGTACATTCTCTCACTGTTGGTTGAGGCGTTAATATCAGTGGGGGGGGGGGGGGGGGAGTCAGGCTGGTAGAACATGTACTCGGGGTTTCCTGTACTATAATTAGCTCATCACTAACACATCATCAACAGCACTAGTCCATATAACAACCATGATCGGACTTTTCAACTTGGGGATCAGTTCATCAATGTATATTGGGATTAATATTGGTGAAATGATACCACCTTAAATTCTTGACACCATTAAATACATTACATTCGTTCGATAAACTTACAGCCCGTTGAACGGATGTAGTTGTTCTAGGGTAATTATCTAGAAGATAAAGGAATTTTACCAATGGAGCTAAAGATTGCAAGGGTAGTTCCCTTATACAAAAGTGGGGATGAAAAGATGATCAAGAATTATCGACCAATTTCTGTATTGCCAACAATTTCTAAAGTATTTGAAATATTAGTATTTATCAGGCTAACTAAATTCTTGGATACGTGTAAAATAATAACAAATTGCCAATACGGCTTTCGATCTGGATATTCCACCTACATGGCTATTACAATATTGCTTGACAATATTACAAAAGCCATTGAAAACAAAGAGTATTTTTTAGGAATATTTCTAGATTTATCAAAGGCATTCGACACAGTTAATCATAAAATATTGCTATCAAAATTACTGTATTATAGGATGTGAGGGAAAGTGTATGACTGGTTAGAAAGTTATCTTCAAGGGCGAGAGCAATTTGTAGAGTACAATGGTACCATATCAAACAATGAGGAAATCATATGTGGTGTACCACAAGGTTCAATCCTTAGCCCACTATTATTTCTATTATATATTAATGATCTTCCAACTGTTTCACACACTTTATAAACTATCATGTTCGCTGACGACACAAACATGTTCATTAACCATAAAAACATAGCCGACCTAGAGACGATCGCAAACCATGAAATGGCAAAAATATCAGAATGGTTAAGAATGAATAAATAAACATTGAACATACAAAAAACGCATGCAATGTTATTTGGAACAAAGGCTAATAATCCGACCAGTTTAAGCCTATCCATCAATAGCATCATGGTAGAATTTGTTGAACAAACCATGTTTTTAGGGATTATAATCGACAAAAAAAATCATGTTCATCACATAACAACAAAAATTGCCAAGGGAATTGGCATCATTAATAAAATTAAATATAAAATAAATAAACAAACTCTGATAACTATGTATTATACATTTATATATCCTTATTTAATATATTGCAATATAATATGGGGAAATGCTGCAAAAATACATCTGAATAAGTTGCTTATCTTACAAAAACGCATCATACGAATAATAAGTCATTCAGGGTATAGAGATCATACAGAAACATTATTTAACGAACTGAACATTTTGAACATATATCCGCTCCATCTGTATTGTGTAGTATTTAATGACATGTTTACAAAATATAGTGGTCATGGATATTTAATACGAAATAGGCTAATCTACTTACCCCCTAGGTGTAGAACCAATGTCCGTCAGAAAAGCATTCACTATGTTGGTGCCTATTTATTCAACTCTATTCTAGACTATTGTACTGTTTGTCACATTGAAATAACTGGAATGCCATCATTTAAGAACTGAACATGAACTGGATGTGGAGCTGTTGGAGGCCTCGATTGGTGTTATTCTGTTTGGCAGGTGCTCGAGGTACGTGCCCCTGGGAGGCCGTTATGGGATGTATACACCGTGGGTTCTAGAGTATGGAGAGGTGGGCTCTATTGAGTCTGGTATGAATAACAGCTGACTCTGTGATAATACTTGCGAGTTAACGTGTTAGGATGTGAAGTTGGCCAGCATATATTGCCATGGTGAGGAGTTTGGTTACAGTGTGACAAGGTGATTAGGGAGGTTGTTGTGGAGGTTGTTGTGGAGGTGTTGTACAAAAAACAACATTACTCTTATGGTTTGAAATAACGATGTTTATAAGATAGTCAAATGGCTTTGGTTGGCTGATATCAGATGAGTTTGTGTATGGTGATTATTGTGTAAGTGACTGTTGGATCAGATATGACTCTGTTGTCCAGAAATGCATTGAGCGTGCCGGATCAGGTGGGAACACAGCTGCTCTGGATCAACAGCGGCTCGTAACCTGCTTGTGTAGCGTGTCTTCTCTCAGTTTACATCGATGCAGGTGGAGGAGAGCGTCAGAACCATTCACGAGTAGGCCACCAGTCATTATCTCAAGCTGGTGACGGTCTTATGTGGCGCATGTGTACAATCTACCTCATCATAACCAATTGTGCTTGTAAAACCACTGGTCCAACATTATAATATTGATGGAGCTTAATATAAGTGGTTAAGGACACCACAGTTCTATTACTAATGGCTGTATGTGATCCCAGTGCTACTATTTGTATATACATGGTCCTTTAGAAGCATGGTAAACTCGTGTATGGTGTTGCCATTTATGTTGTAAGTTGGACATATCCATTGAATGATGCCAAGAGTACCGGCAAGTCTCCTGGAACACTACACTTGGAGATGCAGGTTGTTTATTTTATTTTTTCTAATTTATGCACGCTCCTTGTTATATTTTCGATGTTGCTAGTTGTTGCTTGGTTCGGGACTAGCCAGGGAAATAACGGGAGTCCAGGAGCTTTGCTGGGATCTCGTTCAGAATCTGTTCAGAATTTCTTATTCCCATTTCTTTGCTAGGTAGGTCTCCCATAACCAGCGTATGTGGCCCTTATATCGGGGTTTCAGGCGTTGGATTCCGCCCCAAACCGCTCGATAAGCTGACACCTCATTGGTTCAGGTAAAGCCGGCCCATTCCACACAGGTCTTGACCCAACGGTCCACATTGGGCGTGGATGCGTAAGGTCATTGGCCAATGGGAATGGTATCAACCACGACTACTTATCAGGGTCACGTCCCCACCATATGGGTGGTGACCAGGGCAAATGTAGACATGTCGTACTGATAATCAAAAAGGGGGAAGACTTTATAAGTCAGATGAGCTAGAATAACATCATAAAACAGGCCCAGCTTTTCTGCTTCAGTGGCGCCCTTCAGCCGAAGAAAGCTGTGTCTGTAAGTTGTACATTTGTTTTGGTAAGATTTGTGCAAATCACTGAAGTAGTCTTATATGATATGTAATACTCAAAATGTATGATACAACCGTTAACTAAATGTTCAAATTATACAGGAATCCCTGTTGTAAGATCTTTTTCGTATTGGAATGTTCCTATATATTTATGAAAGATGAATAACAGGCATTGGTCATGTGGAGTGCAACTATACACACTATATTGAAAGCATCTCTTATCCTCCATTGATCTCTGCTGTGTTAAAGAAGCATTATTCGGCTATTTGGTAATAATGATTATATAAATATTACCAACCACCTCCCCATCATATCAATATTACCAACCACACCTCCGTTATAACAATATTACCAACCACACCTCCATAATATCAATATTACCAACCACACCTCAATTTTATCAATACTACCAGCCACACTTCCATTTTTCAATATTACCAACTACACCTTTATTATATCAATATTACAAACCACACCACTATTATATCAATATTACCAACATCCTCATAATGACATCAATATTACCAACCAGCCACAACAATTTTCAATATTACCAGCCACACCTCCATTATATCAACATTACCAACCACACCACTATTATATCAATATTACCAACAACGTCACCATCGTATAAATATTATCAACCACCTAACCATTTTGTTATTAATACTGACCACATCTACAACTTTGACTGACGTGTTTGCGCATAGACAGGTCGTTTATTTCAGCGCCTCGCGCATGCGACCCTTCTCAGATGGCACCCATACTAATGCCAACGATATCAGCACAAACAGAATGTATGGCACATTCCGACGTCGAGCTCGCGTTTTTTAACTTGAATATCAGCTGACAACTCCCATTTGCTTTTGAACTTGACCACCAACACCATCTCGTGAGGGAAACTGGAAGGACCGTATATTCCCAGCGGACGACGCTTGAGCAATGTCGATGTCAGCTTAAGTGCGTCATAACGTTCCCAGATAGACATCCGAAACCGAAACTAGGCACAAGCAGAATACATTTGGGTTTTCTCCTCTTCACACGGTTTCGATTTAACGAAACGCCTATTCTATTTTGTTGAAAACGGTAGATAGACATCATAATTCGACACCACCTTATAAGTATGGCGGTTACATTCGCTACTAGTACACTTCCAGTATTGAAGTGATATCATAGGTCCAGGATACAATTATCATTGACTGTTCAATTGATCCAGTTTTAGCTACAGCAGCTGTCCAAATTGTGGATAATGCCGCAGTGTGATCATTAAAGGTAAATATCCATTTAAAGCACAGTCGCTCGATTCAAGAAGCAAGGTTTCCGAACACCGACATCTTTTATACATTTGTGTACGCATGGAAATTTATTTGTCGACGCTCGGAATCCTTGCACCAGGCGATGATGTTTTGGGGGATTGTGATATCATTTGTTGAAGGTAGTGTCTTGAACTACAAATTCCGGTGCATGCGCAGACACTACAGATTAAAAAAATTAATTTAGGGATTGCCGATTGGATAATTGTGAGATTTGATAGTAGGACCTGGAAGGCTATCACGGTTCAGGAGTCATCTAGGAGTGTTTTTTCAATATTGTTATCACCCAAAGATTCGCAGTTCCCCATACCCCGCAAATGCAATATATTGTGTGTGTATATATATATATATATATATATATATATATATATATATATATATATATATATATATATATATATATATATATATATATATATATATATATATATATATATATATATATATTTAATGAGACTAAAATTTGCAGTTATCGCGTCGTTTCTCCGTCGTTTATGGTCGTATCGTAAATTGGTTTACGCTCGAAGCCCATTTTATTCTCAACATAAAACTAAATATTGCCTTTTGTAAATTACCGACACTTTTCTCACACAGTAATTTTGAAGTACAGCGGTTGTCATTTCTTTTGGCTTTTCAATGGTTTGTTAATAGCGGTCTACACATTGGGGAGTATATAGGTCGCCGCTTCATTGGGATGCTGTCAAGTATGGCACACCACTTTAAAAGCAAAGGTGGTCCTTGAGTCGGCTATATCATTGTCAATCTATCATGGCCCCTGACAGCATGATTCCTTTAATAAATTTGATTGCTTATAAATTCATTTATATACATCCGATGGTCATGAAAATTGATTGAATTGGGGTTGCCAACAATTTAAAATACGTAATAATTTAGTTAATTATGGGTCGATTCTGAAAATTTTAAATATTTCATGATACAGTTCACCAAGTTCCCCATGTCCCATGGGCCTATTTTTGACTTGGCAGCCAAACAACAAATTTAAATGGTATTACAAATGGTATGTACAGATGAGATGAGTTATCCCCACCCAGAAATAACGTACTTGATAACCTGAACTGGCAAACGCAAAGAGGGACGGACTGTAAAATGAGCTGGACAGAGCAATGGGGAGCTGGACAAAGCAGCGAAAAGATCGGGCAAGCAGCGAGGAGAGCTGGGCAAAGCAGCTGAGTGCTCGCTGGATGGCAACGAGTCTTCCGAACCCTCGAAAATCATTCCCACATGACACATTAAGTAAATAATAACATAACTGTTTTACACATTTCCAGCAAGCTTTAGCAATCACAACAAACCATGATAAAAATCACTAGAAGTCAGAAAATCTCATGGAAAAGGTAGTATAATAATCTGACTAAACATCATATTGTCCATGTAGCCATGAAAATCACCTTAAACACTATGATCAGCTGTTTCCATAACTGTACACATTTTACCTTGAACAATATTTGTTTACTTACTCTGGAGCTATAAAAGTCACCATACATATGAGTGTTGTGTAAGCAATTACTTAAGTCAGTCCAAACAAATCCGGCATCACAGCATAACAGGTAGTACGATTCAAACAACCGGAAGCTGCTGGTTGATAATAGCAATAATAATAATAATATATATATTTCCCATGATGCTACACGGGACAATAACTTTTACTACATACGACACTAAATATCCTTTAAACCCTTCTTAATACTGCTTAACCCCAAAAATATACTCAGGCCCAAAGACATCTTATCAGGAAGGTAACCATCAAAAATGATAATACTACATAAAACATAACCAAAACCGAAACCCGTATGTGGTCAGGTACAGAAGTGCGACCTATAAAACGAAACATATAAGCAAGGTATTTACAGAAAAAGGGCAGTCACTACCTTCAGTCATTTTGCTTGCCTGATGATTGACGGCTCGGAGCTGAAGCACTGCTCTCTCCAGACACACAGTCAACTCGATATACAGGTGCTACACCATGTATATATATATAGATATATATATAGATATATATATATATATAGAGAGATATATATATATATAGAGATATATATAGATATATATATATATATATATATATATATATATATATATATATATATATATATATATATATATAGATATATATATATATATATATCTATATATATATATATATATATATATATATATATATATATATATATATATATATATATATATGTATATATATATATATCTGTGTGTATGTGTGTGTGTGTGTTTGGTGTGTGTGCGCGCGCGCGCGTGTGTGTGTGCGTGTGCGCGCGTTCTTGCAGATTAATGACGCATCTTGGAAACCGACGCGCAATGGAGCCAAGTCGTGTCAGACCCAATATCCGAAACATGCATGTGGGACCAGGGACCTTGAGTAGGTTTCTGGCCAAGTTCTCATCAAGACATTGACTGAAACCTACTCAAGATCCCCAAGCCCCTGGCGGTGCGATACATACATCTTTCGGATATTCAATTTTGTCAGGGACGGGAAGCGTAGCGAACCTCTAGTGTCAGGGGCGTACACTACCGGGAAACACCTTTACTAGCTAAAACATAGTGAACCACCCAGAAGGAAGTGGGGGCGGGGCACTCCTATACTTTTCTAAACACTGAACAACCACCCCAAAAAGTACTCCTTAACACTGACTAGAGACAAAAAAACATACCCATAAACAGATACATGTACGCCTAAGACACTACACATGATATAATGGAACATGTACGCCTAAGACACTACACATGGTATAATGGAACATGTACGCCTAAGACACTACACATGATATAATGGAATATGTACGCCTTAAACACTACACATGGTATAATGGAACATGTACGCCTAAGACACTACACATGGTATAATGGAACATGTACGCCTTAAACACTACACATGGTATAATGGAACATGTACGCCACATGGTATAATGGAACATGTACGCCTAAGACACTACACATGGTATAATGGAACATGTACGCCTTAAACACTACACATGGTATAATGGAACATGTACGCCTAAGACACTACACATGGTATAATGGAACATGTACGCCTAAGACACTACACATGATATAATGGAACATGTACGCCCAAACGCCCAAACCAAAGGTGTGGATCATGGAAGCATTTAGTGGAAACACTACAGAAAATATCAATTTCTGGTGTCCCTCTTTCCGTCCGTTTGATTTCATCCTTAATGTCAGTTCCAATGATCGTGTCACAAAACAGTTTATGCTTGTCAACGTGCGTGGATTCAAGTGCCTTTGTTGTAGTATTGGCACAGATGCTGGTCAGAGCCAGCGTGGAGCTGTTTGCCGCTATGGTCGTCCATGCGCGACAGTGGATCTCTATTGGGATGGCAGCCATATCATTTACTGTGAAACCACCTTTGTGTGCAGAGCTGGGGATCTTGGTGCTTGGCTGTCATCTCATCAAACAGACGCCAACCACATTACATACGTATTAGAGGTACCATGATTTGGACGAACACAACACTCTCTCGAAGCAGGCTACTTCTGTCTACAATATACCTTAAAGGGGCCATTTACATCAGATGGAAAACACACTCCCTGTGGAGAGCGGCAATCACCACCGTTCCGCCAGTGAAATCTTTTAATGACTATGTAAAATTATGGAAAGCCCATCGCGACTGGAGCAAGTTGGAATGAAAGCAGCTAACGAGGAATAAGATGGGATTAGAAATTACTGTATTTTGTGAACGATTTACACAACGTTTGTCAGAGAAGGTTGAAATCATTTTGAGATACAAATGACGAAAACGTTTTACCACTATACAAGCATGCCTATTCCAGCAATGATAGCACCATGATGTCTTCCATCTCAGCATTATATTACAACGCATCCATAGTAGTACAACCACCCCACCATTATATCAATTCTACCAATAACGTCACTATTATATCAGTATTTCCAAGCACCTCACAATTTTATCAAAACTACCAACAACCTCATCATTACATTAATATTACCAAAATCCTAACCGTTATATCAATACTACCAATAGCATAACCATTATACCAGTATTACCAAGCACCTCATCATTTTATTAATACTACCAGCAACCTCACCATTATATCAATCTTACCAACCACCTCAGCATTATCTCACTACTACCAATCACAAGACCATTATCTCACTACTACCACCCACCCCACCATTACATCAAAATAACCAACCACCTCAATATCATATCAATACTACCAACAACCTCACCATTATGTCAAAATTACAAGCCATTTTACCATTACATCAATGTTACGAACCACCTCACCATTGTATCAATAATACCAACTACACCTCCATTATATCAATATTACTAACCACACCACTATTATATCAAAATTACCAACCATCTCACCATTATATGAATATTACCAACCCCCTCACCATTATGTCATCATTACTAATCATCTCACCATTATATCAATATCATCAACCACCTCGCCATTTTGTCATTAATACTGACCACATCTACGATTTTACTGACGTGTTTGCTCAGCGAGACGTCCTTATTTTCAGCGCCTCATGCATGCGACCCTACTCAGATGACACCCATACTTATTGCCAAGGACATCAGCAGACACATTCCGACGTCGAACTCGCGTTTTTCTACTTGAATATAAGCCGACAACTCCCATTTGCTATTGAACTTTAACTACCAACACCCACCTCGTGACCGAAACTGGAAGGACTGCATATTCCCAGCCGGCGATGGTTGAGCAATGAGCATCATAACGTTCCGGAAAGACATCCGAAACCGGAACTAGGCACAAGCAGAATACATTTGGGTTTTTTCCTCTCCTTGCGGTTTCGATTTTACAAAACGCCTATTCTGTTTTGTTGAAAACGATAGATAGACATCACAATTCGACAACATCTTATAAGTATAGCGGTTACACTCGCTACCAGTACACTTCAGTATTGAAGCGATAACACAGAACCAGGATACAATTATCATTGACTGTTCAATTGATACAATTTTTGTTACGACAGCTGTCGAAATTGTGGATAATGCTGCATTGTGATGATTTAAGGTAAATGTCCATTTAAGAGAACTGGAACAAAGACGAGCGTTTGTCTGCATGCTAGTCTAGGTCAAAGGTCGATCACTGAATGATTTCGTCAAGTGACCTCGATCAGTCCTGTTTGTGGTTTTGTTAACTTGGCGAATTCGTATTCGCCAAGTTACGTTTGACAGTCGCACTTGTGGCTATGTATGTATGTGTGTATGTATGTATGTATGTAGGTTTTCACGCCTTGGTATCGAACCCACAACCTGTGGGTCGAAAGGTGACGCAGTTAAACTCTACGCCACGGGAACTGGCTTTATGGTTTATATAGCTATATGGCTAGAGTGGTGGGAGATAAGGATTATTTAGCCTCATGGCTAGAGTGGTGGGAGATCAGGGTTATTTAGCCTCATGTTTAGAGCGATGGGAGATCAGGGTTATTTAGCCTCATATTTAGAGCAGTGGGAGATCAGGGTTATTCAGCCTCATGTTTAGAGTGGTGGGAGATCAAGGTTATTCAGCCTCATGTTTAGAGTGGTGGGAGATCAGGGTTATTCAGCCTCATGTTTAGAGTGGTGGGAGATCAGGGTTATTTAGCCTCATGTTTAGAGTGGTGGGAGATCAGGGTTATTTAGCCTCATGTTTAGAGTGGTGGGAGATCAGGGTTATCTAGCCTCATGGTAGCAGAAGTGGGGAATTGGTGTACTATATTATCAGTTTAATATGCTAATGACAGAAATGAGCGTTCAATATGGTGGGCTTATGTTATCGTGTTAACAGAACGCTCGCAAGTTGGGTCAATCCAACTAACGTGTTCCTGGTTGGTCCCTCTCATCTTTCGACTCGAATGTCCTGACGTGTGATACAGCCTATGTTATACTATTGACTTGGGATCCGCGTTTGCATCCTAGCGAGCTCTATCCGAGCTTGGTGTTTTTATCTCTATTGTTGATCTGAGTTGAGGCATACACATCCACATAAAAACAGTCGTCAGCTTTTGACACCTTGTCCAAAAGCAATTGCAAGCGACCCATTTGTGACAAGTGATATACACAGGAGGTATCGTGTTCATACTAGAAGTTGTACTAAACATCTGCTCAAGACGTGAGTGCACAGGCGGCGTACGTAACTCGCAAGGGATAATCCTTCTTCACAGATGTGAAAGCGCTTAAGTCCAAAATACACAATGCAAAGTTTCTCCATTGGAAAATGGACTCTTGTTATTCATCGTTTCGTAGTTTTTATTCCATCGAGTGTAACCTATTCTATTTTGAATCTCAAATGATAACATATAATGGTCAGTTCTTAATTTTTTTCTCATGATTGAAGCTAAAAGTTTGACCACTTGCCTCAATTCCATAGGCGCACATTCTCATCATAACAATTGACATTCGTCGAAGTCGGCATCAATACCTTCATATTGATTTGCCTCAATAATGGTGTGACCATCTCTATCATCTTCGCCTTCGCCATCTGCCTTTACCCTCTGGCGTTTAACGTTGGTTAGCTTCTAAATAAATGTTTAAGTTTGTATGTCTCGTGATAAAGATCGCAAATTACAATACATTTTCGAAATTATTTTTTTGTAATGGAAGGTGTAATTGTTAAGTAAAACCCAGGAATAGTTTTATACCTAGACCTCAAACTAAGATATAGATATATATTTTTAAATCCATTATAGCTTATGGGCCGATTCTGAAATGGGCCGATTCTGAAACTTCCTGATACAGTTCGCCATATCCCATGAGCCTAGTTTTAGTTGGCAACCAAACACCGAACTAAAATGGTATTACAAAAATATACTCGTAAAATGGGTTATCCATACCCAGAAATAAAGATAACCTGACCTGGCAAGCGCAGCGCTCGGTGGACAGTAAAATGAGCTGGGTAGATAGCAGAGCTGCGCAAGCAGCGAGGAGAGCTTGGCACAGCAGTTGAATGCTCGCTGGCTGGCAACGAATCTTCCCAACCCTCGAAAAGCACTTCTGTTTATACCCTTCCCAGATGTACACATAACGCATAAGTAAATAAATAATAACATAACTGCTGTACACATGTCATGCAAGCTTTACCAATCGCAACAAGTCTTGACAAAAAAATCATTAGAAGTTGAGAAAATCATGTGGAAAATCAGGACTAAACATCATAATATACATGTAGCCATGTACAACACCTTAAGACACTATGATCAGCTGTAATCGTAACTGTACACATATGACCTTATACAATTTTTGTAAACTTCCTTAGGAGCTATAAAAGTCACCATCCATGTGGGTCTTCTGTCAGTAATTACAATCGAAGTAAGTACAATCCAATCTAATCCGGCATTACAACATTACATGTTGAACGATTCCAACAACCGGAAGCTGCTGGTTACTAATAATGATAATATCTATATTTCCCGTGATACAACACGGGACAGTAACTTTTACTATATAAGACCCTGAATATCCTTAAAACCCTTCGTAATACTGTTTAGTCCCCAAAATATACTCAACCCCAAAGACATCTTATATGGGAGATAACCTGCAAAAATAATAATACTACATAAATCATAACCAGTGTGGTCAGGTACAAGAGTGCGACCTATAATACAAAACATGTATGCAAGGTATTTACAGAAAAAAGGCAGCAGCTACATATGTATGATGACTTGTGTGATATAGATAGCTACAGTCATTTCGCTGGCCTGGTTTTGGACGGCTCGGAGCTGATGCACTGTTCTCTCCATCACACAGTCAACTCGATATGCAGGTGATACACCATGCAGACCATTATTATTCTTTTACACATCCTTATCTGTTTCTCTTTGTTCTCTCTCTGCCAAACATTTCACTGTATGTTTGATAGGGTAAATTTCATTTTATATATGTTAAATCAGTCCATATCATCAAGACCATATTAATTTGTACTTCAATAAACGTGTCCCAAACGTGCTGTTACATGAATGTGTCTGCGATAAGCCTTTGTTTTGGTCAATAACCGTTGTCTTCACATCATGTAAATATAATCTAAATATCTATGACTAAGATGTCTATTGTTTCCATAGACGTTTGACCGTGTGGTTGTATGGGACTCGGTGGCAGAACTGGATTTAAATTCTGTTGACCAGTGATACATCTCTTTGGCTACCATACCACGAGTCTCTCTCTCCTCGTACAAGCCTCACTGAGAGTGACTCTTTCATCAGACAGAGCGAGTTATCAGGAATGACGTACCTGGCGGAGGTCGATCTGAGACACGACAGGCTCCAGGAAGCGCTGGAGAAGTTATCTAAGGTGGACATTGTTGAGACATCCTACCAACAGGCTAAGGTAAACACACCGCAGCATTTATAAATCAATCATGTAAAATGGAGGCTTGATGATGTCACACTGCCAGTCTGGACTCTTGACCAACTTGTGGAATGTTCCTTTGCTCAGTTCAGAATGAAAGCAAATTAAGATTCCGGTTGAATATCAAGCTGAACAATACAACCCTGCCACATAGAGTTTAACTATAACAGAGGTATATCCCAAGGTGGGGGGTGGGGGAGGTGGGGGGTGAATAATGAGCCCAATGAGACCTGGGTGTAATACGACTCTATCTGGTTCGTAGATCTACACCGCTATGGCAGCAGAAGCCCCATCAGGAGACGACCGGGATTATCTGGAACAAGCCAGAGAGGCACTATGCCTCACCCTCGACCGCTTACGTGGCAACCAGCACAATGTAGATTGTATTTAAATAGATAATACTCCGACATTCATTATATTTCAGTGGCGAGCCATTACGAATATGAGGACTCTATTGATCTCCACACCTTGAGACAGTGTCATATACTATGAGCTGAATATTGGGTATTTAGTGATGTATTGGTGCTGACGCGTGTAATAGAAGTCATATGTGTGCTCTGTGTACAGCCACTGCTTCATGAGGTGACCGAGTTGTTTGACTCAGTGGAGACGCGACTCAATCAAAATACCTTAATGAGAGGTTAGTGTCATGACAAAGTCTGACTAGTATAACCCGCCACGTCTGCGACAGCCTGTTGACATGGTCTGGCCAGTACAGCCCGCCACTTATGCGAAAGCCTGATGTCATTGTCTGGCCAGTACAGCCCGTCACGACAGCCTGTTGACATGGCACTATTCTTTCTGTGACAGCCTGTTGACATGGCACTATTCTTTCTGTGACAGCCTGTTGACATAGCACTATTCTTTCTGTGACAGTTTGTTGAAATGTCATTATTCTTTCTGTGACAGCCTTTTGACATGTCACTATTCTTTCTGCGACAGCCTGTTGACATGTTACTATTCTTTCTGTTACAGCCTGTTGACATGTCACTATTCTTTCTGCGACAGTCTGTTGACATGTCACTATTCTTTCTGCGACAGCCTCTTGACATGTGACTATTCATGTTGTTGTTTTGTTGACAGACCCTTGTGAGACTGAACTGAGTATCAGACCAGCCCCTGAGTTTCCCCACAGCACCCCGCGATCAGTATGCCGCAGCCTCTATCCCGAACTTGCCTCACCTGCATCCGGAGTGAGGAACCACTGTGTCTTGATTATTGGCTGCCCCTTGGTGGTCTGGTATTGTAGTTGTTTACATTGCCACCAGGTGTCACTTATATTCTTTAATATGGCCATGTGGAGCTTTGGTCGCCCTTACTTGATGCACTAAAAGCCTGGGTTACAGAATAAGTGGAGGGTTAAACATTCGCTCATGTAAACTATGTCCGATAACCTATTCTCATTATTTTCGATTATTGCACGCCTGTTATACAGGCAGCTCCTGTGGCAGCCAGTCTTTATAGACAAGATGCTCAGCTATGTGCTCTCACCCTCAAACATGAGGGGGGAATGAATGAAATCCACGAACTTGTCAGAAGTCTACAGGTAGATTGACAGTTACATGTGCTTCAACCATTTAAGATTCTAATGTGTCAGCATTTCTGACGTAGGTCCATCCTGTCTCTCACGTCTCATCCATTTTCTAACAGCTCACCTTCTCTAATGTATTACACCTGTCTAAGATTGTCACCTACCTGGTGCATGACAATGGTGCTTTGCTATTATAAGGATAAAGTGAAGGATTCGAGATTGGAATTAGCTGAGATCAAGGAATTGATGACGAAAGAACGACAGGCTGCGCCCACGGACCCAGCGTCGGCCGCTGCCCCCGCCCGTGCTCCATGTGGCCCTCCTATAATACCCCCAGCCTCACACCAGGTAGCAATCGTTATCCAATGGAAATGTTTTAAAGATCAGATGTTGTCTGTTGAGGAAACATATTTAGTTAACACGACAAATGTGTGTCATTCTCAGCGTGGATTTACTGGGGGCGCTGTTAGACCTTCCCTGGGCGTTTCTGGCTTAGATGCTACTCGATTTTCTATGACCATGCCACAGAGGGTTGCAATTACTCCCACAACTGCTGTCAGCCACACTGCCATCTCATCGAGTAGCAAACCCCTGGCGAGTGTCGTAGCTACTTCCGTGCTCAACCCCGCTGCCTCCACGACCCCGTCAACCGATGTCACAGCCTCATCACCATCAACTGACATTCCGAGGTCCATTTTGGCTCAGGAAACAGAGTTCAAGGTCACTCAGACCAGCTCTGTCAAACCTCTGCTTACATTTGGGAGTGATAGCAAAGCAGTTGTTGGCAATGAAGACAAAGAAGTCGTCCCTGTTACAACTCAAGCTTTCCAAAGTGAGCCAAACCCCTTCTCCAACTTCACGTTTGGTGCTCCGACTTCAGCTTCAGTTCAGTCACCCACTACCTCCGTCAATCACTTTACCTCCCCAGTCAAAACGCCGGGGGCCGAGTTTATTGTCCAAGGCAAATCATCTTCCACCAAGGCTGGGTCTACTGCCAAGTCACCAGCTGTAAGTCCTTGTGTGTCTGATGGTGCTGATGGCCTCTTTGTACCTAGCGTGGAGCAAACCGATCGTGGAGCTTCCTGAGCAAGTGGATTTAGTGACCGGCGAGGAGAATGAGGAGAAATTGTTTGGCGAACGAGCCAAGTTGTTCCGTCAAGATGCAGGTCAATGGAAAGAGAGGGGCAAGGGTGAGTTGAAGGTCATGCGAGATATGACCTCGGGGCGTTGTAGGATTGTAATGAGACGAGATCAAGTCCTCAAGCTCTGTGCCAACCACACCATTACGAAAGACATGGAGTTGAAACCCCTGAAAAGCTCCGAGAATGCTGTCTGCTGGTTCGCACAAGATTTCAGAGGAGGGAGGTGAAAAGGGAGAATCTTGCAGCCAAGTTCCAGACCGGAGAAATCATGGCCAAGTTCAGGCAGGTATTCGAGGACTGTCGTCAACAGATAACCCATACGGCTGTTAAGTCTGTTGTAAAAGCCATCCAGGACAAGCAACAATCTCTGGGAGCTCTGTTCAAAGTTAAACCAGGGCAGTGGGAATGTTCGAGATGTCTTGTCAAGAATGAAGACAGCAGCACCAAATGTCCGGACTGTGAAGCACCACGGCCCGGGGCCATGAAGCCCGAGGTCACGACAGCGACTCCAACTGCAGCTAGAGCAGACCAAGGCCAGAATAGTACAGGCCAGTCGCTGGCTGACCTCTTTCAGTTCAAACCAGGTCAGTGGGAATGTGATGTGTGTCTGGTAAAGAATGATGACAGTTCCACCAAGTGCCCAGCTTGCGATACACCTCGGCCTGGCTTTACACAACAGGCGGAGAAACCTGCCACAACAGCCCCATCCTTTGGGTTTGCATCTGAGGATGGGTTTAAGTTTGGAGGGTGTGCTACTGGGGGCTCACCGTTCGCATTTGGTTCTCCAGCAGCTAATCCTCTTGCAGCATCATTCGTCACCAAGGCAACAGATGATGCTAAGCCAGCTGCATCCACCATCTCATTTGGATCCAAGACGCAGGAAACTCCCCCAGCTAGCTTTCAGTTTGGCTCCGGAAACTCAGTCAAATTTGGCGCTGCGGGTCAGTCCTCGCTACTAGCTCCTGCCAGCTCCACGCCAGTTGACCTCTCGATCAAACCAACAGCTGTTGCCCCAGCTCCAGCTGTGAAGCCAGCTATTATAAGCACAACACGACCTTCTCTAGGTTTGGGGATATTTACATTCGCACCCACCAAATCCGACCCTGACAAGTCCCCTTCTCTGGCCTGTAAATCGCCCCATTCCCCTGATGGGGGATTCCATGTTAACAGTGAGGGAGATGATGAGCACATCAAATTAGAACCGTTCGTTCAGTTACCGGGGAAAGTCGAGCTCATTACTGAAGAGAAGGAGGAAGATGTGGTTTACAAGGAAAGAGCCAGGCTGCTGAGGTTGTTTGGCAACGAATGGAAGAAGAGAGGGGTCGGGGAGGTGAAACTACTGCGGCACAGACAGACAGGCAATGTCAGGATTGTCATGAGACGTGAAAAGGTCAGTCGGAATCAAGGGTGTATGACATTGATCTTCACGTTGTTTATCTGACAGCGGTAAGTGCAGTTTGATCTGTATCTGTGTGTACATAGGTTCACAAGCTATGTCTGAACCACCTTATCAGTGAGCCCATCATCCTTCAATCCATGTCCAATGGTAAGGGCAAGGCTTGGACATGGCAGGCATCAGACTTCACTGCTATCAGGTTCATGACAGAAGATGCTGCCAGGCTCTTCAAGTGTGTTGTGACTGCTGCCAAATCGACGGCGCTGACCAAGCTGCTCAGTTTACCTGGTGAAGGTAGGTGTATAGCTTATGTTCCTTCGTAACTTTATTGTTGTGTAAGCTAGGGTTGTACGATGGAGAAAAATATACTCACTTGCCAGCAATGACGGTTGCTTTTGTAGCGTGAATTAATTGACTCCTCCCTGTAGTGTAGATATACTTTTATATTGTTACCTGGGTATATAACCTATTTGGTATTTATTATGGGGGAAGTTGCGTTGGGTGCAGTTAAAATAATGTTATTCTTTCATAATGTATGTGCTGTTGTGATGAGGTACATATATGAATGTAGTATGTATGCATAATAATCTATATATTTTACCTGTGAAAAGTTAAATACAAATAATACATAGAATGATAATATACAATAGTGTGGTTTTGAAAGAATTGATTTACCTGTGTGACATTTGTGATTGCAGCCATATCTGTTAGCTGTATGTTAGGCGCAGCTGGGGGGCTGGTGGACTTTGTATCTATCGCATCAGGATCAGGCAAGGATACGCCTTTTTCTAAAAGGAATGGTGGTAAGTCTCCTGGTGGGGTTATTTTACTTGTGTCGTATTTGTGGTAAATATGTATTTATTTGCTTTGTTGAACTCTTTAAATGTTGAGTTCCTGTGACTGTTTGGAACCTTTAAGTGGTCATTTGGTACTTATTCCTTCTATCTTTTGGTTTCTAATTCCATTGACCACTTGATATCTAAAGGTATTAAACTCTTGTCAATATTGATACAATTGCTGTGTGTCATTTAGAAAATACTGAGTTCAAGTGGGCCGGATCAGGTCAGACGGTTTTCACCTCTCCACCTCGTAACGCTGATGCAGGCGATGGCGATGGCGATGATAGGAATTATGAACCGGAGGTGATGTTTAAGAGTCGCGCCATCCGTTATCGATATGATGCAGGGTCGTTAGCAATAACTACACCCTGAGTGTGTGATTACACTGTTAATAGCAGGGCTTTCATGCACACACCTGCTTCAACTTATTTGGTGCTTAAAGTTGGTTTCTCTGTTGGTATACAACCCAGCTGTCCGTGGCCCCAAACCACTGTCCCATCAAGTGTATAAGAGCGGTACTGGCCTATCAAGTGTGCAGGGCACTGTAACTGGGGAGAGGGACTTTGAGGGGTTTGGTTAGAGACTAAGCATGTAACTGTGTTGCGCAGCAATGCTCTCTCACTCCAAGGCGGGGTGCTGGCGGGGGAGGGGATGAACTTTACAATGACACGAGGCTTGTTGCGTGTTGGCGTGCATGTTGCTTGGTTCGGTGAACACCGATCAGTGTCAATACGAGTTCCATGATTAGTCGGTGATGGTCACATCAAATGATGGATTATGTATTTGTTGACAATGCCCACCATAATGTATCGATTAGAATGTTCATATCCCGACCCACTTGGTACCGGCCCATTTGACTCTTGTATTGATAGGAATTGACTTAGACATTAAAATTCAGGCCCATTCAGAGGAATAGACTAACGTTCATATTATTGACATGGTTTCCAAATTGTGTATAGATTGTACCCCAATGTGTTTGATTTATTTTTTCCCAAAATGTTGCGACCCACGCATTACTTAATATGGTATATAATATAATAAAAATGCTATAGTAAAACTGTCATTTGGTGGTTTCAGAACAAAGGGACAGCAGCGGAGTTCAAAGCTCAGTTTGATGCTTGTCGCACCGTGGGAGCTGCCTCAGCTGTGAAAGGTAAGCTTCACTTGTTGTGAGTAGTTAGCATGGTACAACAAGCTAACTGGCTGTATAATGTACACTGGCTGCTTCTGATGCTGGTTGTACTGTATCTGTCATTGTATCATTCATAAACTGATTGTATGAACCTCCATAATATAAGATTCCGTCTGTAGCATCTTTTGTTCTGTGAGTGCCATAGCTCCGAACCAAATTGCTTTATATTTTATTTGTAGACAAATTGAGCTGATGTATTCAGGCCAATAATTAACTTTTCAGAAACTATCGCTGCTAATATTGCAGAAAAAAGGTGACTGCCAATGAAGTAGTATCATCAGCAGCATCCTCAACATCTGCCTCCGTACCAACCTCAGTTCCAGCAACTGCTGTATCTTCTTTAGTATCCACCACTCCTGCCTCTGTACCAGCTTCTCAGCCAGTCGCAGCTCCCGCACAGAACCCTGGTGTGTTTACTGCCACCACCTCCACCACACAAGGCCCAGGTTGTTTTGGATTTGACAAAGTAAACCCGGCCCAAGTCTCTTCACCAGTGAGAACACTTTATTGTCCAGTGACACCTCCAATCAAGAACCTGGTCTTTTATCCATCAAAAGCGACAGTCAAATCCCCAATGCTTGCGCTGCTACTTCAGGATTCAGCTTAAAGATATCCGAGTCGATAGAGCCCCAGGGCTCTGGTTTCAGCTTCCAGAACCTGGCCTCAAGTCTCGCCTCACAGCCTGCTGCTACCTCTACTGTGGCTGGCTTCTCCTTCAAGCCCCCACAGCTCGGTGCTCAGAGTGTATTTGGCCAGGCCGCTCAGACAGTGGAAGCTGGTGATGCTACTGCTGCTGCTGCTGCTGCTGACAGTGATGCCCGGGAGGAGTACGACGCCGAAGAGGAAGATGACTCTGTGGTCTTCAGCAAAAGAATGACTCTCTCTGCCTGTGGTACTGATGAGGACATCATGCTGGTGGAACAAGAAACACTGCACCCTGAGTGTGAGATTAGCAATAGCTACACCGTGAGTGTTTTCAGCAATAACACACCCTAAGTGTTGTTAGCAATAACTACACTCTGAGTTTGTGATTATAGCAATAACTACACATTGAGCGCTTGATTAGCAATAGCTACACCCTGAAAGTTGCTAGCAATAACAACACTGCGAGTTTGTGATTATATATATTACTACACCTTGAGCGCGTGATTAGCAATAGGTACACCCTGAGTGTTGTTAGCAATAACTACACCCTGAGTGTCTCGTAAACAATATCTTTACCCTGAGTGTGTGATTACACCGTCATTATCAGGGCTACCATGCACACACCTACTTCAACTTGATTTGGTGCTGTCTGTTCCCCCAAACCACTGTCCCATCAAGTGTATAAGAGCGGTGCTGGTCTATTGGGAGAGGGATCTTGAGGGCCGGGGTGAGAGATTAACCATGTAGCTGTGTTGCTAAGCAAGAACTCCCCACACCAAGACGGAGTAAAGGGGGTATGGGGGTGGAACTTTACAATGCGCCGTTACAGTTTCAGGATGTCTAAGAAGTGATTGTAGATAAGGAAAGATAGATAGATTCACATGGTAAGTTACGTACACGTTGCTTGGTCAGGTGGACAACCATCAGCGTCAAAACCAGTTACATGATTAGTCGGTGATCGATCAGATGATCACATCTAATGATAGATTATGAATTTGTTCACTGTGGGTAGGGGTTTTGTTGTGTGGTTCGCTATAGGTAGTTTTTATGTAGTGTGGATCTCTGTGGATGGTCTTAATGTAGTGTCATTCATTGTGGGTGGTGGTTACATAGTGTGGTTCATTGTGGGTGTGGTTATATAGTGTGGTTTAGTGTGGGTAGTGGTTTGAAATTGTGGTTCATTGTTAGTAGGGGTTATGTAGTGTGGTACATGGTGGGTAGTGGTTATGTTGTGTGATTCTCGGTGTGCAGTGGTTATAAACCGTGGATCATTGTTGTTAGTGGTTACATAGTGTTGTTCATTATGGGTAGTGGTTATATAGTGTGGTTCACTGTGGGTTGTTGTTATAAAGTGGTTATAAGTGTGTTCACTGCAGTAGCTTAATTGCATAGTTGCTGGCTGGTTTCTATTAAAAATATACCATAGCATGTGTTTAAATGCATTCATGAATATGTAAGACGGTGAAAAATTCCCCTTTTGTATCAGACGGCACCTTTGAATGACTCAACCCGTGCTCTGGAGGAATCAGAGGACTTGGATAAAGAATACTCCCATGTTATTGGTGAGTCTCGCAAGTCTGTGAGCTTCATCAAGAGCACTCTGCACACATTCCGCAGTGAACTCGTCGATCCATCTGAATATGTGAGTGCTGTTCATTGATATGTCTGCAATAGTGGGAATGATTCTGGGTAGAAAGATTTTGGTACAGTATTGTGTTATGCCATCACAATAAAATAATGCTTTAATATAGTATTTTGTATTGTGCCTTATGCAGAACGACCCTATTGTAACATGCCAGACCAATGTCAAGTGCCTACAGGAGATCCTAAACACCCAACAAGCCGAGAGCCTTGACATTGACACTGATGAGCTGCTCCAAGTTCAAGGTTTGTGATGACCTTTTGGTGCAATGTTACCTGCCAGCTGAATATTGCCGAAACAATAAAACCATGTATTTGCAAAATGCTATTTAGAATAACCTGGACAGAATGCTTCGGTTGATGAATACAGAACCCAAGTTGTCAACTTTGTTCCCAGAAACGCTAATGTCATTGCATTAATCATTGCCTTGATGTATTGTTGTTGGCCTACAGACCTGATAGCACTATTTAAAGGGTTGGAGAAGAAAGCGACCGAGCAGCAGAGAGGGGCTGGGGAGCTCAATAACCTCTACCATGACCTGCATGCTACCCAGGCTTTCCTAGATGACACGATTAACACTACTGGCACAGCACAGTTTGACAGCATCCCCAGTCTGGAAACCACCATTAAACACCTTCGGGTACCCATATCATTTTGTGATAATTCATTTTGGGGAGTTGGTATCCTGGACTTACTTAAAGACTTAATGATTTGGTGTTTGTCTGTCTGACAGGAAAATCGTCTTGCGCTTCAGTCTCATCATCTTGAAAAGATGGAAACTGTACGTCAAAAGGTCATGACATTCTGCTTCAAAAACCAAGATATTGACTTGACCGAATTCAGACGTGAAATTCTCAGCACTCAGCGGGAAATAGAGGAAATACTGGACAAGTATGAACCATTAGTTTAATGAAAGCATGGTGATATATATTATCTTCTGTCTATTCATTAGTTTAACATAGAGCTTGTTTCCATCTAGGTCTTCATCAAGGGCAACTCAGCTGCAAACGGCCCTGGAGTCATGGCACAAGTTCAAGCGGTCTCGTGATGATCTGAGTGCCTTACTAGAGGAGGAGGAATGTCGTCTTGATAGTCTGGATGAGGCTAAACTGGCAGAGCCCCTGGAGTCCTCCCAGGATGACTGTCATCGGATCAACCAACTACTGGTGAGGTGTTATTGCTTAATTTGGAAGTTCACTAAATATTATATTAATGTAAACAGTTGACGGGTTATCTCGTGGAGTGTTAAATTTGGGTGTAATTAATCTGTTAGTCAGTTTGGTCTCTCTTATAAATGGACGAGCATAGATCATGAATGTTAAAAAGTGTAAGGATATATTTGTCCCCTGTTTCTCACTAAGTAATTTTGTCTAATTCAACTATTATTTTATCGCTACAGACGACGCATGAGAACCTCGCGATGTTGGATGAGCGGCTGGGTACTCTGACCAGGCTGGCTCTTGACATATTCCCGGTCTGTTCCTCCAAGGCAGCGCTAGCCCTCGAGGGTGAGATCTCACTCTGCAAACAGGACATGACTGTTACTGTCTCCCGTTGCAAAGAGATGTTCATTGCCACCAAAGCCAAACTGGCCACTCAAGAAGAAGCCAAAAACGTTGCTGCCATGGAAGCAGAGGTGATCACTACAACGATGTCGAAGGAGAAAAAAGATGATGGGTAAGAATCTTTATCTATCGACTAACGATGTGGGGTCAAGTAAGGTGCATGCATAGATGCCAATTAAATGAATATTGATTTTAAGCATGTTCAGTGATTTTCATGTTTTCAGAAGTCCACGCAGTAATGAGCGAAGCAGTAGAAGCATGAGTATGTGGAAGGTGCTGCTGTACGCCCTGCCCTTTCCGCTAGCCATTCTCATGTTCATAGGCCTGCTCTGTGTCATTGATAGTACAGCAGACCCCAACCTTGACTTTTTCTTCATGCCCAGGCTGGAATACATGAATGGGCCTCCTCCAACTTAAACCTCATCTGTGCTGCCCTCTACTGGCATACAATAGCTTGTGACCTGACCTAGAAACCTGATTGAAGGTCATGATGAGCTGACTGACATGTATGCATGTGAGGGATGTGACATGCACTGTGTGCCAGGGAGGAGCATGTGTGTGATATACTCACATAGGCAATAAGAGTATTAAATGCCTAGATGTGTACAGAAACAGGTGCACAGGTGCCTGCCTCAGTTGGGTCTGACGCTGTATCATGCATCCATTGCAATGTTACCATTTTTCTCATCTGAACGAAAGTGTGTCTGAGCATGTGCAATTAACCACCAAAACTTACTGTTGTGATGTCTCCTGCGTGCGGTCGCGCTGTATTGAGTGTCAATGAAGTAAATATACAAATCGTACAAAGGATACTAGGAGGTGATGTACTACAAATAGTAAACAGAAACGAAAAGAGAAAAAGGCGAAAAACAGCGGACATGTGAGTGTTGCTTTGAACGACGCTATGAGTATGACACAATTTGCAAGACAGTTGTGATGATGAATTGACGTATCTAATTAAACTCCATGTTGCTTGAGAACGACCTTGTGAAAGGGAAATTGAATCAGTCCACTGAACAATGATAACCTCAAAACTTCGCTAGACTATTGGTCTGTGAGAAGGCCACATACCAAAAGTGCTCACAGCATATGCTGACACTGAGTATAGTGCATGGCTCTCAAGCAATGGCATTAACTGCTTACATGGGCAAGTGACTGATCCGTCATGTAATTGGTAAATGGGTAATGTTAACAGTACTTGCAGCTTATATATATATATATATATATAGATATATATATATATATATATATAGATAGATATATATATATAGATATATATATATATATATATATATATATATATATATATATATATATATATATATATATATATATATATATATATATATATATATATATATATATATATATATATATATATATATATATATATCTATATATATATATATATATATATATATATATATATATATATATATATATATATATATATATATGGTCTTAGCTCCTCCAGAATAATGGCACGTGCTGTCTAACAACTCCCATGTCACATAAACTATGCAGGGGCATACATGTATTTATAAGAGGTATATTTATCTGAATAGGTGCTTCAAGATTTTAGTTTTGTTGTTGGGTGAGGAAACAAAATTCATGTTTGGTCACCAACATACATTAAGCAAGTTATTTCATAACCCAATAAATATGCTGATATTTCTCTCGCATGACGAGTCTCTGGTCCTAACTTTCAAAGGGTTTTGCTGCATGATTGCATTTTAGGTAAAATCCTTATACGTTTTATTTCAAGGCAATAATGTATATATACCATTCGTTGCATGTATTTTTTTTTAGCTTCCTATGTACACTCCTAGATTATATAATGTATGTTTATTTTATCAATATTAGTTAGGAGATGTCTATTTTGTTGTGTCCCTGGGTTTTTTTGCATGGAGGAGAAACGGTATGATATTATACAGTGTGGTGAAGTTGCTGCTCCTTGGCATTGATTTTGTTTTGATTATAATGGTTACATAAGTTACACAAATGGAGTTATCTAAACTCAACATGGTCATTAGTTAAAACTAAAATTGAAAGGGGATGCTTTGCAAATCATCTTTTCACTGACACTTTTGTAACGGGAGTAGTAGAGTATGATTTTTACGCAGCTTATTTTATTAATACGAGAATTGGCCAATATAGGTCTTTGTTAACTACATTTTCACTGGTTGAATCTACTCTATCATATTCCTGTCACACATGACAAATGAACTGTGCATGAACAGATCTATATTTGATCTCTGGATAACAACATATTCATCTCACATCATTCCATTGTTGGAAATCAACAGCTGACCTATTTTGTATGTTTTTTTTATTCAAATCACTATGAACTTTTGCAATACCTGAATACATGAGATTTTGAAGAAAAACATGCAATATGACTGCTCTGTGATTAAATCCCAGGGATATAAGTGAGAACAAGTTAACCTCTCACATCCTTTGCAGCAGCACCGTGTGTGCCTAATTATTTGGTTACTGACTGCCTCAAATTTGTATGACAGGTTGATATTTTTCATGAACCTCCCTTGCCTACCAATAAACCTACTCATACCATACTTGTTTTTGTTTGGTTTCACATATTGGTGATTGACAGATTGACTGATCATTCAAAATCACATTTTTTCAAAACCATTAAGTGGTTGGTTCCTGTGTTTTCACTTCATCCTTACAATTTGAAATGATTGTAGTTCTGCCGAGAGACTAGGTTTTGGAAGATTTTATTACATTAGCTACCAATTGCTATGAGTGGGATTAGTGTTCCAACAAGGATTGTCAGAGATCAATTTGTTGTATACAAAATGTTAACGACAATACAAAGAATACACACAAAGGTTACCTAGAGTAAGATTTATGCATCAGATTCGTGATTGGTAGACGGGAATAGGTAGGGTTGTAACTTGAAACTGAACAAACCAGCTCAAATGGCATGTTATGGACAGTCAAATGTTTCAAATGGAATGTGGTCGAAATTCAAGAGTAATTTGAGGCCCAATCCACCAAATCACACTCCCCAATCACTCTGCTTGCCCACTGGGAATCAAGTCAATGTGATCCTGATTAACAGGTATATTCCATGTGTGATCCTGATTAACGGTGTTGAAGACGGCAGGGAAACACCGGCGCGAGTATACTAAATCAACTTTATTGTAACTGCGACCAAGCTCGTTGGCTGTTGGGCGGGCACACTCTGCAAACGCGCATGCCCCCTTCTCTTTTTGTCTCAGTATCGTGGCCTAAAGATTAAGTGACCTAATAGGCGGCGAGGGCACTCCGCAACAGTTCCCCCCACCATCGGATCACTACACCAGTGACTCTGATCACGATACCGGGATACAGTGATGCAACAGTTGAGCACATGTAACAAAAACAAAATATAAAAGCTCCACTTGCATATATATATATATATATATATATATATATATATATATATATATATATATATATATATATATATATATATATATATATATATATATATATATATATATCTATATATATATATATATATATATATATACACTACATCAGGCTAGCAAAACATCAGCGCATTAAACACCAACACAGCTCTTCCGTTCACTATAGAGTTCATTTGTCCAACACGAAACCCTCACGTCACCACACAAACTATTCACAAAGTCCACACTTGAGGAGAGAGTGTCTGAGCATGGGAATGAATCACGATTAGGGAAAAGCTCCGCCGAGTAGTAAAGAACGGAAGAGAGGCTGGGGGCCACAGCATACAGCCCTGCTTTGGCCTGGG
Organism: Urechis unicinctus; assembly: GCA_034190875.2. NCBI lineage: Eukaryota > Metazoa > Annelida > Polychaeta > Xenopneusta > Urechidae > Urechis > Urechis unicinctus. Next base: position 50,112,491 of record CM067353.1, read on the forward strand.
TAGGGTCTGCACCAAGTCCACGTGACACTAAAATCTGAGGGAACTGGTGTTGATCTCACATCTTAACGACTCTCACAGGTCTCCTGTCTGGCCATACATATCACCTCTAGCGTCACGACTATAGCACAAAGGCCCTTGCCCAGGTAATCTTCAGCCGACATCTCTCAACACTGTCTTACCCCCCACCAGACCAATCCGCTGTCTCTTCACCCGACGAAACTCCCCTCTCCAACTGTGAAGCATACAAGCCCCAGGCCTCATAGATCACAAGTAGCTGGCTCCAGCGCACGGGCAACAGCCTCGCACCACTTGGCTAACATATCAAATACACATCATTTTACAGCAAACGTAATATACATAAACTAATCTAACAAATGTATCCTCAATACAAGTTAATAAAGAAAATCATAAATGTATACACATGGCGCAAACATTACAGATACAACACACACAAAAATGTTAATAATATAGGTCAAGTTCCATACCCGTATGCCGACATCCCAGCAACCCCCACCAGCCCAATACCCGGGATGGGGTAACCGATATAAATCAGCAGCCTTGATGCACACCATCACACACTACCACACTCTCATTCGTCCATCGCCAAGCATACACAAAGCGCACTCCTTAAATAAACCGACAACCGCTCTTGCATGCAACTCCCGCACGCACGAACCTAACTTTGACACCTATCACTAGTGTACTAGACTAACATACAATAATATGATTTTTTTTAAAAAAATCAAACAATGTATACACCCATTCAGTGTGTCTCGAAGAAACCATTGACACCCTTCCCACTCCCCGCATCCAGTCACCATATAAATCAGGTGCCTTCGCCGCGTCGCCGCCTCGCACCCTGATGACCTTGTTGACCTGCAGCTACCGACGTGGGAAACTGCATACCTGTATCAGCCCCAGCTGAAACGTCACCAACCGAATTTGGCGGCAAAACAACCGCCGGTTCAATCACCGGGTCCAGTGATAGTACCGCACTCCCCGTCCTAGTGCCTACCAGGTCATGTCTTATGATAGCCGCATCCTCTTCCATTGGTTCAGACGCAAACGGCGCTAACGGATTTGGCGCGAAACTGACAGGTGCCGCATTCTCGCTCGGGTTTCCCACGCTCGCCCCTGGGTGATTCGGTACGATGTCTTTGTAATTCCATCTTCACCTGATCCCATTCTGCGATACGTATACCTTTGAATCGTCGTAGTGAACGACCTTGCGCCTTCACCTTATTCCCCTTCTGAATCACATTTACCTGCGCGAGTCAATCACGTGTCGAACGACATACGGACCGTCAAAAGAAGGCATGAACTCGCTCATCCTACCCCGAATTCGTTTCCTGTCTTTGACGTACAGCCAGACTCTGTCTCCCACTGAATAGCTCGTAGCGTGTGCTTTCCGATCGTACTGTTTCCTAGATCGTTCCGTAGCTCGGCCTAAATATTCGCGCCCTATTTCATGAGTCCTCCCTAACCGCTCTCAGAAGGCCAACTCATATTCCGGAATGGACTCATTTGACTCGACTGGGGCGGCCGCTACGATGTCTATCGGTTCCCGCAATTCCCGCCCCTTGGGGAAATATTTTTTTTTACCCAAAGACAATTCTTGCAGAAGTTCAAAATAGCATTGGGGGTATGCAGTCAAAATGCATTTACGCATTTCAAAAATTCATATAAATATTTTCCTTTGAATATTTAATGCGCGCGTTCCACCTAGTACGATGTTCCTCCGATTTTTAAAAAATAAATCATTTTTAGATATCCTTTCCATATCAAAATATTTCCATTTTTTTTTACCCAAAGGATATTCTTTATAATGTTGTTAAATGTTAATTTTAATAAATACTTGCCATAACAAAATATTTTTACCCAAAGACAATTCCCGCAGAAGTTCAAAAATATTCTTGGGGGTATGCATCAAATAATAACATAATGCGTTATCCGTCCTCTGTTTATGTTATCAAACATTGAAATTTTAATTCACCCATATTAGATCAAGAATAAGGAAGGATCGATTTGCCATTAGCGGTGACCAGGCTCTAAGGTGGAACAAAGTGGATATTAGTGCTGCAGTCATCCAACAAAAGAGAGACATGGACCCAAGTACTGCTGAAGGTAAAAAAACAACAAATGGCTTAAGTCTTGCATATATACCGGGAAATAGACTTATTATTGCAACGTGTTGAGAAAATAAAATATATATTCTCAATTAATCTCTTTATGTGTGTGGCTAAATTCAGGAATAAAGCAAGGTAAATACCAGCTGGTATTTACTTCACCAGAAGCTGTCATGGAGAGATGATGGCGACGTGTGGTTTCTGATCTTGCCACGCGTATTTGCTTACTAGTCATGGATGAGGCACATTGCATAGATACACGGTGAGAAATCAAAATGCGAAAACAATATCTATAAGACATCACAAAATTTATAATGTACAAAGTTGTATAAGATTATCACAGCTCACAGAAACGTCCATTGATAGTGAAACACAGACTTAAATATATAAAGTGACCTCAACCGGGCATTATGCGTTCAGGGGTAGCACTTACCGTGAAGATTTGAGGCCAATTCTAGGCGAACAAGTACCAGTAGTCTGTATCACAGCCACAGAAAACCTTGTCGAATCGGTGAAGGAAGTCCTCTGCCTGGAAGAGGTTCAAATGGTTGTTTCTGTCCCAAACAGGTTTGTTGTTGACATTCCACAGTATGTGTATTGAAGCATCACAATAATTCCCATTTGTCATCATGATGATGTTTTTGATAATTACAGCCAGAACATAACAAATAATAAAACTGTTACCCACAAGTTTAGTTACATAGCAAATCTAATAATCTGCTCTTATCCTCTTTGCTTGAGGGCATGAACTTCAAAACTCATAAACATTGATAACACAATGTGACTAGCACATCACTTGCATTGTTACAGGAGCAACATATACCTGCACCTACATAACGGTGTAGCAAAAAGCAAAGACATCAGCTGGCTCATCGACGATTTGGCCGAAAAAAGAGGAAAATACACCCAAAACTGTCATGTACTGCAGGTACTACATTTGAATTGAAGTGAAGCAAAATATATGCATGCGTTAGTACAAGCAACCAGGTAATGTCTAATACAAGTTCACATATATGTTGACATTTTACAGGACTCTTGACAGTGTCGGTCGGGCTTATAGGATGGTGGTGGGCGCGCTTAGGATGGCTGGGTTTAGAGAACGAGAGCTCCATGTGGAAATGTTCCACGGCCAATTCGATCCAGAGAGCGAGGAGGGCATTACGAGGGAGTTTGCTAGACTAAATTTCAAGATCATGCTTTATTGTATCGAATGATTACAACCGTGCTCTAATGTATCAACTTATTGCCACCGAGCTTTACTGCATTGTCTTCATAGATTCATTACAACCAGGGTTTATTATGTCCAATCATTAAAATCGTTCTTTATTTCAAAGATACATTACAACATTGTTTTTTTATCATCGAATCATTATAATTGTGCCTTATTGTATAGAATCATTAAAATCGTAATTCATTGCATCGAACCATTACAATCCAGATATATTGTATCTAATAATTCAATGTTTGCCTCATTGTATCGGTCATTTGGTGGACAGCTCTCAAAAAAAATATCAATTCACGTTAATTTTCTAAGCGGTGAGCCTGGTGACGAACCCCATTTAGACGTCGTTGGGTGTATATTTTATATTGCAAAGAAGAATTTTTTCTCGTATCTGATTTATCAACGTCGCTGCCAGAGATGGATCTAGGTTCCTGTCCATGTACACAGCTCTCTCTGTGGGCTCCCAAAAACAGATGATATCATCTTCGAGATTCTGCACTTCAAACGCCACGCGTCTAATAGTGATCATCGTTCTGTGTGGATTATCAAATTTAACGTTTGATATTTCCGATATTGTGTCGATGATGACACGCTTCATCTGCACACAGATTAGTAACAGGCAATGTGATTTCAATGCGCCCAAAATTATTTCAACAGCAAACGTCTACATACCCAAGCCAGTTCTTATAAGTTACACATATCATAAAGCAAGAGTGTATGCATGTTGCTTCACAAAGTTGATATGCAAAGATGTATTAAAGATATAGCTTTAACGCAACACAGCAGTCGGGGTCAGGGTGGACATACGTGAATGCATTACTATATAGGACCCGCCGACCTAAACACCCCCAGCACAAATATCCCTGGATCAGGTTTGGCCGCTGTGGACGATAAGATCAAACTTTCCGCCAATGCCAAATGTTTCTGATCAACTCTCTGGGTATTTTTTTACAATACTTGGGAAGTCACAAGAAAGCGCTAACTTTTTACCGCGCATAAATATCTAAACTCTTTGCATCGTGGTCTTCAACTAACATAACACAGCTTCGATAGCGCAGAAAATCTTCGGATACTCACTCATAATGAACCATAAAGATGGTATATGTGAATCAGTGTAAAAGGTGAAGTACAAAACCTAAGGAATCCGTAAATGTAAAAGTTGGTCTTATTGCCTGACCTAACAGAAAGTCATATTAGTTTTTTTAATGAATGTATATCTATCTACGAGTTCACCGCGCTTTCCTCTGGGTTTCTATTCGTAAATGTTCTAAGTTGTTTATTGCGGCGTATGGCACTGAATCAAGAATATACTTACAATGCTACTCAGGTTTTGTGATAAGTTTTAAAAGTTAATAGGGTTTGTGTAGATGGCTCTCAGTGAATATTTTATATGACGTAATCAATTTGTCCCTTGCGTATGATGAGAAAGTTAGGAAGATTCCAGAAAAGTGAAACTTTGCACATGGCCATTATAGCTGGAAAGCCCCAAATCGTTATTCATTTATAATGAATGTAAATCTACAAGTTGACCGCGCTTTCCTTTGGGTTTCTCTTTGTAAATGTACAAAGTTGTCGATCGAATATACTAACAACGCTTCTCGAGTTTTGTGTTAAGTTTTAAGAGTTAATGGGTTTGTATAGATGGTTCTCGGTGAACATTTCACAAGACGTAATGAGAGTCAGGAGCGTTGTGAGAGTGTCAGAGATGTAGTAGGGAGTTCGGAGGTTGGTGAGTGAAGCAGGAGCATTGTGAAATAGTCAAGAGCCTGGTGATGAAGTCAGGGTAGCGATGAGGGAGTCAGGGACGTGGTGGGGGGGGTGGGGGGTCCGGAGGAGGTTAGTGAGTGAAGCAGGAGCATTGTGAAATAGTCAAGAGCCTGGTGATGAAGTCAGGGTAGTGGTGAGGGAGTCAGAGACGTGGTGGGGGAGTTCTGTATGTATGTATGTATGTATGTATGTATGTATGTATGTATGTATGTATGTATGTATGTATGTATGTATGTATGTATGTATGTATGTATGTATGTATGTATGTATGTATGTTTGTAACTTTTTTTTGTTACACGATACAGGTCGCAATTTTTAAAATTTTCCGATTTGTTTTTCACCAATGGCTAGACGTGAATGATGCGCAGAACCGAGATGTTTTGTTTTGACCTTGACTCAAAACTAAGGTCAGGGTCATCGAATAAGTGAAAATCTAGTACCTCAAATAACTCCGTTAATAATGGTCGGATCGTTACAAACTTTACACCATCGTGTAGCTCATTCCAATTGCAAACTTTTTCTAAATACATATACGGCGATCTAACCAATGGTTTTCCCAAGCGTCTAAGGTCGAAAAAAAGTGGTATCGGTCCAAATGGCAACAAAAGTTTCATGAATATTTTGAGCGCCTATAAAACCGTCAATACATGTCCGATGGTAATAAAATTTGGTTCACATGTTCTCAGCGACATACCAAGACGTATCCTAAAATATCATGAATGTCGATGACGTCACTTCCGGTCACGAAAGCATCAAAGTTTTCAAAAAATGACACAAGTTCAATGCTCAATATGTCCATACTTTAGAGTTCCATTTTTAAACAATTTAGATATTCTGAAAGTGTAATGTAATTGTAAACTTTTTCTAAATATACTTAGTTGTAAATAATGCATTGTTAAAAAAATGTAGCAGGTCGAAAATTTCTGGTAACCAAAATCTCTCAACTTATTTATTTCGCAATAAATTCACTAATTATCGTCCGATCGTAACAAAATTAACATTTTCTGAAAGCTGAAACAATTGCCAAACTTTGGATTTGACATATGCTATCAAAATATTCGTCGTTTTCAAAGCGCGTTGAGTTGAAAAAACAAATTTCACTCAGTCAATTTTCGTCAAATTTTCGATTGCTAATAAAATCGTAAATATCAGTTCTATAATCATAAAAATCTGCTCAGCTGTTGTCATCGACAGCACGAATCGTGTTCTATTGAAATTAGATGAAATAATTGTTGTGGCACGAAAATTCGGAAAAAAAATTATGTCCGTGTACTGGATTTGAACACCGGCCTCTGGCATGGAAGTCTAAAACTACACCGCTACGCCAAGCGGCCTAGCACACTGATCTGCATTGTCATATATTTGTAACAGCGACCAAGCACAATGTTGTTGTTGTTGTTGTTGTTGTTGTTGTTATATAAAAGGAAAGCAGTTCGGCAACTATAGGCCACGTGATGCTAAAAAAATAAACACAGGGGAAAAAAAGTGAAAAAGAAACATGTATCACCATGCCATCATATGGCGCCAGGTAGGAGGGGTTGAACGAGAAGGGCGACAGTTGACTTATATTGATAATTAAGTGAGATCAAAATAAAGAGGAGTTTAGTTCGTTACAGGCCTGTGATTTTTAATTTTCAATGTTAATAAACTAAAGTATAAAGGGATGCAAAATAAAGATGGTTTCTCATAATGGTCGCCCCTCCAGTGCATTAAAGTAAGAAATAACTTGGCCCTAAAGTACACCATATCCGTATAAGGACTTGGGGGTTCCTGGATAGAAAAAAATAGTGATAGAAGAAAATAACTACAATGTGAACAGAGAATGATTGAAGAGTGAGTGAGTTATGATGGGTATGATGAAAAGGGGAGGGTCAATACAAAACGTTTGCTATTGTCAATGTATGAGATGGTGTATTTAATGATATCTTGTAGGAACAAGTTATGGATGTTTAGTGTGTAATTAAGGGAGTTAAGTTTGTTGATGAGTGGGGTGTAGTGGTTTGAGTAATCGGGGCATTCAAAGAAGAAGTGATGAGATGTTTCTGGCAAGGGACAGTAATGACAGATAGGGTTGGGATGTAAGGAGTGATAGTGTTTGCTTTTGTAGTATTGTAGAGGGGGGTTATCTAATGCTATAAATATTAAGATCTTGTCGGAAAAAATGTTATTACTGAAGGTATGGGGTTTATAGTCTATTGTGGATTTAATAAGTTTGAAGCTTGAGTAGTGTTTATTTATGATAGAATAGTGTGTATTTAGATCTAAAGGTATGGGTTGGATAAAGGGGTTAATATTAGTTTTTTTGGCTTCTGAGGTTGCAGTTTTATTTCCCTGGTTTCTGCAATGAGCAGGTTTCCAGGCTAATAAACAGATAAAGTGTTATAGTTGTGATGAGCAAGAAGAGTGGAAAGGTATTTGATTTCATTGATGAAGTGATTTAGGGTTTTGTTTCTGAGTGAAATAACAACTGAGAGGGAGTATATAGGGTTTGGAAGGTTAGTATGAAGAGCTATATACAGAGAATTTATTATGGCTAAAACTTCAGCTACAAAGATGTAAAAAAGGGAATGAATACGTGAGGATTTATTATATTTTAGGGATGGGATAGTAAGGGTGTAGGAGGTACTTGTGTTATTTTTTGAGCCATCTGTGTAGAGTTTGAGGGGAGTTGACTGATGAGCTGAAAAGCTAAATTTGCAGTGAGTATGCAGTGTTGTCTTTAATTACTTTGTCGATTAGTTCAGTGTTTAATAAAGGGTTTATTAAATAACAGGGTGAACAGGGGTATGCAGGTAGAGGTGATATTGTGGGATGAGATAATGTGAAAGGGAGGGTTGAGCTGCTGGTAATTTTACGTTTATGATTAATTTTGTTATTCTAAGATTCTTCAAATATGTTGGGTAGGCTGATCGTGGTTTTGAATCTTATTTGATATTTGAGGGTGGATTTTAGAAGCTGTAAAGGGATTGGGGGAAAGCCAGTGGAAGCCAGGAGAAGAATTTTAGGTGTAGATTGGTGAGATTTAGTGATGGCTCTGAGAGTGGCTGATTGAGCAGTGTCTAATTTGTGGATGGTTGTTTCACATGCAGTGATTATGACTGGGGCTTCATAAAGGATGCATTGTAATGAGTGTGATGAATGTATTTTGCATGAGGTTGATTTGTTTGTGCCCCAGCAAGTGTCACTGGTGTATCTAATAAGTTTGGTGATTTATTGGCACTTCGAGGCCGTGTATGTGATGTGGTCTCTCCAGGTTAGACCTTAGTCGAGGATAATTCCAAGATATTATGTAGAGTCGTGGTTAGGGAAAGGTTTATTGTTAAAGTAGAAGGCGGGGAGATGATGTTTTTGTTAGTTCCAATGTGGACAGTTTTTTATTTTGAGTGGGGGTTTGGGGGTTGTGAGGAGACGCCCCATTTAGAAACCCATTTTTGAATATTGAGGAGGTGGTTTTGTAAAGGAATTGGTGAGTCTGGTGGATAGTTTATCAGTAGCCCATATGGTAATGTCATCTACATAAATAGAAGAAGTACTAGGCGTGGGAATGTCATTGATAAATATGTTAAAGAGAGTAGGGGATAGTTAACTACCTTGAGGTACTCCATTGTCTGTGGATAGTGAAGAGGAAAGAGTGTTGTTGGCTTTAATTTGAACGGTTTTATTAGATAGGAAGTTATGAATCCAATTAAGGGCAATGCCTGTAATTCCTAATGTTTTGTCTTTGATTTCCAGGGTCTGTTTACCATGTCGAAAGCTTTGGAGATATCGAGGATAATAGCATGTGTTATTTTATTGTTGAGGAGACTTTTATTGATGGAGTCAGTAAAGAGAAGAATGTTATCGATAGTACTATGGTGGGGTCAAAAGCTGTGAGATTGGGATGATATAGATTATTGTGCTCAAGGTGCCAGTAAATTCTGTTATTTAAGATGGATTCAAAATGTTTGGAGACAACAGAGGTGAGGCTAGGAAAAAGGATCATGCGAGTTAAGATTGGGTTTTAGAATGAGTATAATTATAGAAGAATTCCAGGAAGGGGGGAGGGTAGTAGAACACTGCCATAATTGGTTTCAGAGATGTGACCGCCATTTGTGCGTGATCAACCGAATCACGAGTAACCAGTCAGGTTGTCACAACTTGTAGTCGAACCCACAGCCTGTGGGTCGAAAGGCGAGGCAGTAAACACAAATTGTGACATTATTTACTGAGATTTGGTTGGGTTAAATCGTGGAAACCCTCTTAGTAGTCACAGCCTCGATTTGGGACCATATTTAGCGTTGCCCATGTACGAGAAGGCTTTTCTACGCGTTTTCAAACTTTAGTTCGGCGGCCATCGCGTGTCTTTTCCGACGATTGATGAGGCAAAAATCCTTTTTGAATCAGTCTGGCAAAGTAAAGAACTTACTTTTTGCGGAGCATAGTTTGTCTAGATTATATGAAATACAGTTTAGTGAAAATTGTATGGCATATTTGTGACTTATGGATGATAACATCACACCCCATGTCAATCCATTTGCACACCTGATATTTTTGTACTACAATCGAAGTACGCCGCACCATGGTGGTTTTCAAACTTCGCTTGTTGTCTACCCGGGTCTGATTGAGAGTGTTCATATACGCATTCAGTTGTGTTCAAAAATGAATGGTCTTCTCAAATAGAATAACAAAGCAGCCAGGTGTTTGATATTGAACAGAATGCCCCCCAAAAACACCACAACAGTAAGTTTTCATACTTTTGTTGACCTGTTCTGTTTGTGTTTTTGAAAACTTTTGTTTTAATTGGATGTTAGGTTATTATTTAAGGCTTAACAGATGGAAATGAGCATCATTACATATGTAATGAACATTATCATTTTAGAATACTTAAGGTTTACCAGATATGGAATGGAATGTTCACAAAATCACAGGGTCAGCGATCATGTTGTATTGATATTGACTATGCTTTATTACAATTACTTCCATAGCAATGTGGACAGTGGTCATAAGATCATTCCTCATCGGTAAACTTCATGATGGTGTTTATTCTACATGCTGCTAATAATTGAGTTTCTATCAGCCAAATCATATGCCTTTAATCACATGCAATATATCATGCAGATCCATATTTTGATAAGAAGTGGAGTAACAGCAATGTTTGAGTTAATTTTATTTTAGAAATAATTCTCAAGTAGCAAATTGTGTCCAAAATCACATACATACAATATTCGTTATTACATAATAGGAAACCGAGTAATCCCGAGTGCAGGTACACTACCAATCAATTACCAGTATCACAATGAGGCAGATAATGATAACAACTATAGAAATGTATGACTGTTTGACAGCTAAAGGTATATGTATGTATGTGTGATGCAATAAGTGAGATACAAAAACTATGATATGTCTAGGAACAGGTTACACAACGCATGATAAAGCTACTTAAATAGGTCATGACACAGATAGGATTAATTGATATACCTATACATGTACAGACATACATATTACAACAGTGAGTGTTGAATGACAAAACTAGAGGAAAGCATGTACAAAAGGTGGGATGGCATTGAAAACGGAAGGGGGGGGGGAATGGGAGTGCAAATTGATGTGATCTCGTTGAAATCTAATTGAAAAAGACAAAGAAGTGCTGGTTACCTGACCATATCCGTGCGGGATTTAATTGGGGCAGCCTCTTCCTTCTAAAGAGAAAAGATAAGGACTTATGCGATAACGTTTACAAATTCGACAAATTCAACCTATGTTTTCATGAAAATGGAATCCAGAATAAAATATTCTCTGTCTCTGTTGTTTGGAATGGAATATATTGGAAAAAATTACTTAAACTTTCAGAGATCCCAAGTGGAAACACCACACAGGTTAAATACATATTGCATACATAGCTGATGAATGCCGCGAGAGCGGAAACGAGAGGAAGAGGATAATATGCACAAAGTCTTATGAACTTGTTCAGCGATGTGAGGGCAATATTCTGGTTGAGTATATAGACGAGAACAGGCAAGACCTGGTACACCCCTCACAGGAATAGCTTCTTCATTGAGAGAGCTGTAACCAACTTTCAGCGGCTTGGAAGGCGGCTCCATGGACTTATCACTAACGGCTGAAGGAATGTTCAAGTCTGGATAGATTTCATCCACTTCATCAATGCATGATTGACAGAACTTAGGAGCAGTTTTTGTGTAATGGACAGATTCTGTTTTTCTTTGACACCACTTGGAAATTTTAATTTCAGGTTGGAAATTTTAATTTCAGGTTTCCAGTTTCCAAACATCCTCATTGTGATTGAAGGCTTTCAGAAGAACACGTCTTGAATATGGCTTGGCCCATAGCTGTTCCATTCTGAAAAAAAAAAAAAAAAAGTAAATCAGATACTGGCTAGTCAAATACATAACATTAAATATTATAATCTATGTTTAAGTACACAACACAAACCAGCAATTCCTGTGAGATTGTTTTATATCACCCTCTACTAATAGACTAAATCATATTCGGTTTGAAATATTGACATTGTCACTTCAAGCCGTGCACGACAAATTCCAAAACAAATTATCTTATAACTTGCGATTCGGTCGTATGATTCATAAGTGTCATTCTTTTATCTGTATACGATCTACTATCAGAATATGGCACCAATTCAAAAGGAAGCACACCGTACTTCGATTTAAGTACGATCGCATCACTACGCCATTGTTTCAGAAAAATCATTCAACAGTGGTGTTATTTATTAGCGATAGCTCATTAATATGCCATAGAATTTTGAATAACATATAATGTATCATTAGATGATATACTTGTAAATTAGAAAACATAGACCTTACCTCTGCCATGTTGATGTGTGTACAAAATTTAAACCATGAACGCAGAAAAACTTGAAGTCGCTGTCGAATAATGGAAGTGAAAACTCTTCTTGTGAAGGCCCAATATCGCCCACAACAACAGATTTGGTTTCAAATGTAGGCCATAATATATTTGCATAATTAAATCGTTCAAAGCCAATCACATTTCAGAAAATAATGTCATAAAATGCAAAACAGCAGAGGGCGGTGGCACGACTTTAATGCGTACCTCGATCGAGGTACGTACTTCGTTCTGCGGTCAGTCCGCGACCTGGTAAACCACCACGCCACTGGGACTGCCCCCGCACAAGCACCTGCTCCCTTCTCTTATAGTTCCAGTATCGTGGCCTAGAGATCGCTTGATAGGCGGCGGGGGCACTCCGCAACAACGGTACAATCCAGGTGTGATCCCGATTAATGGGTACAATACAGGTTTGATTAACGGTTTTATACCAGGTGTGATCCTGATTAACGGGTATATTCCAGGTGTGATCCTGATTAACGGGTATATTCCAGGTGTGATCCTGATTAACGGGTTTATTCTAGGTATAGAACAGTTCCTGTATGTGGATGTGTCAATTTCAGTCTGTACAGGCACTCTTGTGTTTACTTTTAACCAACCGAATCTAGACCAATAACTGTACTGTATGTAACTTTAGGAGAAGACCACTTCACTGAAATATCAAAAACATTACAACAACGCCTGGTTATTTATTACATAACGATCACAGAAAAGTTAAGGTTTTCCCAAGCTTTGTAAATTTCCAATCATAGACATTTAGATGATGATGTAATCATCAAGATTATATAACCGATTGATTAACGAGGCTAGAACAGGTAATACTTTACAAGTCCATTTGTAGGAATGGGAAGCAAGATTCAACTCCACAGCTACAACAGTGTTAGGGCTAGGGGTGGAATGGCTCACTATAAGAACTGGTGATAACAGCTAAATTAGACAAGGCTAATTACTTACAGGTGCTAGCAATGATAAAGCAATCTAATTGACAGACAGGAAAAGGTACTGTACAACTCATTTGAATGGACTGTGGATATAAGCACAACAAGCCTTTTAAACCTATGTAATGAAAGACCAACATATCATGTGGAATATTCACACTACTCAAGTGGTGTCGAGCTAAACACACTGTCATCAACATGCATTAGTATGACTAGAACTAACATTTAAAACTAAATATCAACAAATCTTGAGTCATAATTGAGTACCATTTCAATAGCAGATAACTAAACATCCCTTATTCAAAGAGTTCATTGTCTATACACCACTCTACTTAAAACATTCATTGATACATAAGAGAAAATGAGATCAAGTAATATTGTGGACTAGATTTGTAGAGAGATTCTCACGTCATACCAAGCTGGTTCAGCACTGTCCCCCTGCAGACCAACACAACATATACATTTAGTTAACAAGTTGTGATAAAACCATTACACCACATAACCATGGCATGATAAAAACCATTACACCACATAACCACCACATGATAAAACCATCACATCACATAACCACCACATGATAAAACCATCACACCACATAACCACCATATGATAAAACCATCACACCACATTACCACTACATGATAAAACCATCACACAACATTACGACTTCATGATAAAACCATCACACCACATAACCACCACATAATAAATAAGCTGTCATTGAAATAAGCAAAGAAATAACCACCACGCATTACATCCTAATTGAATAGTTAGGTGGTTGATACAATTGTCGTGCATACATACATGAAAAGTCATTAAAAGAGTATAATGATAACAGATTTAATATCATTTAAACCACAAGCAGCAGCAGGCTTTTACCAGAATCCTGCAGTTGGAATGACAGGTTATGTTTAATAAAACCCGGCATGTGATACATACATTCAATGTCGCCCTTCCATTCTTCGTCTCTCTTCCATTCAGTGAAATCCTCTAATTCATCCTCATTCTCTACCTCTACATAATCCTCATCAGAGACAGAGTTGTATTTCCTGTTGACACAAAGACAATCATTTCACACGATATCCATGGCACACAGTCATATCCCATGACATATTATGTTAAATATTTGAAAGGTGAACGCTACATTCAATAATGATTATGTTCCGTGTTGAAGATATAAAGTCTCGTTCATAGTTGATATCAGAGGCTGAATGGTAATCATGGCTGATATCAACACAGAAATGTTACCGGAAATCTTATACTGTGAATTTGAAGTGTAACTGAACTCATGCAAATTTCATCACATGCTTTGCAATAATTTTGCACTCACTGGTAGGTCAGCCCGCCTGAGCTGCTGACAGAATGGTTGGGGTCTTCTGGCTTTACAGTTACAGCGCAGCAGCCAACATCTGTCAAACAGCATACATAAAACCGGACTGTGTATAATGAAAGATACAAAAATCAGAATCAAACTTGTATCTTAGCCATATCTGTTCATTTTCATGATTAAGATGATGCTGACTTTTCATTGCGGTGGGTAGGGCAGCAAATGTAGACCACGAGTCCGTCTGAGGATTGTACTGCTGCACCTGCGTGAGCAGATCGCCCACAGAATTCTCTCCTCCGACGATCAACATTTGCATCTCCATGACTGAAAACAAAAGGTCAAGGTTGAGTATGTGCATTAAGTGACATATCCTAGGTGTTATGAAGACTGAGGTGGGTCAATGATGAAGGTGATGGGCAGGATGGTTCTGATGGGTTAATTTACAGGGACAGCAATGGGAGACATTCGACGGGATAACTGAGATAATGATGGAGTGACAGAAGTTTCTGTGGGGGGGACATGGCTAACAAACAGTTAACTTATGTTACGACAGGGTGACAGTCTGGAAATGTAGAAAGGTTTTGATGAGTATTTCCCATGACAGAAGTGACTTGTTCAGTCATTAGTTCTCGACACTACACATTATCTTACACAACCAGCTGATCATTGCCCCCGTTGTGCGAGTCACAGTAAAGATTTACCGACGGATGTAATGCCCGAACAGTCCTGCCTCATTGGAGTCAGGTAAGTCCATTGCTGGGTCTCTTCACAGAAACGCTCAAGTGAGGCCAAGCACCTGCTACCAGTGCTGCCTCCACACACCAGCAGCTTCCCATCTACTGCCTCCATGCAGTGACCCCACCGTGCTGAAATAATGCACAGAAAAATGTATTGGACAGTGACTCCACCATGCTGAAAATGTGTGTTACAACTGTAATGAAAAAAAATAGGAATTCCATCACATAATGTGACAGTAAATGAACAGAAACAATTTAAAGTAAAGTTTGTTGTAAAAATAGATGAGATCTATTGAGTGGAGAGACCTGTGAGTAGGGGGGGTTCCTGGGACCACTCATTGTGCTGGGGATGATAAGACCACACTTGACGACTGGTTTCTGACCGCACCACACCTCCACTTATATAAACCTGAACCATAATTATAATTACACAGAGAAAAGAAATGAAATAAAATACATCATTGATGTTATATATAATGCCATATTACAAATTCACAATTCCAGTCCTGGGAATTTCCAGAATATGTGTAATATATGACTAATTTGCATATTTATTTTGCTAATTTAATATTCTATATTTTTATGAATATGCTGATAGGCAAACTGTGGTCACACCTGTCCACTGTAGACCGTTCCTGCATGGTCATATACAGGGTAGGGTAGTGGCTCTATGAAGATCCACTCATCTTCATCAAGACTGTAGCGCTCAGCACTGCTTGACAGGCCCCCCTCTGTCTTGCCACCCAGGGCATACACGTAGCCTGCAGTCAAAACATTGGTATATCTTGATGTTCACATTTGTGGAATTGAACTAAAGTAAAGCAGAAAGGTGAGGCTACCTGCCAAGTGGACAACCACGTGATGAGCTCGTGACTCGTGGAGGAAGGCCAGGTCCCACATGGCAAATCCCCCAGCATCTACAAGCTTCACCTCGTCGGAACAGTGCTGGTAAGTGGCCAGGTTGAAGTCAGTCGTGTAGATGTAACCCCCGACCATGATGACAAAGCCATTCACCTCCACCAGAGGGTTGTGGGAACGAGCATCACTGCACTCAATGGGTCCCATAGGCATCCATCGGTTTAACTTGCGATGGTAATAGTGATTGCGGCTGTAACCACTTTTCTCATCAGGTACTGCTGGGTCGAATTCTCGATGGACCTCAAAGCCTAGGAATGGTTCTGCCCTTTGTAGGTGGACTCCGCCCATCTGTATGAGAGTTTTCTGGTCATAACGTACTCGAGTGCGGTAACTCTGAAGCAGGTGCTTGCTACTGGGGTTCTGCATGTAGCGACGGCACCAAGCCAACATCTCTCGGCACTCGCGGTTTGTCGTAAACGGTGGCAACTCGGCAGCAAAGTCAATGGTGTCCCAACCATCCTGAGTGAAGCGGATTCTGTCGAGGACTTCAGGCATGTGTTCTTCACGGCCCTCTCGATCATAATTATACCAGCAGAGCACTCGTTGCAGAAGAGCCAGCTCACTGGGAGTATGCAGACTGTCTTCACACAGGTAAGATATGAGGGCATCAGGTCTCAGCTCCAAGAACTGCTCGGTCTCAGCAAATTCCATGAAGTCTTTCAGAACCATTGCCCGGTATATTTGTTGGAGTTCAACCAAACCATGGCTATCACACAAGGCTAGGAGCTGTTCAGCATTGTCAAAAGTCAGCTTTGATTTCAGGAAGAGCGAGATGAGCTTGAGGGCAGAGGTCATTTGGAGAAATGAGGCAACTGGGACAATGTCATAGACATTGGCAGGGGTAAGGAGTAGCTCTCCTGTGTAGATGTAGTGAAGAAGAGGGCGGAAGCCTCGCAGACACATAGACGGTATGCGCACCTCCTCCATTCTTCTCTCCATCATATTATGAGAAAACATAGCTTCAAAGTAGTCACTGCACCCAGCCAATATCACTCTGTGTACCTAGCACGCACATGATATCGATAACGGTGATGTAGATGAAACATTACAGGCATTATTTCACAAGAATTAATATTGATGGACATGAGGATAAAATGTTCCATGAATGAAACGAGTATCACTAATATATAACCCTGGTATTCATTTTCATGATGACCACTGGTGCACATCTTCAAACCACCGAGCAGAGATTACCTTGAAGGGAATGTCTTCCACCATAAGAGTGACATCACAGAAGCGATCGTGTTCCCAGAACTGAGCCAGACGTGACAAAAGTTGTTTAGAATGTTCTTCTGAGTGGCATGCTTGCTTCTCCTCCTCAAATCTCATCATGGCCGCAGTGGCCATCTTGCCTCCTATTTCAATCAAACATCAAACATTTCACCTTAAACAGGTATCTCCAGATGTGATGCAATGTGACGTTGACATAACATGAGAAAAGCTAACCCTATATAAGTGGTATGCAGTCATATAATTTATTATTACCGTATACAGCAAGGTGAAGAGCAGTTTGTCTAACACTAATTCAACTTATTTGCTCTGCAATATAGCATAATAGAGACCCCATTTCAGTGTAACCTGAAGACATCACCATTTCTCCAAAATTACAAGTGGCAAATGTGATAACAAGTTGAGCCACCACTCTTTTGATATGCTTTGTAGCAGTAATTACCCTTGTAAGGCAGTAATTACTGTGTAATCAGTAATGATAATAATGTCTAATTCTTAGATCAGCCACAATGTCAGTCACTGCCAATGCCGATGAGTCGTCAGGATGCAACCATGATAGTTGTATATATAGTTCACTCACTATCTGTTGTTAGCTGCACGGAGTAATAAAGAGACACTGAGCCCAGTCAGAAGGTGACATAGTTATATGCCAACCTGCAAAGATGCTATCCAACGCAATGTTAAAAAATTAAATCTTCGAGCAACCCCCACATTATATCAAAGTTCTGTACCTATGTATCCATATGGATCGGGAATTGGGATGAATATCTCGCATCCAGTACTATTTTGGTCATTCCTTGTTGTGTGACTGTTTGCCAATTGTCACATCAACTTTGAGAATTGCATGCTTCAATCATGGCAGCCCCATGCTGCTCCAAAACAGACACAGCTCTAAGAAGTCAGAGATGTGAACATTTCAAATGTCTCTGCCTAAATTGAATTGCCTTTGGCGAATCCCTACAAAAGGATTTAACTCAAATTGTTAAAAAACACTTGTAGATGTAAAATAATGTACTTCATAAGTGCATTTTGTGCATGCATTGTGCATGATTAGAATTCTGATGTTTTTGTATAGGGTTGGTTTCAAACATAATAGGACGTCAGCAACATGAGCTTGTAGCTTAGCTAAGTAAGAGGGTTCACACACACACATACACACACACACACACACACACACACATATATATATATATATATATATATATATATATATATATATATATATATATATATATATATATACATATATATATATCTAGCTAGGACCTAGCTCCGGTCGAACGGTAGTATAAATATAAACTAAGTCAGAAACACAGCAACATGTTTGTTTACAAGTTCAAGACCACATGCATTGCCCATGCGCAGCATGACGAAGTCTAATGCTAAGCCCGGGGGGGGCACTTAAGTGTAATGATATAGTATAAATGTGCCGCGCGAAGGGGCATGCTTTTTCGGCCTCTCGACTTGTACGACGGGTTATACATTCGCATAATACCTTGTACGATGGAGTATACTTTTTCTCATTCTCAACGAGTACAACGGGTACAGGTTTTCGAGGTCCCGCGGCACACCCCTATCCGAGTTAGGGTAAGTGCCCCCCCACTTGGGATGCTAAGGCAATGCGGGAAATCGCGAGAATTAATAGTTTCCAAAATGGCAGACATCATATCGCGATTTGTTCGGAAACGAACTATCGATGGCATTTATTGAAGAATAGCGTCGAGTGGTGGTAAGTTTTTTGGAGCGAAAGGTCTATTTTTTGTAAAGGCTCTTGATATATGTTATTTTCTAGGTGCGAAATGTAGCCCTTCGCGAGATATAGTCCAAACTAAATATCGCCGACTGTGTTTTGACTAACTGTTCGTAACGGTATAAATTCATGTTACCGTTACACCGGAGCTAGCTAGGACCCTACACTTACTCTAGTCAAGGAAAAACAAAACAAACGCCTTTGAAGTTTGCTCTCGATCTTTCATGTCCAGGCAAACTGTCAAATTATATAAATATACCGGGGTTGTGATTTCTTGCCAGACTCATCTGCTTATATCATCAGGAGATTAGGTACAGCTATTAACACATTATTTAATTTATTGGTGTTTGTGAATTGTGGCACACGACCGTGGCATACATCTGAACGCTTATCGCCCATGATGGTTTGTATAAAGTAAAGAAATATGTTACTTACTTTTTCCAGTTTAAGCGTGATATTGCGAATGTTTTGACGTTTATGAATGCACCATGGAAGAGCTATTCTGAATCAATAAAATCTTCTGTAGAAACGGGCAGAAATAAACAAATCAATTAATCATACGAAATAAACAATTGTATACCTCTAGAATATCAATTATATCAAATAACAAAACAATTTTGAGCCCATGATATCTGTTTTCACTTTCATTTGTATCGCATGCGTTTCACGTTATGACAAGGTGAATGCTAGTGGTTTTACTTGGAGGTTTTGCTTGCCTCCAGAATACAAAAGCATGGCACACTGCGTAAGTGTTTCAGTTCAAAACCAAGTCAAAATATGTTATTCTGTTCATTTTGTTGATGAATTCTATAATTTGTCATATTGGAACTTTGATCATGACCTAAGTTTTTACCGGTGAGCTTGATATATGTAGTGTATTTGGCTGTTACTTATTTGCCTCTTTTATCGCCCAATACTAATAGAAGAAATAGTGTATTAACATTTATCAGGCATTGTGGGGTGAATTATTTTTGTAGCACTCATTTTCGCATTCAAGATCTTAACTATTGTATGCAGCTGTAAAAGACGACAAAGGATTGAGTAACAATTTCAACTTTTTCATCAGAATACAGGTGATCCGGCGCCAAACCCCATTAGCTTTGACAGCCTAGTTGTTGATGTTAACTTCCATCCAAGTAAAAATGTGATTGCCGCTGGAGACATCGATGGTGATGTCACTATGTAAGATTATTTTCTTCTCTGTTTCAGTTGTCATATATGTTTCCATATTTGACTTATATGTATTTGAAAGTCACTGAACATTGATTCAAATGTATTTGATTATGTCACTGTATTTGATGGTGTTATTGATTGAAAAGTGTCACTATCTGATGGTGTTAGTATATTTAATGGTGTCATTTTGTGGCTGTGTTCCTGTATTTCAGCCACTCATACTCGACTTCAGAGGAGAACCATCTCTTGATGACTCTTACCCACCACAAGAAGTCCTGTCGAGCTGTGCGGTTCCTGCCAAGTGGTACTAAACTGGCCACAGTCTCCAAAGACAAGTCTCTTGCTGTGGTAGATGTGGATCAGGGAAAACTTATACAAAGTGTGCCCAAAGCCCACGAGTTAGTCACCATATACACACTACAAAATTCTCCAACACCAACAATAAATTCCAAACAATCCATAACTTATCATTCAATGCACTTCTATTTAAACACTAATATAAATCAAATACACAGCTGTATTCAGTATATGATGCACTAAAGTAATACTTGGTAAATCTGGTTGGTTATGGTTGTCGTGTTGTATGGTAACAGGAGCGCTCTCTATTGCCTGCTGCCGGCCAATGATAACATCCTGGTCACTGGTGATGATGATGGAACTGTAAAGGTATTTCTATTTTGCTTGCTTCAGCATTTTCTTCCAACCCTAATACTTTGTGAAAATAGGTTCAGGGCTGATTGTGCTATGTTCTTGGTTTGTATCACATTTGTATCAACATTTCCTCTTAACTTGATCATATTATAGTGTATAATTGTTACATAACTGGGCATGCTTTATAAACCAGGTATGGGATATGCGACAGCAACCCAGAGCTGTGATGGATGTAAAGGAGAATGAAGAGTTCATCAGTGACCTCTTACTTGATGACAAGCAGCGACTTCTCCTAACCACCAGGTGACCCCATTAAGGAGCTTCACATCTCCATTTGGATGCATGAAAGCCATAGAAATAGATTCAAATCACAAAATTTATGGGTTGAACATTGACTGTGTGTCTATCAGTGGGGATGGAACTCTGACAGCACTAGACATACGTAAACATAAGATGAAGATGCAGTCGGAGTTGATGGATGCAGAGTTACTGTCAATAGCACCAGTCAAAGTAAGAGTTCAGTGATTAAAAGTTTTTTATTTGAAATCAGGAAATCTCTGATGGTATTGTGCTAAAACAGGTTGGATATTGACACAAGTATTTGTATTTCACTTAAGCTACATCCACAACTTATTTTTATACTCTTGAATACATCTTCCAGTATTTTATAAGCTTTCGCTGATCAAAATGGGGAGTGTTATAAAATGGAATTCACTCTGACAGGGGTTATTGTTGTATACAGAAAAGTTCCAAGGTGGTTGTTGGTGATGGGGAAGGTATTGTGTCCATCTTCAACTGGGGAGAATGGGGAAACATAAGTGACCGCTTCCCGGGACATCCCATCTCCATTGACTGTATCGTACCCATCTCAGACGACATCATCATTACAGGATCCATGGATGGCTGCATCAGGTCTGACATCTCATTGATTTCAACATACAGTTCATTTGATCTCATGATATGATCTCGCTGTGTACTCTATTTGTTTGATCCCATCATGGCCTGTA
Source organism: Urechis unicinctus (assembly GCA_034190875.2). Lineage (NCBI taxonomy): Eukaryota > Metazoa > Annelida > Polychaeta > Xenopneusta > Urechidae > Urechis > Urechis unicinctus. The sequence continues at coordinate 50,134,189 of CM067353.1, forward strand.
TTTGTTTTATCTGACTCTGTACCATGTACATGCTCCAGGGCTGTGCATGTCTTGCCGAATCGTATTCTGGGTGTGCTTGGAGAGCACAAGAACGCTCCCGTCGAGAACATGTCCCTCTCCCACTGCTCCTCCTACGTAGCATCCTGCTCCCATGACCAAACCGTCAAGTTCTGGAACGTGAACTCTGTCCGAGACAGCAAGGTGGATACCAGAGTTAAAGCCAAGAAAGAAAAGAAGAATATGCCGTTGAAACCAGTTCTACAGAAAGATGACTTTTTTGCTGACTTAGCAGAACCTGTTGTAGAGGAGGAAAGTGAGATGGATGAGGAAAGCAATGACAGCAATGATGATGATGATGATGATGAAGACATTCAGTTGGACAGTAATGCTAGCGATGATGTGGGCAAGGACAGTGATGATGGTGATGATGATGTGGGGAAGGCCAGTGGTGATGATGATGACAGTGATGATGTGGGCAAGGACAGTGGTGGTGATGATGAGGTTGACGGTAGTGATGATGATATTGATGGTGCAGTGTCTGACTCTTCTGAGGATAATGGTTGACCATGGCTGTCAGTTCATGCATGTTGGCATATGTGTACATAATTTTGATAAAATATACACATCCATACAATTATGCATATGAATTATTGTCAGTATTCAAATTTTGTTTGTTGATTGGTAAATGCTTATATGTGCTCTATGTTTTGCAAAACCATGACCCTATCATGTCTGCTTTTGCTATCCCATCTACTGATCTAGGATCACATCTACTGATCCTATCACATCTACTGATCCTATCACATCTACTGATCTAGGATCACATCTACTGGTCCTATCACATCTACTGATCTATTCAATGTAATGAGGATGCATTTCCACAGTCTAAACAATGAACAATCAGTCAAATGCATTGCCAGCTACACAACTGCCATAACATCACGGCCTCCAACCCCAACACGATGGCACTGTAGCAGTACATCATGGCACTCCACAACACGGCTTTTTTGGAATACCCACGGCACTGCACCCAACCTAACCACAGCTATATTGGATAACCCACTGCACTATACTCAACCTGATCACAGCTATATTGGATAACCCACTGCACTATACTCAACCTAATGACAGCTACATTGGATAACCCACTGCACTGCACTCAACCCAATCACAGATATATTGGATAACACACTGCACTACACTCAACATAATCACAGTTAGATTGGATAACCCACTGCACTGCACTCAAGCTAATCACAGTTACATTGCATAACCCACTGCACTTAACTCAACCTAATCACAGCTGTATTGGATAACCCACTGCACTACACTCAACCTAATCACAGCTATATTGGATAACCCACGGCTCTACACTCAACCTAATCACAGCTATATTAGGTGACTCACTGCGCTACACCTAACCTTATCACAGCTATATTGGACGAGGATGAAGCTCCTCCGGATATTTCACGCGCTCCACCAGGTCATCGTACTTTACTCTAAATCACTCACAGTATCCTTCACTTCAATCTCCAAATCTTTCTTCTCTTCCGCCAGATAACTTACTTCTTCCTCCAACTCTTTTACCTGACCCTCTAGCTCAGCAATACGATTTTGTACGCCGTTTGTAACCTGGGAGTTAATTATTTTACAAACAAACCTCGCCTTTTCAACATACCGCAGGCCTGGTGTGCATGGTCGAAAATGGTCGTGCAATACAACGTTAAGGGCGGCTTGAGGAATTCCCAGTTAGAGACTATTCCGGCGCTGTGCATGCAACATCAATTATAACAAGTAAACTTGCTAAAACGCTAGTAACTGGCTCAGAATCGTTCCACCAAGACATGCGGAATCAGATGCAAGATTGATGGAGGGCCCATAGAGCTCACATGAAGCCCAACAATTTATCACTCCCAGTTCCTTGTCGAAAGTGGAGAGTAGGCACCCACAGTGAACCTCAGCTATTTCAGCGCTGTGAGGCTAGAAAAGTCCAGAACATATTACAAATCACACAGGACTTTTCTACATGCCTTTTTTAGCTAACCTTGAGGGAACTGTTAACTGCACAGCCCCGTCTTGAATAAGTGTAAACGAAAATCTCTATCAGAGTTGGGGTGACTCGAGTGTAAAACCAAACGGGTGTATAAGAAAATCCCAATTAGAGACTGGTTGTAATTAGGTATTAGAATGACACACGCACAACGAGCATAGCAGGTTTGTAGCACCTGGCCGAGATTCGTATCTTTAATGAAACTTTGGCCAGATTACAGCCTGCACTTACGCAGAAGGAAGCTCACGGCCAAAGATGACGTAGACGAGCTTCCACCAGACCATGACCAGGGCTGTAACATCATCGGAGAGCTAACGCAAGGTAGCTGTAAAAATCTCACCCGCAGACTTGTGACCAACCCATGTGAGCTCGACTATCTTGTCAGAAATACCCGGCAGAGAGGCACCCTCGCAGTATTGGTTAGAATGTAGTGGCATACAGGTTATCTGCGGTGGCGACCTGGGCCAGCTGACACCAATCGCTGAAGAGCTGCCACACGACAAGCTTCGAGAAAAGGAGTACTACAAGGAGGTCACCTTTGACTACAGGGCAAGGACGTCGCCCATAAACCTCTGAAGGAACGTTTCGGCCTCAAGCCCGACAAGATTACATGCATCAGCTCCGTTGGGTGACCTACCCCCTGGAAGAGGGTTTGGAGGCCAGGAAGCCAACTGAGCAGCAGCTCGCAAGGCAATTCAGCGGAAGCTTGTTGCCCACAAGTGCCAGGACCTGATCAAGGACATGTCGGGGTTCAACCTGAACGTCGACTAAATCCTGCTGCTTAGGGGATGCGATATCAAGGTAGTATGGGCCTACCAGCCCATGGACACTCAGCAGTTCATCGTGGATTGGCTGGACAACAGCCGAGGACACTGGCAGTTGCTAGGCATTATATGGCACTACAAGCAGTTCTTCTCGGACAAAGTAATGGCCAGTCCAACAAATAGTAGAGCACAGGCTTTGTGACAGAGCATCGTAGCCCGGAGACTTTGAGTGACCACACAGGGTCAATGGCACGATAGCGGCTCCGCTGACTGGTAGAGGTAGCGAATGTCAACACAAGAGAGATGCTTTTTGCTCTTTGACCTCGACCGAGTGTCCTGGGAGCACGGAAGGGGGCTTTTGTGCAACTTCCCTTGTCCTTATAGCCCTTTTTACCAGTCAAGCGAGTCACCTTATTGTTTAGTGCAGAGACAACAACTTGCGGCAGAGAAACACACTCAGTCGACCGTTGTTCAGAGGCTATACATCATTCTTGTCTTCAAAGAGCCACTCTGCAAGAGTACAGTTGAAGCGATCCACAATGACCTGGTCTCCATGGACAAGCACAAGGCCACGCCTGACGGAGACTCTATGCTTCGTCAGCAGCTGTCTAACCGCACCCTTAGCCTCCCATACGGGGTCGACCTGAAGCAGTTGGGTCCAATGGATCTACAAACTCTTTAACCTGTACAGTGGTCAGTAGCTTTGCCCTTTTATAGTGTGAGGCCACGTCCATTACTGTTAGCGCATACTTATAAGTCAGGTGTCATGAAGGAAGAAAACAGATATGGGCTTGGTTAACCACATCAGGCTTAGACATATGAAATTCGTCAATGAATGTGTTTGCGAATTGACAGGTAGATCTGCCAAACGGCCTGCTTTTTAAGCCAACCTCGAGCAACATCCTCAGTAACCCTAGCGGCTGCTGCAAGGTTCTTTACGTCGTGGCTAGAGAAAAGAAAGGCTGGAGGCCCAACCATGTCAGCCTCCTGAATGACACTAAGACAGTCTGCATCGAACACGAGCATGGTGGGCTGTGGAACTACATGGGCTACGGCACCAAGGATGTAGTCAGCCACATGGAGACTTGCTACCCAGCCAGCATGCAAGGCCGTGGCGAGGCAGCACCCTACTTTGCACGGTTAAGCTGCCCCACCCACCGCATGGCGCGAGTCACCATCAATGGCCCACTGCATCTTGACATCAGCACTGAATTTGCCGAAGTCCAGGGGTGGGATCTCAGGGCGAGCTCCCATCCTGTCATTCCGGCCTAGTTAGGTAGGCACTCTGCCGAGCAGGCCTGGGTCCACACTGTGCTATTGACCTACCTAGTCGAGTGAGGTCTCTTTGCTCAAATGCATATGTGCAAGGCCATTGTGTCATTCGGCAAGCAACAAGTTATGTGACTTCCACCAGACCATGACCAGGGCTGTAACATCATCGGAGAGCTAACGCAAGGTAGCTGTAAAAATCTCACCCGCAGACTTGTGACCAACCCTTGTGAGCTCGACTATCTTGTCAGAAATACCCGCAGAGAGGCACCCTCGCAGTATTGGTTAGAATGTCGTGGAATACAGGTTATCTGCGGTGGCGACCTGGGCCAACTGACACCAATCGCTGAAGAGCTGCCACACGACAAGCTTCGAGAAAAGGAGTACTACAAGGAGGTCACCTTTGACTACAGGGCAAGGACGTCGCCCATAAACCTCTGAAGGAACGTTTCGGCCTCAAGCCCGACAAGATTACATGCATCAGCTCCGTTGGGTGATCTACCCCCTGGAAGAGGGTTTGGAGGTCAGGAAGCCAACTGAGCAGCAGCTCGCAAGGCAATTCAGCGGAAGCTTGTTGCCCACAAGTGCCAGGACCTGATCAAGGACATGTCGGGGTTCAACCTGAACGTCGACTAAATCCTGCTGCTTAGGGGATGCGATATCAAGGTAGTATGGGCCTACCAGCCCATGGACACTCAGCAGTTCATCGTGGATTGGCTGGACAACAGCCGAGGACACTGGCAGTTGCTAGGCATTATATGGCACTACAAGCAGTTCTTCTCGGACAAAGTAATGGCCCGTCCAACAAATAGTAGAGCACAGGCTTTGTGACAGAGCAGCGTAGCCCAGAGACCTTGAGTGACCACACAGGGTCAATGGCACGAAAGCGGCTCCGCTGACTGGTAGAGGTAGCGAATGTCAACACAAGAGAGATGCTTTTTGCTCTTTGACCTCGACCGAGTGTCCTGGGAGCACGGAAGGGGGCTTTTGTGCAACTTCCCTTGTCCTTATAGCCCTTTTTACCAGTCAAGCGAGTCACCTTATTGTTTAGTGCAGAGACAACAACTTGCGGCAGAGAAACACACTCAGTCGACCGTTGTTCAGAGGCTATACATCATTCTTGTCTTCAAAGAGCCACTCTGCAAGAGTACAGTTGAAGCGATCCACAATGACCTGGACAAGCACAAGGCCACGCATGACGGATGTCAGCAGCTGTCTAACCGCGCCCTTAGCCTCCCATACGGGGTCGACCTGAAGCAGTTGGGTCCAATGCATCTACAAACTATTTAACCTGTACAGTGGTCAGTAGCTTTGCCCTTTTATAGTGTGAGGCCACGTCCATTACTGTTAGCGCATACTTAAAAGTCAGGTGTCATGAAGGTTAACCACATCAGGCTTAGACACATGAAATTCGTCAATGAATGTGTTTGCGAATTGACAGGTAGATCTGCCAAACGGCCTGCTTTTCAAGCCAACCTCGAGCAACATCCTCAGTAACCCTAGCGGCTGCTGCAAGGTTCTTTACGTCGTGGCTAGAGAAAAGAAAGGCTGGAGGCCCAACCATGTCAGCCTCCTGAATGACACTAAGACAGTCTGCATCGAACACGAGCATTGTGGGCTGTGGAACTACATGGGCTACGGCACCAAGGATGTAGTCAGCCACATGGAGACTTGCTACCCAGCCAGCATGCAAGGCCGTGGCGAGGCAGCACCCTACTTTGCACGGTTAAGCTGCCCCACCCCACCGCATGGCGCGAGTCACCATCAATGGCCCACTGCATCTTGACATCAGCACTGAATTTGCCGAAGTCCAGGGGTGGGATCTCAGGGCGAGCTCCCATCCTGTCATTCCGGCCTAGTTAGGTAGGCACTCTGCCGAGCAGGCCTGGGTCCACACTGTGCTATTGACCTACCTAGTCGAGTGAGGTCTCTTTGCTCAAATGCATATGTGCAAGGCCATTGTGTCATTCGGCAAGCAACAAGTTATGTGACTTCCACCAGACCATGACCAGGGCTGTAACATCATCGGAGAGCTAACGCAAGGTAGCTGTAAAAATCTCACCCGCAGACTTGTGACCAACCCTTGTGAGCTCGACTATCTTGTCAGAAATACCCGCAGAGAGGCACCCTCGCAGTATTGGTTAGAATGTCGTGGAATACAGGTTATCTGCGGTGGCGACCTGGGCCAACTGACACCAATCGCTGAAGAGCTGCCACACGACAAGCTTCGAGAAAAGGAGTACTACAAGGAGGTCACCTTTGACTACAGGGCAAGGACGTCGCCCATAAACCTCTGAAGGAACGTTTCGGCCTCAAGCCCGACAAGATTACATGCATCAGCTCCGTTGGGTGATCTACCCCATGGAAGAGGGTTTGGAGGTCAGGAAGCCAACTGAGCAGCAGCTCGCAAGGCAATT